>OZ024833.1:8251899-8889399 GCA_964016985.1 Anodontia alba
GTTCAATAGTACTCCGACGGCGTACAAGTTGACCGATTCCCAGGTGTGACAGTGGAAGCAAATAAAGAAAAGGCTGAAATGGAAAAGTGGAAACCATTTCACAAAGTAACAACTTTTTTTTTTATATTGCTGAATCATATTTACTTAATACACGTATAATTGATTACAGTAATCCATTCCGGTGTAAGATGTTGGCAGATGATGATACTAAAACCGGACAACTCCTACAAACAGGGGAGGCAAACAATACTATTGACAGACTTCCCGCTACTGAAAGTGTATCCATTCCTCTTCATGTTTTCAAAAATTATATTTAAGACTTTCAGCATAGCATCAGATAAAAGGGGGTATCGAGTTAATATTTTTCATATTTCTCTTCAAAGTCATGTCCCAGCTAGCATTCTACATATATCTATAGCGGGCCGTTATCGGCCCGTCAGCTACTCTGACGGGCCGATAACGGCCCGCCATAGATTTATGAAGAATGCTTACTGAGATGTTGTGGGTACTCATTAGAAGTGCGGCGCTTCTAAAGAGTACCCAAAAGGTATGTTTTCATGCAAAAATACGAAAAATATGTGTACTTATCGGCTGGAAAAAGTGCCCTATCTGGGGCTATGCTTTCAGCTCGCGGGGTGGGGGTGGGTGGGGAACTTGGGGGTAACTGTGGTGTTCGAGCCAGTATTTCGAAACCTACCCCATTCATATACCCGGCCTTTGAAAAAAACAAAAAAAAAAAAAAAAAAAAAAAAACAAAAAAAAAAAAAAAAAACGGACCCATTCATATACTAGATAGTCTGAAATACTGACCCATTCATATACTACCCTTTGATTTTTTGTATCCATTTACTGCTGGTAGTTAGACAAATATAGCAATCAATTCATTGAATGTCAAGAGAACAAGCAGCTTCCGAAAAATATGCGCATGTACTGAGATACATCAGAAAAAAGGGGCCTTTCATATACTAATCCAGCAAAATGGGGTAAATCATATACCTTTTGCTGAAAAAAGGGCTAATCATATACTTGGCAGCGCTGAAAAAGGGGGTCATTCGGCACGCACATCCATACTATGCCATATATAGGAAGTTACACGCCCCCCCCCCCCCCCACTCCCCCCACCACCCCCCACCCCCCCGCGCCACGAGGCTCTCAGGGTCATTCTGATAAAGGCGATATGGTACTTGTCAAAGCGTTCTGTGCCCTGCCACAATTGGTTCACTATACCCGATTTTATTTCTATCATTGAATATGGTACCCTTTTATATGAAAATAATTGGGCCCTACAAATATCTTCCTTTCGTAGACAAACCTTCCTTTCGCGAAAGGAACCTTCCTTTCGCGAAATGAAGGTTCCTTTCGCTGTTTAGCCATACCGCCCTGTAGCTGCTGGCTAGCCTAAATCATGGTAGGTGGAAGCTTGCCATGACGTCACGTCGTTTTGTTTACAAATGGCTGATAAAAAATGTGCAAACAACAGAAACGTGCAAAATAAGAGTGTTTTGTTGCTAAATTGACAGTACAGTTTCTAGAAAGATGGCAGACAGACAGGTCCACCTCAAGTTTGGTGGAAATGCTGCTGCAAGTGTTGATGCTTATTTAGAATATAAAAGGTGAATGAATATACGGTGCACACTAATGTCCGGGATGTTCGGGATGTAATGTCCGGGATGTATGGTATAGTGGCGCGTTGCCCTTAATATCTCGACTTATGGTGGTCAGAATTTAATAAAATTGGTATCATTTGAAAATTTAAGCTCCATTCTAAAATATTATTAAAATATATTTTCCAATTTTTACTCATTTGAGGTCGATTTCAAACTTTGAAATGTTCGGGATGTAATGTCCGGGATGTATGGGTAGTGGTGCGTTGTCCTTAATATCTCAACTTTTGGTGGTCAAAATTTAACCAAAATTATATCATTTATAGAGGATATTCAAATGTTTGGAGTGAATATGACTTTTATTTCATCGAGTGAAGTGAAAAAATGTATATTTCATGAGTGCCGAAGGCACGAATGAAATATACATTTTTTCACTTCACGAGATGAAATAAAAGTCATATTCACGACAAACATTTGAATTTTCTTTTTATTATATACATCACTTGCGATAGAAGAGATGCAAATCTTGCATTTGCAAGGGAAAGTCTGACACACAGTTTTGTCCCTTGGCGCCATGACGTTCATGTTTTGTTTTGTTTGGTGACGTTAGATATGACGTCAGAAACGCGCATTGGCGTGTAAAAATAAAATAAAAAGAAAATTTACTCTTTTTCAGTAAATACCATAAAATTTTTCATCTCGTGTAATGAAAACATTAATGTAAATAAGAAAAAAGTAGATCCAGATCTTATATTTTTCACTGCTCAGAGGAGTGAAAATATAAGTTTTATATTTTCACTAGTGAAAATATAAAACTTATATTTCACTAGTGAAAATATGCATTTTATTTCATTAATAATTCTCTATATTTCATTACTTTGTATATAATAAAAAAATTTATGCTCCATTTTAAAAGATTATAAAAAAATATTTTCCAGTTTTTACCACTTTGAGGTCGATTTTGGACTTTGAAATATCCGGGATGTAAGGTAGTGGTGCGATGCCCTTAATATGTCCTTTTAGTGGTCAGAATTTAATAAAATTTATATCATTTAAAAATCTAAGCGCTATTCTAAAAGATTATTAAAATATTTTTCAATTTTTTTTTCCCCAATGAGGTCGATTTGGGACTTTGAAATGTCCGGGATGTTCGGGATGTAATGCCCGGGATGTATAGGTAGTTGTACGTTGTCCTTAATATCTCAATTTCTGGTGGTCAGAATTTAATAAAAAAAAATATATCATTTGAAAATTTTAGCTCTATTCTAAACTAAAAGATTATTAAAATATATTTTCCATGTTTTACCCCTTTGAGGTCGATTTCGAACTTCGAATTGTCCTGGATGTTCGGAATATAGTAGGTATTGGTGCGTTGTCCTTAATATCTCAACTTTTGTTGGTCAGAATTTAGTAAAATTTATACCATTTGAATGTAAGCTCCACTCTAAAAGAATATTAAAAATGTTGTTTTGTTGTTGTTGTTGTTTTTTACCTCTTTGAAGTCGATTTCAGACTTTGAAATGTCCGGGATGTTCGAAATGTAATGTCTGATGTATGAGTAGTGGTGCAATGCCCTTGATATCTCAACATGTTATGGTCAGAATTTAATAAAAGTTGTAACCTATTATTAAAATTTTTTTCCATTCTATAAGATAATAATAATAATAATAATACACTGTAATAATAATAATAATAATAATTATTATTATTATTATTATTATTATTATTATTATCTCTTTGATGTCTATTTCTTGATGATCCGGGGTCGCAGGCAGGTGGGATCGACATTTTCTATTAATACTTTCCTTCATTATCACAAACGCAGTCATTTGTGTATCAATATTAATTTTTAACTCTAGATTAATAGAATATGTTTAAAACAAAATTTGAGCAAATATGATCATTTTAAGCGTTCAGCATATCTGGGATCATTCGGGATTCCCATTATTTTGCAGAATCGGTTTACAGATTAATTAATTAATTTATTTATTTGCTTATTTGATCATTAATCATTAAAACTATCTGAAAGGATGGGCAACGCCGTTCGCCACAGATCACTCTAACTGACATCATTGAATCTGACATGGTGGAAAACAAATGACTGATGCCGGTGTGTCTGCTGCTTCCCGTCCGATTGTTGTGTCTGTTGGTCCCCGCCCGTCCGGTGTCTCCACGGTGTCTGCTGCTTCCCGTCCTTCCGGTTTGTCTGCTTCTCGCCCGTCCTGTATGTCTGCTGCTCTCCGTCCGTGAATGGAGGCTGTTTTATAACATATTTGCTGTGAAACTTATAGTTTCGCATGTTTAATACAAAAAAAAGGTAAAAGGAAAGTCCAGGGAGTGCCATAATCACAAGCCGCAGCCCTTCCCAGACACCACGAGGAAGAGGAAACAGACAAAACCAAACAAGCGCAAATCGAACAGGCGCACAAAAGGCACTAAGATTAGCTCTCTCTTCCCCAAGCGAGGTAATCGCAGTGCTAAAAGGACTGAAGAAACACAAGAACAAAATAACACAAGGTAAGACATAAAACAAATAGCCTCGTAGAATAAACCACAAAGCAACAAAGAATAAGACTAACACCGGGACCACCGCCTTAGAAAGGTCAGTAGAATAAACCACCGGTTTATATAATAAACCACGTTTTCTCAGTTATGTGATTTAGCCTCGTTGGCACCATTAAACCTCTCTCCTGAGGAAAAAAACAGGACTTGTCCTGTTGTCTCAGAAACCTTCACCCAGCAGACACACAACGTCGAAACAGCGCCGAATGAACATTGACGTTGATTCAACGTTGCGAAAATATGTTTCTGCTGTAGAACACCCTCCATTCACGATAGTCGGTAACAGTTTTTTTTTTTTTACATCAGCAATTTTCTTGGAAAAAAATAACTATCTAATAGTGCAGACCAAGATCATACTGTAGTCTGACCAGTGTATATACGTAACGTTTTCCATTTCATATGCATCTTTTCAACACATTTTTGTCTGTATAAACACCACCATCCAACTTTTAGGATAATTTCAAAATTTCAATTTTATCATTTACAAGCTACAGAAGGGAATTACTCGATTACTTATTGAAGCATATGTATCTTCAACTGTGCATGCATGCCCTTGTATCAAACCGCTAAATACATGATTCGTGCAAAATCGATTATATATAATCGATTATAATAATATATAATGTAAATTTCGTATTAACAAACAAAAATCACTGTAACTATCGAACAGATGGTAATGTTTTGGGGTGATATGCAGTTCATAACGAAAACACGCCTATATAATTTTGACCCCATTAAACCCCACTTTTATATAGTAAAACTGGGGTTTACAGGGTATGCATTATTTTTCTTATTTTTGCTCAAAACATAGATTGTGGGTACTCGTTAGAACCGCCTCGCCGAGGCGGTTCTAACGGGTATCCACAATCTATGTTTTGATCAGAAATATGAAAAATATCAGTGTTTTTTTATCTGAAAATGTTCAGTTTTTGGAGGTGAAAATTTCTATATATTTGAATAGGTGTGTTTTCGTAATGTAAAATGCATGGCGTGCGACACACGCCAAATTATTATGAGTTAATGCAATTAGCTTAACAAGTTGTTAAATGTCGTTAGAAAATTAATGACCTGTAAAATTACTCAACCTAACCTGAATAAACAAACATTATACAGTATTATTTCTGCTCTAATTCATAAATTGTGGGTACTGGGTAGAGTACCCACAATGTATGTTTTGGGCAAAAATTAGAAAACTATCATAAATTTTCATCTGATAATTTTCATTTTTTGCGGCGGTAAAGTTTACTATATATTTAAATAGGCGTGTTTTCGTAATGACATTTAATAATATTTTGTCGTGTTAAGCTTGACAGCATTGAGATTTTAATATGCGTATACTGTGATTGAACTTAACAGATACCATGTGAATGCATAAATGAAACCGTATGCACACAATGTTAACGGATCCATGTTATGAAGATCCCTGGCAAATCTTACTTTTCTAAATATAGGGGAAAAGAGGGTTGTAACTCAAGTTTTCAATCCCGAATGATCCCGGATATGCTGAACGCTTATCATATTTGCTCAGATTTTGTTTTAGACAAAACATTATTAATCTAGGGTTAAAAAGTTAATATCGATAAATAAAGCATTGCATTTGGGGTAATAAAGGAAAGTTATTTAAGAAAAAAATCGATCACACCTGCCCGCGACCCCGGATCATCCAGAAATAGACATCAAAGAGGTAATAATAATAATAATAATAATAATAATAATTTTCTTTTAGAATAGAACAAAACGTTTTGAATAATACAACTTTTATTAAAGTTTGAGATATCAAGGGCATCGCACCACTAGCCATACATCGGACATTACACTTCGAACATCCCGGACATTTTAAAGTGTGAAATCGACTTCAAAGGGGTAAAAAAAATAAATAAATAAAAAAAATATGTTTCGATAATCTTTTAGAATAGAGCTTACATTTTTAAATGATATAAATTTTATTAAATTTTGACCACCAAAAGTTGAGATATTAAGGACAACGCACCACTACCTATACATCCCGGGCATTACATCCCGAACATTTCAAAGTCCGAAATCGACCTCAAAAGGTAAAATTGGGAAAATATTTTTTAATAATCTTTTAGAATGGAGCTTACATTTTTGAATGATATAAATTTTGTTAAAGTCTGAGCACCAAAAGTTGAGATATTAAGGACAACGCACAGCTAAACATACATCCCGACATTACACCCCGAACATCCCGGACATCAAAATCGACCTCAAAAGAGGTAAAAATTGGAAAATATTTTTAATAATCGTTTAGAATGGAGCTTAAATTTTTAAATGATATAAATTTTATTAAATTCTGACCACTAAATGTTGAGATATTAAGGACAACGCACCACTACCCATGCATCCCGGACATTACATACCGAACATCCCGGACATTTCAAAGTCCGAAATCGACGTCAAAGGGGCTAAAACTGGAAAATATTTTTAAATAATCTTTTAGAATGGAGCTTAAATTTTCAAATGATACCAATTTTACTAAATTCTGACCACCACAAGTCGAGATATTAAGGGCAACGCACCACTACCCCATACATCCCGGACATTACATCCCGAACATCCCGGACATTAGTGTGAGCCTGAATATACCTATTTATATTCCGAGTTTTTTTTTTTTTTTTTTTTTTGTGAAATGCACTGGCGTTGCCCCTATATGCTTGAGGTGTCCGGCAGCGTTAAAAATCTTCAATGTCTGAATACCCAGTCATAGCATTCCAGAAAAAAAAATCATTTCTAACAATTTTTGACAAATACTCTCAAAAAACGATCCAACCTAACACATCATCTGCTAGGGCTCTTGGATTCAAACATTCTCTTTTTTTCATTTTATATTCTGACATTTACGTTTATGTTATTAGACTGAATCCAGAATTTGCGTTTCGCAATATGAATATCAAAACTGAAAACAGGGGAAACGTGAGCTTTTGTAAGCAGAAGTAATCATCTGCCACCTATAAATAGAAAACATGCATTGACTTAGTGCTTAGCTCAGCACCAGAAAGAATACTGCCAAACTTTGATCTAATGCCTGATGTTTAGGGAGAATTTTTTTTTAGGGAACTATTTGTTTCTAGAATATCATGGCTAAGCTCAGCTAAGGTGGAAGCCAGTGCATGTTATCTATTGATAGGTGGAAATTTTGTGATTCTAATTCTGCCATGAACATAATGAAAATAGATATTAATGACATGTTAGTGACACATCTCGCTCTAACTGACATTGAGAACATATTTTTAAGGTTATGGTAATCGATGGCTGTAGTCTGATGTTAATTGATACCGTTCCAGATAGCATGACAACATTGGACCAATGTAGTATTTTGGTTAGTCACTCCGTTGGGCCAATGTTGTAAAATAAAGTTGGCCCAACGTGAACTTGCTCGTTAGGCCTCCGTAGGGCCAATATGTTGGTGCAACAGTGGGCCAACTTAGGACATATTTATCTGGTAACATTGAAACAACGTTATGCCAACATGCATTGTATACATTGGCCAAACGTATACTGACATATCAGTTGTCAACTTGGACGCAAAATAATGTTTATCCGTAACAAACATGAAAATTGTGTCAGCATCAAACACTGTAACACATATTTTCAACTTTGACCAATGAAGCCATAAAATTTTAAGTTGAGAAAAAGTTTATTACAAAACAATCTCTTTATAAAAGCACCGGCCTCGGCGGCTCAGTTGGATGCACCGTCCGAATGGAGACAAGGAGGTCCCGGGTTCAACCCCCGCTGAGGTCGGCAACATTCTTTCTTGGAGATTGATCGTGAAATATTTTCTACGGTCATTCTCTCCCTTCCGCAGATTCAAGAAGGGCAGTTGTCAGTTTCTGGCAAAAGAATGTGCACAATACTGGTTAACTGCTTAGAGGACGAAGCCTGCCCTGTAAACGTGTGGTTAGGTAAACTGACCACGCTCGATATGACCCCATTGGGTTGACTGGGCCGTAAAACCTCAACACAAACAAACTTTATAAAAGTGTTGTTTCAGCTTTAAACAAAACTTGTGTTAGTTAAACATATGTGCTTTATCCAGTCAAAATGTATTGGTTGTATATAAGGAAAAAATGACGTCATTTTTCTATATAATCTATACTTTTTTGAACCATGTTATATCCAAATTTGTGTTATAAATGTCATTTTTCTATATAATCTATACATTTTTGAACCATATTATATCCAAATTTGTGTTGTAGGTGCACTGTGGTATAAAGAGGTTACTGTTTCCATCTATCTTTATCGATCGAAGTTGAATACCGTAATACTGTATGCGAAAAGAATCCTACATCCAAGTTGTCAAGCAATATATCGATCAACATCTGTTTCGAAGAAATATCTTAGAGTAGCTAAATATCTTTTGTCGTTGAGCCAACCTGAAAATAAAAAAGAAATTAAGAATGTTTTTTTTTTTTTGTTTGTTTGTTTTTTTTATCATTTACAAAAAAAGTAATTTTCATTCACTTTTATAAAACATCATTGTTCAACTTACACATAAAGCTTAGCAACATAAATAAGATGTTGTCTAACAGCCAGCTATAAAGGCACTAAAAAGCAGATTCTGGTGTTTATCTTCCTGGTATTAATTATACATTGATAATGGCTAACACAAACATAATTCTCTGGGGTATTATGTTTCATTATAATTGATGCTATAACCTGCAGGTGGTGAATAGTCAAAGACAGTATCATACCGTAATTAGATTTATTCATGAAGCATTTCTTATCATATTTTGTATGCGGAATTAAACAAATAAAAGAGGAAAACCTCAACTTTCATTATTTTTACATTGCAAGAAAAAAAATACATGTATGTTTTATCAATATCAAACCTGCATTTTTTGTACTCAGAATGTAGGATTCCCAACAAGAAAAGATGGATCTATTTTTCTTCCTCTTGAAAAATAAATGAAAAACTACAAATATTGTAACATTTTCATTTATTTATCCATTCGAAAATTTAATCATGATGTATTTTCATTATTAAATGAATCCGTGGCTTGTGTATCTTTTAAAAAGTGTGCATCACATATCAGCATTGGGCCAACATAGATCCAACGTTACCACATAATCTAAAAGCATGGGGAAAATATGCATCTAAATACATACGTTGGGCCAACAGTGGCCCAATGTTAGTGCATGACCTATTTTTCTCTGGAAATTGTCAAATTTGTATAACGTTGGCCCAACGTTGGCGCAATGTTGTACATATGATGCCAATGGTTAGCCAACTGTCAGACCATATTTCAACCATATTTTAACGTTGGGCCAAACGTTGTCATGCTATCTGGGTACATGTAGTTAACTACTATGCAGAGTAATTAAAATAAATGATTGATTTTCATAGTTGACTGTGTATATATATATATATATATATATATATATATATATATATATATATATATATGTATATACACAAATTAGTCTGGGCCCAGTTGTTCAAACTAAACGAAGTTGTTAGCTAATGTAACATTAAAATTTCTTTCTTGAAATATGGCAAGTCCATTGATATTTCTTGTTGAAAAACTGGGAGTAGTTCATATTTTTGCAGCAAAAATATCAATGTCATTATGAAAACACGCCTATTCAAATATATAGAAAATTTCACCTCCAAAAACTAAAAAAAATATCAGATAAAAAACACTGACTTTTTTTCATATTCCTGCTCAAAACATAGATTGTGGGTACTCGTTAGAACCGCCTCGGCGAGGCGGTTCTAACGAGTACCACAATCTATGTTTTTGAGCAGAAATAAGAAAAATAATGTATACCTCTGTAAACCCCAGTTTTACTATATAAACGTTGGGTTTAAGGGGGTCAGTATTATATAGGCATATTTTCGTGATGTATTTGAAAATACCTTAGCTACAACAGTTAACAAGTTTGTCATTATGAGCTTGTTATGCTAATGATGCTTTGAACAACTGGGCCCTGATTATTTATTGATAGATAGAATGAACATTGTATTTAAGGATTGTTGGAGATGATGATGGAGGTGTAATGTTCACACCAGAGCAGTATGAAGCTTACAAGAAAAAAGTTCTGCCAATGGTTTGTATAATAAGGCCAGAGAAACTTAATTATTAGATTCACATCCCCACTCACCCCTAAAAAATCTGACTAAATAAAAAAAAAATGGGGTGGAAAAGTTTTTCAGAGATAGTTGGACTTTTGCTGAAAACAGATTTTATAACATTTTTAAGAATTACAAATGAATTGTTTGTTATAAAAAGAGTATTAAAACGAGATTTCTTCTTTTAGCACATGATAGTAAGTGGCAGTTTTCTTGTTTTGCTGTGATTTACCTCTTCACTGGATGACCCAGGAATAAAAATGAAATCACCCACCCACTCCATTTTTGTCTAAAATCTGGATGAGAATCTAATAATAGATTATGTCTGGCCGAAAAACAACATTTTAAATGTGTCATGAATATCTTCCAGATAAGAATTTAGGGTATCAGCAAAATAGTTCTCTTATTTCTCTATGAAAACATTTTGTGGGTACTCATTAGCAGCACATCGAAAATGCACTTTATCTGGAGCTACGACTATGATCATAACAGCAACATCTAACAGAAAAAATCCACATGAGTTGCAACATGTGAAAATATACCTTAACCCATTTATGCCAAATGGATTCTTCTACCTTAACTCTTTAGACCAGTCCATTTCTAAAAGAACGGATGTCAGGTTATTCCTTAAAATGCCAAGAAAACCTGCATCTGACAATGTCGTCTGCTTATGTCATCTGCTGAATATTCTTGCAAACTTTTCAAACTCATTTTCTGCATACAGGCAAACAGCTTGGATCCAGATCAGACTGCTCCTAGAGGAGCAGTGTGATCTGGATCCACACTTTGCAAAAATGACTTTTAAAATCACAAGCAGATGACAAAGCGACGACAGTTGTTATGATTGGCAGTTTAAGGGTTAAATTTTATTATTGCAATGTTTTTAATAAATTTCTATATTTAATGCAAACAGTATAGACCCTGAGCAGACGCTTCATTCTGCAAATGTCCCTTTTATGGGACGCTAGGCATAAATGGGTTAAGGCATCCATATCAGGAAAGATTATCCTGTGATTATCCTGTACATTCGATGGAAACTGTCGCGATGATGATCCAGGTGGCCAAATAGTTAGTGCTTCTGACATCAGAGTATGAGGTCAAGGGTTTGAATCCTGTTGGAGACTGAATTCAGCTCATGTCTATACAGCGCTTCATAGAGCCTTTCATTATCACCCTGTAAGCATTGTCTCAATATGGCTTAAATAATGTTGAAAGGAATGTATAACACCAAACCATCATATGCATTCCATGCAGCTCAGCAGGTTCTTGTCTGTTCATCAATGCATTCTACAGTATTCTATGAGCTTACAAAAGCTTTTCAAATTTTTCAGCAACAATATTAGTGTATATGCCATATTTATTAACGATCAAATTTTAAATGATAAGTTAAAAAAATGATATCATTAGTTTTGAACAACTGGGCCCAGTTCATTATAAGACAAGTTTTGGCTATACGACGGTTTATAGGTGGACCTATGAAATGTATGGATTATATATAAAAATGAGCATTTATGTTCATTTGTCTATATAAAATATAAATTTTTGTTTTGGATTTTGTTTGTTTGTTTGTATTGAGGTTTTACGATCTAGTCAACCCAGTGGGATCATGTCGAGCATGGTCAGTTTACCTAACCATATTTTTACTGGGCAGGCTTAGTCCTCTAAGCGGTTAACCAGTATTGTGCACATTCTTTACCAGAAACTGACAACCATAGAAAATATTTCATGATCAGTCTCCACGAAAAAATGTTGCTGACCCTGCAGGGGTCGAACCCGCAATTGCCAGACTAGACTGGCTCCAGTCTCCAGTGACTAAATATTTTTTTCTTATAATCTGTTTAATAATCCACTAAAATAAAACCAAAGTAATGTCAAGACTATAGTGACCAGCCTTTGTAGTCATGATATTTTTTTTGGTTTTATTTTAGTGGATTATCAAACAAGAATATGAGAAAAATATTTAGTCACTGGAGACTGGAGCCAGTCTACCCCCTGACCACAAGTCGGACTAGTTTTTGTTTTGGATACAACATGATTGTCTGACTAATCATATAACATGGTTTTTGTTTTGACTCTCAGCAGTGATGTTGTAAATAGGTTGTGGTATATTGACTTGTGTTGAACTTATTGCTGCAGCGCCTCAAGAACAGAATATTTGTGGCTTGGACTGCTCCAACTGGTATGGACTGTAAAATGATTGGACCAGAAACACAGTGCTTCTGTCAACACAGGTAAACATTTGAGCCACAACGTAAGAAAATGTACCAATTGACATGTTCCCCCAATGAAGACTCAAATCAGCCTGCACAGCAGTGCAGTCTGATCAGATTCTTTGTGTGAGGCATGAAAAAACCTTGCATCCTTGGCTATCCAAAATGTGCCCAGTGAACATTGGCACAATTAATCGAATAATCGATTAATGTATCGATAAATTCCACAAAAACAATTATCGTTTCAGATATGCTAATAATCGATCATTTGCGATCAGGTGTCTGTTACTTTACAGTATTAACCATTAGTATTCAGACGCCTCGACTCCTTACCATACTTAATCTAAAATTTGAACAAGTACAATTTACTATCCACTGTTGTGTCTAAAACTAACTTGATGAGTGACAAACAGTGTAGACCCTGATGAGATGCCGCATTTGTGGCATCTCATCTGGGTCTACACTGTTTGCTCGGGCCTGTCTGGCCAAATATGTCGATAAAGTATAACATATGGTAAGAGTCATGCTCAGACAGACAGGTAAAATTATGACCAAATCTTGAGTGATTACTAATCGATTATCAATCACAATGGCATCACTGATAATTGGTTTCTTTTCAGCTCTGATTAGCCAGCCTTAGTGCCCAGTGATAAGACTTGTTTAAATATGTAGGTTGGTCTCAATCTTTGCTGGGGGCACATGTCTGAAGAAAAATTTTCCATGGCTGCAGCTCATTTATAAAGCTATGAATTTTTAACCCTTTTCCTGCTGAATAAATTAAGCTGCCACGCCCACTTCTAATTTTCAGCCAATCAAGTTACTTGATCCAGGTTGTTGATATAAATTCACATACTTAATGACAAACAGTACAGATCTAGATCAGTTGGCTTCTTCAGAACTGATCTGGATCTACAATGTTTGCAAAGACCAGGGTAAATGACCATGGCGTAGCTTGGGATTCCCAAAGTTTTGAATTGAAATTTCAGTACTCCCCTTGACAAAATGATTAGTACGGTAAATGTCCTAAAATTTCCAAAACTTTATTTTTATATATTTTTTGCCTAAATTATGCTTTTTATGTAATTGTTGCCTAAACTACTTAGTGGAAAGGCAAACAGTGCAGACCCTGATCTGACTGCTCCTTCAGCCCTTCATAAAAATTTGGTTGAGCCATGACATCAGAAAATGTACCCTCTGACATGTGCATCCAACGAAGACTCAAATCACCCTTTGCATCCATCATTACGAAAACACGCCTATTCAAATATATAGAAAATTTCACCTGCAAAAACTGAAAATTTTTCAGATAAAAACTCTGATATTTTTCATATTTCTGCTCAAAACATAGATTGTGGGTACTCGTTAGAACCGCCTTGGTGAGGCGGTTCTAACAAGTACCCACAATCTATGTTTTTGAGCAGAAATAAGAAAAATAATGTATAACCCTGTAAACCCCAGTTTTACTATATAAAAGTGGGGTTTAAGGGGGTCAAAATTATATAGGCATGTTTTCGTGATGATGCAGTCTGATCTGTGTCCCAGTTGTCTCCATGAAGAAACTTTACATCCTTGACTGTCCAAAATGTGCCCAGAAAAGAATCGATCACACTGTGCAAATGCACAGGCTGATCTGAATCATAGCTGGACACATATGTCCAAAGATAGGTTTCTGACAATGCAGCTCATTTATTAATTTACCAAAGGGGACTTAAGTTTTACAATCCATTTATCCATCCATCTCTCTATTTTATGGAAACATATACATGTATGTGATTGAAATGCCATATTTTAATGGTATTTTAGGTAATACTGTTTACGACTCTTAACAAGTGGGCCAACAGTTACCAGACAGCCAACAATGAGGGACAAATAAGTCACCGTAGGAATGAGAAGTAACCAGTTTGCAAAAAAGAATAAAACAAAAAAATACAAAAGCGCAATCAGTTACTTCAAATTGCTACAGTGGTGAGGCTAGGTACACGTAACTCTTCTTCACAGGTTCCGACAGCATAAAACAGATTTTGAAAAGATTCCAGATGAGCGGCCAATTCTCTTGCCATGTAAAGTCAAGGGCTGTGGTTGCCGTAGTTACCACTATGTGCCTCAGAATGGCTCCCAGCCAATCAGGTGTTCATGTAAACACTATTCAGATGATCATACTGCTGTTGTACCACACAAATGTAAAACAGGTAACATTTCTTTTCCAACAACAGTTGACTTGAAGCCATATTTATAAAACCAGTTTGAGTGACCAATGGTGTTCTTTATGAGATGGTTTCAGATTAAGATGATTTAAAGGTGGGCCTGAAAAATGTTATATCCAAACAAAAATGTATAGATTATATAGAAAAATGACCATAAATGCTCATTTTTTGACCGTTTATGGTCATTTTTCGATATGATCTATACATTTTTGTTTGGATACAACAGAGCTGTATAGATAACACAGTTTGTGGTTAAGACCCCATCAGCTATATTGTTGTAGCAGTTATCGGAAAAGATGACCATGACGTCCTTGCAAATTGTACAGGTAGCCTCAGAGGTACTGTGTATATGGGCATACATAGACTATGTATGGCAATAAGGCTATAAAGAGGCATAATATGGATATAAAGCATAATTCCTTTACAGCCAGAAAAAAAGCAATGACTAAATTATGAGTGGTTAGAAGTATGCAATATTCTAAAAAATAAGATGTTATGTTTGTTTTGAAATAATGTCACAGTAGTTTGCATTGTCAGTGTCATTTTCTAATTAGCACAAACTTTCTATTAAACAATATCCCCAATCCCTTTACGAAAACATGCCTATTCAAATATACTGAAAATTTACCGCCAAAAAATGAAAATTTTCAGATAAAAATTCTGATATTTTTCATAGTTCTGCTCAAAACATAGATTGTGGGTACTCATTAGAACTGCCTCAGTGAGGCAGTTCTAATGAGTACCCACAATCTATGTTTTTGAGCAGAAATAAGAAAAATAATGTTTACCCCTATAAACCCCAGTTTTACTATATAAAAGTGGGGTTTAAGGGGGTCAACATTACATGTATGTAGGCATGTTTTCATGATGCAAATTGGAAGATTTTTATAGAATAATATGAAAAAATTTTGTTTTTTGGCCAAGTATGTTTTCAGTTTAGTACCAAAAAGCAGATTACAGAGACGTATATAACTGCTGAGATGAAAACGAATAATCATACAATTTGATCTGGTGTTTATCAACTAACATGCATATTTTACGAAATTACTAAAATATATATTATACAGTTAACTCTCGCTATCTCGAACTCGCTTATCACGAATAACCGCTTATCTCGAAGTGAAAATCTGGTCCCTGCCTAAACATGAAAATCTAACAACAGGTAAAAAATATTGTGGAAAAGAGGAGAAATTGCTCCTAAGGAGCAATTTCTCCTCTTTTCCACAATATTTTCAATACATCTCTAACTTCAGGAGTCAAATTACACATATATTTGTTAAATGTGGTTAATCGAATTAGTTTTTCCTCAGTTCTGCGAATCTGATATGTTGAAGTACGGATATCTCGAAGTATTTCAGACAGTCCCTTGGAATTCGAGATAACGAGAGTCGACTGTATTTAAATCTACAATGTATATAATGATTATTTTAAAATGCACTGTCATCCAAGTTGTGGAAAAAATAAATTATACAAAATATCCTTCTTGAAAACACAAGCCAATCCCTGGATGAATATTAACACTGGCTAAAATTGTCCAAAATGCATTTCTGATACACTAGTTAATAAATTTAAAATTTATTACAAGAGAAATAATATGAAAATAGTCAAACAGGATTATTTTGTTGTTCATTTTTGAAACATTACATGTAATAAAGTAAAAAATTGTATGTCAAAATAAAGAACTGGAGCCTAATAGAACCTATATATTCTATGTAGTTTTGTTATGCATCAGCTGTTGATTTGTACCCGTGAGAGTTACCTGTATGTAGAGTGATGGTGTCATGCCATCTTTTTTTATTATTCCAATAAAGAGACTGTGGAATACAAAATAATTTCACAGAATTGTGTTTTTGTCCTTGAAACAGGAATTAGTCTGCTATGTGCTGCATCACCAGTAATAACTTCTTTATTAAATGAGCCAGCGCATGACAAACCTGCAATAAGACTTGTGTGACCAACTAAGATCAGCCTGGGTATCACTACAGTCTGATCAGAGTCTTCCCTGATCGCATGTGCCTTCTGCATCATCCAGGCTTTTCAAAGAGGTATAAACAAGAACCCTTGCACTATTGGGTGGATATACCGGCTGATCTGAGTCTTCGCTGTTCACAAGTCTTATTGTAGGTTTTGTCGTGTGCTGGCTCATATGTCATTATTCAGGTTTCATTTATTTTTCCCATTTATCAAAATCCTGGGCCCAGTTGTTCAAAGCTAACGATGTCGTTAGTTAACGATTTGTTAAAATTTACATTGAGTGATACACAAATATGCTGAAATTTTTTGCTGAAAAGATGTGAGTAGCTTTTGCAGCAGTGCAAAAGCTACTCACATTTTTTCATAAAAAAATATCCGAATATTGTGTATTGTATCCGCTAAAACAATTAAAGAAATGACCCTTAACAAGCTTGTTAAGCTAACAACGCTTTGAACAACTGGGCCCTGGTTTCTCTAATCTTTTTTCATAAATTATTGTATGTTGGGCAAAGTCCATGAGTCTGCAAAGTGAATTTATGTTCAGCTGCAAGAATTTATTACAATGAGGTTACAGCTTCTTTGGTGTTGTGTGAATGGTTACATAACAGTTGCCAGAAGAGTATTGTTCAGATGCATCTCTGACTCTCATTTCATATGATTTTTGGACTCCAAAAATTCTGGACTAATTTCAGTACTGAAGGGGAGAATGTCACCAGGGCCAAAATGTTCAAAACTAACGATGTCATTAGTTAACCCTTAAAGCGCCAATCACAACAGTTGTCATCTGCTTTCTCATCTGCTTGTGATTTTACAAGTCATTTCTGCAAACAGTGTGGACCCAGATCAGACTGCTCCTAAAGGAGCAGTCTGATCTGGGTCCACACTGTTTGCCTGTATTCAAAAATAGGTTCAAAAAGTTTGCAAGAATGTTGAGCAGATGACATAAACAGATGACATTTTCAGATGCAGGTTTTCTTGGCGCTTTAAGGGTTAACATATAGTTAAATTTTGATCATTAAATATGGCATATACCGTATATTTTTGCTGAAAAAAATGTGAGTAGCTTTTGCATTGCAAAAGCTACTCACATTTTTTCAGCAAAAATACCTGTGATTTAGATATTGTACTTACTAGAACAGTTAACGTTTTGACCACTTACAAGCTTGTTAAGCTAACAATGCTTTGAACAACTGGGCCCAGGAATATATATACATGTGTATATATATATATATATATATATATATATATATATATATATATATATATGATGTTACATGTTTTGATTTACTTAAATATAACTATGCATAAAATTGTCAATATGTTTGGCTCTGTTCATCAGGACTGTTATATATATATATATATATATATATATATATATATATATATATATATATATATATATATATATATATATATATATATATATATATATATATAACTGGTATAAGTCCACTTTGACAGGATGCAGTAGAGTGTAGGACTAAATCCAGTGGACTAGGGTTGATTCTAGGCAAGATGATTTGCTCTTTTTTTTTTTTTTTTTTCATTTTAACATGTTTAAAAACTGCAGCATGAGTGGCAAATAGTGAAGACCCAGATCATACGCTGCTTTCTGTGGACATCTGATCTGGGTCCACACTGTTTGCTTAGATCTGTCTGTCCAAATACTAAGCAGAGAATTTGTTATGGAGTAGTATTGATGATAATTCTAGGATATTTGTTTCAATTTCTTCATAAATACATATGTTGTGGGTACTCATTAGAAGTCTCATTGTAAAGTGCCTTTAATGAGTACCAATATCACACTTTTTTATGGAGAAATAAGAAACAAAATCTCAGAATTATCACCAGAATACTCCTCCTTAACAAGTCCTCTGCTAAGGCTTAATACATACATGTACCGAAGTAACCCTAAGCATTGGGACAGATTGAACTTTGCAAACACTGTAGACCCAGATTAGATGAATGGAGCATCTGATCAGGGTCTGCACTGTTTGGCATACATGTATACAGCAATATTTTAGACACATCAAGAGGTAGTAGAATGTACTATTTCCAATTTTAGGACAAGTATGGTAAGTAGATAAGGCGTTCCACATCACGAAAACATACCTATACAATATTGACCCCCTTAAACCCCACTTTTATATAGTAAAACTGGGGTTTACAGGGGTATACATTAATTTTCATATTTTTGCTCAAAACATAGATTGTGGGTGAGGCGGTTCTAACGAGTACCTACAATCTATGTTTTGAGCAAAAATATGAAAAATATCAGATTTTTTCTCTCTGAAAATTTTCATTTTTTTGGTGGTAAAATTCTCAATGTATATGAATAGGCGTGTTTTCATAATGAATACCTAGATAAGGTGTTCCAATATCTAGGGTTATTATGGTATATGTTTTGTTTGGTTTTAGCTGGGTGTAAGTGTGCTGGCTTCAAGAGCGACTATACCTGTGGATGTGGACAGCCATACAACACTCACCAGATGATAGTGGAGACAAAAGAAGAGAGAATGGCTCGCGGACATCCTGTAGGTCAGGATGTGCCCTACCAGGCCATGGGAGGCCTCACAGGCTTCTCATCCCTCATGGAGGGTTATATGAGGCTGGACCCAAGTGGAATAGGTACCATATTATCCAAAATATTTGAAAATCATCTCTAGCAGACAGTAAATGTCCTAACATTTTGTATACCAGTGTTAGAGAGAGTGCAGACCCAGATCAAACTGCTCCTTCTTGAGCACTATGTTCAGTGTCTACACTGTTTGCCATTTCACTAAGTATTTTAAGAAACTAATATATAAATACAGTCGACTCCCATTATCTCAAATTCCAAGGGAGTCACTGAAACACTTCGAGATATCCGTACTTCGACATATCAGAGTTGAGAGAGTGAGGAAAACAATAAATTGAACAACCACATTTAACAAATGAATATGTAATTTGATTCCTGAAGTTAGAAATACATATATATAAAATAATGTGGAAAAGAGGAGAAATTGCTCCTCAGGAGCAATTTCTCCTCTTTTCCACAACATTTTGTTGCCTGTTGGTAGATCTCTGTGTTAAAACAGGGACCAGATTTTCACTTCGAGATAAGCGGTTATTCGAGATAAGTGAGTTCGAGATAACGAGAGTCGACTGTATTAGAATTCAAGTCACAAAATTGTGAAATTAAGTGTTCAAAATTTTAGGATATTTACTGTAATCATATTTCCAGATAAAGTGCTTTTATCGCTGGCCTCGGTGGCTCATATGGATGAGTGTCCGACTCGTGATCAGGAGGTTGAGGGTGCGACCCCTGCCTAGTCAGCAACATTCTTTTATGGGGATTTGATCAGGAAATATTTTCTATGGTCATTCTCTCCCTTCCGCTGAATCAAGAAGGGCAGTTGTCAGTTCCTTGCAATTGAATGTGCACAATACTAGTTAACTGCTTAGAGGACTAAGCCTGTCCAGTAAAAGTGTGGTTAGGTAAACTGACCGTGCTCGACATGACCCTATTGGGTTGACTGGGCCGTAAAACCTCAACACAAACAAAAGTGTTTTTTTAACCACAATAGTATTGATATTTTTCTTATTTCTCCATGAAAACATATGTTGTGGGTACTCATTAGAAGTGCCTCTCTGAGGCACTTCTAATGAGTGTCCATAACATATGTTTCAGAGGAAGAAGAGGAAAGTGGGTTACTCAGTAATTTACCCACTATTTTGAGCAAGTACACAATTATTTTCAATGTTGGGGTATTGATACCCAATATATTCAACAGGGTACTGTTATTTCCAAATTCGTGTGAAAACATACATGCTTCAACACCAAAAAAGCATATGTTTACGGTTTATGTTATGATATTGGCACATAAAAGGTGGCTTTATACTTCATATGACACAAGTCTGAACTACAATATATGTATTTAGTTTGTTATGTTATATACATAATTATGCAGTTTTTAAATCTTAAGCAATTTATTTGTTACTCCTGTTAGCTGCTTTTACTGCAAAAATCAGTCTTAATATGGTTGAAATTCTAAATTTCCTCATTTTCCCAGTACTGCAGGGTGTAACTATCATGGCTTGTATAGCTTTAGGGAAGAGGAGGGATATCTAGCAACTGTAAATGTTCTTTTCTTATTTCTCCACAAAAATATATATTGTGAATACTCATTAAAGACATATGAGCTGTGCCATGAGAAAAGGGGTCATTGGGGTATTTGCAAAATGTAAAGAGTAAAGATCCAGGCCATGAGGTTATGAAAAAATTTTCGTGCTCACCTCAAATGAGCATGAAATTTTCTCTGCTTATAAATATGAAAACATGCTTATATAATGTTGACCCTCTTAAACCCCACTTTTATATAGTAAAACTAGGGTTTACAGGGGTTTACATTATTGTTCTTATTTCTGTTCAAAACATAGATTATGGGTGCTCATTAGAACCGCCTCATAGAGGCAGTTCTAACGAGTACCCACAATCTATGTTTTGAGCAGAAATATGAAAAATATCCGATTTTTATCTGATTTTTTTTTTTTTTTTTTTTTTTTTTTTTATTTTTTGGTGGTAAAATTTTCAGTATATTTGAATAGGCTTGTTTTCGTAATGTGTCAATAATTGTTGGCATTTGCATATTTGTTAGCAGAGATATTTACATGCTCAGCTATGTTTAGCAAGAAAGAACTTGCAATTGCTAGTAATTAGAGATTTACTAGCAGGACAAATTTCATTCACAGCTGAATTGAGCACAAAAAAAGTTTTATAACCTTGTGGTCAGGTCAGCTAGTGAAATCACACTATGTGATAAAACTATTAACCATATATCTATATTCTATGGTATCCATAATTCTGTAAATGCGCAGTCTGATCTGAGCACTTAGTATACTATTACTGTACTAACCCTAAGTATTCGGTTACTGTACTAACCCTAAGTATTCAACTCCTTATCATATTTGTTCTAAAATTTGAACAAGTGCAATTTATTACCCAATTTTGTGTCTAAAACTTGCTGAATGAGTGGCAAACAGTGTAGACCCAGATGAGATGCGACATTCTGTGGCATCTCGTCTGGATCTATACAGTTTGCTCTGGCCTGTCTGTCTGAATACATATGGTAAATAGGGTTGAATAGGGTCGAATTACCACAAACTGAGCACCCACAATATCTGAATTGAACCACAGGAAAACCAGTCTTTGCGGCATACGCAGACTGTAACCACGTTTTCAAGGCAAACTAATGTGGCATATTTCTCAGGGTAGCTCTCTAGTCTAGAGCCATGTTCTCATCATCTTCGCAAGCCAAGGGTACTAAGTCCACTACATTCCTTAGGGAACGTAGTGGACTTAGTATCCTTGGCTTGCGAAGATGTGGTCTCATCAACTTATATTGTTTTTGTATTCATTTCTTTGTAGGAGCCCCACCAAAGGAATTTCTGGAGCAGCCAGTCACATCTTCTGATCACCCATTCCTTAGAGCCAATGTAGAATCAATAAAGGCACACAACTTGAAGAAAATTACTATGAAAGGTAAAGAGGGAGAGTGAGGCAGAACTTGGAATGTAAGATCAGAAGATGACTCATGAGTACTTGACCTGACAGTAGGTCACTGTGATCCTTCTACAGTCAACCCTCTTTCTCCCGACACTCGATACAACAAAATTCGTTACAATGACAATTTGAATGTCACGAATCCTTCATTCAAAAGGTAACAATTGATGAGAAACTATGCAAGAATATTCCATTTAACTTCAAACAACATATGTTTTGGATCTTTGTTAGAATTGCCTCACTGAGGCAATTCTAACAAATATCCAAAACATATGTTCTATGAGGAAACAAGAATAAAACAAGTTTTTTCTTACATATCATCGTGTCCGTTTAGGATACTTTACAACAGCAAATTCATTTTTATGGCAACATCTTTGGGAACAAATGCTGTCGTTGTAATGAGGGTTCACTGTACAGTCAAACCTGTGTTAAGCAAGCACCTATGGGAAAGCCAAAAACTGGTTGCTTAAGACAGGTTCTTGCTTTATACAGGTAGATTTCCACTACTTTGTATTTAACGGGATCAGAAATAGTGGCCTTTTTAGACAGGTGATTGCTTAATACAGGTGGCCTTTAGGACAGGTTTGACTGTATGTACATCTGTGTGGCTTGGTAGAACATTCTTCTTCAGGTCGGAAGGTTGTGGGTTTGACCTGGGCCCAGTCATGCGTAAGACTTTAAACATGGTGATAGGTACTCCTTTGCTTGCCTCTTAGTATTACAAAACAAAAGCTAGGACTGATTGCACCAGTGTCAATACAAGTATGACAGGTGGTAATATCATGCCAGTGTGTCTGACTGAAGCAATGGCTGGTAGAATGTCTGCTTTACATCCATGAGGCTGTGGAGTTGATCCTCAGGTGAGTCGTTCAAAGACTTTACAAATGGTACTAGCTGTTCTTTTGCTTAGTGCTCAGTATTAAAAAGTAGAGCTAAGAATCAAACTGGTAGGCTTGGGGTCAGTATAATGTGACTAGGAGGAACATCATATCGTGTATCTGTGAGGCAGTACTCTAAAAGTGAGCACTGAGCTCCCTGTCAAATCCAGACTCTATTGCAATATGACTGAAAGTTTTGTATCTGGGCCCTGATACTGCAGTGAGGCAGCAATGGAAAAGGGCATCGGTTTCCACCATCGTATTCAGACACTGTCAGGACATGACTAAATGATTGTTGACAGCAGATATTCAGCCTCAACTGAAACAAACAAACCTTTCTCAAATGTTGGTAATGTTTTATTTGTTTGTCCTTATTTTTTTTTGTTTATTGTATGATTTGTACTGTGAAGATTTGACTGTTTGCATTTCTGTGCACTTATAACTTAAAAAGTATATAGCTTCAGAAAAGAGGGTTGTCCAGAAAACATTTTTTTTTCTTATTTCTCCATGAAAATATACACATCAGCCTCTTTATAACACGGTTCATAAGAACACGGTTTTGGATATTACACATTTCAAAAATGGATTCCAAAAATATATAGATTATATAGAAAAATGACCATAAATGGTCATTTTTCTATATAATCTTTACATTTTTGTTTAGATATAATAGGGTTGTCTAACTAACATGGTTTATGCTTTGGACCCCAATAATAGTGTTATAAAGAGGTTGTGGTGTATGTTGTGGGTACTCGTTACAAGTGCCTCAGGGAGGCGCTTCTAAGGAGCACAAAACGTTCTGGAGAAAGGAGAAACATATCAACAAGTTTTGGTTATAAAAAGTGCCTTATCAGGAGCTATTAGGTGTAATGTGAATGATGCACAATACATGAAAAGGGCCCTTATGTAATTTGCGGACAAAACAGGCCCTGCACAGTCTGATCTGGGCCTTCAGTTGGCTTCTAGAATCAATGGATAGTGTTCAAGAAGGGCAGTTGTCAGTTTCTGGCGAAAGAATGTGCACAATACTGGTTAACCGCTTGGAGGACTAAGCCTGCCCAGTAAACGTGTGGTTAGGTAAACTGACCGCGCTCGACATGACCCCATTGGGTTGACTGGGCCGTAAAACCTCAACACAAACAAACATTGGATAGTGTAGGAAAAGTCAATAAACAGAGAATGTCCATATCAGATGAATGAATGCGCACGCTCATCTGGACTTTTGCTGTTTGCCTGTGGCATATGGGTTTTTTTTTCCACATTGCACATCAAATATATAAACAAGCAACATATAGAATAGTGTAAATTTTGTATATAATAAATGATGTCTGTGTTACTAGTCACTGGCATTTAAAGATATTGTATAATTGCTAGATAGAAGCTTTTCTAATTTTTACAAATATTCAAGGCTTTTCTAGGGTAGTATGCAGCCTTGCAAACTACATAGCTGTATATGAAGACACTTAATAAAATGCAGTCAATTTTTTGTTCTTTTCTGTCTTTTTTGTTTCAAAAGGTAACCATTTGGATTTTTATTTTGCATTAATATATAGATTTTAATTTCTGCTTTTTGATCACATCTCTTAGATTTCGCTGTCATTGACAGCGAAATCTAAGAAATGTGATCAAAAAGCAGAAACTGTAGATAACTTTATTACAAGTACTATTTTGTCCTCTATATTTGGAGAGAAAAGCTTCAGCATACAGTGTGACCACACCTCATATTACCCATAAAGTAGATTGAGGTCTGCACTGTTAATCATTCATTCAGCACATTTTGCAGAAGTCAGCAGGTGGTCAAATGTATTTGTTGTTCAAATTTTAGGAGTACAGTATCTAAATATTTAGGGACTATAAGAATTTATCATGGGTGTGAGGGTTAAGATAGGAAAATTTGTTCCTAGGGTCACTGTTTGGCATCAGGAGGCTTACCGAATGATTCCAGACTGATTATGAGGGAGAGATTTTTCTGTTTCCCCCTCACACCTATGATAGATTCTTTTTCTTGCATACATTTCATTTCTGAATGTTGATTTTTAATAATGCTGTCTTGTCATATTGTGATGGCATTACTGTGATGTTTAGTGACGTTATTACGATCATTGACATCAGCCTTAATAATGGCGCACGTGAATCCTGTACAACCGGTTCATATCAAACACGTGAGAATTCTCAATTTTTATCTTACCCTGGGTAGGATAAGAATTTCTGTCTAGGGTAAAATCCAGGATTTCCTTATCTGGTGTGCAAGAAAATTTGTTTATGAAATGTTTGAAGTTTATGATTTTACCAGACTTGCCTGAGCAAAATATCTTGATCGAGATCTAATTGCATCTAAAAGAGATGTTTGATTGAGGCTCTATTTATAAGTCAACCAGCACATTACTTAATAAACTGATCATAGCTACTGATAGGGCACTTTTTTAAACCAAAGCTGTTGATATTTTTCTTATTTTAGCCAACACACAACAGAACCTACAATAAGACCTGTGTAACCCGCTAAAACAGATCAGCCTGTATACCCAGTGTCCACCCAGTATGGTAATGGTTCTTGTTTATCCTTATTTGGATAGTCTTGAGGCTGTAGAAGGCACATGTGATCAGCAAAGACTCTGATAAGACTGTGTATGCTTTTCTAAGTCTTTTCTGGTCGCACAAGTCTTATTGTAGAGTTTGTCATGCACTGGCTCAGCCTCTTATCTTAAGCAATTGACTATAATATTGGAGAATTAAGTAGTGCCAATGTTTGCATATTTGATTAATTGTGGTTACTTGAAAGCATTGATTGTAATTGTAGGTGGAAAGAGTGAAGATATTGATGCCGACCTGGCTGAGAGGATGTCAGCAATGAAGAGGCCCGGTGAATCTGACATGGATTTCTATGAAAGAAGATATCAAGAAAGGGTTGGTATGATTATATATACCCTTAAAGCACAAAGTAAATTGATTGTAACAGACTAGATTCTAAATGCTGTTTTTTTTTTTATTATTTTTCATAGAAAATAAGACTTTCCATTTCATGTGAATCATTCACTAGGCAGACAACTTCCATTGATTAACAAGTCACATTTTTCAAGTGAAAAGTACATTTTTTCTTATTTTTCCATGAAAACATGTTGTGGTACTCATTAGTAATGCCTGGATGACTTTTGGCAAAAAAGTGAGGACATAATTATTTCATCCATCCACCTGTCTATTCTACCAACTCCTACACAATTGGAAAGATTTCAGCAAAATTTAATACAGTGTAAGTTTCATATGTGCCACAGAGATGAAGCAGCCTTAATGGAGGGGTAAGTTCATGAAAGGGAATTTCGACTGTACAATGTAGGTAGCTGATCACTATAGATTATGGAATCATGATATAACACTTTTATCATGGATTTTCTGCTAGCCCCTTATGGTCTGTATGCACTCTTATTTATCTTAAGCATCAAAACAAATCCTATGATTGCTGATTTTCATGGCTCTGTCATTTGTTTCTTGCACTTATCAAAGGTGTAAAAATATGCATCTTATTTTGATTGTTAGGACAGTGATAAAGGTATAAAAAGGGAAAGCAACTATGGTGAAGAAAGTTAAATGGACATATTAGATTTTAACAAATTATGCATTTTAATATAAATTTGATCAAAATCGGATGACAAAGAGTAAGTTATCAAGGTTAAACAATATTAAAACTGCTTTTTATGGGCATCGCTATTTTGTAAATTTACTGAGGCTTTATGAAGATATAAAGTTGTAATTCATTACGAAAACACACCTATTCAAATATAGAGAAAATTTCATGTCCAAAAACTGAAAATTTGCATATAAAAAACTCTGTTATTTTTCCTGTTTCTGCTTAAAACATAGATTGTGGGTACTTGTTAGAACTGCCTCGCTGAGGCGGTTCTAACGAGTACCCACAATCTATGTTTTTGAGCAAAAATAAGAAAAATAATGTATACCCCTGTAAACCCCAGTTTTACTATATAAAAGTGGGGTTTAAGGGGGTCAAAATTATATAGGCATGTTTTTGTGATGTAGATATGCAAAGCTTAAAGATAGCTTTTGCAACAATATTCAACCTCTGTATTAGTATATAGCTTCTTCTCTGGGCATTTATGGATTTAGCTTGAAAACCACATTAATTTCTATTTGAAAGAAGATTTTATTTAATATTTAGAAAGGTTTAGAATCTCATTAACCCTTGTCATGCTGAATAAATTAAGAAGCCACACCTACTTCTAATTTTCAGCCAGTCAGATTACTTGATCAAGGCTGTTGATATAAATTCACATACTTTATGGCAAACAGTGCAGATCCAGATCAGTTGGCTTCTTCAGAAGCCAACTGATCTGGCTCTACACTGTTTGCAAAGGCAGGCTACATCTGGGTTCAGCAAGGCAAGGGTTAAATATTCAAAATGGCAGTGCCTTGCTAATTTTGGCATCTTTAAATGCCTTTACCTTATTTATTTTTTATATGATTTGGATCAAATTTAGATCCAAATGCATGATATGTCAAGATTGTTTATCTCAAATTCATATTTTACCAGCCTTGCATTTCCCTTAATCATTTTGCTTGACCTGAATACTAAACTTTGCACTTTTAGATTTTTATGATCTCCAGCAGTTTTATTCATCTTACAGTGTCACTTGTGTTTAAATTTCAGCAAAAAGCTGAGAGGGAAAGAGCTAGAGCTAGTAGGGCTCTACCAGCAGGCAAACTTGCTACAGGAAAGAGAACATCTCTAACAAAGAAATGAACACTTCACTTCATATACTGGAGGATTTTGTGTTACATGATTAATAAAAGATAAATCTTAAAGTGCCAAGCAAAATTGCAGAGCAGACAATATTCTTTTTTATTATTATTATTTTTCAGAGAAAATAAGACTTGGCATTTCATGTGAATCATCATCTAGCAGATGATTCACTTGAAATGCTAAGTCTTATTTTCTCTGAAAAAAAAAATCAAAATGTCATATTCTCCATTGTTATCAGTGCTTTAAGAGTTTAACTACTTTAAAATACAGTTATTTTGAAATGGTGCAGGTTTTTATATGTGGAATGGTGATCAGGTTTGTTATGGGGAATGGGTATACTTTCAGACGAGACAACTCTATCAAAATGGTTTTCTCTCCCTTCTGAAAAGAAGTCTACTCTAAAAGGAAAGAATTTGCTCCCCAAAAGGGGAGCAAATTCTTTTCTTTTAGAGTAGACTTCTTTTCAGAAGGAATTTGGTGTGCAGGAAAGCAAAAATTGTTGCCGTTTAAAAGTGGAGGAAAATCTAGTACTGAATGTATCCATTCCTCTTAAACATTCAGGGACATATATCTTTGTAAATTTTGATCAGGGTCTGTACTATTTGTAATTCAGTCTGATGAACTTATTTAAATTTTAGGATTGTTCTTCATGAGATAAACGGGTAATGTGTTAGAATACAGTGTTTTAGGGGCAAAGAATACATGTCTTCCAATTTCTGGAGTATTTTTTGTGAAGAAACTACATGTATACCCCTGACCAACAGTAATGGAATAGTACATTACATTTTTACATTGATGGTTTGATCAATGCTAGTCATCTTATATTATTTCCTTAGTATTTGGATAAGCAAAAAATGTGGATTTGGAGCAAAATTATGTTCGTGTCCCAGATAAGACTGCTCGTCATACAGCACTTTTAATCATATCACCAGGTATTCAGATGGAGAAGTTAAAATTTTATTTAAAGACTGGCACAGACATTTGCCAAAAAAAGTAAAAAGTTCCAATGACTTACTTATAATAAATCTAAGATTTAGTACAAAGTTAGATGCATTTTTTTTTTGTTTTTGTTTTTTTTCTTTTTGTACAAATTAAAACAAAAAGTATGCCATTAGAAAGGAAATTGAAGAATGCAAGACACACATATTAAATACTGCAGAGTCTAAAGTTTTTGAAAAATAACACAACAACCACAGTCACTTATGATGCTGCTATTCTAACGTCCCTTAATGAAATATTACAATAAACGTTTGTTAATTGCCACATTTGTTCAGCTTTCTACTAACTGATCTTTTTATTGAAGCTGGTTCAGTAGAAGCAGTGTAATTGATTTTTCCATACCTTAAAATACAAGCAAAAAAAAGTAATTTTGGCACCCAAGTCTGTTTACACATGATTACTACAGTAGCAAGATCTGGCAACCTCGTGTCACATCAGGTAGATGATCCCAGATTACAGAATATTTTGGAGAAAATTACGCTTATTTCATGCAAAACAATTTGCATGAAATTTCAAGGTTTATTTTCTCACAAATACATGTATATATAAGAAAGAATGCTGGATATAATTTTGATTGGCACTGTAAGGATTTAGCCATTTTATTTTATCAATAAAAATGTTAAACTATAATACCCCACCATTATTGTGTCGTGGGCAGATAACTCTGTCAAACATTGATGAAATTTGCCCATAAGAAATCCCAAACCAGATTTCCTTCATATCAATGCATGTACCAAGTTTGGTTAAAATCCGTTGGCATTTACTGAAGTTATCGTCCGGAAAACAAAAAAATGGGCCTGTCTCAGGCAGGTAACTCCCTCAAAATTTGACAAAATTTACCCATTAGCAATCCCAAACCAGATCTCCACAACATCAAGACACATACCGTTTGGTGAAAATCCATTGATGTTTACTCAAGTTATCATCCAGAAACGGAAATATGGGCGTGTCTTAGGCAGATAACTCTGTAAAAATTGACGAAATTTGTCCATTAGCAATCAAACCAGATCTCTACAATATCAATGCACATACTAAGTTTGGTGAAAATCTGTTGATGTTTACTTAAGTTATCATCTGGAAATGAAAAACGAAGGGATCGACGAGCCAACATTTAGGGTTAGTGGGCTCAATTTTGTAACCACATTATGCTTTATTCCGTTAAGATACATTATAAACCTTTGGGTTAGGGAGCTTCCAATAATTCAGGTTTAGAGGCTATGTCCCATTGTAAATTTCCATAGGGTTTTAAGGGCTATAAGCTCCCTAACCAAAAGGTTTATAATGTATCTTAACGGAATAAAGCATAATGTAGTTACAAAATGAGCCCACTAACCCTAAATGTTGGCTCGGACAGACACACGGACGGACAGACAGACAGACAGACACATGGACGTCCAACGTGAAACCATAATACCCTGCCACTATCGTGTCGTGGGGTATAAAAAAAAGGACGATTTGTTTAAGCCATTTGTTTAAGCCATTGGAATATTACACGTGATGCCTTGATATCTGGAAAAATTGAGGCTCTCAACCAGACTTTTTTAATCAGACTGTAAAATCTTAACAGTTTAAAGGCAGCAGCATTTAAAGATATATAATAAAGAACAGTTATGGCGTATAGATACATAGCACTTTGTATTCTATGGTCAAATTGAGTAGACACAAACTAATATTTATTTTTTCTAGCAAAAATAGGATTTGACACTTTATGCAAATAGTCTCCTGAGGAGACTTGCATTAAATGTAAGCTCCTATTTTCTAGGAAAAAGGAAACTATTTCAAAATGCTTTCTGCTGAACTTTTTATCCAGCATGCAAAGTGTTAGGAATATACAGAAAATGTCCTAAAATTCGAACATATTATTGGATTATAAGAGTATCCAATAAAGTATTCGAATTTTAGGGCATTTTCTGTCTTAGTTTTGCTTTTTATGCATTTATTTCTTAAAATACTAAGTGGAATAGCAAAAAGTGTAGTGTAGACCCTGATTAGGAGCAGTCTAATCTGCACATTTTATTTTAAATTTTGGTGTATGAAATTGTGGGACATTTACCTTACTAGATAACTCTCTAGTTGTACATACAAGTTTTATGATCTCTCAGCCATCTGTGATATAACATTAATCATCAGCTCACCTGAATTATGATCAGCATGAGCAATAGTGATCATTTTTCTATCATTGTGTCTCGTTTCAACATCACTGTAAGGGGAATGGACGCTTTCAGGGGAGAAATCTCTGCTAATATCATTGTGCATATGTAAAGGTATCTACTCTAAAAGGAAAGAATTTGCGCCCCTCCAGAGCAAAATCTTTCTTTTGAGAGTGGAACCCACTTTTCAAAATGGGCTTGGTTTCATTATGAAAACACACTGTTCAAATATATTTAAAATTTCACCACTCTGCTCAAAACATAGATTGTGGGTACTAGTTAGAACCATCTTGCAGAGGCAGTTCTAACGATTACCCACAATCTATGTTTTTGAGCAGAAATAAGAAAAAATAATGCATACGAGGGTCCTGCAAAAAGATTTGTCATTGGGTTCGGATTACTTCAGTGCTACATTTTATCAAACATATTTTTATTACAAACCTTCAAAGTATTCCCCCTCTACTGAAACACATTTCTGTAACCTTTTTACTCAGTCACGAAAAGCAGATATATAGTCTTCTTTTGGTATCTGTTGGAGACACTGATAAATAGCGCTGCCAAGAGAACTTCTAGACGTATACTTATTTCCAGAAAGCATTTTCATAAGCCTTGGAAATAAAAAGAAGTCACAGGGACTCAGGTCAGGTGAATAAGGTGGGTGGTTTAAAACTTTCACCTTTTCAGAAGCAAAAAAAGACTTAACAGCCTCACACTTATGAGAGGAGGCGTTGTCATGTAAAAGGTGGACTCCTGACCATCCTTTGCTTGGTCGTTTCTTATTGTAAAACTCTTTCACTTTCTTCAGTACAGAATTATTGTAGAATCTGCCACTGACTGTATGACCAGATGGACAAGGCACTTGAAAGACTGGCCCACTTGAATTAAAGAAAATTGCATTCAACATATTTTTCGAACTTGATGGTTCTCTTGGCAATACATGGGCGTTTTTGATCTTTTTGCTTCCATTGCTTATTATCAGCCCTTCTTTGTGGGTCAAACATGTGTACCCAGGTTTCATCACCTGTTAGCAAGTTAGAAATAACCCGACTATTACAGCTTTTGTATGTTTTCAAAAGTTCCCGGGCACATTTAAGGCTTTGTGTCTTTTGCTCCTCAGTGACCAAATGAGGTACCCACCTAGCGCAAACCTTTCTCAGGTCCAAACGCTTTTTCAGAATTGTTTGCACACTGCCTTCTGATATGCCAGTACAACTAGCTATATCTTTGACAGACAATCGCGCATCCTGTTCGACCACAATCTTTAGAGCAGCAATGTTAGCTTTGGTAACAGAGGTTTTAGGCCTTCCAGAACGGGTATCATCTTCAACAGAAAATTTCCCAGCTTTAAAAGCTTTAACCCACCTAAAAACTGTGCGCATTGAAATGGTCTGAGGTCCATATATATACCACACAATTCATTAAATATCTGCTTTGAATCTGTATTAAGCCTAATGTAGCATTTAATATAGCTACAAATTTCAGACTTCTGGTCCATGTTCCAATGTAACAAGTAAATTGGTCAGTGTATATGACTGCATCTTTTTCAGTTTGAAATAACTTGGTCAGTTAGAAAGCAATTTGCACGAAATAAACGGGTATCGTTAGCTACTCAACACACCATTCTAGTGCAGTGAAGCATTTTAAAATATATCTGGGATAAAACTAAGGAAACCTATTAGTGACAGAACTTTTTGCACGACCCTCGTACCCCTGTAAACCCCAGTTTTTGTCATACCTGCAGGGCGACTTAGGCATCAAGTTTCCGTCCATTCATCTGTCAATCCGTTCATCCATCCATCAACATTTACCCTGGGTGTCTTGTGAGTGCAACTCCTCTTACAGTTTTGTACTAATCATTTTGAAACTTTGCATGTGTTTTCTTTATGGTAAGAGGACGTGCATTTGGTTTTGGTATAATTGTTAGATTATTGTTGGTCACTTTTTCCACATTGTGAACTTAGTCCTTTTTCACCCTCAATATGTAGACAGTGGGTACCTCTTGTGAGTGCAACTCCTCTTACAGTTTTAGTTTTGTACCGATTGTTTTGAAACTTAGCGTGTGTTTTCTTCATGGTATGTGGATATGCATGTGGTTTGGGTATAATTGTTAGAACATTTTTTGTTACTTTTTCCACATTGTGAACTTAGTCATTTTTCGTCCTCAATATATAGACAGGGGTACCTTGTGAGCATAACTCCTCATACAATTTTATACCAATATTTTTGAAACCTTGCACGTGTTTTCTCCATAGTCTGAAGATGTGCAAGTGCTTTTTATATTATTCTTGCTTTAATTTTTGTCACTTTTTTTGTACTTTTTGAACTTTGTCATTTTTTGACCTCAGATGTATAGACATTGGGTACCTTGTGATTGCAACTTCTCATACAATTTTAACCTGGTTTTTTTGTAACTTTGCACCTATTTTCTACCGGGTTTGCAGAAGTGCACATGGTTTGGATATGATTTTTGAATTTATTTTTGTCACTTTTTCCACTTTAACTTTGTCATTTTCTTTCCTCAGATTTTATGAAAGTATACTTTTTGTGCTGAAGGCATATGCTTTCGATGAAATCCCTATATTAATTTCTTCTACCTGAAATAAACAGTAGGGGTGGGGGGAAGCAGGTGCAACATCACCGAAGTTTAATATATTTTACTATAAAAAAAAAGTAGGGTTTAAAGGGGTCAAAATTATATAGGCATGTTTTCGTGATGGAAGCAAAGCAAAAAGATAGTAATGATGAAAATTATCTCCCTTGTAAAATTGTAAAACATTGGTACATCACGAAAACATGCCTATATAATTTTGACCCCCTTAAACCCCACTTTAGTATAGTAAAACTGGGGTTTACAGGGGGATACATTATTTTTCTTATTTCTGCTCAAAAACATAGATTGTGGGTACTCATTAGGACCGCCTCGTCGAGGCGGTTCTAACGAGTACCACAATCTATGTTTTGAGCTGAAATTTGAAAAATATCTGAATTTTTTATCTGAAAATTTTCGTATTTTGGTGGTAAAATTTTCAGTGTATTTGAATAGGCGTGTTTTCGTAATGAGAAAATCTGCCAAGTATATCAGGCTTTTCCAAAAGTACTGGAGTTGTTTTTGAATGACACTCAATGTTTTTTTTTCTGCGCATCACGAAAACATGCCTATATAATGTTGACCCCCTGGAATTTTATAAAGTAAAACTGGGGTTTACAGGGGTATACATTATTTTTCTTATTTCTGCTCAAAAACATAGATTGTGGGTATTCGTTAGAACCGCCTCACCAAGGCGGTTCTAACGAGTACCAACAATCAATGTTTTGAGCAGAAATATGAAAAAATATCAGATTTTTTATCTGAAAGTTTCCATTTTTTGGTGTTAAAATTTTCAATATATTTGAATAGGCTTGTTTTTGTAATGGTGTTTCTGTGATGGTTTGGTGTTGTACTTCCCTTTCAACATTATCTAAGTCATATCTAGACAATGGAAGGATGATAATGAAAGGTTCTGTGCAATGAAACACCATATGGTCATTAGCCAATTCCGCCTCTTGGGGAATTTGAACCCAGAAGTCGGGAGCACTAACCCTTTGGCCACCTCTGGTGTTTATCTCACAAAATGTCTTCTACGTAGTTTCTTCTGTGGTTTTCTTCCCAATATACTGGATAGCATTGACTTCCAAAGATAATAAACTAACATCAAAACTGCAGGTTCCAACCTGCTTGGTGTTTCCTCAGGTGAGTGGTTAACTCCATCTTGTTTGCCATGAGTACTGGCATCACATTAACTCTGAATATTGGGACACTATCATACTTATTCTAAGTTTTACATGTTAGTTTACTACCTGTTGATATGGTGCAAACTGCTGGATGAGTGGCAAATAGTATAAACCCTGCAAATGCTGCATTAAGAAGCACCTAATTTGGGTCTACACAATTTACTCAGCCTGTGTTTTCCAATACTTAGGGTAAATGTGGTGATTGAAGTGTTTAGAGACTATTTCTTCAACATGTTTATAGTTTTTCAATAAGGTGTGTTAATTTGTTGTTTGTTATGATTTTGTTTTTATTTAACGACTGTTTTAAAATGTTATTTTGAATGGTTGTTTTATTTATTATAAAAGCTTGAAAAGCCTGTTGTTTAGTTGTTCTGTCTTTTTACCCAGCTCCGGTTAATTTTGTGGTGATTTTCCAGCGGGCACATGTCGTTTATACAATGTCGCCTCAACGTCGATGCAACGGGACGTTGAGATCACATTGTATAAATGTCATTTGTCGCTGCGTTTTGTTATTCTCGCAGTTTGCAAACTTTGAGAATCACAAACTGCTAGAATAACAAAAACTTTGCGTGGCAAAGGATCCAAAGCTTCTTCACATGGACAACAAAGACTGATTATACTGTGTCGATGCGTGTGCTATTTTGAATCTTGGCTGGGTGGGTAACTATAAGGTGCCGTTTTACTATAAATCCCCTATTTTTTATATAACTAAATCGATTTTGTGATATCACAAAATCAATTTTTTGATATCACTTATTATTATGTGATATCACTATTTTTTTGTGATACATGTATCACAAAATCGATTTTGTGATATCACAAAGTAAGACTGAATTGGTGATAGCACAAAATCGATTTAGTGATATCACGTAATAGAGAGAATTTGTAATATCACAAAATCGATTTTTGTGATATCACAGAATTGGCATGATTTTGTGATATCACTAATTCTGTTATCACTTATTCTATTTACTGATATCACTTAATCGATTTTGTGATATCACTAATTCGATTTAGTGATATCGCAAATTCATTTTATTTAGTGATATCACTAAATTGATTTTGTGATTTCACAAATTCATATTTTCCCTTTGAATTCTTGGAATAATGTTGGCTTCCGAAATGATCACTGCGCATGATCCCCTATGTGTCGAGCATTGTCTTGGTCAATATGGAGAATTTGCAGATCCCTCAGACACTGACAGAGTTCTAGTAAAATCCCGCTGTCGTCTACATCATTAGTCTCATAACATCTTGTGCCGTTCAAAATAGCCTGCTGAATGTTTGCTAAAATATAACTTTGATGTTGGTCTGTAGCACCATCTCTGTCAGCCATTACTAAGGGACAACATTTATTAGGGAGTAAACATTGTATCGTTTGCAAATATAATTAGTGATATTACTAATTCGATTTAGTGATACCACTAATTCGTTCATATTTTGTGATATCACTAATTCGATTTTATGATATCACTAATTTGATTTTGTGTTATCACTTAATCATGTCTATTTAGTGATATCACTAAATCGAATTGGTAATATCAAACAATCGAATTAGTGATATCATAAAATCAAACAGAATTAGTGATATCACTAATTTGATTTAGTGATATCACAAAATAAGGGATTTATAGTAAAACGGCACCTCATAGGTAACTGGACAACTCGGCCAATAACAAACTCGGCCCATGACAAACTCGACGTTCTCGGACTGGTTTTGTCTTATTTACACAGAATATTCGGATTGTTTAATCATAAGTGTCCTTAACTACGGACAAATCTATTGAACTTCCTGTTGTTAATCATAAAGCCTCCTGGATGAGTGGTAAACAGTGAAGGCCCTCTTTAGACACCATCCTCTGTGCCAATAGACCTGGGTCTACGCTGTTTGGTCAGGCCTTTCTATCCCAACTTTATATATATACGGTAGATACCCCTCTCTCTCTCTCTCTCTCTCTCTCTCTCTCTCTCTCTCTCTCTCTCAAATTATTGACCATGCGAACGATATGATTTCTTTTTACCTTTTTACTTAAACAGATTTCATCGGTTTCCACAGTACCTTGGCCCCACCCCTTCCCATACAAAGAAAGATAGGTAAAACAGATATTACATTTCAAACGACTGTGCAACAGAAATAACTCTATAAACCATTTTAGTCTGGAGACCACCAAAAGGGTAATTGGCAAACAGTGCAGAGTCAGATCAGACGCTGTATTTGGCATTTCCATTAACAAGATTCTAAAAATCCAGTTTACCATGCAGGAATTTCGTACAGTCAATTTTTGGTAAATATTTGAAAACAATGCGGTAAGAACAGAAAGTCAAAGGTGTCGTGATACATGTAAGCTCTCGGACTCAAATCAAATAAAATGTCTTTCCGAAAGCACAGAAATTTTGCACCAGTGTGTAGTATGCACTCGTAACAACGTTTACTATAAACTTGTATTCAGCTTGTCCCTGAAGGACAGATGATCCAGAGGTCTTTGTGGGGTTCAGTCTAAACCCTGACCTGCACCCATGATTCAAAATGTCATTTTCATTGGAAAACCATTACGAAAACACGCCTATTCAAATATATTGGAAAATTTACCAGCAAAATATGAAAAATTTCAGATAAAAATTTTAATATTTTTCTTATGTCTGCTCAAAAACATAAATTGTGGTACTCGTTAGAACCGCCTCGCCGAGGCGGTTCTAACGAGTACCAACAATCAAAGTTTTGAGCAGAAATATGAAAAATAATGTATACCCCTGTAAACCCTTTCGCACGACAGTCTTATGCAAGTCCTTCTACTGCATGTGAATGTGCGTAAAATTCCTGGATGGGTGGCAAACAGTGTAGACCCTGATCAGACGTCGCGTTCTGTGGCGTCCGATCTGTGTCTACACTGTTTGCCCTTATTAAATCGACACTTCAAACGATGAGTCACAAAGTGAAATTGGTGCCCACAAGATATGCTATGATGGAAACACGACAAATATTATCCGGAATATGTAATAAACTCCCCCAAATTGAAAAAAAAAAAAAAAAAAAAAAAAAAAAAAAAAGTCATTCTGATGGTGATGATGGTTTGATGCTTTACGTCCTTTTGAACATTATTTATGAAACGTCGTAGATTCATGAGCTGATTTCCGCCTCTCGGGCTTTGTTTGTGTTGAGGTGTTACGCCCAGTCAACCCAATGGGGTCATATCGAGCGTGGTAGATAAAAGGACCCTGATCATACTACATTGATGCGCTCCCTTCCTCACCCGAATCTGGAATCTCACAGTTCATATGCCATAAGAACAATTATCATGAAAAAGGGCAGCAAAAGAACCTGTTCATACTGCACAGATGCGCCCCAACCACTCCTCGCACCTGGGGTTACATAGTTCATATGCCAAAAGGGCAATTTTGATAAAAGGGCAGCAAAAGGACCCTGATTGTACTGCATAGAAGCGGCCCCCACTCCCCTCGCATCTGGGGTATAGCAATGCCATACGACCTATTATCATGAAAAAGATTGCGTTTCTTTGGTAGTCTGATCAGGATCGTCTCCTTACATTGATTTATTCTACAATTTCCAATCTTCTGCAAGCGGACAACAAATGCTCTAACGGTTCTTGCCGTTTATATGCAGAAATGTTGCCGAGGTTACCGTATAAATAATCGCATTTGGAATACACCAGATCTCGTTTGTTTACCCCGTATCCAAGATGGCGGCTGGTTGATAGGATTTATACAGAACTGTCATGCTTTGCATAACTATAGATACGTGTAAGAGAGATAACATTACGAAAACATACCTATTCAAATATATTGAAAATTTCACCAGCATAAGCTGAAAATTTTCAGATAAAAAATTCTGAAATTTTCCATATTTCTGCACAAAACAAATTTAGCGTACCCGTTAGAACCGCCTCGTCGAGGCGGTTCTAACGAGCTCCCGTAATGTATTTTTAAGCAGAAATAAGAAAAAATAATGTATACCCCTGCAAAATGCAGTTTAACTATATAAAAGTTGTGTTTAAGGGGTCAAAATTATATAGGCATGTTTTCGAGATAAGCTGACAAATATATCTATTTTATTCCTCCATGATAACATGTGTTGTGGGTACTCATTAGAAGCGCCTAACAGAAGCGATTCTAATGTGTACCCACAGCCTAGCAAAAATAAGAAAAACGTATCAATATTCTTACTGAAAAAGGCGGTTTGTTTAGAGTCATGTCTAAAAAGTGTACATTTCATACAGATGAATCAACATAATGAAACTGTGCACATGTGCAGGATTATCTAGGTCACCATTTTCCTCATATCCGTCCAGACCATTTCTCTCATTGCATCACAGACTCATATCAGTATGTGAGATTTGCAGTCATGGATGCACATATAATATTTAACCCTTCTCATGCTGAACACGACATGCCCTGTCTTAGCAAACAGTGTAGATCCAGATCAGTTGGCTTCTGAAGAAGCCAACTGATCTTGATCTGCACTGTTTGTCATTAAATATGTGAATTTCTATCAAAGACACGAATCAAGTAATCTGATTGGCTGGAAGTGGATTAGAAGTGGGCGTGGCATCTTAAATTATTCAGCATGACAAGGGTTAAACTGGTAAACGGCAAAAACGCCTACCACCATCAAAATCCACATCTTATGATCTTTGAAGACTGACAGACCAGCGGAGCATGTAAGACTTCCGCACGGACTGTCGTGGTTACAGAGATTGTACGTGCAGCACTCTCTCGTGTGTGTTTTTAGCGACCTCTTGCGTCTCTTTGATATACGTGGTCTTGTCGACATTGCTGTGGTAGTAGTAACTGTACAGTCCAGTCCGCATCCTGCAGTCATCTGTACCCCATAGAATGCCTTTGTTTCATGAACCTGAAATGTAATTACAAGGCTGGGATAAGAGACAAGGCTCCGCCTGTGTCATCTGTGCTTGACATTCATAGAGATTCATAGGTATTATTGAGGATGAAAGTGTCACTCTGTTTTGGTGACGTAAAGTACAGGCATGCAATATGTACAATATGTATTTTGGGGACATTTATTTATTTATTTTTTTTTTTTTTTTTTTTTTTTTTGGTGTGTCGATCAGAGTTTTATTGTTTAAGAACATGCACTGATATCATCATCACACTGTTGGGGATTTTCAAGAATAAAATTTGAGCTTTTTCTCGCCTTGTACCTTGATTTGTAAATGTTTTCATGAGTTTTGACCAACAGGAATTTAACATGAAAGAGATAATATACACCAGAGATACTACAATGAAAATTGACAAAGCTATGTTTGCAGGTGCAGCTTGTCTCAAAACCCATAAGCAAAATTATAGCAGACAACGTTCTATTAACATTTAATTAATTAATTAATTAATTAATTAATTATTTATTTATTTGTTTATTTATTTTATTTTATTTTATTTTTGAGAAAATAAGACTTTACATTTCATGAGAATCATCTGCTAGTGACATGTTAAGGCTTATTGTTTGTGAAAAATAATAATAATATATATATAGCTCATCACGCAAACATACCTACATAATTTTGACCCTCTTAAACCCCACTTTTATATAGTAAAACGGGGGTTTACAAGAGTATACATTATTTTTCTTATTTCTGCTCAAATCATAAATTGTGGGTACTCTTTAGAACAGCCTCGTTGAGGCGGTTCTAACGAGTACCCACAATTTATGTTTTGAACAGAAATATGAAAAAATGAAAAAAAAAAATTATCTGAAAACTTTCATTCGATATATTTGAATAGGCGTGTTTTCGTAATTGTCTTCTGCTGCAGTTGTGATTGGCGTTTTAAGGTTTTTATTTGTGAGAAGGTAATAAAGGAGATTTCACAATACCCGTATCTGCAGCAGTTTACAAACATGTTAAAAATCATTACTGACCAAAAATTGTAAGTCAAAATGGTGACGGTACTGTTTGTTGCTACAATAATTATTTTGTTGAATAAATTTAATCTAAATAAAAGAAATGATTTTAAAACAGAGCTTTTTTTTTTTATTGTTTCTTGCCTCCTTTTATACAAGGGCCTCATAAAATTGGCTATATTTCTTATATAGATGGTTTGTCAAACTGATTATTTTTCACTCTGATATTGTCTGATTTATTAAATCTTTTAAAATAATTTGTTATTTCCCTCTCCTAGACTAGTAAAGGAAGATAATCCCGAAGAACAAATTCTTTCCTTTTATAGTAAACCCATTTTCAGAAGGATAGGGATCAAATTATTTCCTTTTACAGTAGACCAGTTCATCACGAAAACATGATCCCCCTTAAACCCCACTTTTATGTAGTAAAACTGGGGTTTAAAGGGGTATACATTATTTTTCTTATTTTGCTAAATAAACATAGATTGTGGTTACTGGTTAGAACCGCCTCGTCGAGGCGGTTCTAACGAGTACCCACAATCTATGTTTTGAGCAGAAATGTGAAAAATCTCAAAATGTTTTATCTAAAATTTTTCATTTTTTGGTGATAAAATTTTCAATATATTTGAATAGGCGTGTTTTCGTAATGTCAGGGAAACACATGTGCAGGAAAGCAAACAGTAAGTCAAAAAAATTAACCTGACATACCTAAAATTGAAATTCGACTCTTCCAACATTTATTGAGCGAAGTTTATTCAAATAGGTTAATCAACCTTCATTTGACGTATACACCCTAAATATTCGGACACCATGATTCCTTACCATACTTATTCTAAATTTTAAACACTTGAAAAAAAAAAGAAAGAAAAAATGTCCCATAGCCTTAGTATGTGTTGTGCCCTTGCTCATGGTCTGCAGAGACTAACAGCCCCGTGGGACAAACATTTGATCATTTTGGCATGCTTTAATTTCAATTTGTTGTAATTTCAGCATAATAGTTGTCAGCTATGGTTTTATTTTATTTTTTTTTATGATTTTATATTTGTACATTTATATAGCCAAAAATGGGGATGGTGACAGACAACACTTAGGGGACAAACGTTTGAGCATCAGAAAACGTGGGCAACTTTTATGATGTTTTCAAACTTTCAGAAAAATAAACAAACAAAAATAAACAACAGCAAAAAACAACAACAACAACAAAAATAACAACAATCCTTCTAGCCTTCATGACTGGTAGTTAACTCGATCACTGTTAATAAATTTGTTTCCCTCTTTGATTGAACGCCGGTGGGTCTGGCCTCAGGCTCTGTGACGGCTCCGGGCTAAAGACTTTTATGTATGTCGGTCGGTGCTTGATGCTCCGTCTCTGGTCGGGCCCACCGGAGTCCAACTGTTAGTTTTCTTTTGTTTCAGCATTTCAGTTATTTCTTGCCGTCGAGTCCTCATCGTCGTTTCATCTCTGTATTCGTTTGAATTTTATGTTCACTGATTTATTAAGAACTCCGCAAGTAAGGTTTTCTCGTAAACCACGGCAGAACTAAAGGGCGAGAGCTGTGGCTACGTAAAATCGATTTAAGCACCCCCCACCCCCATACACACCCACACCCACCCCCAGTATTTTTACTGACGGTTCCAAGGCGGTGCTGCTGTGGTTTACTGTTTCTGTCATTGTGTGTCTTCGCTTGTACGAGGGGAGTTCAATAAGTTCGTAGAACTCGGGGTTTAACTCACAGATTGGAAGATGGTTTCAACATTATTTTTCAATATAATCCCCCTTTACTTCAATGCATTTGGCCCACTTTTCTTTTAAGCAGTCTATGCCTTTGAAATGAAAGTCGTCTATTTGGTCCTCAAACCAAGCCTCTGTAGCAGCCTTGAGCTCATCATCGTCCCGAAATCTCGTTCCACGCAAGTGGGACTTCACATTTCGAAACAGATAATAATCACTTGGGGCCAGGTCTGGACTGTATGGCGGGTGATTTAACCGCTCAAACTTGCACTCACGAATAGCCGCTTGTGCAACTCTGGACTTGTGCACAGGGGCATTATCATGATAAGATAAGATAATTTATTTCAGAAACATAAGCCTACTGGCCCTTGAGTTCTACAGGTATACATATAAATAAGTGTGTACATAACGTACAGAAATGGCGAACAATATTGCATTTTCCATTTTGTGAACAGTGATTTTAGGCTCACTGTTCAACATATTTAAGATTTCAATATACTATTATCACTATTATGCACTGTACGGAGAGATTGTAAGCACCGACACACTTCCAAATATCTTTTTATATGGTTTCTCATCATCGATAATAACTTACTTTGTTACATAGCTATATATGATGTGCGTGGGGCCAGTTAGGAATCTTGACAGGGGAGACAATTATCTCCACTCCCAAAACTCCCCCTGTTTACCCACTTCCATCACGTAAGTAAACACGGATATCCCTCATTTACATGGTTGACAAAGCATATAATATAAGGAAACGGATATGTAAGGCGTGAAGTCTCAGATCAGCCTATGCAACCACATGGCCAAACTGCACAGGCTGATCCGAGATCAGCTCTATCACAGGTAACTATACGTTAAATTCCCAAATTTGCAAAACAAAATAAAAAATCCGTTTACACATTCGCGCAGTCTGAATCCTAGGCTTACCTGGTCATCAAACAACTTCAAACGTTTTATTAATATTATGTGGGAACCAGTAAGGAATTCTGCCAGGGGAGATGGCCATCTCCTCTACCAAAATTCCCTGTTTACCCATACTAATCATGCTCAATAGCAAAGAATACCCCGCCTTCCCTAAGAGACAACTACTTCTATGTTCGATAAGACAGAGTGCAAACAAATACCGAAATCTGAGGTTTTGGTATCCATGATCAGCCCCAGATCAGCCTATGCCATCTCATAATCAGATCGCATAGGTCGATCCCTGACCTCCTCGATCATCGGGTAACTACAAATAAATTGGATAAACTCAAATTGAATAAATGAAATCTCAATTCAGTCTATGTATTCACTCAGCCTGGTCCCAGACTAACCTGTTTATCAAACAACTTTAACATTTAATTTCTATTATGTGGGAACCAGAAGGGAATTTGCCAGGGGAGATAATTATCTCCTCTCCCAAACTCCGTCTGTTCACCCTCACTCACCATGCCCAGTAACATTTTAATATATCTCTTTTTATGATTGGCAAATACCTCTAAGCACAATATGGCCAGTTGCAAACAAGTACAGAAACCTACGTTTTAAAACCCATGAGAAAGAATTCCACTAGTATTGTTTTTACAAACTAAAAAATACAAGCTCATTTCTTTTTTTAAAGGCTTTATATGTATAAATAGCCAAATTGCGAATATCTTTTTTCCGGTTTGACGTTAATAACTCAACAAATTTACGCATATTTGGTCTAGCCCGAAAATATCTAGGTATATATAAAATTCTAAGATGTGCGTAATTAGAGCATTCCAATACAAAATGACACTCGTCTTCTAAAACATTACAATAACTACATTTCCTTTCATTAATATCTACCCTTATCAGCCTAGACCACCTCCCCGCTTCTATTTCCAATCTGTGTGACGAAACTCTTAATCTGGTCAAAGCTATTCGAAATTTTTTAACAGTTACACAGTCTTAATATGACTGGAAATATTCCGATAAAACAGTGCTCGTGATGATCCTTCAATCTCTGCAGTAATATTCTGGATGAAAATATCCTTTAACCTCTGTTTAAACATCGACAGAAATACTTTAATATCCCCCACGTTCTGTTGCAACCAGACCTCTCTAAATCCTGAGTTACATAACAAATGCTTTACCAAAGATGCCCAGTTAATAATTCTATCACTAATTTCCAAATCCCGTATCATCATATCATAAACGGCTCTGATATATTTATTTGCATTTGTGTTAACAATCTTTAACCAAAAACGTACAATAATTAAATATCTTTGTATTTGACAACTAGTTCGTCCTAACTCCCCATAAATAAAGTTATTTTGTGTAGATATCTTAACACCTAAAAGCCTTTTACAAAACTGAAGATGTATTCTTTCAATATGCACAGCTTTGCAAAACCCCCAGACTTCGCCCCATAATTCATTATTGGAGTTACAAGCTTATCAAATAGTTCTAATGTGTGTTTGACATCAATGTTTGTAAATTTATGCAGATAACTGTTTAATTTAAAAATAGCTTTCTGTGCCTGTCCTGCTAATGTTTGTTGTGCCCCAGAGAAAGAACCCCCAGACGTAAAAACTATACCCAAGTATGAGAAAGAAGAAACGATTTCTAATTCTTGCTCGTCATAATAAAATTTCAAATTTCTTGGAAGTGTACCCCCTTTTCTAAATACGACCACCTTTGTTTTAGAGATATTAACTTTCAACTTCCATCTATTACAATATGCATTTAGAATATTTATACCATTCTGCAATCCTTCCTCAGTTTCAGAAAATAATGTAATATCGTCTGCATATAGCAATAATAATAACTTTAAAGATCCTATATCAATCCCATCTAAACCATTTAATCGGAACTCTTCTTCCAAATCATTCACATACATTGAGAACAAAAAGGGTGACAAACACTCACCTTGACGGACCCCAAGAAAACACTCAAAATTGTTACTTAGTACATTTTCAAGTTTCACCCTTGACTTAACATGCTCATACATACTTCTAATTACATTTAACAATTTCCCACTAACACCATATTTTATCAATTTATACCATAAAATATCTCTATTTATAAAGTCAAACGCTTTGGTGAAATCAACAAAGGCACAATAAAGTTTCTTTCCCTTGTTTATCAAATGAGTAATAAGACCGTGTAAATTAAAGATATTATCAACCGTCCCCATTTCTGACCTGAATCCAGCCTGTGCTTCAATGTATACATTATATTCCTCGGCCCACGCAGTCAGCCGATTATTAATTACGCGAGTAAATAATTTACCAATTTAAAAGCAACTTAGTAGTGCAACGACCCTATAATTTTCTACGTTACTTAAGGAACCTTTTTTATGTATGGGAACTATATAACCTTGTGTCCATGATGAAGGAAAATAACCCTTATGCAGCAATATACGTATTAAAGATTGTATATAGATATCTAGGAAGAATCTCAATACCATGTATGAAAAACTCATTCAAAAGCCTATCCGGACCCGCACTTTTGCCAGACTTTAACTGTTTTATAGCTTTTATAATCTCATTTAGACTTATTTCACAATCCAATTCCGAAAAAAGAAGTTGTAATTCTGAATTTAGAAACCTATTATTAAAATCTAAAATATCTTCATCTGCTTGAAAAAAGTCACTGTTTGGGTCATTAACAGCTTTGAAGTACTCAGCAAATTTTTTGGCCGACAGTGTCTTCGGACCAGATTTATTTTGCGAACTTTTTAATAATCTCCAATAATCTCTAGCATTTTTATACTTAATATTGATTAATTTTTGTGTAGTCATAACCTTATTTTCATACTGAAATTTCCGAACTGAAGATTTAAAACATGTTCGTGCTCTCACCATCGCAATGCGATTTTCATTAAATTTATCATATCTATATACATTAAATTTTTGTAGAAAGTCAATTTTCTGAATTTCCCACTCTTCACTATACAAACGCGGTCCATTAAAACAAGCCCTGGTTGATTTTTTATAAGGTTTCTCAAATAATGGTTTACATACCGAGTCTAAAGCCGATACAAAGTTCTGTATGCAACAGTCTAACTCCGAGTCCGAGCTATCATTAGTAATACCATTTACAATACTATCAAACTTTTGAACAGTCTCTAATGAATTTAATGTAGCTCTATATTTATCTGATACAGTCTGATCCCATATATACTTACTTTCAACTGTTTCATAATCATCATCTGCATCAAAACTAGCTGTATCAGCAGTACTGCGGAAATGCAAAGAAAAATTGACAGCACAATGGTCAGATAGAATATTAGGATCATCAACGTAGAATGCAACGAACTGTTTAAGCAAATTCTGGCTCACAAGAACATAATCAATGAGACTTGACCCGCGGCTCCCCACATACGTACACTTCCCCACTGCAGCATCATCTCCAACACGACCATTTGCAATACGTAAACCAGTCTGACGGCAGAAATTTATAAGTAAAGACCCATTTTCATTCAACACTGTATCCTGTGAGGATCTACAAATAGGCAAATCAGGCTCATAATCATCGGGCAGTGCACGCATGTGACGAGCGGCATCATCTGCTACTTAATCATTTGCTTTCCCAGTGCGAGCATTTAAGTCGCCACATATAATGAAAGTACATTGATCGTCTGAATCAGACTTCAATTTTTCAATATGCAATGTAAGCCTATCAAAACATCATCTTCTATTATCCCCCTTCTACTAGACCCAGATGGAACATTATAGCATAAACATAGATATACAGTGTATAACAAATAAGAGTTGTTTTCGTCAAATTTGACCCATAATATGTCATCATTTTGTTTTATTTCTAATATATTTGCACCCGGTCTTATCAAGTTTTCTCGTACATAAATCACTATACCCCCTGACGCTCTTTTACTGGACCGTTTATATTCCGTTCTATTAAGTTCAAAGTAACAAAAGTTGTCAACGTGAAAATCAGTATATACATCGCCCCAGGTTTCAGTAAATAGCAATACATCATTTTCATAAAAATATTTCTGAAATTCTGGTGACTTTAACTTGTTAACATATTTACAAGACATACCCTGAGTATTCAAAAGTACAAATTTTAGGGGTGCAGACGTACTCTCCTGCCGGTCCTATTGAACAGGTGGAGGGGATGGGGGTAGTGGCGGGGATTCTCGAACCTCAGTATTGGACGAACTAGTAGGCATAGTATCACCAACTGCGGTTCGATCACTCCCGCTGCTATGTTCATTTTCAGCCCATGTCCCATCAACCTTTTCCGATGTCTGAGTTTTTTTCCCAACCTGCTTACTATGAGTTACGCACCCAATGTTATTATTCTGACCAACGGGCAAAACAGTGCGTGGGAAAATACTATTCATGCAAAAGAAAGACACCAGCAGCTAGCTTTCCCCTTCGTTTTTCTTTAATAGCAACCCTTAATTGTTTAATGACATTGGCATAGTATTTTCCTGTAATTGAAGTACCAGCAGGCTTGTAATCTATCAATATAATCCCTTTGGAATCCATAAACACCGTGGCCATTACCTTGCTGGCTGATGGTTGGGTACGAAATTTCTTAGGTGGGGGTGGACCAGGGCGCTTCCACTGCATGGACTCGTTTTTAGTATCTGGTCCCCGGTGGTGAAGCCAAGTTTCATCTCCTGTTACAGGACGAGTGTGAAAGTGTTCTGGATTGGCATTGTACACTTCCAGAAGTTCTTGACTTGACTCCACCCTTTGCTGACGATCGTGCATGTTCAGGTTTCTGGGTACCCACCTGGCAGATACTTTTGACATTCCTAAATGTTCATGGATTATAGTGTAAACACTTCCATTAGAAATACCACATTCTGAAGCAAGTTCGGCAACTTTGATTCGGCGACTGTTTAGCACAAGTCTCTCACCACTGTCGATCATCTCCTGGTTGATGACATCAGCAGGGCGACCTGGCCTTGGGTCATCTTCTAAGGAGTCTCGCCCACGTTTAAATTCTGCTGACCACTTTGCCACTGTGGAATATTTTGGGCTACTATCACCATACACATCAGCCATGCGCCAATGGATTTCTTTGGCCTTTGCACCCTCCTTAGTGAGGAACTTTATAACTGCTCTGAACTCAATATTCTGACTTTCCATTTTTGCCTGTGGGTATAGGTTTTCAAACAAAAAGTAAGAGCAAAAAATGTATGTGTTGACTGAACTGCTGTTATCATTCAACTGACAAAGGTTTACACTGCACAAAAATGAAAAAAGAAATCTTGAATTGTATAGAAAAATACCGAGTTCTACGAACTTATTGAACTACCCTTGTATGTCCTGGTATTTTTTTTTTAATTTGAATAGGTCGGTTCGTAGTGTTTAATTGTGGTACCTTTGCTTTAAGTGCGTCCTCCTTTCCCTTTGATGTCTTTGACGGAAGGTGTTAGGTAATTGTATCGATTCCTGGTCATTGCTTTCCTTTCTGTTTACGCAACTTTACACTCAGTACAAGTATCACGCTATCGGAGGCTGACCTTATGCGACCTATTTTTTGAGCAAAAAAAAAAAAAAAAAAAAAAAAAGTGGCGGCAAGCGCCAAAATGGACGGGTATCATGAGCGCATATTTGATTTTGTACGGGTGTTTTGAGTCAAATGTTTTATTGAATCGCATCTAACGAGCACATCCGAAATAAGTGAGCTCTATTGAATCAAATCTAACGAGCACACCCGAAATAAGTGAGTTTTATTGAATTACACGAGCTTTATTGAATCGCATCTACTGAGCACATCCTAAATAGGTTTTGAAGCAGAAATAAAGAATGAATAAGGTGAGATTTTGCATGTACGAAGGTATACGATGCTTTTTTTTTTGTTCATTTCGCTCAAAAAATGTTCGTGCCAATAATAATGGCCTGAGCTATGAAATAAACAACGACATTGCCAGGTCGTATTTACGTCCCAACTATGCCAAACGAGTGTGGACAAGACAAAATAAGCTAAAATGCAAAAAAAAAAAAAAAAAAAAAAAAAAAAAAGGGAAAGACAGGGAAAGAGAAAAATGTGACGCTAATATAGAATTTTTAACAAACTAACTTTACACAGCATTACCTACCCAAGGCGTCCACGGTCTATTATACTCATTTTGCATAGAAATGTTTCAGAGAGAGAGAGAGAGAGAGAGAGAGAGAGAGAGAGAGAGAGATGGAGGAAGAGAGAGAGAGACTGGAAACTACAACTATGAAACTGGTAGTATGACATGTATTCTTGAGGAGTTTGGTTGGGCGAAGAAAAGAAAGAAGGCTTATACTTCTCTATAAAGTCTGACAAGTAGGGCTCGCATACCTACAGATGGCCTAATCCTCAAAACATGACCAATAAAAAACAACATCCATCTGCGATTCAGGCGCTACATGCCCGGACTGACGCGTAAGTCTGAGTGCCAAGTGAGGAGCAACTAGTACTATTTTTAACGACTTTGGTATGTCGCGGCCCTGAATCGAACCCATAACTTCCCAGACTCTCAATTAAGAGGTAAAGATACACTTTCAAGGGAAGCTATTCTGTCAAAATTGTTTAAGCAGTCTGCAGGGGAAGTAACTCTGTCCGTACTATTTACGCCGTTTTCTAAAAGAGGGTCTACATTAAATGGTAAGAACTTGCTCACCAAGGGAACAAAGTCTTATCTTTTAGAATAGACCCCTTTCAGAAGAGTCTTCGTGCGCAGATAGACAGCAAACAGGAAGTTACAAAACTTGTCGCCCTTGTAAAAATGGCGGACTGTCTATCAAGTGTATCCAGTCCCCTTAAATGGAAAGTGATCGATTTTAGATGTGTGAAAAGTGTGGCGGTTTTAACCACGACGCTCTCTGCACGGGAACAGACATCGACCAATAAGGGCCACAATGTCAGAAAACATACCTTCGGACATGTGTGTCCAGCGAAGATTCAGATCGGATGCAAAGCGAAGGATTCAAAGTTTCTTCACATGGACAACGAAGACTGATGCCAATGCGCAGGCTGTTTTGAGTCTTCAGTTGGCGCACATGTCCCATGATATGAAATAACAAAGTTATTAAAGTTATCTCCCTTATCAAAATGGCGGAATGTGCGTCCATTCCCTTTTTTGTGTCTAGTCATACAAAATATTTGCAGCAGACTGTGTGAGTGAAAGTTTGCTCGTCAAATAATCTAGGTAAAAATAAATTGAGACGCAACATCAGAAAGCGTATCTTCGGACATGTGGGCGTAGTGAAGATTCAGATCAACATGCGCATTCGCGCCTCTGATCAGACTCTTCAACTGGCGCACTTTGCATAGCCAAGGATGCAAACATTCCTCATGCGGAGTTTTCTAATGAGTACCCATAACATACACATGTAGCCAGAGACACGAGTGCTCTTCCTACTATTATCTCTGTGGCCGCATTTACCTCTAAATAGCTAAAATGGACCTTGAATGCGTCTGTAATCATGAAAACGGATATAAAACGGGACTGGATACGCTTTACAGATTTTCCGCTTTTGTGCCTTCCTGTTACTTTACCTGCAAACCAAGTCTCGTCTGAGTTGTCTACTCTAAAAGCAAATAATGATAATAATAATAATAATAATAATAATAATAATAATAATAATAATAATAATAATAAAATAAATAAATAAATAAAAAAATAAAAAAGAAATCACAAGGGAAGCAAACTCTTTCCTGATAGAGTAGACCTCTTTTAAAAGTACGGTAAAACAATATTGACAAAATAATGAAGGTTGTTCAAATAATCGAATTGTTAAGACTGAATACACTTTCAATGGAAACATCTCTGTCAACATTGTTGACGCAACCTTCGGGTTAGGCAAATCTGTTAGACTTATGTATGTCACGTCCTGAAATAGGGTGTATCCTATTAATGGCTAGCCTATTCTTACCTTTTAGAGTAGACCCCTTTCGCTTGTCATAACTGACGGCATCCAGAACAGCAAACAGTATATTTCCTGCTGAAATGACTTGTCACAAATGATTTCATTTTTATCTGCACTGTTTGCGATTTCTTACGCATTTTTAGGTTTTGAAACGTTTAAAAGATATTTACGTAGCAAACTTGGCCTTCTGTTACCGAACATGTGGGAAGATCTACAGAGTCGATCCCGAGTTCTTTGATGGTAGAATAGAGACAACCTTCTCCGTTGCATCTCACGTCGAAACAAGCATAGTTCTGTTGAAAACAAAACAGCCTGAACGTCAGATATGCGCCCAACGAAGACACAAATCAGCCTGCGCATCCGCGCAGTCTGATTAGAGTCTTCTTTGTCTGTATTTATAAAACATTGCAGTCTTCCTTGGCTATCCAAAACGCACCATGTGAATGTTCAGATCAAAATGCATGAATACACAGGCTGATCTGAATCTTCGCTGGCCGCTCATATCCTAAGGTATCCCTGTAAGCATTCTTTATAAATCTATAGCGGGCCGTTAACGGCCCGCTATAGATTTATAAAGAATACTAGCTGGGATGTTTCATAAGGTTGTACATCAAACACTGATATTATTTTTTTATTTATTTATTATTATTATTTTTTTTTTTTGTATAATTAATCTTTTTTTAACTGATTTTAGAAATCAAACTCTACCCATCTATCTTTCTACATAAATCCATATCGGATCGTATAGGGCCAACAAGGGTCATGTCTGGCCAATAACGGTCCAGATATATTCAGTAGAGTGCTAGTTTGGTAAGCGTAATGACGCAACAACCGGCCTTATTGTTTTATGCAAGCAGGCAAGCAGCAGATAGGCCTGTAGTGTTCGTCTGAAGAAACAGAGGACAGCTGGGATAATTCATGTGAATGTGAAATATGAAGATCAGGAGCATAACTTGGATTTATTTGTAGTGAAAAATAACAGTCCTGCATTATTTGGTAGATCATGGCTAAAATATTTTAAATTGGATTGGACATCAATTAAACTTTTGCAGACCAGTATTTCTACAGAAGATCAGCTTAGGGATATTCTTACCAAATACAAATCAGTTTTCACAGAAGATAATGGAAAAGTCAAAGGCATGAAAGCGACCTTGACATTGAAAGAGAACGCACAAGCCAAGTTCTGTAAAGCAAGGCCAGTACCTTATGCTTTAAAGGAAAAAGTAGAACAGGAACTTGACCGACTAGAAAAGGAAGGTATTATACAGAAAGTAGATCACAGTGACTGGGCAACACCAATCGTGGCAGTCCCTAAGGGAAATAACTCCGTCAGAATATGTGGTGACTACAAGACAACTGTAAATCCTCAACTGAAAGTTGACCAATATCCACTGCCGAGAATTGACGACATATTCGCATCATTGGCAGGAGGTCAGCGATTTTCGAAGATAGACTTACGTCAAGCCTACCACCAACTTGAACTGGATGATAATTCCAAGAGTTATCTCACTATAAATACGCATAAAGGCCTATATAAATACAATCGACTGGTATTTGGAATTGCATCCTCTCCAGCGATTTGGCAGCGTACCATAGATCAAGTATTGGACGGAATACCAAATACAAGCTGTATACTAGATGACATGATCATCACTGGAAAAACAGATGAAGAGCACCTGACAAATCTTCAGACTGTTCTAAAAAGGTTGCAAGATTATAATTTACGAGTCAACAAGGACAAATGTAAATTCTTCCAGGAGGAAATTTCATACTGCGGACATAAAATAGACTCAAACGGATTGCATAAAACGCACGAAAAGATTGAGGCAATTGTCAACGCACCTAAGCCAGAAAACTTAACCCAGTTAAGAGCATTCTTAGGAATGGTGAATTACTATGCCAAATTTCTGCCGAATCTTGCGAGTGTTTTACATCCACTTAACCAGTTATTACAGAAAAATGTAAAAATTCAGTGGACAGCTGCTACACAAAATCCTTCGAAAAAGTTAAGAAACTGATAACATCAGACACTGTGTTAACTCACTATAACCCATATTTACCAGTGAGACTTACTTGTGATTCTTCTGCATACGGTCTTGGAGCAGTGATTTCACATGTGATGGAAAATGGTGAAGAAAGACCGATTGCATTTGCTTCGCGTACGTTAACTGCAGCTGAGAAAAATTACGCACAAGTGCAGAAAGAAGCCTTATCTATAATTTGGTCTATAAAGAAGTTCTACAGTTATCTGTATGGAAGGAAATTCATTTTAGTTACGGATCATCAACCTCTTTTGGCGATTTTAGGTCCTAAGAAAGGGATTCCAGCAACAACCGCAGCACGCTTGCAACGTTATGCAATATTTTTGCAAGGACACGATTACGAAATTGAATATAAAAGCTCAAAAGCTATAGCAATTGCAGATGGATTATCACGTCTGCCATGTCCACAAACTGAGGAAATAGAAGAAAGTGATCCAGTAGAAATATACAATTTATCACAAATTGATAGCCTGCCTGTCAGCGCCAATGACATAAAACGTGAAACACGTCGTGACACTATCACATCTCAAGTCCTTGACTTAGTACTCAATGGCTGGACACAGAAACCTCAGGATGAGCAACTGAAACCTTACTACATGCGTAGAAACGAGATTTCAGTGCAACATGGATGTCTTATGTGGGGAATACGAGTAATTATACCTACAAAGCTAAGAAATAAAGTGCTAAATGAACTGCATGCCGGACATGTAGGCATTGTTAAAATGAAAGGGCTAAGTCGAAGTTTCTTTTGGTGGCCAGGACTTGATAGTGACATTGAACAGTTAGCCAAGCGTTGTTCTGGTTGTCAAGTTAATCAAAAGTCTCCACCAAAGTCATCGCTTCACCCATGGGAATGGCCGTCTACACCATGGGAACGCATACATATCGACTTCGCTGGACCATTGGTAGGACACATGGTTTTTTGGCAGTCGACGCGCATTCAAAATGGCCAGAAATACATGTAATGAAAACTACAATCGCGTCGAAAACAATAGATGTACTGAGACAGATGTTCACAAGGAATGGCATTCCAAGAGAAATAATTTCTGATAATGGAAGTTTACGTCAGAGCAGTTTCAGACATTTATAAGAAGCAATGGGATATTACATAAAACGTCAGTACCTTGGCACCCTGCTTCGCAAGGTCTAGTGGAGAGATTTGTGCAAAGTTTTAAGATGGCAATTAAGTCTGCTACAATTGATAGTGGATCTTTACATCCGAAAATTGGTGGTTTCTTGCTAGCGTACAGGAACGCGCCACATGCAACTACAAATGAAAGTCCCGCAAAATTGTTTCTCGGACGCAACCTACGTTCTCGTTTGGATTTGATAAAGCCAAATGTAAAGGACACAGTAGAAAAGAAACAATTCGAAAATGTAAGTGGATACAAACGGCCTCAGTTCAACATTGGAGACAACGTTATGGTGCGCGATTACCGTGAAAATAGTGATAAATGGACAAACGCACAAGTTACACAGAAAACAGGACCACTTTCATATAAAGTGCAAACAAATGGAAATAATACCTGGCGTCGTCATGCCGATCAAATGATAAAAACATCGGTTGAGCCAAAATCCTCGGAATATGTACCAGATATACCCTTGGAAATAAACGAAAAGGATGACGTTCAAACAAATGACAGTGTGCAGCCTTCACAACCAGAGAGACGATACCCATTGAGAGACAGGAGACCTCCAGATCTCCTAGGTTATTCATGAATGGAAGTGTAAATTTGTGTGTAATTAATTATCATTGCAGATAAACAGGGCATAATAAACCCCTGGCTGTAATGATTATTGATTATGAAGAAATGAGTAAGAATCACCTCCTATCTCTGATTGCAGTCATGTAAAGTCTGGTTTCTTTCAGACAAGCCATTTCTATGAATGAAATAATTGCTTTGGAATGCTTTATTTTATTTAATTGTTTTTCATGGGAAACATTTTCATGAATAAAACTATATTGCTGGTTTACAGTACAAATATACAGGCTTGTCTCAATGAGTCCAGTACTAAAATATTCATGTAATTTTGCATGCAGTGTATCAAAATATATAATCAACATTTACTCAAAGGATTACTTTGAAAAGTGAAATGACTCGAATTACTACGCAGTTGATTATACTATACTGAACAGTGGCAGATAGAAGCTACAGGACGGTATACTTTCAAACTTTACAAGCGTTACACAAGTTCATCAGTGATACCAAAAGATGACTTTCAAGCTAAAGGGTGATATATGTTGGATATTAACACTAATGTTTGTTTAAGTAAATAAGCCAGTCTTATATTTACAGTATATACACTTCCAACTTGAAACAATACCCTCTATGATTATCTATAATGGAATGTATACTCTCTGCCTCCTTGTTAATTAAATTAGTTCAGAGCCAGAACCCACACTAGTTAGTTGTGTTTAAAAGAACATAACACTATGTATATACTGTCTCTACGGCATGGGGTGAATCAAATGCTGTCGGTGTATGGGTCGAAAACTGAAGCCAGTCAGGTGACACTTGAATAGCCAATCAGGTGACAGCATTAAATTCACCTCGTCGTATTGCATGAATGGAAGTCTTTAGTTAGTCTAATGTTTTCAAATGCAATTGGATGAATGCGGTAAATTAGGATATATTACGACCACTCTTGATTGCTTTATTATTATATTGGTTCTTTATTGACTGGTAGCATAAATTGACTGGAGACTGTTACAAATTTCGGGTTTGAAGCTAACCTCTGAAAACGAAAGTTGATGTCAGATTTGGTAGTTCTTGATCTTTGTGTAGCCAGGTGACATTTTTCTGCGGAGGTGTTTTTTATGTTTTGTCCTGTTCATTATTTTTCGTCGTAAGTCGTACTATTCTCTCCAGTGGCCTAGCTTTTACATTATTCTACTAGTCAAAATAAGAAGTTCGTCGAAATTCAGCCAATGGTATTGGACTTCAGGGAATAAATTAACTTAGGCTTCTTCGGAAATTTAACGGAAATAAAGAAGCACTGGGTGTTGAGGTGAGGTGGGCAAGGGTGGGGTGGCGTGGCATGGGGTAGGGTAGAGTAGGTGGATGGGAAAGGATACCTACTCACCTCTATTTCCCGTTCTTTCACTAGTTAATGTAGATTTTATTCATATCCATTCGCGTAAAATAAGACAATAGATCAGTAGCATTAAAAATAAACAAGTCACACTATGTAAAATTGTGCCTTTGGGGCATATGCGGACAGCAAAGGCCCGTGAGCGGCCCGAGTAGTCTATCTGGTAGAGGGGATCTGGAGGTTTTTGGGTCGACCTCCAGCTAGGTCATACTTGAAACGTTATTCAATTGGTACTTGTAAATATGTCTCTTGCAGTCATTATGTCTGGGACATGCTACTGGCCTGAGACACATAAATATATGACATAATTTACCATCATCACATCCGAACGTCATGACATGACTGAGCGTTGTTGACCTCAGCTTAAACAAACAAGTTGAACGCCAAGATTAGTATGTGTAACCGTACAGTCTGGTCAAGGACTTCGCTGTCCGCTTACAGAATCCCGGAATGTTAGCATATGCCCCTTTTTTTCTTATAGCTTTTCTTACAGCGTGTCTCAGATAAATAAATAAATAAATAAAAATCAACGTTTTACAGATATTGTTTGTTTGTGTTGATGTTTTAATGCCCAGTCAACCCAATGGAGTCATGTCGAGCGCGGTCAGTTTACATGTACCTAACCACACGTTTACTGGGTAGGGCTTAGTCCTCTAAGCGGTTAACCAGTATTGTGCAATTCTTTCGCCAGAAACTGACAACTGCCCTTCTTGAATCAGCGGAAGGGAGAGAATGACCGTAGAAAATATTTCATGATCAATCTCCACGAGAGAATGTTGCCGACCTCGGCGGGGTGGGGGTGGGGGGGGGGGTGAACGGCGACCTCCTGGTCTCCAGTCGGACGGCGCATCCAACTGAGCCACCGAGGCCCGTTTTACAGATCTATGGACAAACGCTAATAACAGGCTATACACTTTTTTTTTTGTTTTTTTTTTTTTATCTACCCTCATATTTGCTTGATTGAACAAGTCATATATTGCAATGTAACAACTAAAGCCGGGTTTTATAGTGATAAGTTTTCTTCTTGACGAATCTTGCAAAAATGAAAAAAAATGTTCATCTAATTGGAACAATACTTGACTTGTGAAACGTATAAAGTTGTATGAAGCTGAGACCTTTTGGAGAACTTTGTCGCTGAAAATATTTCGCTAAAGTCAAAAGTAAAAAAAAAAAAAAAAAAAAGTCAGTCTGTGAATCTTAATCTGAAAATTACTAATGTTCCCTCCTTATTATAAATACTCTCTTCCATTTCACTTACGACGTTTAATTTTTATTTATTTATTTATTTATTTATTTATTTATTTATTTATTTATTTATTTTTTTTTTGAAAATATTTCTTTTTTTTATGCCGCCGGCATTCGAAGAATGGTGGAAAGGGCATATAGTGTTACCCCTGTCCGTCCGTCTCAGTCCGCGTCCGGGATGGCAATTTGCGTATCAGTTTTTCAGGCGTTAGCAATTTGCGCTAAAGTTTTTTTTTCCGGCGGGGGGCATCCGTGTCCGTCGGACACAATTTTTAGTTTGTTGTTATGTTTAGGGGTCCTGCCTATCATTGTGGTCACCTCGGTCGGTCTGGCAAGGACAGATGACTTGCAAGACACTTACCATTTCCTGTGGCTCTGCTCTGTTGAATAGTGTTCAGTAATATTCAAGCTTTTACTTGATATATTAGAGCGTCAAAAACGTACCAGCGAAGATTCAGATCAACTTGAGCGTTCGGACAGTCTGATCAGAATTTTCACAATTTTTTTTTTTTTTTTTTTTTTTTGGATAGCCAAGGACGCAGTTTTTCTTCCTGCGGACAATAAATAGTTTGATCTGAGTGTGCACATATATCCGAAGTTACTTCTTCTGACGTTATGGCTCATATAATTACAGTCAACCCTCCTAATACCGACACTCGATACAACGACAAAATTCGTTATAATGACAATTTGACTGTCACGAAACCTTCACTCAAGAGGTAACAATAAGTCACAAATTATGCAAAAATATTGTATTGCCTCAGTGAGGCAATTCTAACAAATATCCAAAACATATTTTCTATGAGGAAAAAGAACAAAACAAGACATACATATCTATCTGTTCATTAGGTATTCTGTACAACAGCAAATTCATTTTAATGGCAACGTCTTTCGGAAAAAATGTTGTCGTTGTAACGAGGGTTCACTGTACAAGACTTTTACCAGAGAATACTTCCCCAGAAACTTATGGTTTTGACCAGTACCCTTTAAAGATCGAATCACAACTGCGACAGACGACATTTTGCTATTTTTGTTACACTTTACAGAGAAATTGAGGCTGTGACATGTCATGTGACTCGTCTGTCAGCATATTCACATGAAATGCCGTCTTAGTTACGGGTTTGTTTGTAAAGCATATATTACGGGCATGGACAACGTTGCCGAAGACAACGTTGAAGCCTGCGTCAACGGCAGCAGGCAACGTTAGCCTGCACACCTATTGTTAAAACGCATGAAACTCACCACTCTCAACGTGCCTCTCAGCTGATCCGTGCCAACGTTACCAATGTCGCGAATTGAAAACTGGCGATTCTGTTCGTGAATCTTTAGAGATTTTTAAAAGGCAATATATATATATATATATATATATATATATATATATATATATATATATATATATATATATATATATATATATATATTTTTTTTTTTTTTTTTTTTCAATAAATAATGCGAAAAAAAAATGACGACTAATTTTTGAATGATTCACGTGGCGCTTTCATCTCAGTTCGTCAGAAGCATATATAATACTACAACTCAAAGCGTCTATTGATAATCGTAACGCTATAGAACCAGTCGGATTTTCACACTGTATAACGGAAATCATTTTCATACACATTTTTTCTACACTCATTTAACTTCCATTTCATTATTTGAAGCAACTGCAGAAATTTAACACTTACATAAAGCGTCTTAAAAAAATATTCTTGAACACTTCAATAATGCTGGTCAACGTTAAATTTAGAGACGCTCCTTGGAAACCAATTGCTAATCAAGGTGACATTCGGCAGAATCGTAATAAAAAAATAGAACCAGTCTTGTGTGTTTGTTTCATCTGCATCGTTACACATTGTGATCCTGACTAGCATCAACAAAAATAATGACACATTTCGGCTAACCTGCAATTAAGCTATTGCTATGCCCGTTTCCAGGCAGTACCAAAATTCATATTAACCTAAATTAATAATCGAAACTACGCACGCAGAAGTTTACCCATCATTTACTCTCTCTCTCTCTCTCTCACACACACACACACACACACGTTTCGAAAAACAAACAAACAAAACAAACAAAAAAACAACAACAACAAAACAGCGATCCTACTTCAAATCAAGAAGAAAAGGAAAACGCAAATGATCTTACCGATAGGGTGGCACCAACAGGCCCGATCACACAGCAGTCAATCCGTTATTTACCCCCTCTCTCTCTCTGTCTCTCACTACTGCACTGTACTTCAAACAACAAACAAAAAGAAAACGCAAATTATCTTACCGAGAGGGTGGCGCCTATAGGCCCAATCACACAGCTCGCCAAACCTAGTTTGATAAAGGAAGTAATTAATGAAGAATGTTTGATAATATCAAATCATATCAAATATCGTAAAGCTGTACAGATATGTCACATGGTCAGCTGCACAAATTCAGCAGACTACAAATGAATGATTTTTATTCCTTTTTTTTCTTCAGAATATAGGATTTAACATTTCATGCAAACCGTCTCCTTTTGGAGGCAGTTTGCATGTAAAGTAGAATCCTACTTTATTGGACAAAATAAAACAAATATTTGAAAATGATGTCTGCTGAATTTTACTCAGCATTCCAAGCGATAATTAAGGATTCTGTTATTATCTACCTGTAAAGGGGCGAATGTTAATGCTATATAAATTAAATGATATTAGTGTGTAATTTGTCTCACTATGAAATAATCTTATGACAATGATTAAATGAACCGGGTAGACCGCTTAGGAAGTAACTGTGATATGAGAATTATTGCAGGCAGCCCTCCTTTTCATTGGTTACTACGGGTAACGGAAAGAACTTTCACACTCCGGTAACAAAATCTTGTCTTTCAATTTATTTCCTTTTTTCAACATGTTTCAGATAGAAGGAATGTAAATTCATGTTTGAATAGGTTGTCCCCCTTGGCAAAATGAATGTGAATACAGTGAACCCTCGTTACAACGACAGCATTTGTTCCCAAATTTGTTGCCATTAAAATGAATTCGCTATTGTAAAGAATCCTTAATGAACAGAATAATATGTAAGGAAGGCCTTGTTTTATTCTTATTTCCACATAGAACATTTGTTTTGGATATTTGTTAGAATCGCCTCATTGAGGCGATTCTAACAAATATGCAGAACATATGTTGCTTGAAGTTTTGATGCAATATTCTTGCATAATTTCTCATTAATTGTCACCTCTAGAGAGAAGGTTTTGCGATATTCAAATTGTCATTATAACGAATTTTGTCGTTGTATCGAGTGTCGGTATAAAGAGGGTTGACTGTAGTTCAGATGCACCAAAAAATATTAGTGAATATACCCAGGAAATGCCATGACCACCAAGCATAGCGAGTTATCAAAAGAAGAGAACGTGAGGACAAACAATGACAAAACAAACGCCACAATGAAACCGCCGACGAACAAACAAAGAAGAACTGTAACCGAGGTTCCGACGGAATTGGAGCGGTCAGTAGAAAAACTATATAGTGGATGAGGGCGCCTAAACCAGTTTTAACCCTTCTCTTGCTGAACACGACATGCCCTGTCTTAGCAAACAGTGTAGATCCAGATCAGTTGGCTTCAGAAGAAGCCAACTGATCTGGATCTGCACTGTTTGCCATTAAATATGTGAATTTCTATCAAAAAATCGGATCAAGTAATTTGATTGGCTGGAAATTAGAAGTGGGCGTGGCATCTTAATTTATTCAGCATGACAAGGGTTAAGTCACTTTATGACACCAGTATTACAATTTGACATTTGTCAGTAGTTCCTTGCATCTGAATGGGTTAAAGAGTCTAATTAGAGTGGTGCTCACACTGATTGCTGATTTGGGTAGAGTTATCTTTTAGAGTGTATTTCACAAGGTATCCACTGAGACCCACTGTAACTGGTCATGGATCATGAAATCTCACAGAAAACAAACTCTAAACGTTTTTGTTTTTTTTTCCCAACGTTACGGATATCATAACAGGCGCTTGATGTTCTGCCCATCATTTCTTAAGACTTTATATGGAATCATATATAAAAATGCAAGAATACCGATTGCACATGTTTGTTTGTTTACATTAACATTTAACGGGCGCCTCGGAAGATGTTTGAGCACTCAGCCTGCACCCATTGTGTCTACATTGTTTGATCAGGCTTGTCATTCCCAATACACAAGGTCTTTAAAATGTAACCAGCCTAGCTAACATTCTTTATAAATCTATATCGGGCCGTTATCGGCCCGTCAGGTACTCTGATAATGGCCCGCTATAGATTTATGTACAATGCTTACAGTCGAACTTTTAGAGCTCGAACATCTTTGGGGCTATAGAAAGTTGTGCGAGACACGGGAAGTTCGAGCCACTGAGAGTCAATTATGGTGTCAGGTCAAGAAGCAGTTAACAATAATTTAGGGAAGTCTTTTCGAACTTCTCAACAATAATGGTATGTTTAGTGTACTCGGTAGATTCGCCTCAATGAGGCGATTCTAATGAGTTGACAAAATTTCATGATAAGAAACATTCCACAAATATTTATTTTCATGACCTATCGGAATAATTTCATAGGGACTCAAAACGAATTCGAATCAGCGATGGTAAACGAACCATCGATGTTTGAGCCACTGAGGTTCGACTGTGTATATAAAACGTTATATAATAGTAAAATTATATACTCACAAATAATAGCTGCACAATTCAACATAATAATAATAAGTTGTTATAATTTCTCTGAAACTAGGAGATCAAAGCTGAAAGGCGGTAAAATAGGCAGAATAAGGCTGCTGAAGTTTCCTTTCATTTCTCTTAACGTTTTTACCCTAAGTATTCGGGTTCCTTAACTCCGTACCATACGTGTTAAAATATGAATAAGTCGTTACCATGTGTAAATATATCTAAAATTGATGCACTGTTGGACGAGTGGCAAGCAGTGTTGATCGTGGTCTGGGTCTACTCTGTTTGCACAGGCTGTCTGTCCGAATACTTAGGATAAATACGATTTTATAAAAAATCCAATGAGAAACATGTAATTTCTCTGAAATACAGTATTAAAATAAAATATCAAATTTGCAATGTTGATGCTGCGCAACACACGAAAAGACCCCTTATGCCATATGAGTAAACAGAAGGCCAAGCATAGCATGGTCCGAATTTGTATGTATTTCTGTATTAAAAGTAGCATCGGGACCCAGGGTGAAGTTTGCTGGCCGTAAAAGTGCTTAAAACCCCACCCCATGCCCCCCTCAACCCCGCCGCCTCCCGGTGGTTTATTCTACTGACCGTTCTAAGGTTCAGGTGTTAGTCGTTCTCTTTGTTGCTTCGTGGTCTATTCTACGAGGCGATTTGTTGTAAGTCTTGCCTTGTGTTATTTTGTTCTTGTATTTTTCAGTCCTTTTAGCATTGCAATTACCCCGCTTGGGGAAGAGAGAGCTAATCTTAGTGCCTTTTGGTACGTTTGTTCGATTTGCGTTTGTTTGGTTTTGTCTGTTTCCTCTTCCTCTTCGTATCTGGGATGGGCTGCGGCTTGTGATTGTGGCACTCCCTGGACTTTTCTCTTACCTTTTTACAGACTGACTAGGGCTTTTTATTTGGTGACAGGGTGTTATGAAGACCCTGATATACCATCACGAAAACATACCTTTATAATTTTGACCCCCTTAAACCCCACTTTTATATAATAAAACTGGGGTTTACAGGGGTATGCATTATTATTTTGCTAAAATCATAGATTGTGGGTACTCGTTAGGTTCTAACGAATACCCACAATCTATGTTTTTGAGCAGAACTATGAAAACATATCAGAAATTTTATCTGAAAACTTTCAGTTTTTGGTGGTGAAATGTTCAATATATTTGAATAGGCGTGTTTTCATAATGCTTGCAGAAGACTAGGGAAGGACGTATAAGTGTTTCCTATGTTTCTGGACTCTCATTCACAGTTTTTTCGCACTCTCCTCTAGCTCGGTCGTTCCTCTTATCTACTAGTTCTTCTGTTCCTTCTTTTTGGGAGACAAAAAGCAATGACCCAATAGGGTCAATGAGTCTTAAAACAAGAACTCAGGGCCTGCGCTGTTTGTAGATGTGTCGTATGCGACTCAGTACATTACGAAAACACGCCTATTCAAATCACCAAAAACTGAAAATTTTCAGATAAAAATTCTGATATTTTTTTCCATATTTCTGCTCAAAACACAGACTGTTGTACTCGTTGGAACCGCCTCACCGAGGCGGTTCAAACGAGTACCCACAATCTGTTTTTGAGCAGAAATAAGAAAAAAAATGTATACCCCTGTAAACCCCAGTTTTACTATATAAAAGTGGGGTTTAAAGGGGTAAAAATGATATAGGTGTGTTTTTGTGATGAACAGGATTGTGCACCTAGGCATTTTTTCTAATCACATATCTACCTATTAGTAATGAGGGTACACTTTAAAGGAAGATAAACAAAACACTTCATTACTCGGATATGTTAATGATGTGTATTCATAGCTACAGATAAGAGGGTATCCACATAATATTTTTCTTATTTCTCTATGAAAACATATGTTGTGGGTACTCATTAGAAGCGCCTCGCCGAGGCGCTTCTAATGACTATCCACAACATTTGTTTTTATTGAGAAATAAGAAAGATATCAGCATTTTTCGGATGAAAAAAACACACCTTATCTGTTGCTGTGAAGAATGCTCTCTCTCTCTCTCTCTCTCTCTCTCTCTCTCTCTCTCTCTCTCTCTCCGCTTGTTCAAAATCTGCAAGATCCAAGTGCAGCAAACAGGCTTGGTTTAAAATGATGCAGTTTACAAGTAATTTGTAGAATTATTGTTATTGCTTATACAGTCCAGTCAGGGGTTAAGTTAACCATTTTACCGGTCCACGGTCGTTCCAGTCCCGGTCCTCGGTCGTTCCGGTCCCGGTCCACGGTCGTTCCGGTTAATATAGCGGTATCGGTCGGTCCGTTCCAATCGCTCCATAATCATGACCGCCGTTCCGTTCCATTCCATTCATTCGTGTTCGCGTTATTGTGATAATAATTTACAATAAAAAAAATCATTCAAATTATTTACTTACAATTAATCTGAATTGCGTGTGAAACAAAACATTCCTAAAATCTGTCTAGCTATCATTTTGAACGATTTACTTATTGAATTATGAATTTCTTTTTTCGTTTAAACTTTAATTCCTAGTTTTTTACGCGACCGCTTAAAACAGGCGACTTCGTGACGCTTTCGCTATTATTATTATCATCATTATTTTGTTTTATGCAACGGTTTTAAAAGTTTTTTTTTTTTTTTTTTTTTTCATACAAACTCTTAATAGTCTCAACTACTGAATTCCAAGCCTGTTTTACCAATTAATCGCTGATGTTTGTTACGTTAACGACATCGCAAAAAAAAAAAAATTCCATCAGGACGGTTCACCAGTCACCGATAATTCGGAACAAAAGATTGAAAATAATTTCATATTTTGTTGTAAAAAATACACATCGAACCTATCATCTTGCACACACCTCATCCGTATGTGAAAAAAAAATCAAGTATCGAAATGCATAGAATTTGCTGAGTTAAACTTACGAGAAAATACTTTAATTTTCTGTACTAAATCATTGATCAGATATTTACTGGTGATACGTCTAATGATATCCATTCACCAAAGTAAACATGTCTAATGACATTCATTGATCTTGATGTAAGAATATATATAGACTCTTGATGTAAGAATATATATACACTAAAGGCAGTTCTAACGAGTACCCACAATCTGTTTTGAGCAGAAATATGAAAAAAATATTAGAATGTATACCAGTAAAATATTCTGATTCTGTCAGTAGCTGACAACTGCCCTTCTTGAATCAGCGTAAGAGGGAGATTTGTTTGTGTTGAGGTTTTACGGCCCAGTCAACCCAATGGGGTCATGTCAAGCGCGGTCAGTTTACCTTACCACACGTTTACTGGGCAGGCTTAGTCCTCTAAGCGGTTAACCAGTATTGTGCACATTCTTTTGCCAGACACTGACAACTGCCCTTCTTGAATCAGCAGAAGGGAGAGAATGACCGTAGAAAATATTTCATGATCAGTATCCACGAAAGAATGTTGCTGACCTCGGCGGGGGTAGAACCCGCGACCTCCTGGTCTCCAGTCGGACGGCGCATCCAACTGAGCCACCGAGGCCAGCTATCGGAAGAGGGAGAACAACCACAGAAATGATTTCATAGCGTGCCATTGCCAATCCCCACGCTCTTTGCTAATGTTGCCGGCCTTGGTGGCTCAGTTGGATCGCCGTCCGACTGAAGACCAGAAGGTCGCGGGTTCAATCCCCGCTGAGGTCGGCAACATTCTTTCGTGGAGAAAGATCATGAAATATTTTCTACGGTCATTCTCTCCCTTCAGTTGATTCAAAAAGGGTAGTTGTCAGTTTTTGGCGAAAGGATGTGCACAATACTGGTTAACCGCTTAGAGAACTGTGTGGTAAAGTAAACTGACCGCGCTCGACATGACCCCATTTGGTTTACTGGGCCGTAAAACCTCAAAACAAACTAACTTTGCTAATGTTGCTAATAGCATGACGGAGAGACAGACTTGCTCTTCTACATCCTGACCATGAGGGGAGGTCATATAGCAAGCTTGGTTCGATTCTGCCCAATGATTTAGATGATAGCCTGTTGGACGGACACCAGACGGACAGAAAAAATGTTGCTTGCGCACACCCTTACCATGAGGGTAAGTAATGTAGCAATATTGGTTGAATTCTGCCCTGTGGTTTAGGAGATAGTGTGAAGAATAGATGAACGGATGACCAACACATCAAAAAATAATGTTGCTCTAGCACATCTTTACAATGAGGGAAAGTGATGTAGCAAGTTTGGTTGAGTTCCGACCAGTGGTTTAGGAGCCCTGGAGGAGATAACATGACAGACAGATGAAAGGATGCAAAGCCATGGCGGCTATCTTGCATTTCCAAATGAAACTATTTTAGCTATTTTTCATCTACAAGTCACCCTGATGACTCCTACAAAGTTTAAAGTCAATTGGCCTTTAGGTTCAGGAGAAGAAGCAAAAAATTGATTTTCAAGATGGCCACTATGGCGGCCATCTTTGATTTCTAATAGGATAAGTTTTAGTTATTTTTGATCTACGAGTCACCCTTATGCTTCCCACCAAATTTAAAAAAAATTGGTCTTTCGGTTCAAAAGAAGCCAAAAATAGATTTTGAAAATAGCTGCCATGGCGGCCATCTTGGATATACAATCGGAGGGATTTTAGCTACTTTTGATCTACAAGTCACCCCGATGCATCCTATCAAGTTTTGGATCAATTGGCTTTTAGGTTCAGGAGAAGTAAACTTTTTTGATCTATAAGTCACCCCGATGCTTCTTACCAAGTTTCGAGTCAGTTTGCCTTTCGATTCAGGAGAAGAAGCGAAAAATAGATCTTCAAGACTGCCGCCATGGCGGCCGTCTTGGATTCCAATCGGAACTATTTTAGCTATTTTTGATCTACAAGTCACCCCATGCTTCCTACCAAGTTTCGAGTCAATTGGCCTTTAGGTTCAGGAGTAGAAGCAAATAATAGATTTTCGAGATGGCAGCAATCTTGGATTTCTTATAGGAATAATTGCTGTTTTTGATCTACAAGTCATCCCGATGCTTCCTACAAGTTTTCCAGTCACTTGGCCTTTTGGTTCAGGAGAAGAAGCGAAAATATTTTCAAAATGGCCGCCGTGGTGGCCATCTCGCATTTCCAAACAGAACGATTTTAGCTCTCTTTTATCTATAAGTCATCCCGATGCTTCCTACCAAGTTTCAAATCAATTGGCCTTTCGTTTCAGGAGAAGAAGAGAAAAATAGATTTTCAATATGGCGGCCATGGTGGCCATCTTGGATATCCTATTGGAATGATTTTAGCTATTTTTGCAAGTCACCCCGATGCTTCCTACCAAGTTTGGAGTCAATTGGCCTTTCAGTTCAGAAGAAGCGATTAAAAGATTTTCAAAATGGCCGCAGCCATCTTGGATTTCCGATCGGAACTATTTTAGCTATTTTTGATCTACAAGTCACCCCGATGCTTCCTACCAAGTTTTGAGTCTACTGACCGTTAGGTTCATGAGAAGAAGCAAATAACAGATTTTCAAGATGGCCTCCATGGCGGCCATCTTGGATTTTCTATCAGAATGATTTTAGCTATTTTTGATCTAGAAGTCACTCCAATGCTTCCTACCATTACCAAGTTTGGAGTCAGTTGGCCTTTCAGTTCAGGAGAAGAAGCTAAAAATAGATTTTCAAGATGGCTGCCATGGCGGCTATCTTGGATTTCTGACTGGAATGATTTTAGCTATTTATCATCTACAAGTCATCCCCGATGCTTCCTACTAAGTTTCGAGTTAATTTTGGTTCAGGAGAAGATGGCTGCCATCTTGAATGACAGATCAGAATGATTTTTGCTATTTTGGATCTATAAGTCACCCCAATGCGTCCTACCAAGTTTCGAGTCCACTGGCCCAGGGGTGTAGGAGGACTAGGCTTTTAAAACAATTGTTGAAGGCGAATGACGAACGACAGACAAAGTACGACGGACATTGACTGATCACAACAGCTCACCTTGAGCACTTTGTGCTCAGCGGAGCTAAAAAAGGTGGCTACCTGTATTCAATTTATAGATAACTCCCAAATTCTTGATGTATATACATATCTCAGTCATTGATGGTTGGGAAATCTAACCTCGGTGGACATACATGCAGTCAGTATGTCAGTCAAGATACTGTTCATCTTATACATAGGTATGTCAACTGACACATATATCTTCACCAACACACTTGGCTTTAAGTCTATTGGCATGTAAATGGCTATATGTGATAAAGATTTTGTATTCAGAGCAGCATTAAAGATACAAATAAGATATATAGGTCTATTGTGGGGTTCTTGCATGGAGAAAAGGTTGGCAAACCGCAGTCGTATCTGGAATCTAAATCAGAAGATAAAAGTATTTTCAAACCCATTATTCTTGGCAAAGATCTGAATGGTTTTTGAATGGGGTGGGGCATACCACAGTCCACTGGGGACCGACTGTTGGTGTCTTATCATAAGGAGCAATAATATACATGTATATATGTTTAAGTGAGTGGGATCTCAACAGTGTCAGAGATATTAAGGTTTACGTGAACTGGATGGGGTGGGGCATACACCTGGGGACCCAGAGTCAGTGTCACTGAATGCATCTTATCATACTGAACAACAATATATGTTTGATATATGTTTCTGAATGGTCTCTGAGATATTAAATCTTACATGGAGGAGGTTTGTTTGTTTGTGTTGAGGTTTTATGGCCCAGTCAACCCAATGGGGTCATGTCAAGGGCGGTCAGTTTACCTAACCACACGTTTACTGGGCAGGCTCAGTCCTCTAAGCGGTTAACCAGTATTGTGCACATTCTTTTGCCAGAAACTGACAACTGCCCTTCTTGAATCAGCGGAAGGGAGAGAATGACCGTAGAAAATATTTCATGATCAATCTCCACGAAAGAATGTTGCCAACCTCGGCGGGGGTTGAACCCGCGACCTCCTGGTCCCCAGTCGGACGGCACATCCAAATGAGCCACCGAGGCCAGCATCAAACTGATTAAAAGTACAACACAATAACACTGAAACAAAATCTAAAACCAGAGAAATATTTATTCTTGGTAATTTTCTTTCAAAATGATGACTGATAGCAAGTATTTGCTAACTTCAAATTCCTCTCTAATTTCAGTTCTTGATATCCGTTCTCATTGTTCAGAATATTGTAGTCACTTTCTGTCAAAAGTTAATAGATAGCTCCAGATAAGAGGGGTATCCCCATATTTTTTTCTTATTTCTCCATGAAAACCTGTGTTGTGGGTACTCATCAGAAGTGCCTTGGCGACAACCTTCTGATGAGTACCATAACATATGTTTTGTGGAGAAATAAGAAAAATATCAGTTCTTTTTAACAGAAAAAAATGCCTTATCTGGGGCTGTGTTAACAGTTCCTGTTTGTATGCTGTAAGAATTTAATTTAAAATCTGAAACATGCTATCAGGAAAAACAAACATCCATAAATGTGGATCCTTTCAGTAGCATTCCAATATTCTTTGCATCTTTTTTAAAGTCAAGAATATTCTTTTTGGAGTTGGTTTCAAGAGGATGAATGTCTTCTGCTGTCTTTGAACTCTTTGTTTTCAAAATCAAATCAAATCCTAGGTAAGGCCTACATCATGTCCTGCTGCTATTTTAATGCCTGAAATAACAGAAAAAATGCACAAATTATTACAGTTGTTCATGCCTGAAATAACAGAAAAAATGCACAAATTATTACAGTTGTTCATTACACCCCCCCCCCCCCCCTGTGTACTATGAACAATCTAAATATTTGGAGTCATGCCTAGCTCACAGCTCTTATTTTCCTATCACATCTACATTGCATGAGGGACCATATACAGTACATTAATGTTATCAGAATCAGATTAAAGTCTATTAAGCAAAATACATATTGAATTGTAAGAAATACAAAGGGGCATAGTTCTAAGAAACTTGATCCCACAGTCCTTAATTTTTTGTCGCATATGTCTTGAATGAGGGACCATGTGTGGTATAAATTTTATGAAACTCACACAAATAGTACAGAAATTGTTAAGCAAAATACATATTTAACTGTAGTTACAAAGGGGCATAACTCTAATAAACCTGATTCACAAATCCAATTTTCCTATAACGCCTGCAAAGCCTGACGTCCAAGTGTGACAAATTATATCCAAATGAAAATTATATCCATGAGACTGAAGATACGGAAGTTATGAAGCAAAGTCTTACTTGTTGACAAAAGGATGGAAACGAGGACTGCAAAAACTATATCCCTTTAAATAAGCAAATAAATGCATAAATAAAGTGTACAAGTTTGTCATATATTATACCGCATTTATTCAAAACTAAACTAAGCGGTAATAAGCCCCAGGGCATTGCAATTCTTATTGCCAAAATGACAGTATTAAATCCAAATTTGGGGCAAAAATAAGATATTTGGATGGCTTAAACTCAGTTTTGCATGTGTATAATAATGGATTTCACCTACCAAAGTAGGAGAGGTGTGACTAGATATAATGGGGCTTATTTTAGTATAAATATAGTATGTACATGTATTCAGTCTCATACGCATTTTAAACTTTAACACTTTGTACTAGTATAGATAAAATCATCATGAAACTTAATTATTAGTGATATTTTTCACAGAAAATAAAACTTTACCTTTCACTAAGATTGAAATTTCTGTTTGATTTGGAGTTTTGCAGCCCAGCAAAAACTGTCAACTTCATGTGCAGCCAGTCAATTAACCTACTTAAACTTTTCTGGGCAGACTTAGTCCTCTAGGCAGAAATCAGTACTTTGAGCACCAGTACTTTGTGTGCAGACTTTCGCCAGAAAGTGACAACCGCCATGGTTCTTGAAGCAGGAGAAGGGGGAGAAAGACCATAAAAGTCATTTCATGTCTAATCCATCCATCCCACAAAAGTTATGGGACCTAGCTAGGATTTGAACATTTAATTCCTGGATCTGCAGGCAGTTGTGCTATTGACTGTCCTGTGGAGCTTGGTCCACACATAGAAGGAAGTGTGACAGAACCTTGGCCCTAGAATGGTCAGTATAAAACTACTTGGAGTGGGAGGGTAAATTTGGGTAAATCAATTTTACTGGTACCAAATCTTCACTCCATGTTCAAATGATGTAAAAAATACAAAATAATTATTCAGCTTGCAAAGAGGCTCCCTTATTAGGAGAAATTTGGCAATTCATTATTTTTTTAATGCTTGTGTTTAGATTTTTTTCTTATGAGTTGACATTGCACAAATCTATTCTAAGGGATTGATTAATCTGTATTCCCTCACCTTTTCTATTTTTTATAGAATGGAAATGTCAAAGATTAGAAAAGAATATTTTACATCAGCATGAACATGGGTTTTAGAGAAGGCAGATATTATGGTGCTCTGGAAAAGACGGGAATAAAATCATGGAAAAAGGTCTTACTGCTTCAGGGGTTTTGTTATTTAAAAAAAAATAACCAAACAAAATGGCCACTGGTCATAACACACAAACTAGAAAATCATCAAGATGATTATAATTCACATCACTCCACTTTTTATGGAGAAAATGTAATTTAACCACTTTCCTATTTCAAGTCTGTGGGCATTATATACTTTTAAAATATTCAGAAAAGCAGGTCTGTGCAAACAGTGATGACCTTCATCAAACTGCTCCTACAAGATCTGGGTCTACTCTCTTTGCCATATTCTATCAGAAATATTTACATGCTGGATAAAATATCTGTAAATCATGGTGAATAATCCAAATATATTTAGTAATTATGGTATAATTGTACACAAAAAAAAAATAATAATAAAACAAAATAAACAAAACAACAATCCCTGAAGTTCTACATACCTATTTTTTTTTTTGAACATGCGACCTTAAAGTTAAAACACACCTATTTTTAATTGGCCATATCAGTATTTTAATTATTTTTTATTGAAATCTGAAAAGTAAATAAACTTGTTACTGTTGGAATAAAGCACCTTATTTGGAGCTCTGATCTTTTATATCTTAATCTGCATTTTTAGGGCCTTCACACCAGACCTGTTGTGCTCCAGAGAAGATAAATTTTATTTTAGTTTATTTCATTTTTTTCTCAAAAAAAAACAAAAAAAACAACAAAAACAAAATCAATTGATTTATTTTCTTTAGAACTCCATTAAAAGCGTTTTTAATGGGGTCCACGTTAGACTTGCCTCAGTGGCATAAGTCTATTCATTCATTTGGACTTATCTGGACAATGCCAACTTATCTGGGGCTACAAATCACCTAGCTTCTGTCCATTTTTAACTCTAATCCCTTTGTCTATTTGGGTACCATAAAACTTACAATATCCTACCATTTTATAACCATATAACTTCCTGTAAATACACAGATACACAGCCTATTATATTTAACAAAACCACACACAACAGTGAAATTGTTTTCTACACAAAATTTATATTTTAATTTATTTCATTTGTTCAACATTCAAATGAAAGAATACATGGCATTTCATTGAAAAGACATTTTGTCCAAATGACATTTCCTCTAATAGAAAATATAAATGGCATTTCACTGAACATGATATTTGTCTCAAATTTATCTCTAGTGTCCACATCATGAAAACATGCCTATATAATTTTGACCCCCTGAAACCCCACTTTTATAGAGTAAAACTGAGGTTTACAGGGGTATAGATTATTTTTCTTATTTCTACTCAAAAACATAGATTGTGGGTACTCGTTAGAACCACCTGGCCGAGACGGTTCTAACGAGTACCCACAATCTATGTTTTGAGCAGAAATATGAAAAAATATCAGAGTTTTTTACCTGAAAATTTTCGGTTTTTGGAGGTGAACATTTCTATATATTTGAATAGGCGTGTTTTCGTAATGAGGTGGGTAAATGTCTGTGTAGGTAAATGTCCAGGTGTAAAACTGTAAATATCCTCCAAGCCACAACCAACCCCCACACCCCCCTGCCCCACACCCCACCCCTCCAACTCCATCACCACCCCAACATGTTCCCCTGATACCAGCATCCCATTTTTTTACTATATAAAGCATAAATTTCTTTTTAATCCTCAGAAACAGTTTTGGTACTCATCACGAAAACGTGCCTACCGGGGTATATAATTTTGACCCCCTTAAACCCCACTTTTATATAGTAAAACTGGGGTTTATAGGGGTATACATTATTTTTCTTATTTCTGCTCATAGATTGTGGGTACTCATTAGAACTGCCTCAGCGAGGCAGTTCTAACGAGTACCCACAATCTATGTTTTGAGCAGAAAAATGAAAAATATACGAATTTTTTCTCTGAAAATTTTCATTTTTTTGTGGTAAAATTTTCAGTATATTTTGAATAGGCATGTTTTCGTAATGTGTAACATTTTTAGTAAGCAGTCTACTAAAAAAGAGGCAGACATAAACTTTGCATTTTTAGGTTTGAGGTTGTGTCTTTGATTTGCTGATAACTTAAACTTGAAATAAGAGCAGACAACATTTATAAAAGATTTCTCTTTTTCATCACAAAACAAATATGATGTTTCATACAAACTGTCTCTAAGAAGATAATTTGAATGAAATGTCAAGCCTTATTTTGTGGGAAAAAACACAGATACTTGGGGTCAGTAGGGCAGTGCAGGCCCAAAAAAAATATCTTGTATATATTTTTTTCTCAAGTTATTGCTCGGCTGCAAATTCTAAGTCGAAAAAGGGGCATAACTGTGCCAAAAATATTTTGAGGGTTACCTCCCCTATTGGTATGAGTTCCCCTTTCCATAATGAACAACCAGTCCGAGTTTCAAGTAAATATCTTCAGTAATGACAGAGATATTACAAAATGTCCAAGTTTTTGCACGACGAGGACTCAGACGACGCCAGAGCTATGACAATACCTCATCGTTTTCTTCGAAAACAGCCGAGCTAAAAATAACTAGAGAAAAAATATATACAAGATATTTTTTTGGGCCTGCACTGCCCTACTGACCCCAAGTGTCTGTGGGAAAAATATCACCAAATATCTGATGACTTAGCCAACAAAGTGCTAAAGCTTAAAATGTATGTGATACAGAACACATACATGTATGTATTGTGTATATGGGACAACAAAATATATGCATGGACATGTTTGCATTTTGGTTTGACCGTTAGGGCATTAGGTGTGGGTCTGGGGGGTAAATTAAAATGACATGAAGGGTAGAAATTTAAAATTATAGTCACTTCAAGTTTATTAGAACTAACAAACTGCTATTTAATTATGTGGAAGGTGTTGGTAATGATGAAGATTTGGTTATATATGGAGATGATGGAAGTATGATAATGAAAGGAATAGAACCAAGGACCTCATGGTCCATAGTCAGAAGCACTAAACACTCGGCCAACTTGAGGACACTTCATATCTTAAATAATTTGTCCTTGAATAATAACAAAAAAAAATATTTCACAATTACATGTATCATCTGCAACTGTGTTTGCCAGTGACACACTTGAAGATTAACAAATTCATAATGAATCATGTCAACCTTTGCAGATTATTATTATTATTATTTTTTTTTTTTTTTTTTTGCAAAATGCCTGGTAGGGGTAAAATAGTTTGGTAGATAAAGCATGCAAAACCAGATTTTAATGATGGTTATGAACTTTAAAATTGGATATGTAAGCCATGGCTATCTAGATAAAATGAGGTATCAAGATAATATTTTTCTTATTTCTACATGAAAACAAAGATTGTACATACTCATTAGAAGCACCTTGATAAGGTGCCTGTAATGAGTACCTCAAGTGCTCAACATACCATATTTGGCCTGGTTACCACACTGTGCGCTTAGGTTTTTCAAAAATGCTAGAAAGGCTTGTGGAAAGTATGTACCTACTTATATTAATGAAACACTTTAAATAAAACAGTAAAATGATAATACCTCACCATTATCATGTCAAGGGGAGATAACTGTCAAAAACTGAAGAAATGTACCCATTAGCAATCCCAAACCAGATCAAAATATCAATGGAAATACAAAGTGGGTGAAAATCCTTCGAGATTTACTCAAGCTATTGTCCTGAAATGAATATGTGGCTGTGCAACGGGCAGAATACTCTGTCAAAAATTGGCGAAATTTGCCCATAAGCAATCCCGAATCAGATCTCCATAATAGATATGTACCACTTTGGTAAAAATCGGTTGACATTTACTAGTTATCAATATTGACTTGCTGCGGGCAGAAAACTGTCAAAAATTTATGAAATTTGTCCATTAGCAATCCCAAACCAGATCTCTACAATATTGATACATACACTAAGTTTGGTGAAAATCCATTAATAAATTACTCAAGCTATCATCTGGCAAAGAAAAGTCAGGTGTGTCTCAGATATAGATAGCTCAGTCTGTCAGAAATTAGCAATCCCAAACCAGATCTCCACATTAAGACTGATTGACTGTGTTGGGGTTTAACGACACGTCAATCCTTGTGGGTCATTTATGTCGTCTCCCAGAGAAAGGGAGAAAGAAGACAGAAAAGATAGTAGAGGAGATGAAAGAAAGGGACAGGGAAGAAAGAGGAACAGGAATGAAAGGGAAGAAGCAGAAGAAATGAAAATTTTCCCCCTCTTCCTTAACTGCTACAAGGACAGCAGGCCTTGCCCAACTGTAAGCCAATATTAGTTGCTCCAGTGACATAAGACACACATCACCTTCGCACCACCCAACCACCCCTTCCACATTTTGAATGAACACACCAAGTTTGGTGAAAATCCATTGATATTCACTTAGGTTATCATCTGGAAACAAAAATAAGGACAGAGGGATGGAACTATGATAGATGGATTGACACACTCGTACAACCAATGTGAAACCATAATACCCCACCGCTATCATGTGGCAGTGTATAAAAAGAAAAAGATCTGCTAAGGGCTCATCAAATGATGCTTGTATGATGTTTTTGTGTTGTTTTTTTGCTGATTTTTTTTTTTATAAAAGCATATGTTGTGGGTACTCATTTGAACTGCATCAACAAATCATAGAAAGCAGACATAAAAAATTGGTAAAGGGCATTAGAGGAACATTTCTGTGAAATTATTTTGAAATCAGGCCATTAGCCTGGGAGATGTCCTTTAAAAGTTTTTTTTTCCTTTTTAGCTCTGGCGGCCATTTTGTTCTGCTGAGCGAAACCATTTTAGCAATATTGGTATAATTCCTGTATTTCAAAATCCATTAACCGTATAGGAGGAGAAGTCTCTTAAGTAGATTGTTGATAGATGCATGACTGTCTACTCCATTTTCTTTTTTTTAGCTCTGGTGGCCATTTTGTTCAGCCAAACGGAACCATTTTAACAATTTTGGTAAAGGGTCATAAGAGGGACATTTCTGTGAAACTATTTTGAAAATCGGTCATAGGCCTGAGAGGAGATGTCGTTTAAAAGTTTTTCTATTTTTAGCTCTGACCGCCATTTTGTTTCAGAGTGGAACCAGTTTAGCAATTTTGGTAAAGGGGCATTAGAGGAACATTTCTGTGAAATTAAATTGAAATCGGGCCATTGGCATGGGATTTGTTGTTTAAAGGTTTTTTTATTTTTAGCTCTGGTGGCCAGTTTGTTTTAGGAGCGGAACCATTTTAGAAATTTTGGTAGAGGGTCACTCAAGGAACATTCAAGTAAAATTATTTCAAAATCCATTTACCGGTTTAGGAGAAGATGTCTCTTAAGTAAATTGTTGACAGAGGCATGACAGTCTACACCCTTTTTTTTATTTTTAGCTCTGGCTGCCATTTTGTTCAGCAGAGCTAAACCATTTTAGCAATTTTGGTAAAGGGGCATTAGAGGAACATTTCAGTAAAATTATTTTGAAATCGGGACCTTGGCCTAATAGAAGAAGTCGTTTAAAAGGGTTTTCCTATTTTTAGCTCTGGTGGCCATTTTGTTTAGTGGAGCGGAACCATTTTAGCAATTTCAGGTAAAGGGGCATGAGAGGAACATTTCTGTGAAATTATTTTGAATCGGCCACTGGCCTGGGAGGAGATGTCTTTTAAAGGTTTCTTCTATTGTTAGCTCTGGTGGCCCTTTTGTTTAGCAGAGCAGATTTGGTAAAGGGGCATGAGAGGAAGATTTCTGTGACATTATTTTGAAATCAGGCTATAGGCCTGGGAGGAGATGTTGTTAAAAGGTTTTCTATTTTTAGCTCTGGCAGCCATCTTGTTTAGCGGAGCAGAACCATCTAGGCAATTTTGGTAGAGGGTCATCTAAGGAACATTCCTGTGAAATTATTTCAAAATCCATTCAGTGGACTGGTCTAGGAGGAGATGTTGTTTTAAGATTTTCTATTTTTAGCTCTGGCCGCCATTTTGTTTAGCAGAGCAGAACCATTTAGGCAATTTTGGTAGAGGGTCACCCAAGGAACATTCCTTCCTGTAAAATTATTTCAAAATCCATTCACCTGTTTAGGAGGAGATGTCTTTAAGTAAAAAATTGACAGACAGACGACCGACAAAAACTGATCACAAAAGCTCACCTTGAGCCTTTGGCTCAGGTGAGCTAAACAATATACCTATTATAAAATAAAATTTGCACACTATTACCTCTAGACAATATGCTGACAAAAGTTTACGAAATTACAAAAAGGGACATAACTCTGCCAATATTTGGTGCACTGTATCCTCAAAATAATATGCGCTGCTCCACATCATCCTGTAACTATTTAAGAAGTTTCAGCTTGATCGGATGTAAACTATAGGATTTAGCCAGAAACGAAAAATTTTCAAAGGAGTATAACTGTGCTTATATTTGGTGTACTGTAACACTGAAATAATATACGCTGTTCCACATCATGGTAATTACAAATGAAGTTTCAGCTTGATCAGACGTAAACTGTAGGAGGAGTTAGCCGGAAACAAAAAGTTTACAGAAATTTTCAAAGGGGCATAGCTCTGCTAATATTTGGTGGACTGTAACCTAGAAACAATATGCCGTGCTCCACATAATGGTCTAACTATAAATTATATTTCAGCTTGAGCGAATGTAAAGTGTAAGAGAAGTTGACCTGAAACAAAAAGTTAACGGAAATTTTCAAAGGGGCATTACTCTGCTAATAGTTAGTAGACTGTAACCCCGAAATAATATGCGCTGCTCCTCATCATGGTCTAACTATAAACCAAGTTTCAGCTTCATCGGATGTAAACTGTAAGAGGAGTTAGCCAGAAACGAAAAAGGTTATGGACAGACGCACAGACGCCATACCCCGTAACATAACAGTCCCGTTTTTCAAACAGGCATATAAAAATTGATGAAACTTGCCAATTAGCAATCCCAAAGCAGATCTCCACAATTTTCAACCTCCTGATCACCAGTCGGACACACATCCAACTAAGCTACCAACGCCAGCTCATACATTCATGAAATAAATATCAACCTCAAGAGGGATTTGAACCTGGAATCTCATGTTCCAAAGTCAGGAGTGCCCAACTGACAATCTCCCTTCTTGAATCAGCAGACCGGGGAGAATGATGGTAGAAATTATTTCACGATCAATCTCTTGATGAGGTAGGCTGCCAAGCTAGGATTCAAACTTGCAACCACTAGATCTGCTGTCTAATGCACTAGTTACTGACTGCACTGCTGAGCAGGTTCCAATCAGCTGATGATCATACATGCAATCTCTAGGTCAATAACTTCTAGCACAAGAGGCCAGCAGCATTACTAATCTGCTTCCAGGCCAGAGTATGTGCAAGTACATGTACTGTTTCAAAGTCTTCCTGACAATGGTTAGACAAATGATTAAAATGTATAGTAGAGCCAGGTATTACCAGGTAACAATCCGAGTCCTTTAATATTGCATGCCAGTATCCACTCCCTGCCTCTTAGAAGATCTCAGTGTCAAATATTATCATTTCATCAATACATGCATTTCTTTTTACCCAACAGAGTTAAATTGCAAACACACCTGCCAAAGGCAAATATCCAGTATTGTGGATATTTTGATGTTCCATGGAAAAAAGCTGAAAACATGCAAATCCATGAATATCTGACTATTGTTTGTGCCATGTGAAGCAGTTTTTTATCTAAATTGTTTCAAACATCCTTGAGCTACACAATATATAACAATAAAGCACAAATTCCATATAATCTGGTTATATTTTATGTCAAGGAAAAGAACACTAAAACAGTCCATAAGTGCACAATGTTGAGGCCACCCCAGGGATTTTGAGGAACAGGGGAACAAGGCCATGTATTACAGGGTAACGAGGGAAGATGAATCTAAAACAAGAGGTCCGCAGGTCACGACTCACTCGCCTGAGTGATATAGCTACTCCAGGTATGCACCCGTTATGCAACATTTTCCAATCCTATCATTGCAACTAATGAAAGGATGATCAATTAAGCAGTTCTTAGTTTTGAAGAAGGACATATGGCCATGGCAGTCAATGAAGCGTGACCATTTCGACAAACTCTCAATCATATTTCACTAGTAGAATCAATGTAAAATGATGGAAATTGGCTAAGTGGTTTCTGAAGAGTTGTTTAACAGTACCATGATTTTATACACACCACAGGGGCAGGGAAATATAATAAATGTCAAAATGATTACCTTTGGAAACAAAGATCACACTACAGATTAGAAAACGTGAGTCTTGGTTTTATTGAGAATCTTCATAAGCAGTAAAGAAGTTTGCAACACTGCTTTAATTGTGGTTTTGGAGGAGCTGTCATTAAAAAAAATCATTTTCTGAAATTTTATTTTGCCATGGCAACCCAACAAATTGGTCACTGGTCATAAAAACACACAAACTGGGTAGACAATGATCATGACTGCAAAATATGGTTCACATTACTTCACTGGTTATGGAGAAAATGAATAAACCATTTCTTCATTATAAGTCTATGGGAGTTTTCTGTTGCCATGGCAACAAAACCAAGAGGCAGACTGGCAGACTTTTTATCTGTTTTCAATTGCCCTTACCCATTTAACATTTGCACCAACTTAGAGTCCTACTACTTCAGTGGTTTTGGAGGACTGGTCATTGAAAAAATCATCTTTTTTTTTTAAAATTTAATATTGCCATGGAAACCAAACAAAATTCTCACTGATGAAAGGCACAAGCTGGGTAGACCATCATCAAATGTCATAACTGCCAAGTATGGTTCACATCACTTCACTGGTTATGAAGAAAATGCAATTTCACCATGTTCCCATTATATTAGTCTACAGGAGCTTTCTGTTGCCATGGCAACCAAAGCGAGAGGCAGATCACCATAATTTTAGCCATTCTGAATTGTCCTTACCCCAAAGCAGTTCATTTGTACAAAATTAGAATCATACTGCTTGATTGGTTTTGAAGGAGATGTCATTTAAAAAATTCCTTTTTTTTTTAAATCTAATATTGCCATGGCAACCAAACAAAATAGCCATTGGTCATAAAAAATATAAATTGGGCAAACACTCATCCAATGATCATAACTGCCAAACATGGTTCACATCACTTCACGTTTTTGGAGAAAATGCAATTAATTTAACCATTTTCCCAATATAAGTCTATGGGAGCTTTCTGTTGCCATGGCAATCAAACCAAGAGGCAGATCACCAAAAAATTTGGCTATTTTCAAAGGACCCTAACCAAGCAACATTCTTTTCAAGTAAGGTACAAATCGCTTCAATGGCTTTGGAGGAGTTGTCATTTTAAAGTGTTAACGGACAGACAACCAAACAGATGTTTCAACAATTTGGGTTTAGGGGCTATGTCCCATTATGAATTTCTATAGGGTTCAGACACCAAAGCATGTTCAGACACCAAAAATTCCCTTGCTTAGCCTAGGATCAATTAGCTCTAGATGCCAGTGCACTCACCACTGAACTACCACACTATATTGTAGTCTGTACATGAAATTTTTATTTTTTTTTTTATTATTAAGAATTTTTGCCAGACCAAATTTTTAACAGACATGTCTGCAGGCCCTACATTAAATATACAGCTGGTAGCCGGCCTCAGTGGCTCAGTTGGATGCGTCGTCCGACTGGAGACCAGGTCGCGGGTTCAACCCCCGCCGAGGTCGGCAACATTCTTTCGTGGAGATTGATCATGAAATATTTTCTACGGTCATTCTCTCCCTTCCGCTGATTCAAGAAGGGCAGTTGTCAGTTTCTGGCGAAAGAATGTGCACAATACTGGTTAACCGCTTAGAGGACTAAGCCTGCCCAGTAAACGTGTGGTTAGGTAAACTGACCGCGCTCGATATGACCCCATTGGGTTGCCTGGGCCGTAAAACCTCAACACAAACAAACAAAACATATACAGCTGGCCATTGCTAATTAAATTCATGCTACAGAATAACTGGTTCTGTACTTGTCCGATAACTGGTGCATGACGAGTAAGTGTGTAAGAAGGTGATTCTTTTCCGATTTTGTACAAACCGAATAATATCTTATTGTTATTAGAGATATCACTGTAATTTTACGGACAGTAATGTTGTCAAACATAAAAGTAAAGCGTAAACACTTTAAAAAGAGGATAATAAGTAAACTTACATTTCGGGTGGTTCTTCTTTGTTCCAGCCAGCTTGATTGTGACATTCTGAATATTCTTCCGAAAATGGAACACCTCTTCTTAGGGTACCGCACCGGGCCGGATATATTTAGGATTGTCTGTACAACAAGTTCATTTGCTTTTGTTGCAGTCTCTCTCTCTCTCTCTCGTTCTCTCTCTCCTTAGCCAGCCAACATTAATTTGTTTTGTTTGAGTTATGGCTATACCACCGAGAAAACCCTTAGGGAAGTCCTCCCAGGGGTGTTCCTGGTCCCCTGAAATAAAGTCAGCATTTTCCCTTGTTCCCCAAAATTAAAATCTTGACTTTCTATATTCCTTGTTCCCCCCAATGGCTCAGTTGTCAGAGCATCTGCTTGACAGGGAGGTTGTGGGTTCGATTCCCGACAAAGGATACAAAGACCTGTCAGCTACACTGTACCCCTGTGTCAATCAGTAATGCGGGGTATAGTGGTCTGTCACCTAATTGTATACCGGAATATCTGTCAGCGACAAAGTATACAAAGACCAGTGTCAGCTGCACTGTCGGTTACCCGGAATATCAGTCAGGAACCCAGGGTGTAGTGGCCTGTTACATGAAGTGTACACCCGAATATCAATCAGCAACAAAGTATATGAAGTCCTGCCAGCTACATTGCACCCTGATGTATCAGTCAGTAACCTGGGATATACACTTAGAGTGTATAGATATACTGGAATATCGGTCAGCAACAATTAAAGTATACGAAGATCTGTCAGCTACACTGGTCCCCGGTGTATCAGTCAGTAACCCGGGATATAACAGTCTGTCACCCAGAATGTTTTGTAGTATAGGGTCCCGTAGTATACTTTGTCGCTGACTGATATTCACTGGTTTACACTTTAGGTGTCAGGTCCCTATACACTGGCTTATTGACTGATATACCAGGGAGCAGTGTAGCTTACAGGTCTTCATATATACTTTGTTGCTGACTAATATTCCGGTATACATTCCATGTGACAGGCCACTATACTCCAGGTTACAGACTTATATACTGGGTAACAGTGTAGCCGACAGGTATTCGTATACTTTGTCGCTGACCGGTATTCCGGTATGTACTTCAGGTGACAAGGGGCTAAACCTGGGTACAGTGTAGCTCACAGACCTTGTTATACTTTGTCGCTGACTGACATTCTAGTCCAGGTGAGAAGCTGCTATACCCTAAGTTACAGACTGATACTTTGGGGTACAGTGTAGCTGATGGGTCTTTGTATACTTTGTCTCCAACTGATATTCCGGTATACACTTTGGTATCAGGTCAAAACGGCCCCTAGTCAAAACGGCCCCAAGTCAAAACGGCCCCAAATTGGTCAAAACGGCCCCAACTGCAGTTGCAGATTGGTCAAAACGGCCCCCAAAAAACGGCCCCATAAATGGCCCCAAATTCGACTTAGGATTTAAGTAAAGAATAATGTATGTAAATGCATTTTTCAGCGCTAATCAATTTCAACTGAATATATCTTGTCTATATTAACTTTTTTTGTAGTGAAAATAGTCGAAAATGGGATCATTTTTGGGCGCTGATCCTTTCTGACGCGGATTGATTCATAATAGCTGTTAAGGCAAATAAAACAAATACACAATTCACATTTTATTATTCACTATTCAAATTGCAGTAAAATAAATAATACAAGTAATATAGATAACAAGATTCCGTTTTTGTTTAACACAATAGAGTTGCAGTATGCGAGTATTCCAGTATCCAGACTTGATTATGACATATGATGGCTAAGCAAATGTCACTAATTAAAAATGTAGATAATGGCTATTTCGAGTTAAAAAGCAAAGAAAGCTTGGTAATAACAAGGAAGTTTGAAAACATCTTCAATTTGGTCTTGTTTCACACTTCTGTGATTATTGTTATAGTATAGTTCTGGGTATGACATAAAACTGTTTCCAGCTGTGACACTCAACATGAGTGTGGGAATGTGAGGCTGCCCTCTATCACAGTTGCCTCCCCACCTTCAGGGTTACTAGGCTGCCACAACCTGAGTGGCAGAGCTAGGCAGCAGTCATTTACAGACCAATGGCTTGGTGTTCTAACTATTGTGGTTTGGTGGACGATCCTTTCTTTATAAGGACAACGGCAAAGCACACTGCCCGAGTGCGGGAATGGCGTGCATGCTCAGATGCCGTAAAAGAACTGAATTGGAATGTCAGCTAGGACAGGCGATCCCATAAAAACAGTTGTTCCAAAATCTTATATGGAAAGCAGAAGAATAGGTACACAGTTAGGAGATGCCAACAGACAGCAAAGTTCTGTTGGTAACGTCTTCGGCTAGGCCTCCTGTCAGGTGTGGGAGGCAGGGTCAGGCCATTGTAGCGAATCAAGCAAGCAACTGAGGAAATTCAGGGTGGGAACACTCAGTGTGAACACCCTGAGAGGAAGAGTTTGCGAGGTAGTGGAAACACTATCCCGCAGGAAAGTGGATGTCTGCTGCATTCAGGAGACCAGATTGCCGTGGTGGCAACTGCCGCACAATCAAGGGCAAGGACACCAGGTACTGGTCAGGAAATTACAAAGGCGCTTGAAAAAAGACCCTGACAACCCTGAGGTGGTAGCTTCCTTTTGCTACCTAGGAGACATGCTCTCAGCAGCAGGTGGCTGTGAACTTTCAACCACAACATGTGTGAAAACCGCCTGGAAGAAGTTCAAGGATCTGCTACCAGTTCTCTCTTCACACCACCTCTCTTTCAAAACACGTGGCCGTGTGTACAGCTCTTGTGTGCGGAGCGCTATGCTCCATGCCAGCGAGACTTAGACATTGACAAAGCCAAAACCCCAGCGTCTGCAGCGAAATGACAGGGCAATGATCAGACAGATCTGCAATGTCAGGCCGCAAGAAATTGTCACCATCAGATCCAATGAGCTACTTGTGCGACTTGGCATTGAGGATCTGGACCTCATTCTGAAGGAGAGAAGACTCCGATGGTATGTACATGTGGAACGCTCCAGTAGTGCAGTCAAGACAGCCTTTGACATACAGGTTGATGGAAAGCGTGGGCCTTGGAGGCCCAAGATGACATGGAAGCAGCTGACAGGGAGGGCTTGCAGAGAGTGGAAGCTCTCGGCTATCAACCCTCATGATAGACGTACCTGGAGATCTGGTGTGAGATCTGCCATGCGTGCAATAAGCCATTGGGGGGCCCACTGATGTGGATGTTGCCCCTGTATGTTAATCAAAAATCCGATTATGATATGATATGAGTATATAATAATAATCAAATGGTAATTATTTGCAATTAACTGTTTTTTATAACAAAAGAAAACAATTTATTTTATTACATTTCATTGCTTATATAACATAACACTCACCTGTTTCATTGTTATTTACAAGTATATACATAATTTTGCCATTACAAGTATTTCCTACTTCTAAACACTAAGTTGTCCGTCTGTTTGTCTATGCATTTACAAAAAAAAAAAAAAAAAAAAAAAAAAAAAATAGGACCGTTTTGACTTGGGGCCGTTTTGACCTTCATTTTTGGGATGTGGGGCCGTTTTGACCAATTTATGAGGCCGTTTTAACCAAATAGGGGCCCTTCTGACTTGGGGCCGTTTTGACTTGGGGCCGTTTTGACTGTAATTCTACACTTTAGGTGACAGGCTGCTAACCCTGGGTTACTGGCTGATACGCTGATATACAGTGTAGCTTGCAGGTCTTGGTTTACTCTGTCGCTGACCAATATTCTGGTATACTCTCCATGAGACAGGCCACTATACCCTGGGTTACTGACTGAGACACTGGGTAACAGTGCAGCTGACAGGTCTTTGTATACTTTGTTGCTTATTCAGGTATATTTATAACTGTCAGCTATCAAAAAAAAAATAAAAAAAAAAATAAAAAATAAAAAATAATAAAAAAAAAAAAAAAAAAAAAAAAAAAAAAGATAAAACATTAACCTCGACCCTGTCACATTGAGTAGAACATAACATACTTTCTATGCTGCGCATCGTGTTTGCAAATCAGTCAATCAATCAGCGATATGAAGTTCTCTAATACCATGTTAGATTGTGTTTATTTTTAAATTTCAATTGCTGTTTTGTCAAGGACAATGCCAGTCACTGGCTTATAGTGTAATTCTTTGCTTATTATATGAACGTCTGTTTATACAGGGTAAAGTTTACTGAAACTTATATCAGGGATTTACATATTTATTCTATTAACTCATAACCTAAACATTCAGAGAGAGAGAGAGAGAGAGAGAAGCCTTTTTTCATAGCTGACAAACCAAGTAAAATCTCTTTTGGCAGCATATAATAGACAGCATTGACTGCTTTAAGATTATTTAGATTGTCATTTTAAGAAAGTACTGTTTTAGAATATGTATTGGAGCGGGAAGAGTGGTCACTTTATATTGTTTTAAAGGTCAAATTGCGTTTCGTCTGATAACAACTCAATTTTAGTAAACACCGTTCCATTTTTTCACTGGAATGGACCGGAACGACCGGGAACGCTAAGAAAGCGAGAAATGGAACTGACCATCGCTCCGTTCCAGTCGTTCCGGTACCGGTCCGGTCCCGGTTGCGTTCCGGTCGTTCTCCGTTCATCGGTCGTTCAGGTGGTAAAGCTAACCGCTGACGGGACTGTAAGGGAATACTTATTTTATCCGATTAGGGAATATGCTATTACAATGTTAACATCAGTATATATAAAAAGGACTCTTATACCATGTTTGAACAGCAGAGATCCAGATAAGCCCCGGAATCTGCGCAGCCGGACCAAATCCTGCATTGTTCTCCTCCAGAATCTAAAATAATACAGAATATATCCATGAAATTAGAAAGCGTTCGCGGCTGCCTGATATGGGCCTTCGCCGTACGGTAATGACACTTTTCTCAGGTAGCTTACTTCTCACTTACAACATTCATATACCGTATTCGACATAATCAATGCACTTTGTGCGCTTAGGTTTTTCAAAATAACTGAAGAAACGTCGTAAAATTTCCACCTGATAAGGGCACACTTTGAAAAAAAGATCAGCAGAGGACTTCATTAGAGGTTTATTAACTGATGTTTCTGTGATATATTTTTCGATTTTTTTCTCTGATTTTCTTTATAAAGGTACGTGTTGCTGCATTCATTTGAATATATGGGTATGTGCGGTAATAAGGTCGGAGGCGGTATACGAGCGGGGCCAGTCAATAAATAACCGGAGGGACTATGGTACTCTCGGCAGATTTATCGAGAGAGACACTGAGAAGACATAATTATGTGTTCTGATATTCTTCGGCAAACTGATTAATGGTTGTTAACCCGATTACAGTATAACCTCAATGGCTCGAACACGGATGGCTCGTTTACTCTGGATGACTCTCTTTCAGTCCCTACAAAATTCTTCCAATAGCTCAAGAAAACAAATATTTAGAGATATTTTCTTATTTTATCATGGAATTGTATGTTGTGTGTACTCATTAGAATCGCCTCATCGAGGCGATTCTAACGAGTACACTCAACATACAATTATTGTGTAGAAAATTGAAAAGATTTCCCTAAATTATCGCTATTTGTTTCCTGAACTGGTGCCATGATCTAACCCATGTCTCGAACGAATTTCCATGGTCCCAAAGATGTTCGAGCCATTGAGGTTCGACTCTATATAGTTAATATCTTTGCTTCCCCCTTTAATTGCACGACGGGCAGGTCAGTCCTCAGACTAAATGAAGGCTTTCTCCTTAATCTGTTACAGATGATCGGCGCTTGACTATCAATGTCTGTGATCGGGCTTATTGTGGTTGTGTTTGATTTCTGTCAAAGCTATAATATCCTGTTTGAGGAGTTGTTGCGCGATGGATTCGATGGTTTTTCGCCGGAAGACCCTGATATTATAACATTGACAGAAATCCTACCTTAAAGGTCATTGTACGAAATAAATGAACACATTACGAAAACACTCCTATTCAATTATATAGAAAATTTCATCTCCAAAAACTGAAAATTTTCAGATAAAAAAAACTCTGATATTTTTCATATTTCTGCTCAAAACATAGATTGTGGGTACTCGTTAGAACCGCCTCGGCGAGGCGGTTCTAACGAGTACCCACAATCTATGTTTTAAGTAGAAATATGAAAAATAATGTATACCCCTGTAAACCCCAGTTTTACTATATAAAAGTGGGGTTTAAGGGGGTCATAATTAATTATATAGGCATGTTTTCGTGATGAGTTCTACAATATCAGGAGCTATGTTAGATACAGCAGTGATTTAACAACGGGTAGAGGAATGGTTATCTATGTAAAAAGTAAACTAAGCGCTTTTAACCTGAGAGTTCAGAGTACTTTTGCAGAATCAGTTTGGTGTAGAGGAGAAGTGGGGCATCCTAAACAATCATATAGAAAGAATAAAAATGAGATACTTGACTCGAAGTAAATGTGTTACTGAGTTCACTTACTTTACATTTTATTTTGCCAGCATTAAACTTAGTGATTTCTACATGTGTATTTTGTATATTAAAAAAGAAGATCAAAGACGAAATATTGTCTTATTTATTTCAATATCTTTTAGACTCTTCACTGATACAGTATGTCCCTCATTACCTCCTCAATGATTCTTCAAACTCTTTCCCGAATCCTCATGCGCAGACTTTTCTTCCCTGGATTTGTTTCATTATATATAAGCATTCTAACCTCATTGCCACTGAATAACCTCCCCATGTACTCCTTATGACTCATCAAAACGAAGTCAAAATAATAGAAAACATGTATCTAATTCAAGAAGCATCTGTTTAGCTAGCATTCGCATCGGTATCTACCCTGCTTTAGTCCGACACAATGCTTTTTTGTGTAATATGGTAAAATATCATGAACGAATCTGATACATGGGAACCAGTTTAAACACACTACCATAGAGGCAAATTATTGTCTGCTCTTTAAGTGCACTTGTATAAATTTTAATTATTGGAAAAAGTCGTCTGCTTCGCATTCCAAAAAAAAAAAACAAAAAAAAAAACAAAAAAAAACAAAAAACAAAAAAACAAAAAAAAAAAAAAAAACAAAAAAAAAAAAAAACAAAAAAAAAAAAAACGGAAGCGGTCGAGCGATACACCCTGTAGAATATATTTTCAAACCCTGACATCATCGGGCGTGCTGAAAATGAGATGATTGTCCATGCCGGAAATGAGTTCGTGAAACATGGCCGCCTGGAAATGATAGTCTCCAAAATGGTGGAAAGGTAGTGTCGGCATTGACCTTGGCGGACCGAAAGTGACGCCATTCAAAATTGCGACCGGAACTGATGTCATCCAACATGGTGGACAGGAAGTGATGTCATTCAACATGGCGGTCATAATGTTATGTCAGAGGGTAAAAATAGTCTTAAGGACTAGATTTGCTCCCCACTTTACACCTACTGGTAGATAACCATTATGCGGAACCAACATATAGCTGCATCAGGATTAAAGGTGAATTTTTGCGCCAGTAAATCTGGTTTAAGCACTTAGTAGTTTCCTACTAACCATTCCAAGGCGGTTCCTCTGTTGCAGTTCTTGTTTGTTTGTACGTCGGTGATTACGTATGTGGCGGTTTTTTTTTTTTTTTTTTTTTTTTTTTTGCATTATTTTTTGTTCATCTCTCCGTCGTTTGGTGCCTTCATGACTGCAGTATGTCCCGGGTGTCTTCATTTATATTTGTTATGCGTATTCTTCTAGGAAATAAACTGGACACGTATTTTATGATGTGTTCATATAGTCAAAGAGGCTGCCATTATTTGCTTCATTGCTCGTTCATTTGTAATTTTTGACGGCATTTAATAATCGTCCTCTGTGCTACAATCCTGTCTAAGGTATTTGATTTTGCTTCTGAGGAATGTTCCTGTCGCTCACTTCATCACGCACAGCAGGAGCGCCTTGAGACTGGTACAGTATAACCCCAATGGCTCGAACACGGATGGCTCGTTTACTCTGGATGATTCGAACTCTTTTTTCAGTCCCTACAAAATTCTTCCAATAGTTCAAGAAAACAATTATTTAGAGATTTTTTCTTATTTTATCATTGAATTATATGTTGTGCGTACTCATTACAATCGCCTCATCTTGGCGATTCTAATGAGTACACTCAACATACAATTATTGTGTAGAAAATCGAAAAGATTCCCCTAAATTATCGCTATTTGTTTCCTGAACTGGTGCCATGATTAACCCGCAGTGGCTCGAACTACCCATGCTCGAATAAATTTCCATGGTCCCAAAGATGTTCCAGCCATTGAGGTTCGACTGTATTAGGAGGCGTTGCTAAAACGTCTCCTTGTACTTCACCACAGCACAGATTATATTTGAGCCAACGCATGGCAACAAAATATAGGCATGTACGCTCAGCGAAGACTCAGATCAGTCAGAGAATCCTGCTAATTGGGCGTATGCAGCCTCGCAAATAACATAGCTGTGTATGACGATATTAAAAAAAAAAAACGAGTCTCAGATTTTCGTTCTTTTGTGTGTTCGTTCTTTTGTGTGTTATATGTTTTCAAAGTCATACTTTTAGGTTTTTTGTTTAATTTACCTTATGTTTTTGAAAGGCAAGAGTCCTGAACGTATATCGGGTATTGACAATGAGATTGTTTCAGTATTACGGTTTTTTTTTTGCTTTTTTTTTTGTTTTTCACATTACAATGGGACTATCAGATATAAACTTAGTCAAGACGTTATCCCGATTATTGGAGCGGATGTAGTCTCGGTATTATTGAAAATTACGTTCTGACATTAATAACGGGATTCTAGAAAAATGATCTGTAGTCGAATTTAGAGTCATAATTTAGACGTACATTATGTAGTTGCTGTATCTGCGTGTAGAATATAAAATAATTGTTAGCTTTATATGATTTGTCATGTTATATTATCTAATTGTGTCCAAGCAATTGAAAGACGTCATCGCCCAAATATTACGTCGCGAGTGTTAGGCTTAGTGTTGGCATTCCATCATGAAAACACGCCTATATAATTTTGACCCCCTTGAACCCCACTTTTATATAGTAAAACTGGGGTTTACAGGGGTATACATTATTTTTCTTATTTCTGCTCAAAACATAGATTATGGGTACTCGTTAGAACCGCTTCACCGAGGCGGTTCTAACGAGTACCCATAATCTATGTTTTGAGCGGAAATATGAAAAATACCAGAATTTTTCATGTGAAAATTTTCATTTTTTGGTGGTAAAATTTTCAGTATATTTGAATAGGCGTGTTTCCGTAATGCAAACTATTGCAATTGCTGGAAAGTGATAACAGCTTTACATACGCCCCTGTGAAACAGACGGAATAACACAGTATCAGCGCTATCGACTGGAAAGAGTGTATATAGAAAACGAGAAAAAATGTATATCCTAGATTGCCAATACACCTAGCTTCCCTTCAAATACATAAAAGATCGCTCAATAACATCAAGTTATCTAACTACATTATGAGGAGATATTGATGATCTATATTGTTGAACCTGGCATTTGGTAAAGATGATTAAATGTGCCCTTCAGAACGGATGCTTTTTTTTTCCACAATGAAGCTGCCAGTCGGGCGATATAGATAAAGGGAAATCCCGATCTTATTCGTGACAGAATTATGAAGTCACCGACTGTTTTAGTCCCCGCGATAAATAATTTTCTGCACGATAAACCAATAAAAGAACCCTACGCGCAAAAATTGCTACACGTATTATATCGCCCCCCTCTATAGCCCAAGCTCCAAATCTCAGTACTGATCAAATTCTTGGTTTACCCTACACAATCTTGGCCAGAAGGTTTCTTATGTGTTTTTGAAAGACATATGCTAGTAGATCATAGAGCAGGTGAGAGTATGTGAAATTTCGCTGGCGAAAGTGTTAAAATGGCTGCCATTCAAGATGGCCACCATAAATATATTTTTTATAGCTAAAATTGTGAATATACAGTAGTCTTCTTAGCTAAATGCTACGAAAGCATACAATATCAATGTGATAGCCAAATATTTGTGTATAAAAATAAACAGAAGTTAGCTTTATACTGTTTTCATGAAAAACCGTGTTCTTTGGTGCTGTATAAAGAGTGCAGTTGCAGTTGTAGTTGCCTTTAAAAATAATGAATCTTCAATGCAGGAAAATTAATTCAAGCATGCATTAACCTGAAAAAAAAACACATGGAGGAAAACTACATTCGTATTCCAGAAAATGATGATTCAGATATTTCTGATGATGATAACCAGACAGATAAAATAGCAGAGATGGAACGAACAAACAAAATTATGTTTGAGGCTTCTGTAAGACTTAACAGTGACTTGAAATAAATGAAAAACAATATCAAAGATGAGGACACGAATGCGTGGTCTGTAGACTGTAATCAAGCGGATAAACTTATTCCCGATAGCTTGTACAACTTATTAGCTTTCATACTGAACGAAAATAAAGCTACTTCAGACATAGACAAAGAAACAGGCAGGGTGAAATTACAAGACAGTTTAGAAAACAAAGCCGGATCTCGTTTAACTATGAATGGGCGAGTTCTACATCTTGCTCAAGACATTGCATTTGCTAAAACTTCCATCAGGACTCCACAACATTTGATAATCTAGAATTTTTCAGAATGTACGTTGGATGGAACAAGTAAGCATGTTACTAGTATGGTGATGTATCAGTATAATGACATGGCAGAATCACTGAGCAGTGGTTCCATGGCCAGTGTTCCTAAAAGTATTTCAAGAAAAACCAGTCTTGATTCTATAGGTACTTTAGAAAAACTGCAAACTGCAACTGAAATTCGAAAATTAAGGCGTGATGTAAGTCTAAGCAATCCACAAGATGTTGAATGGCTTATGCAACAAGAGACTAATCAAAATTACGAATTAAACTTGTGCTGGGCTATTGCAAGATTGTGCCCCACAAAGCTCCTTGAAGTTGAAGTTGACTGTCCTGGATCGAAGGTTTTCAATGCTACCATCAGCCAGTCAAATACGGCAGCAACTGCAATCGGCTATTGTCCTTTCTTACAAAACCCACCAACAAACCCTGATGTAGTAAAAGAAGCACTCAAAATCTGCATGAAAAGCAATGAGAAACTAGGACTAAAACACACAGTGGTCACGCAGGATCAAGCAATCTATGAGATAAGTTATACACTGAGGAAGGAAAACGCTGATAACTTCACAAATTTGATTTTGCGTTTAGGAGGTTTTCACTTACTAATGAATTATCTGGGAGCAGTTGGTAAATTTATGTCTGGCTCTGGTTTAAGTGAAATTCTGGTTCAAAGCAAAGTGATGCTTGAAGGCACAGTAAATAAGGTCCTATCAGGTAAGGGATATTACCAAGCTATAAATGCGCACACGAGGATGCATGAGGCGATGATTGCTATGTGGTGCATTTGAAGATTTCTGTATCAAAAAAGGCTGTGACTTGAGTGTATTTACTAGCTTATGTGACTGCCTAAGTAATCTTGAAAGTGCTGTCAAAACAGACAAAGGTAAATGTTTGAGCACTGTGAATGAAATGTGCAAATGTTCTGCTCAAATAAGGTCACTAATAGATGAATTCAAACAGTCAAGATCTGAATACAAAACTGACAAATTCTGGCTGAATTATGTAGAACTTATTCAAAATGTTTTGTTATATATCCATGCAGAACGCGAAGGCATATGGAATGAACATTTAACAGCAGTCACCACAAATGGCAAAGGTTATTGCAGCCGCTGATCACCAGAAATATGTGAAAGCAGTTGTCACATACCTTGCGGAAATGAAGGCATTGCCTCAGACTGCGCCTGAGGTTGAAAGAATTTCAACAAGGAAATTTCATAGTGAAGAGGGCATGTGGAAATTTTAATGGCATATGGACTGACATGGCCTTAGAATGCTCCCAAAACTGTGATGCAAAAGGGAAGACTGGACAAGCAGGTCTTAAGGGCATAACTCCGAAAATACAGACACAAGGAAAATGGGGTCACATCAGCTGATAAAACCATGCTTTATATGGACGAGGTAGAAACACATCATCATGAGGATAATAGAGCTACAGTGTCAAGAGAAACAGAACACTGGAAGGTCATTATTGAAACTGTCAATGTTGAGATGATAAACCTGCTCACATATTCTGACACAAAGGCCCTTGTAAACATTGCAAGTGGCCTTAAAGCCAGTGAAGAAATCACAGATGACCTTCTTCAGCTGAATGAAAAAGGAGAAAATGCTTTGAGAAACTATGTTGAAACTGGTAAATTAACTAAATTAAACCTTAAAACGATGGCAAATACAGTGAAAAGCCATAAAGCAGAAAAGACAAAGTCTACAAGAAGTGACCTTGCAGATGAAATTCAGATCTTAAAAAGAGCTCTTATGTTACGAAACAGACACGAGGAAGGAAAAAATCAACTGGAAGAGCTGCTTTCCCATGAAATGAGGAAATATTCACCGTGTTGTCATTGATGTAATGTGGTATATTCTATCAAGGCCACCATTACACAATGAAGAAGGTGAAAATTATGCCAGAAGAATCCTCGACAGTATCACTAGTATTTATCCCTCACAAAATATCCATCTAGTTGCTGACAGATATGATGGTTTATATGGGGTTCAAGATAGTAATAGCAGGTATGTGAATCTCAAAAAGGCCAGTGGATGTCGGTAAAGAAGAAAGGAGTCTCTCAGAGAATTTGAAATGAGAAAAGGGTTAATTCTGAGACATTTTGAAGAAATATTGTGCAATAGCACAAGCAAAGCTAACCAGTTAGCTTTCCTGTTCACAGTGTGGACTGAGAGTTCAGACATTTTACATTCTGGGACTCATCTATTCCTATCAGGTGGATTTAAAAACAGAATGGAAATGAAAGTGGTAAGTTCTAATGTGGAATATAATATAAGTGATGAGGAGAAACATATGTTGACAAGCACTCATGAAGAAACAGACACACGTTTTCCTTCATGTAGCTGTTGCAGTTAAATGTGGAAGTGGAAGAGTTACAATATGTGCTTCAGACACAGATATTGTTGTCATGGCCTTATTTCATTTTAAACAGCTTCGAGAGGATGGACTTCAAGAGCTATTTATCAAATCTAAGGAACATTATATTCCTATCCATGAAATAGTGCATGGGTTTAGTGAAAATGACAGGGACATGCTTCCATTGCTGCATGCTATTAGTGGATGTGACACAAATAGTTTTGTGTTTGGGAAAGGCAAACGGACATTTATGAAAGCTATTAGTGAACTAAAAATGGAATCTGAACTTGCTACTTTGAGCAGAGGCATCAAAAATGACAGCAGTCAGGAAGTAATAGACCGTGTCAACGCTATGGCCACCAAGATATTTGTACGTCTTTATGCAAACGATAAGGAATTTAAGACCTTAAATTCTCTGAGAGCACATGTATATTATGGAGGCCATAAATATCTAGAGGCCTTACCTCCAACTGATGATGCATTAAAAAACCGTGTTCTTCGAGCTGTGTTTCAAACATACATTTGGGTGTCAGCTTTAGAACCAGTCCCAGAAGTACTAGATCCATTTAAGTTTGGCTGGACCTGTGAAACAGGGTCGACTAAACTGATTTTGCTACAAAACAGAACCACACCTGAAAATCTTGTAACAGATACCTACTTTAAATGCAAGAAAAAATGCATCAGAAATTGTCCATGCAAACGGATTGAAATGCGATGTGATATATTGCTTGCTCTTGTCGTGGGCAAGCGTCAAGATGTGAACGAATCCGCTTGGAAACAGATGCATTGGAGATGTGAGCAAACTGAATGCTGTAGGTCTATAGACTAGTTGAAAGTGTAAAATTTATTTTGATAAAGAAATAGATCAGCTCTAGATGAGATTTGTGGAATATTCGAACACAAATTAGAGGTCCGTCAAAAAGCAGATCAAATCAGAAAGTGTGAGTGATATATCAAATTACAACTGACAGATAGTGATCTGTTACTTACCTAATTACATACTAGAGCTGATCTGTTTCGATTCTAATGCATAAACACAAATGGAAATAATACCGCATCCTTCAAAAAGATATACCACTAACAGTTTTGGCTGTGTCACAAGAATTTACCTGTATTTATTGTGTCTACAACCAGATTTAATTTGCTGTGAAACTGAGTGTTTACCCCACCCACTCTAAGTTTATGTCTATATATGTGCTATATATTTGTAGTCTTTTTTAAAGCTAATGAATGAAGCTCTACAATAAACAGAATAAACACTGTTAACCTTCAAACAGGCTAGCACATGGGAATAAGACAGAATATATCTAAGTACATGCAAAAAATGCATTTTTACATTGTAATGCTTGCAAAAAAATGTTGTTTTTTTTCTTATATGGAAGTTATCGCTGTTTGATTGTGTAATGAGTACAGATAATTAATCTGTTAAAGTGAAATATTAGTTTGCAGATGTTATTGACATATTTTAATTGAAAAAATATACCTAAGGAATACGTTAATAAGTTTTCATATTGCCTAAGTGAATGTTATTATTTGGATGGCGGCCATCTTGGACGGTGGCCATTTTGAAGACTTTCGTCACTCTAAAATACCATACTCTCACCTGTGTTTGGTACACCTGGTATGCCTCTACTATAAAAAAGCATCAAACCTTCTGGCCAAGATCGTGTAGGGTTGACGAAAAATTTGGGACTGGGAGCTTGGGCTACTATACGTACTTGTCTCAAATATCTGAGCCGTAACGTGACAGAATGTAAGCTCAGTGACGGTTTATATCGATCTACGCTTTCCGTACAGTACGACTACAGACACCAATAATTCCGTAGATGGCAGAGGCCTACATGCATTGTATATAATTAACAATAAGTTTCTCTAGCTTCAAAAGAGCGTCAAAGCCTTTTTAGTCAGAAGTATGGATATGCATTACGAAAACACGCCTATTCAAATATATTGAAAATTTTTCAACCAGAAAAGGAAGATTTTCAGATAATAAATTCTGATATTTTTCATATTTCTGCTCAAAACATAGATTGTGGGTACTCGTTAGAACCGAGGCGGATACCCACAATCTATGTTTATTAGCAAAATAACAAAAATAATGTATACCCCTGTAAACCCCAGTTTTACTATATAAAAGTGGGGTTTAAGGGGGTAAAGATTATATAGGCGTGTTTTCGTGATGTTTTCATTTCTCCGTGAAAACATGTGTTGTGGTATTCATTTGAGGTGCCTCAGTAAGACACTTCTAATATACCCACAACATGCTTTCTTTGAGAAATAAGAAAAAAATATTACATGTAATTTGATAACACTCCCACCCTACCCCCTTTCATCTAGGTACGGTCAGCCTATTTAAAACTTAGTTTTAGAGTTGTTTAGTGTTTGTTTTTTGCAGAAAACGTGTTGTAAGTTCTCATTAGAATGACCTTATTGAGGCCATTCTAATGGATACCAACAACTTATGTTGCGCAAAAATGACAAAAATATCACAAAAATCATCTTCTTATCTATGCTTGTGAACTACTAATCTATCGAGATGACAGGCAATTATAATCAAAACATCCAACAAAATATTACTGGATAAAGCCATGTCAGTCTGGGTAAAAATTTCAGCAGACGACATTTTGAAATATTTTCTTATTTTTTTCCTGAGCCTTGACAATTCCTATTTTCCAGAAAAAAAATAAGGAAATTATTATCAAATGTTGTCTGTTGAATATTCCCAGAGAGTGGTGATGGTATAAGACAAACCTTATTTATGCATGTGTGAAAAATGGGTATAATCACGAAAGTTATCAAAAGATTTGAGGCACACGGTTCCAAACTTCAAAATTGGTTGACTTGTTTCCATCTTTTCAGATACGCAGATCCTCGTACATTTCCGTTCTTCTCTCGGCTATGAAGATCTGTTGTCTTAGTATACAATCGTGGTTTCTTTCAGTGTTATAGCCTAGTAATTTGCAGTTATGAATACGCTCATTAGAGCTCCAAATTCTTAGTCAAACAGTTTTGTACGATTAACATCTCACATCTATGAAAGTTTGTGGTAAACTTAAACCTAATTATTATTTTCAAATCGAAATATACATGTATTTTTATTTTCAAGGGACGTTTGTTTTTTCTTTTTTTTTCCAGCATAGTTTGCACTTTTACTCGTTTTTTTTTTTCATATATGCTTCGGCAAGGGTTGACATTTTGGTACGAGGGTCGTGCAAAAAGTTCTGCCACTAAAAAGCTTCCTTGGTTTTATCCCAGGAATATTTTAAAATGTTTCACTGTACTTGAATGGTGTGTTAAATAGCTAACGATATCCGTTTATTTCGTGCAAACTGCTTTCCAAATGGCCGAGTTATTTCAAATTGAAATAGATGCAGTCCTATACACTGACCAATTTACTTGTTACAATAAGAAACGACCAACCAAAGGATGGCCAGGAGTCCACCTTTTACATGACAACGTCTCCTCTCATTAGTGTGAGGCTGTTAAGTATTTTTTGGCTTCTGAAAAGGTGAATATTTTAAACCATCCACCTTATTCACCTGACCTGAGTCCCTGTGACGTCTTTTTATTTCCAAGGCTTAAGAAAATGCTTTCTGGAAATAAGTATACGTCTACAAGTTCACTGGCAGCGCTATTTATCAGCGTCTCCAACAGATACCAAAAGAAGACTAGTTATCTGCTTTTCGCGACTGGGTAAAAACGTTACAAAACTGTATTTCAGTAAAGGGGGAATATTTTGAAGGTTTGTAATAAAAATATATTTGATAAAACGTAGCACTAAAGTAACCCGAACCCAGTGACAAAACGTTTTGCAGGACCCTCGTATGACTACTTTGGCCTTCTGCTTAGCAAGCCAAGCCCAGGTCAAAAATGGATGAGTCTTTAAGAGCCTTTTCCATAAGCCGGTTCATCTGGACTTCTAAAAACCTTATTTATTTAACACACACACACACACACACACACACACACACACACACACACACACACACACACATGAACCCCAACAAACGTACACTTTTATTTCCTTGATCTTTATTTAATTTTTCGAGAGAACTTTACAACCAATGACCTTTGACAGAAATCTGATCAAAATCGGTGGAAAATTAACTGAGTTATAGACAATTGAATATTTAACATTGGTGGAATGGGCGCCGCCATTTTGAATATTAATGAGGTTTCATAAAAAATTAAAATTCGTTTCATCATAAAGGTAGTTATACTCATAAAGTTGGTCTATTTTGGGGAAAATGATTGCTTGTCAGTAGAATCAAACGATTATAAAAAATCTGTAGTAAAATTATTCTTAAAAAACCCTTTATAATTTGGTTTTGCATATTTTCACTGACCGTTCCAAGGCGGTTCTTCTGTCATGGTTTATTTTTGTTATAGTTCGTCTTTGAATGTGTGTGTCGCTTACATCTTTTTGTTTTGGATAGCCATTTGGCCACTTTGTGGTATAGTAAATGTCCGTTTGGCTTTCTGCTAGTGATGTTTCCATTAGGATCTAGTTATTTCTTGTTTGTGTTTCTTTCCCTTTGATGTCTCTGATGGGAGGTGTGGGATAATTGTATCGATTCCTGGTCAATGTCTTCCCTTCTATTTAATTTGGGCTTTGTGACGTCACTAAGACTACAATATGGCGGCATCCATGGCAGCCATTTTAAATATATTTAAACCGCAATAACTTCCTTATTTCTAGGTCGTTTTTGAAAACGCTTTCATCTAAATAAATGGCTTGTTAAGCAATTTACTCCAAGATATACTTACAACTTATATTGCGTTCCACTTTAACGAAACACAATTACAAGAGAAGCAGCTCTGTCATACTTGTTTATCTCTACCGTTTTAAATGTGCCTAATCTAAATGGAAAGAATTTGCTCCCATGGGGAGAAAATTATTTCCTTATTACCTTCAGAATAGTCACATTTTTAAGAAAGATAACCCCGGTGTGCAGGAAAGCAAACCGAAAGTCACAATAATATGCCCCCTGTAGAAATGGCAGAGAATGTATAAAGTGTATCGAATCCTATTTGCCAATCAACCTACATCTCTTAGACAATTGGTTTCAACAATAGTTTATTGAATATTATATATTATACAACACAAACATACAAATGACATAAAGGATCAGATAGCAAGCTAATTATAGCTTTTGTGAAATCTTCTCCTAAATCCTCAATTTTAGACAATTTACCAGGGCTGCCAGGTAAAGCATAGCGTTCGAGGACCGTTCATTTGTAACAGTTTTCGGCGGACGGCAGCGAGTGTTTGCGAACAAAACCGTCGAGTTGCCTTCCCTTCTATTTTTCAGTTATTGATTTCGCTCGGTAACGGTTTTCGCATCTTCTGAGTGGTTATTTTAAACACGTCTCATAAGATCTCTAGTTAATGAGGAGAATTTGTTATTCAAGTGGATGAGACTTTTAATTGCACAGGGGTAGGTCGATACTCGGGCTAAATCTCGGCTTCCTATTTAATCTATTTCAGATGACTGGCGCTTGTCAATGTCTGTGGTCGAGCTAATCGTGGTCCTGTTTGCGAGTTTTCTTGTGTTCTCGCTTCAGATCGCTATTCGGCCCTGTGCTTTGTATCATCACAGCGTTTTTGTTTATATGTGTTTTCACTGTGTTGTCTCATAGATGAGGTTGAGGACTTCTATGAGATGTGTACTCCCGGCCCTAGAACGAGCACAGTCCGTGGAAATTACGTTCGCGAGACATCTGTGTAAAAGCGAAACAAAATAGTGCAAGAAATAACGCGAAATGTAGCAAATGTTTTCAGTTTTTAAATAATAGCGATCAAACATGGTTTTTCAATGCATTAACATTCGCCAGGTCCCTTGATGGGTGTTGAAAACCTCGGCCTCCAGCCTCGGTTCTCATCACCTCCCACGGGACCTGGCGAATGTTAATGCATGAAAAAACATGTTTGATTCCTTTATACAGCCATGTAGGCTAATCGTTCTCATTAAAAAAAATAAACAAACATCAAAATCATTTCATTTTGGTATATCATTTTGATATACTGGTGGAATGGAAGTATAAAAATCATTTTCACAAGGCAAATTCAAAATATTTGTCAAATGATTACGAAAACACTTGTGGATGTGAAAAATAACACAGGACTGTGTGAAAATCAGAATTTTCAACAAGACAGTCTTAAGAAAATATGAACTTTATTATTCACATTTCATCAACTGCCCTGGCCTATTCAAATGTGTATTCAAAGAACCAGATCATAGTAGTATTATAAAATAAGGAAGGGATTTACTCCAGGTGCGCAGAATTAGCAGAAAATTTTAATGCCACAAATACACAACAGTAGCGACGTTTGGTGGTCTACACTGACAACAAATTAAAACTAGAGACGAAAAAATGACGTCTAATCAGTGGCTCTACATTGGCAAGGCTCTGAAGTGTCACTAAAATGCATTTTATTTATTTGTCTGTATTGAAATTATGACCTGCACAGTAGCTTAAGTGCGCAGGATTGGCCGACAGCACTGTAAGTATCAGTTTTATACAGAATCAAATACATTTGCGCAGCAAAAATTTGTATTTTTCTTTGCTACAAACATCATGAATAGGCATAATTTTTATTTGCTCAGGCCTCCGCTTTTTGTTGAGCAAATAAGAAAAATGTGGATATCTTCGCTACCGAAAACTGTCACAAGTTAAAGGGAAGTTTGCAATAGTTTTGGTTTGCTGAGCATAACCCTGCTTTTCTGAATCCAGCCCAGGCATTCGAATATAAAGAAAAGTAAGATAAGAATGCACGATATCGGATTAGTTCAGGTAAAGATGATATTTAGTGTCAGACTTCAGAGGAAATGTTGATACCTTCCTGTTACAAATGTCTGTCTTCCGAATTCAAAATAGTTATCATGAACTATTATAACGCGCGATCCGTGGTATAGTTCCAGAATAATTTGTACAACGGAATAGGTGTTTAGTATATTGTTAAAATGCATTTGATGTGCAGTGTAGTGTAAAGTCCTTATTTTATATCTGAACAGCGCATCAGGTATGTAAGTGCAATCTAACCAGGATCTTTCTGTACAATCTTAATAGAGCATTTCTTTCCAAGGATCTTTCTGTACAATCTTAATAGAGCATCTCATTAGGGTATGTCTGCGCAATCTCATCAGGGTCTGTCTGTGCAATCTCATCAGGGCATTTCTATGCATTTTCAGTCTGTGAAGTCTTACCAGAGCCCATCATGATCTTTCTGTGCAAGCTCGTCATGGGCTTCTGTACACTATCACCAGAGACTTTCTGTGCAATTGCTCTCAGGGCCACGTTTATGATGAGTTCAATGTTAAAAAAAAAACAAGAAAAAAAACTACAACACTTGCATCCTTTATTTATACAGAATACTGCAAACTATGTATGTATGTATGTATGTATGTCCTGACACTGTCTTGCCTCTGGATCCAGGTCTAGGTCAGGACGATAGAATGCATATATTGAGGTAGACGCTGAGCGCCTCTCCCTCATTATAATCCAATTCACAGCGCATGTCATTTTAATCAGCAACACACATTCACAGTAAGCACATATTGCAAGTCATACAAAAGCCCTGTGGCGATGGGCGAGCGGCGAAGCAGCAGGTGAGGAAACACTGGAACCTGTAGCTGCGGACCTGCACACAGGCATTTTGGTTCTATATGGTCGCTTTCCTTAAGAGCGAAGCAGTATGGGGAATTCGGCAGCCGAACTGAGCCACTGAGCAGATTGTTTAGGATCGCACTGCTCACCCACGTAAAATTGGGAAGGGGCTAGAAAAGGTGCCCTAAACAATTGCCTGCTTCAACACTCCTGGCTGGTTAAACGCGACCAGCGGGAATCCCACTTAGCGGTCGAAAAAGAAAACAAGATGATGTTGATACCTTTAACCATCGGCGCTTGGAATGTGCGCACCCTAATGAACAGTTCTGGTTCTGACAGACCTCAGCGAAGACCAGCTCTAGTTGGTCGAGAACTTGACCGATAAAAATTCGAGATTGCAGCTCTGAGTGAGACTCGCCTTGCAGAGGAAGGGCTTTTAAAAGAAGTTGGTGCTGGCTACACTTTCTTCTGGAGTGGACGCAAGAAAGAAGAGCGGCGTGAAGCAGGAGTAGGATTTGCCATCAAGTTACACCTCGGCAGCAAGCTCTCAGGACTTCCAAAAGGCATAAATGACCGCCTGATGACGCTGAGACTTCCCTTATCTGGCAAGAGGCATGCAACAATTGTAGATGCCTATGCACCAACAATAACCAACCCAGATGAGGTTAAAGACAAGTTCTATGATGATTTGGATTCAGTAATTTCTGCAGCACCCGGGACAGACAAACATCCTCTTCGGGGACTTCAATGCCAGAGTGGGCACAGACCGCCAAATCTGAGAAGGAGTGCTTGGATCTGAAGGTGTACGGAATTGCAACAGCAATGGACTCCTCCTTTTAAGGAAGTGTGCAGAGCATGAATTACTGATCATCAACACAGTCTTTCGTCTACCAACTCGCAGAAAGACATCATAGATGCACCCTCGCTCCAAACACTGACATCTCACTAACTATGTCATAGTGCGAAGGAAGGACAGACAAGATGTTAGAGTGACAAAGACTATGTGTGGTGCAGACTGTAAGACAGATAACAGGCTTGTTGTCAGCAAACTCAACTTGCGCATTCAGCCTGTACGACGACCATAAGGCAAAAAGTTGTCAAAGAAATTGGATGTCTCCAAACTGAAACTAGACAGCAAGAGGCAAGCGTTCGTCAACGATTTCTGCAGCCGTTTTGATGTACTGGAACACAGTTCAGAAGATGTAGATGAGAACTGTACAGTCTTCAAAGACACCGTTCACTCTCCAGCAATGGATTCCCTAGGACCAGTTCTCGCAAAGACCAAGATTGGTTTGATCAGAATGACAAAAAATCCAGGAACTCCTTGAAGAGAAACATCAAAAACACAAGGCTTACCTCAGAAATACCAGCTCAGTATCAAGTGAGACTGCCTATTCAAACACACACAAGACAGCACAGACTAGGCTAAGAGACATGCAATACTCCTGGCTGAGCAAAACGGCTGATAAAATCCAGTCCTTTGCAGACGGAAAGGATATGAAGAAGTTCTTTGATGCACTCAAGACAATATATGGTCCCCAGAGCTCAGGAACCACCCCCACTCCTTAGTGCAGATGGAATTAGTATTCTGACTGACAAAGAAACTATCTTGAAAAGATGGACTGAACATTTTGATAGTGTCCTTAATCGGCCATCATCTATCAATGATAAAGCTATCAACAGACTACCACAGGTGGAATGTGATCAGCTGCTTGACGAGCTCCCAACCGTCTCTGAAACAGTGAAAGCAATAAAACACCTGTCATCTGGCAAGGCTCCAGAATCAGATGCAATACCTGCAGAGATCTACAAAGTAGGAGGTCCTCCAGTTGCAGAGAAACTGAGTTATTTCACGTTATGTGGAGAAAAGAAGCCATTCCTAAAAAATTCAAGAATGCAACAATTATCCACCCATTCAAAAGAATCCTCAAGTCTGTGACAACCATCGAGACATCTCTTTTTTTCAGTTGCTGGGAAGATCCTTGCTAGGGTCCTAGTGAATCGATTGAATAAACTCCTGGAACAGTCAGTGCTTCTACCAGAAAGCGGGTGTGGATTCAAGAAAGACAGAGGAACAATAGACATGATCTTCAAGAAAAATGCAAGGAACAGAATGTGGACCTCTACAAGACCTTTGTCGACCTTACCAAAGCATTTGACACAGTTAGTCGTGAGGGACTTTGGAAAATCATGGCAAAGTTTGTTTGTCCTTCCAAATTCATAGCAATGGTACGGCAGCTCCATGATGGTATGCTTGCAAGGGGCTATAATGATGGCGAGTTTTCTGATCGATTCCCTGTGACAAAATGGAGTTAAGCAAGGCTGTATACTAGCTTCAACACTGTTCAGCATGATGTTTTCTGCCATGCTTACAGATGCTTTCCAGGATGTTGACAATGGTAAACCTATTAGGTATCGCTTTGATGGGAAACTTTTCAACCTAAGAAGGTTGTAAGCTAAATCAAGGGTGGAGACAGAGGTGCTAGACGAGTTCCTTTTTGCTGATGACATGGCAAAGGGTGCTCCAACAGAGGAGAAAATGCAAAAAGGTGTGGATCATGTATCTGATTCATGTGACATAGCAATGATCTCACAATCAGCATCAAAAAGCCTGAGGTAGTATATAAGCCAGCACCTGGAAAGCCTTACAAGGAGCCTACTATCATAGTGAAAGGACAACGACAGCAAGTGGTAGAAAGTTCACCAACCTTGGAAGTACATTGCCTAGAGTTGTGCACATTGATGATGAAGTCAATGCTAGGATTGCCAAAGCTAGTGCAGCATTTGTCCGGCTTCGTGGAAGTATTTTGGACCAAAGTGGAATTAGACTTGACACAAAGTTGAAAGTATACAGATCGGTGGTGCTGTCAACACTATTATATGCATGCGAAACTTGGGCAATTTACCAACAGCATGCCAAAAGACTGAACCACTTCCATACAAGCTGTCTTAGAAAACTTCTAAAGATCAAGTGGCAAGGCAGGATTCCAGACACAGAAGTCTTGAAAATGGCAGTGATGCAGAGTGTACATACTCTTCTGAAATTGGCACAGTCAAGATGGACAAGCCATGTTACCAGAATGTCTGATGAACGTTTGCCAAAGAAAATCTTTTATGGAGAACTACAAGTTGGAAAACACTCGCATGGTGGTCAGAAGTAGCTATACAAGGACACCCTCATAGCCGCCCTTTAAGGTGTTTATGACTTATCATTATAATCGTTTCACTACAGAACCATGTTAGTTCACCATTTTGACGCAAATGACCCTCATGGGTTGATGCGTCGTTAAACCTGAACTCATCATCAACCCTTTAAGGTGTGATGAGTACTGGCAGTATGCTGTCTAACCATTCAAATATTTAATGAAAGTCAATACTTGTCATATTCTGTTCGGATTTATCTTCCGGTGTCGCATAGCAACAGAAAGTGAAAGTAGCAAAATGAGCTGGAAAAGGTATTAAAACGGCAAATTCTGCACGTAATAAAAGCCCTCTAATAAACTAAATTATATTATTAACATTTCCAGCCTAAACATGTACCTAATTTCACAATATTTCAAGCAGAAATCGTTATTGAATATCGATCATTTCTCAGTCTGGTAAACGCTTGATATAATCAAAGGTAGACAACCACTGTTCACGTCTGTTTTTGAAACTAGCTAAATAAAGTATGGTAGCAGTCTAGAAGCCACTAGAGGGCGTTCGAACAACGGGGTATAAAAGCGCAAGTTTGTTGAGCTTGTGTGATCACATTCCACCTTCGACCTTCGAAGTGTGAACATCGTCTGCTGAATAATTAAAGAATAACCATGAATCAGTCTGTTATACCTGCAGTACTACTCAGGGCCCTGAGTGAGTACAAGTTTGTTGGTCATCCTCTCTGGAGGATGGCTGACGGGAAGGATCATGTTCGGGTTGAACTGACCTTCCACAAGAATCTACCGACGCAACCGATCTACAAGAAGAGGGCCGAAAGCAGCTGCTAGACGACCACCACCTACTACTAGATCGTCGCCTACAGCACAAGCTACAGTACGCCGAGAAGCACCGGAGAAGGAGACCTCACCGCCAGCACTACAGATCATGGAGATAACACCAGACACCATCACAGTTCCAAGACCACCACAGACAGCACAGCTTACACCATCTCCAAGCATAAAGAAACCAGTTACACCGTCTCCTTCTCCAGAGATTCCACCGGCTAAGAGAACGAGAACAAAGTCGCCGAAGTATACCAGCAAGCAGCCGACACGGTACTTCCACGTCAAGATAGAGGACGAGTATCCACTACACGAGAAGTACGACCTCCAGGACGTCCACGCCACCACCTACAAGGTCATCATAAAGGCTACAAGAATACCCCGGGAAGACGAAGAAATCAATATTGATCTACCAGTATTCTTCGTCTACCAGAAAGAGAACAGACACTGGCTACAGATCAAGGGGCCAACCAGCAAGTTCTATGATGACCCGTGGTATTCCAACATTGAGATGCTGATGGCAGCCAACGGCGTGAGACAGACCAACACGGCTCACTGGTACCACGTCCTGGAAAAGTCATGCCAGGATCCCTTAGGGGTAGGTGGAGGACCACCGCTACTTCGGCTCGTGCCGCCAAGTTATCTTGGCAAGACTTACTAAGTAGGTCAACTGGCGGCACGCGGACTCGTGTGAGGACACCCAAAAAGTCCAAGGGTGAGGACACCCTCTCGGCAACAGAGTGAGGACACTCTCTCTGCTCTTGGGTGAGGACACCCACTCCTCGGGTTCTGGGTGAGGACACCCACTCGGCTCCTGGGTGAGGACACCCACCTTGCACCCTTTCCGGCGACCGATCGATGACATGTGGCCTTTGACTGAAACTTTCGCACGACTCGAGCTGAGTGCCTAATGCATTTTGCAGTCGGAATTGACACGCATTAGGTACGAGATTAAAAGCTCATACTTTTCGACCGATACGCAAAATTCTGCAACTTACAGGCTGGACTACTACTCACGCACGAGGTCTGGACACGCACGAGGTCTGGACGTGCACGCACTCCGTGTCTGGGCGAGGTGACCTAGTTATGAATTATAACTAGGCACCGTTTCAAGCCAACCCAGTAGTCCAGTAAAACTAATCCAGATTTATCTGGCGCTGCCTCGATGTGACTCAGTTGCCTGGCAGCGTTAAAAATCTGAAAACTGAACTGAACTTGTGTGATTTTCTCATCAACTGCAGAAGAGATAACATCGAGCTAAAACTGCGTATAATTAATAGGAAAATAATCAGATAAACAAATAGGACTTTAGGTCTAAATATAGTATAAAAGCTGTCCATACTTTCCATAGATGCTCGGCGTCAGGTGGAAAGGACAGATAAATACTTGCAAAGTAGCAACCTGGGTCGTATTTGTTCTGGCTATTTCCTTGTGTGTACACTGGATAGTGGGCCAGTAAATAAATGAGACAGGGGTCTCAATAGTGTTATTGTTTTACACAGTTCTGGATAGCCTTTAAGTAAAGTTTTGTTGGGTAGGTCTGGAGTGGTCCAGACAGGTACGAACGTTCTAGCAGACTGAGAACTGGTCTGATATTTTCATGTGATAATAATTTGCCTTGATTTAAATTTTCATACAATCATTTGTGCAATCATTGGTATTCTAATCAGTTGGCGAAGTAGCCCATAGAAAAATTGTTTGTTAACTGTTTCAACTTTTTATGCAGTCGTTTGTAAACCACTCAATGGATTAATTGTCAGATTCGGAACACGCTACAAAGGCTTCAACATACCAACAGAGTCGTGGGAACAGATTGCACAGGATCGAACAAAGAGGCGAGGCCTTATAAGAAGGGGAGCTGGTGAATACGAAGCAAAAAGAATCAGCGAAGCCGAGCTGAAACGTGCACAGCGGAAAGCCAGAGCTAAGGCACCACCAATAGAGCTTTCCTCAGACCTCTCTTGTTCTATCTGCAACAGGCAGTTTAGAGCTAAGATTGGTCTCATCAGCCATCTTAGAACATACAAATAATAACACATCACACAGTAGATTAGGATTGGCCATTGTCAGTAATGACGCACGAACGAACATGTATGTATGTATGTATCACAGGGTCGTGCTTGGCAGGGGCAGATAATCCGGGGAGGATTGGCGTGGTGAGTTGAGAGGATTTTTTAACGGCGAGCTTATGCTATTCCACGTATTTATGGAAAAATCAGAATAACTTTCGGCTGCAATTATACCTATTTTGTTCAAGCTGTTGTACACATAGACTGTGGCAGTGTATGCGGATACAATCCCAGCAGGATAGAAAATTGCGATAGCAATTGCAATTGCTTGCCACTGTGACAGTTTGTTACAAATGCTAAAGAAATAACTTTCAGCTTCGATTTTATGCTGATATGTTTTTTATGTTTTAATATAAGTGGGGAAGCACAAGTTTGTGGAGTATAAAATTTTGCAATAGCGACAAGCTTCTGTCACATCTACCGTCTATTGTAGAAAAGCTCTTTCCATTCCGATTCTATGCAGACTTACGTCATTACTTTATAAATGCATATAGCACCAACGGAAGGACAGGCAACCCAAGAGGACCAATGTTTAATTATTTCAGCAAACATGCATTACTTTTATTTATGTTGTAACTTCCAGGAAGCTCACTTACGACTCAAATTTTATACGATTTTTTCACGATCATAAACCTGTACATAGCATCAGGGTATGCGACAAAATTCTGGGATAAAAGTTTGACAGTAATAGACAGCTTTAGCGACGTAGAATTGTAAGATTCAGAAAAAAAAAACAAAAAAAAAAACAAAAAAAAAGAAAACAGAAATAACAACAATCGCTATCAGTTCTGATTTTACATAGATTTTCTTTCATGATATCTGAAGGACAGTGATAGACAACACCAAGAGCACCAAGAGATAAACGTTTGATTAGAGTTGAAGATTTGTGCTACTTTGATTACACGCTGTAACTTTCTTTCCTTTAGTCTTCAACATATTTCGAGAAAATTGCTTTTTAACGTTGTATAGTAAAGCAACTTTTATCTCACCGAACACAGTTTAAGTGTCAACCAAGGACAACCCGGCAGGCACATGACGTAAATACAACTTCGCCTCAACGTCGATGCAACGTCATGACGTTGCATCGACGTTGAGCCGACGTTGTATAAACGTCTTGTGCTCGCTGGGGTATTGCCATATATAAAGATTTGACAGCGAGGCATTCTTTGTTCTGGACAAGAAAATAGTTTTTACGTATCATACTGGAGCATGGCTATTGATTAGCCGATTGCAGCAATATTAGCAATATTTTCCCTAATCATTGACGCTCCAAATGAAATTTGATAAAAACATGGTCAAGTGGCTTTAGAGGAGAATTGGTTTGAAAAAGTAGACGAACGGCGGCTAGAAAGTGATCACTATGGTTGATCCTAAGCTAAAACATCAGGAGACGTATTATTCCTACTTGTGTAGGAAACAAAACAGCCACGGATCAGTTCACTGAAAGCAAATTTAATGACTGTCACGGAACAAACGATATATGACTAAAGATACAAAAAGACAACAAAGTGAATATATTTTACCCTTGAATCGCCAATCACAAATGCAGCAGATGACATTTGATTTTGTTTTTACTTTTCAGAGTAATTTGGACTTTACATTTTATAAAAATCATCTGCATGTCATATTTTTTTCTGACAAATATATATAATGTGAATGTCTTCTGCTGCAAACTTGCTTTGCGCGTTCCGGGTAAACAGAAATCGCCAAGTTTATATAATCATTTCTTTCCGTTTGTTGTACAGATCTGGTACATGCACTGAAACAATATCTTTTAGAAACTTTGATTCATTCGCAATGCAAATTCATACAGTTTCCAGCCTAGACATTGTTTCGGTTAACGATTCAATTACGAAAAAAGGTAAGAGAAAAGTCCAGGGAGTGCCACAATCACAAAACGCAGCCCTTCCCAGACCCCAAGAGGAAAAGGAAACCGACAAATCCAAACAAGCACAAATCGAACAAACGTACGAAAAGCATTAAAATTAGCTCTCTCTTCCCCAGGCTGAGGTAATCGCAATACTAAAAGGACTGAAAAACACAAGAACAAAATGACACACGGAAAGACATATAACAAATCGCCACGTAGAATAAACCACAAAGCAACAAAGAGTAAGACTAACACCGGGACCACCGCCTTAGAACGGTCAGTAGAGTAAACCATCGGGGGTTTAAAGCACTTTTACACTCCCAACACAATTAGGGATCGGAATGTACTTTAGGCTGCACTCATATTCTCGGCCGAGGTAACTAAGGATAGCATTACAAAATGACCTCTGATGCAGTCAAAAGATTAGTTTCCAATGGCTTCCACTGTTGAATGAATATCTTTGAGATGTATGGCCAAGTTCAAAGTAGCTGCGGTCATGTTACTAAGCCGTAATCCAAACTCATAAATCCATAAACGACTGACGAATCAGAATGTTCAGACCAACAGACATGGACCCCAGAATAAAGTGTGTAATCAGGCGTCCGCGGATAGTAAGCATTACTTGGTAAGCAAGCTTCGCCCACCATGCCCATAGGCCTGAACGAAGGAAATATCGGTAGAAGCGTATGTCCGGGATTTGGGAAGTTTACTTATGGCGCGTCACTGGCAAAAACATCAAAAACAATTCTGGAAACTGCCACATTGTAGGGATTGACCATATCATGATGTCTCCCATAGAACTTCTTAAGTATTGCAAAGAGAGAGAGAGAGAGAGAGAGAGAGAGAGAGAGAGAGAGAGAGAGAGAGAGAGGGTGAATATGACAGGTATTCGTGTGGACTTCGGTTGGGAATCTCTTCAACAGCGATGAAAAGAAAGCAGGCTTATACTACTCTTTAAAGGTCCGAAAGGTAGAATACGCATACCTACAGATTGCCTTAATCCCATACATATGACAAATACAAACCAATATTCATTGGCGTTTCAGGTGCCGTATGCCCGGACTGACAGCTACAAGTCCAGTTGCACTCCCAACACAATTTGGGATCGGAATGTACTTTAGGCTGCACTCATATTCTCGGCCGAGGAAACTAAGGATAGCATTACAAAATGACCTCTTTTATTCAGTCAAAAAGTTTCCAATGTATTCCACTGTTGAATGAATATCTTTGTGATGTATGGCCAAGTTCAAAGTAGGTGCGGTCATGGTGCTAAGCCGTAATCCAAACTCATAAATCCATAATAACGATTCAGAATATTCAGACCAACAGACATGAACCCCAGAATAAAGTGTGTAATCAGGCGTCCGCGGATAGTAAGCATTACTTGGTAAGCAAGCTTCGCCCACCATGCCCATAGGCCTGAACGAATGAAATATCGGTAGAAACGTATGTCCGGGATTTGGGAAATCTATTTATGGCGCGTCGCTGGCTAAAACAATTCTGGAAACTGCCACATTGTAGGGATTGACCTGATCATGATGTCTCCCATAGAACTTCATATTGCTACCAGTTTTTTATACCCCTGGCTCAACAACTGTGTCATGAGCACTTTCCCATGCTCCGTGAAGCCCTGATAATTTGAACAGGCTCTGGCATAATGGATTAACTTTCCCACGCTCCATGAAATCCTGATAATTTGAACAGGCTCTGGCATAGCGGATTAACTGGGAAACGTAAACGCCGTATGCTGGTGCAGAAGTGATATTACTGCTCAGGAATGGAAAGTTAACAATGGGAAAATTGAAGTAATCTCGTTTGTCGTAAAGCCTAGTAGAGAGAGAGAGAGAGAGAGAGAGAGAGAGAGTGAGAGAGAGAGAGAGTAGTATACTGAAAAAAAAAATCGAAAACTAAGAGACATTGAAACTATATAAACTATATAGTGCATGTATGTAAAGCACATTTGCCTCACTAAGAATACCCGTCCAAATATTTCGGCATTTTTGCGCTGAAAATCACGTTGTTTGTACTCGAAACTACGAAAGCCGGGTAGGGACATTTCTTATTTCTAACTTCTAACTTCTTACTTCTTACTTCTAACTTCAAACTTCCATGTTGTATGTATGTATGTATGCGTGCGTTTGTGCGTACGTGCAAGTGTGTGTATGTGTGTGCGGGTAGGGACATCATTTCTGACAAAACCAAGTACATGCACAGCGAAGACTCAGACAAGCTTGTATATCTGAGTATACTTATCAGTCTACATTTGCGCTATATGGGTAATGAACACAATACGTCTTTAAGTTATTAGTGACCTCTCATCAGAATGGACAGACTGATCCGAGTAATTGCTATGCATATATTTTTTTAATTATTTTTATTATTTATTTATATTTATTTATTTATTTCTGTGTTTTTTTGGAAATGATATGCCCCGATAGTTGTTGAAATTAATAAATATAGTAATTTTTAATGGGCCTTGCCGTGAGGGAACCTACATATTGCATATATGAATAACTAAGGCACAGATCATACTGCGCATCCGCGCAGTCTGATCAGTGTCATATTGTTTGGTATGTATGTATGTATGTATGTATATGTGCGCGCGTGTGTGCTTGCGAATGTGTGTGTGCGGGTTGGGACATCTCTAACTTGTAACTTCCAATTTCTTTCTTACTTCTAACTTCTAACTTCTTACTTCTTACTTCTAACTTCTAATTTCTTACTTCTAACTTCTTACTTCTAACTTTCTAAGTTCCACGTTGTATGTATGTATGTACGTACGTACGTACGTATGTATGTATGTAAGTTTGTATTTATGTATGTATGTATGCATGTGTGTGTGTGTGTGTGTGTGTGTGTGTGTGTGTGTGTGTGTAGTGTGTGTGTTTGTGTGTGTGTGTGTGTGTGTGTGTGAGAGAGAGAGAGAGAGAGACACACAGAGAGAGAGAGAGTCCTGTAGGGACATCATTTCTGACAAAACCAAGTACATGCACAGCGAAGACTCAGACAAGCTTGTATATCTGAGTAGTCTGATCAGTCTATATTTGTGCTATATGGGTAATGAACACAATACGTCTTTAAGTTATTAGTGACCTCTCATCAGGTTGGACAGACATCCGAGTAATTGCTATGCATATATTGTATTATTATTATTATTATTATTATTATTAATATTATTATATTTGGAATTGATATGCCCCGGTGGTTGTTACAATTTAAAAACATAGTAATTTTTATGGGCCTTCCCGTGAGAAAACCTACATATTGCATATTTGAATAACTAAGGCACAGATCATGCTGCGCATCCGCGCAGTCTGATCAGTGTCATTTGTTTGGCGTTAATGTATGTATGTATGTATGTATGTGTGTGCATATGTACGTGAGTGTGCATGCGTATGTGTGTGTGCGGGTAGGGACATTTCTTATTTCGAACTTCTAACTTCTTACTTCTAACTTCTTACTTCTAACTTCCATGTTGTACGAATGTATGTATTTATGAAAGTACGTACATACGTAGGTACGTATGTACGTACGTACGTATGCATGTATGTATATATGTATGTAGGTTTGTATTTATGTATGTATGCATGTGTGTGTGTATGTGTGTGTGTGTGTGTGACAGAGAGAGAGAGAGTGCGGTAGGGACATCATTTCTGACAAAACCAAGTTTTGTTTGTGTTGAGGTTTTACGGCCCAGTCAACCCAATGGGGTCATGTCGAGCGCGGTCAGTTTACCTAGCCACACGTTTACTGGGCAGGCTTAGTCCTCTAAGCGGTTAACCAGTATTGTGCACATTCTTTCGCCAGAAACTGACAACTGCCCTTCTTGAATCAGCGGAAGGGAGAGAACGACCGTAGAAAATATTTCATGATCAATCTCTACGAAAGAATGTTGCCGACCTCGGCGGGGGTTGAACCCGCGACCTCCTGGTCTCCAGTCGGACGGCGCATCCAACTGAGCCACCGAGGCCGGTGACAAAACCAAGTACATGCACAGCGAAGACTCAGACAAGCTTGTATATCTGAGTAGTCTGATCAGTCTACATTTGCGCTATATGGGTAATGAACATAATACGTCTTTAAATTATTAGCAATAAAATATATGCATAGCAATTACTCGGATGTCTGTCCAACCTGATGAGAGGTCACTAATAACTTAAAGACGTATTGTGTTCATTACCCATATAGCGCAAATGTAGACTGATCAGACTACTCAGATATACAAGCTTGTCTTAGTCTTCGCTGTGCATGTACTTGATTTTGTCAGAAATGATGTTCCTACCCGCACACACATACACACACATGCACGCACGCATGCATGCATGCACGCACGCACGCATACATACATACATCCATACATACATACATACAACATAGAAGTTAAAAGTAAGAAGTTAGAAGTTAGAAATTAGAAGTTAGAAGTTAGAAGTAAGAAGTTAGAAGTAAGAAGTTAGAAGTTAGAAGTTAGAAATAAGAAATGTCTCTACCCGGCTTTCGTACGAAACACCTGCAGTCACAATGCTCGATAAATGTATTCTATGCCAAAATGAAACGACTGAGCGTGACTGTATAAACGTCAGTAAAATATTACATTTTACCTGCTTCTCTATCGTGTCTTTCGGTGTCATGTTTATGTCCGCCATTTTTTGCTCGAAAAATCGGTCGCATATGGTCAGTCTCCGATAGCGTGATGTACTATGATTAGCAGTTAAGATATCGTCCCAGTCAGCATTCTACGTAAATCTATATCGGGCCGTCATCGGTCCGTCAGGGTAGCTGACGGGCCGATGACGGCCCGATGTAGATTTACGTAGAATGCTAGCTGGGGTTACACTCAACCCTCTTTATATAGAAAAGTGTCGATAAAAGAACATAACTTGACTGGCGCTTTTTGTTAAAATGTTATTACAAGCTTGGCAAGGAGTTACATTTTAAGGTGTCCCAATAAATTCTCGTTAATACGTTAGTTTACAGCTCTGTCCAGTGCTGAGCTAGGCTGTCGCCGTCCGGACATGTTCTTTATCATCATATGAGTTTTACCGTTCTTTGGCTTACATATAATGTTAACCCATTGATGTCGTGTCTACTTCCACTCTTCGGCCGGGTCCATTTCCAATAGAACGGATGTCTGGTTTGTTTTATAGAAATAAATGTATCTCATGCAAACAGTGTAGACCATGATCTGTTTGCCAATTCCCTTTTTTGGGACGCTAGGCATTAATTGGTTAAAACTGGAAAACTACAAAAACACCGATCAACATCAAAATCCACATCTGATCTTTGAAGACCGAGCAAGCGGGACAGGTAAGACTTCCACATGGACTGTCGTGGTTACAGAGGTTAGTCTCGCAGCATTCTCTTCTGGGTACTGTTGATCTCTTGCGCCGTTTAGGCCACCATGTGGGCGTTGCTGTGGGCGTTGGCGGTATTCTAGTAGTAGATGGCGCTGTACAACTCCTGCCGCATCCTGCAGTCATCACCACGCCGGCATGTGTATTTTCTTCATGAATCTAAATGGGGTACAAAAGGGATATTTTGATAACTGACATAATTATAGTGCTTGTTCGGTCGACTGATTTTTTTCAGACTTTCAATTAAGATGGAAAGACACACTTTCAATGGAAGCTACACTGTGAAAAAATCCCGTAGATTTTACGGTAAATACTGGCAACTGGCTGCCAGTACATGTACTATAAATTTTACGGGCGCCTGCAAATTATTTATAGTAATAATTATCATAGTAGGGTAGTGTAGGGCAATGTAGGTAACGTGTAGGACATAGTAGGGATGTGAGCTAACGCACCATATCTTAAGCTTACACAACCTTACCCTATCCTATGAGGTAATTCTTGCAAAAGTTCTACGGGCTTCTGTAAAAATGTACGGTACTGGCAGCCAGTTGCCAGTATTTTCCGTAAAATCTACAGGAAATTTGTACTGTGTTTTCTGTCAAAATTGTTTACGCAGTCTTTAGGGGAAGTTACTCTGTCCATACTGTTTACACCGTCTTCTCAAATAGGGTCTATCCTAAAAGGTAAGAGCAAAGTCTTATATTTTAGGATAGACCCCGTTTCAGAAGAGGAATGCACCAAACAGGAAGTCACAATAGATGTCGTCTTTGTAAAATCATAAACATGGCGGATTGTCTACCAAGTGTATCCCCTTCCTAGCGGGCACATGACGTTTATACAACGTCGTCTCAACGTCGATGCAACGTCATGACGTTGCATCGACGTTTAGGCGATGTTGTATTAACGTCATGTGCCTGCTGGGTTGAATCAAATGTAATCGAATGTAGACATGTGAAAAGTCACACACGGTAGCGGTTTCAACCACGACGCTTTCTACACGGAATAAAAAATCGACCAATAATAAGACCACAAAGTCAGAAAACATACCTCCGACTATGTGAAGCGAAGGTTCAGATTGGATGCAAAGCGAAGGATGCAAAGTTGTCATCACGAAAACATACCCATATAATTTTGACCCCATTAACCCCCACTTTTATATGGTAAAACTTGGGGTTTACAGGGGTATAGATTATTTTTCTTATTTCTACTCAAAAACATAAATTGTAAGTACTCGTTAGAACCGCCTCGGCAAGGCGGTTCTAACGAGTACCCACAGTCTACGTTTTGGGCAGAAGTATGAAAAATATCCGAATTTTTATCTGAAAATTTCAGATTTTGGTGGTGAAATTTTCAATATATTTGGATAGGCGTGCTTTAGTAATGTTTACGCAGACATTGAAGACTGATGCCGATGCGCAGGCTGATTTGAGTCTTTAGTGGGCGCACATGTACCAGGGTACGTGTTAACAAAGTTAGGAAAGTAATCTCCCTTGTCAAAATGGCGGAATATGCGTCAGTACCTCTTTCTTTGTCCAGTCACACAAGATATTTCCAGTAGAATGTGTGAGTGAAAGTATGACGCCAAATAATCTAGGTAAAAATAAATCGAGCTGACCTTCAGACATGTGGGTCTAGTGAAGATTCAGATCAGCCTGTGCTTTTGAGCCATCTGAGCAGACCCTACACTCTGCACACTTTGCATAGCCAAACATTATTCATATGGAGAACCATTACGAAAACACGCCTATTCAAATGTATAGAAAATTTCATCTCCTAAAACTCAAAATTTATAGATAAAAACTCTGATATTTTTTTCATATTTCTGCTCAAAAACATAGATTGTGGGTACTCGTTAGAACCGCCTCGACAAGGCGGTTCTAACGAGTATCCACAATCTATGTTTTGAGCAGAAATAAGAAAAATAATGTATACCCCTGTAAACCCCAGTTTTACTATATAAAAGTGGGGTTTAAGGGGGTCAAAATTATATAGGTATGTTTTCGTGATGTAAAATGTGGCACTTGACAGTCTTTAAAATTTCAGTTAGTCTCTCGTTCTTGAAGTAGATCAAAATGGAATGATTTTTTTTATCGTATCTCTGAATTAATGTTGCCAACATTAATTCAGAGATACCATAAACAGTCACATTACGAAAACACTCCTATTCAAATATAGTGAAAATTTTACCTCCAAAAAACGAAAAGTTTCAGATAAAAAATTCTGATATTTTTCATACTTCTGCTCATAACACAGATTGTGGGTACTCGTTAGAACCGCCTCGCCGAGGCGGTTCTAACGAGTACCCACAATCTATGTTTTGAGCAGAAATATGAAAAATAATGTATACCCCTGTAAACCCCAGTTTTACTATATAAAAGTGGGGTTTGACGGGGTCAAAATTATATAGGCATGTTTACGTGCTGATTTCGTTTTCGATCCAGTTCAAAAATGAGAGACTAACTGAAGTTTTTCAGGCTGTAAGATACCACATTGTATGATCATATTAATACTATTGATCAATTTATTAAAACTTTCTTGGCTAAAATGCCCTTTTTTTTAATAGTATGGAGCCTTTAAAGACTGAATAAATCTCCCACACTATATATTGGGAGAGTCTGTTTTCGATTTTAGGTATAGCGGGCTATATGATGCAGATATTCCTAAAGAAAACTGGTTGAACTATTTGCAAATAGTGGAGACCCTAATCAGACGCCACAGAACGCGGCGTCTGACCTGGGTCTGCATTGTTTGCCAGTTACCCGTTTAGGGGTCCCCAGTCTTCAATGGGTAAAAAGTTATCATCCACTCAGATATCCAATTTGAACAAATACTGAAAGCTTTATATATACATAGCTCAATTCCCTCGCGAAGGTAATATCTTGTATCCCACTAAACGAAAGTTTCTGCCGTTATACTTCTTTTTGCGGTATGCGTGCCCGTCCGTCCGTTCGTAATTAGTGTGTATCTACATGCAACTTTATTGCAGTTTCTTTACGAGTGATCACTTATTATATTTCATTTCTCTGTCCGGCACCATGAGGGCATTTTTGAATTAACAGAGACGTAGCAGACAGAGAAACCTCTATAAATGATCAAATATCAACAACAGCCACCTCCTTTAACACCCACTAAGAGTAGTTTTACTACATAATTAAACTCTCTACAAGTCACCTCCTATAAAGCACCTCTAAAAGTTTTCTTATATAGTTAACCTCTCTACAACTGTCGCCTCCTATACCAATCTCTAAAAGTTATTTACTACATGTATATAATTAACCTCTCTCGTACAGTCACCTTCTATAACAACCACTGTGTTGGTTTACTATTAGACTAGCTACTAGTCGGATATCAATATTATTTTCATCAATCAATTATAATTATTAATTTACTTAATGAACTAAGGGCCATCTACTACTTACTGCTTACCTCACCTCTTTGATAGCAGCAACTAATCTTGGAGATATGATGTCAGAGACCAACTATTAGAGACTGGCCATACAAGATGTCATACATAAATTCAGCTAATAGTTAGGAGTGATAAAAATGACATCAAGGTCTAGGAGCTAGTCTAGTTTACTATATAATTAACCTTTCTACAACAGACACTTTCTAGAGATGACTATTATAGAGAGGTTACACTGTAGTTCCTTATTACTGGAACCTTGTTTGGTATTGTTAACCTATTAATGCATTGTGTCCCATTCAGGGACATGGGCAATCCGTGTAGATCCAGAACAGACGCCGCTTAAAAAGTGGCGTCTGATTATGATCTACAATGTTTGCATTAAATACAGGAATGTCTATAAAACATAGTAATAATAATAATAATAAAAAAAAAAAAAAGAAAAAAAAAAAAAGACACCTCTTTTATTGAGACAGGACCTGTGTTAATGGGAATTTTTAAATGTTTGGTTTGTTTTGAATAACATTGGTCAATAGTAAGGTAGATTGTAACATAGCCTACGATAAGAGGGAGAATCAGTTTAAAATTTTTCGTATTTCTCCACAAACACATAAATTGTTGATACTCATTAGAAGAGCCTTGCTGAGGAGTTTCTAATAAGGTCTTCTAATGAACACCCATAACGTATGCTTTCTTATAAGTACCCATAACGTGTTTATGTTACTAAAACTCCTAATTACTCCTGGGGCTGCAAGGCTACGGGACACCATTAATCCTAAATATCTTGGACGTTTTCCGTTAACTTGAATGCGTCTATAATGATGAAAATGGGTATAAAACGAGACTGGATACGCATTACAGATTTTCCGCTATTTTTTACAAGGGAGAAAACTTCTCGCCTTCCTTTTCCTTTACAAGCCCTACTAAAAAAAGCTCTATTCTAAAAGCAAAAAAAACCAAAAAAACAACAAAACAAAACAAACAAACAAAAAAAAAAACCAAAAAAAAAAAAAAAAAAAAAAAAAAAAAAACCGAGAACTCTTTCCTTTTAGGGTTGACCTCTTTTAAAAGTATTAAGAGAGTCTAAAGAGCTTAAGAGAGATGAAAGTCAGTAATGAGAAAGCTTACGACCCCGGGTAAAATCATCATGAAAACACACATATATAATTTTGATCCCCATATATAGTAAAACTTGGGTTTACAGGGGTATACATTATTTTTCCTTTTTTGCGAAAGAAAAAACATAGATTGTGGGTACTCGTTAGAACCGCCTCGCCAAGGCGGTTCTAACGAGTACCCACAAACTATGTTTTGAGAAGAAACATGAAAAATATCAGAATTTTTTATCTGAAAATTTTCCCTTTTTGGTTGTAAAATTTTCAACATATTTCAATAGGCGTGTTTTCGTAATGGACCGTTCCAAGGCGGTTCTTACATTGTAGTCTGTAGTGTTTTACTTACAAGTGGTTTTCTTTTAACAATAATTATGTAAGTTAAAAACATAATGAATTAAATTTGGGTAACAGAGTTCGTTCCCAGCAAACACACAACGTAGCAACAACGTCGTTACAACGTCGCTGCAACGTCGTGACGTTGCAGCGAGGCGAGGGTGTAACGACGTTGTGTTATTGCTGGGTTGTTGTCACCTTTGAGTGAAAAGGTTACCAACTCTGGTGTCCATCAGGGCCCAGTTGTTCAAAGCTAACGATGTCGTTAGTTAACGATTCGTTAAAATTTACATCGAGTGATACGCAAAAATGCTGAAATTTTTTTGCTGAAAAAATGTGAGTAGCTTTTGCTGTGCAAAAGCTACTCACATTTTTTCAGCAAAAAATATCAGAATATTGTGTATTGAATCCGCTAAAACAGTTAACGAAATGACCCTTAACGAGCTCGTTAAGCTAACGACGCTTTGAACAACTGGGCCCTATTCTTTTTGTGGCTGATTAACTGTGTTTGTCTGGCTTTCTCTTTGATGTTGAGAATTGTTGAGGATCTGATTGTATTAGTTCATGAATTCATTTATTTACCTTTACATTACTGTAAGTGCATCTACTCGCCTTAATTGATTTTTATAAATCACAGCCAAAACAGAAAACAGTACAACGTTTGATAAAATGACTCGTCAAAAGTAATATCACGTTCAAAGTAATATCACGTTCATCTGCACTGTTTGCTATTTCTTATTCTTTTAGGGTCCAAAACGTTTAAAATATATAGAGTTTATTCATTCTCCTATTTTAAATATGGGATTTATAAACCGAGGGAGGTAAAAAAAATCCGATAAAGAAACGAGTGCGAAGCACGAGTTTCTTTATCGGATTTTTTTTCACCTCCCGAGGTTTATAAATCCCATATTTAAAATAGGAGAAATGAATAAACTGTATATTACATGCATTTCGCCGCAACAGAGTACACCATTTAAGAGGCTTTTGTGGCAAGTCTAGTCTGCCAGTTTGTTTACGCTGTCATTTCTATTTTGGGTCGGCGTAGTAATAAATAATATATTTAGGATAGCTTTTGTTTTTATCCTAAATGATATTGACAGCATGGTCAAAATCTAGGCTGGTCATATGTTACAAAAAAAGTAGTTCCGGTTAAAGAGATTTATTTCCCGGCTGAGAGGAAATATTTCTTCTTAGAAAACAAGGAAAATACTAGTTTTATGTCTGGTAGAAATCATGGTATTTCTTGGTTATGCATGTAATATATAGAGGATATTTACTCTTTGGCTGTGAATACCATAAATATTGTCATCGAGTGTAATGAAATAAAAATTTGAATGTTTTTATTACACGAGATGAAAATTTTTATGGTATTCACTGAAAAAGAGTAAATTTTCTTTTTATTTTATTGTTTACACACCAATGTGCGTTTCTGACGTCATAAGTAACGTCACGAAACAAAACATGAACGTCATGGCGTCGACGCTCAGTGCTTAACATTTAAAACGCTGGAGAAACAAGAACAAAAAGTTTCGGCAAATCAAAATAATTTTGATGTCAGCATGTTCCTTACATTGTAATTAAGAAAATGCATACCAACACTTGACAGTTTAGTTCAGAAACAAACAAGTTAGAGGTGTTCAAAAAACTGAAGTGGAGGAGGTTACATCCACTTCTGAAACAATGAAGAAAACCGAAGTCGTCCAAAGCGAGGAGTGAAAATATAAATCGTATCAGTCACTAGTGAAATGATACGATATCAATTCACTAGTGATTGATACTACTTTTATTTTCACCAGATATACACTGATTTCACCGCTAACAATAAAATATATTTACGTAGCAAACTTGGCCTTCTGTCACTGAGCATGTGCGAAGATCTGGAGAGTCGATCCCATATTCTTTGATGGCAGGATAGAGACAACCTTCTCCGTTGCATCTCACGTCGAAACAAGCATAGTTCTGTTGAAAATCAATGAACTTGAACGTCAGAAATCGTACCAGACTTGCGCCCAAAGTAGACTCAATTAAGTCTGCGCATCCGCAACTTTTCATCCTTGGATATCCCATTACGAAAACATGTCTTTATAATTTTGACCCCCTTAAACCCCACTTTTATATAGTAAAACTGGGGTTTACAGGGGTATAAATTATTTTTCTTATTTCTGCTCAAAATATAGATTGTGGGTACTCGTGAGAACCGCCTCATCGAGGCGGTTCTAACGAGTACCCACAATCTATGTTTTGAGCAGAAATATGAAAAATATCAGAACTTTTTATCTGAAAATTTTTTTTTTTTGGTGGTAAAATTTTCAGTATATTTGAATAGGCGTGTTTTCGTAATGAAAATGCACCTTATGAAGATTCTGTGTGAAAGGTTTATCTCTATTTTTTACTAGGCGCACATTAAGTTTCTAAAGTTGCGACTGAAATACTGATATCATTTCGTAGAATTAACAATGTTTTCACTACAAAGTACCTATCTAGCATTCTGTTTATATCTATATCGGACTATTATCGGTAGAACAGGAGTTGTCCTGTCGGGTCGATAGCGGTCCAAATATGCATGTCTTCAGTAGAATGCTAGCTGGATAAGCTATAACCACAATGTATTGTATACAAAAATAAATGTTAAGTACTTCACACACAGTGCTTTTGTATGTGTTGAGGTTTTACGGCCCAGTCAACCGAATGGGGTCATGTCGAGCGCGGTCAGTTTACCTAACAACACGTTTACTGGGCAGGCTTAGTCCTCTAAACGGTTAACCAGTTTTGAGCACATTCTTTCGCCAGAAACTGACAACTGCTCTTCTTAAATCAGCGGAAGGGAGAGAATGACCGTAGAAAATATTTCGTGATCAATCTCCTAGAAAGAATATTGCCGACCTCGGCGAGGGTTGAACCCGCGACCTCCTGGTCTCCAGTCGGACGGCGCATCCAACTGAGCCACCGAGGCCGGCACCACCAGAGCTTTAGCACATGATGTAAAACTGCATCAATACAGGGTGATGCCCACTGCAACATATCCTACTAAGCACAGATACTATATGTGCTTATACCTATAACAGATCATTATGAAAACACACCTATTCAATTATACTGAAAATTTTACCACCAAAAAATGAAAATTTTCAGATAAAAATCCGATATTTTTCATATTTATGCTCAAAACATAGATTGTGGGTACTCGTTAGAACCGCCTCGATGAGGCGGTTCTAACGAGTAGCCACAATCTAAGTTTTGAGCAGAAATAAGAAAAAATAATGTATACCCCTGTAAACCCCAATTTTACTATATAAAAGTGGGGTTTAAGGGGGTCAAAATTATATAGGCACGTTTTCGTGATGATATCCACAAATTGCCACAGACTGTTCTATGTACCATGAACAGCAAGTGTCCTTGCAAGACAAACAAGCACCGTCACGTTAGATTGAAATACATTATAGTAAAATACAGTCGACTCTCGTTATCTTGAATTTCAAAGGACTAACTGAAATACTTCGAGATATCCCTACCTCGACATATCAGGTTTGCAGAATTGAGGAAAACATAAGTCGAACGACCAGTTTTAACAAATATATATGTAATTGGACTCTTGAAGTTAGAGATATATTGAAATTATTGTGGAAAAGAGGAGAATTGCTCCTTTCCCGCAATATTTTTTACCTGTTATCAGATTTTCATGTTTATGAAGGGACAAGATTTTCACTTCGAGATAAGAGGTTATTCGAGATAAGCGAGGTCGAGATAATGAGAGTCCACTGTATATGTGTGATGTAACTGTTCAAGACCCGATTCACCCATTATTCACCCATTATTCAACAATCCAAACATGATCAAATAAAGTTTGGCACCCTCACCTTTTAAAGTATATGAATAATATCTTACAACAGAGTGTAGCAGTGACAGTCACTTCCTGCTACAGACACATATAATTCTGTTGAAACATGAATACGAGTAATAAAAAGTGATATTAAACTTTCTTAGACTAAGAAATTCATTTAAATACTGGATTTACGACTGAAAGCACAGATTTAATAGGAACTCTCTCCCCCTCTCTCTCTCTCTCTCTCTCTCTCTCTCTCTCTCTCATGCACACATTCACACATGTAAAAACTAAAAAATGGTCATGTGCGAACGATAAGTCCGACTTACTGCATTTCAAACTTAAAACTAAAAAGGAAAAGCAAATTATCTTACCAACATGGTGGTACCTATAGGCCCAATCAAACAGCTCGTCAAACCTAGTTCATAAAAAGAAAGTAAACCAATCATCATGTTTGGTACTTCCAGATGGAACACGCATGCGAAAGCGTGTTTTCGGGCATACATCACGAAAACATACCTATATAATTTTGAACCACTGAAACCCCACTTTTATATAGTAAAACTGGGGCTTACAGGGGTATTCATTATTTTTCTTATATCTGCTCAAAACATAGATTGTGGGTACTTGTTAGAACCGCCTCAGCGAGGCGGTTCTAACGAGTACCCACAATCTATATTTTGAGCAGAAATATGAAAAATATCAGAACTTTTATCTGAAAAGTTTCAGTTTTTGGTTGTGAAATTTTCATATATTTGAATAGGCGTGTTTTCGTAATGATGCGGCCAGCAATGACACAGATCAGCCTGCGTATCCATACTCAGCGAAGGCCCAGATCATTCTCTGAGGATCAATGCAGTCTGATCATGGCTTTCGTTGTCCGCTACCAGAATTATTGGTTATTATAGAATGGAGAAATGGAGAGCAAAGGCCCGGATGAGACCTTGCAATTGTGCAGAATAATGTAAATCTACACATTTTGCGCTGGCTCGAAGGTATTTTTTCACTTGACGCAGCCTAAATAATACCAAATATTATGAAGCTGCATAGATATGTCACACGGTCAGCCGCAAAAATTCAGCAGACGACAAATGAATGATATTTTTTTTTTCTTTTTTTCCCAGAAAGAAAAAAAAACAACAAAACGATTCGACAGTTCATGCAAATTGTTTCATGTGGAAACAATTTGCATGAACTGTCAAATCATTTTTTCTGAAAAAATGTTTTCAGCTGAATTCTTTTCCAAGCAGAATTCTATTATTGTCTACATGTAACAGAATGACCATACAAATTGTACAATTTTGTTGACTTTTTTGTTTTATCTCAGACTGAGTAAATGACAACACACTATACGGTGGAAGAGTCGAGTTTCAATGTAAGGTAAAGAAACATGGCTTAACTATTTGCAAACAGTGGAGTCACTGATCAGACGCCGCAAGAATGTGGCGTCAGATCTGTATCTGCACTGTTTGCCAATTACACATTCGGGAGTCTCCAAACTAAAACGGGTTAAATTGTCTTATTATGAAACAGTTTTATGACAGAATGGCTACACCTCAAAGGGAAGTTACTCTGATATGGGATTAATTACCTTCCGTCTCATTGATAACTTCTATATAAGGAAAGAACATTCACCTTCTGGGAGCAAAATCTTTCCTCTAATTTAACCTTTTTATGAAATATGTTTCAGATAGTGGGATGGCTAATTCGTGCCTGAATAGGTTGTCCACCTTTACAAAATGGCGGCAAAATATTATGTAAACACTCCTATTCAAATATATAGCAAATTTCACTTCCAAATACTGAACAAATTCAGATAAACCTAACTCTGATATTTTTCACATTTCTGCACAAAACAAAGATTGAGAAGAACTGTAACAGAGCAACACGAAAACATGCCCATATAATGTTGACCCCCTTAAACCACACTTTTATAAAGTAAAACTGGGGTTTACAGGGATTTACATTACTTTTCTTATTTCGGCTCAAAAACATAGATTGTAGGTACTCGTTAGAACCACCTCGGCCAGGCGGTTCTAACGAGTACCCACAATCTATGTTATGAGTACCCACAATCTATGTTTTGAGCAGAAATATGACAAATATCAGATTTTTTATCTGAAAACTTTCAGTTTTTGGCTGTAAAATTTCCAATATATTTGAATAGGCGTGTTTTCGTAATCTTCCAACCGCCTTCCATAGAACGGTCAACAGAAAGTTGCAAGGGGTCTTAAACCTGTTTTAAGTCACCTTACAACTTTGGATGCTATTAGCAAATTATACAGATGACAAATGATATCTTGCTTTTTTATTCCAGAAAATAAGATTTGACATTTCATGCAAATTGTTTCCTAAAGAGAAAATTTACATGAAACGCTATCTCTATTTTCCTTAGGAGACAATTTGCATGAAATGTAATTATAACAAAATGCAAGATCACTGATCGCATAAGTTTACCCCCGCTCCCTCGGAAGGTATTTTTGCCCAGGCCTTTCTGCCCCAACACATAGGGAGTATATATAAAGTATTTAGATCGCAAATTATTATTTATATATAATACACATGCTAAATAATAGTTAAGTTAGTATATACTCACAAATGATAGCTGCAAAACTCCACATAATTTCTTTTGTTGTGATAACTTGTCTGAAAGGAAATCAAAACTCAAAGTTGTTAAAATAGGCGAATAAGACTGCTAAGGTTTCCCTTCAATTTTGCTGATGGTTTTACCCTAAGTATTTGGACACTTTAACTACTTACCATGATTGTTTGAAAATTTAAACTAGTCCCTACGAAGTGTTAAAGTTTCTAAAATTGTCGGACGAGTGGCAAACATGTAGACTCAGATCAGATGCCGCAGAATGCGGCATGTGATCTGGGTCTTCACTGTTTGCTCAGAGTGTCTGTCCGGATTCGTGGGGTAAATACGGTATTGTAAGAAATACAGATCATATAACGTGTCATGTCTCTGAGACAGGGCATAAATAAAAGCACCGTAAGCATAATATCCCGCCATAACAATTATTTGTTTATGTATTAAAGTTATCGTTGCGAAAATGTCTGGAAAGAAAAAGGCAGAGTGTCAGAAAACAATCCTAAACCATATCTTGATAATATCAATGCATATAGCAAGTTTGGTTAAAAGGCCTTGTTATTTACTCAAGTTATCATCCAGAAATGAAAATATGGGCGTATCTCGGGCAGATAACTCCGTAAAAAATTGACGAAATTTGCCTATTAGCAATTCCAAACCAGATCTCGTTAATGTCAATGCATACAACAAATTTGGTGAAAATCGCTTGTTATTTACTCAAGTTATAGTCCGGAAACGAAAATATCGGCGTGTCTCGGGCAGATAACTCTGTAAAAAATTATCGAAATTTGCCCATTAGCAATCCCAAGCCAGATCTCTACAATATCAATGCACATACCAAGTTTGGTGAAAATCCATTGACGTTTACTCAAGTTATCATCCGGAAACGAAAAACGGTCGGGCGGACGGACGGGCGTACGACGGACGGACGGGCAGACGGACGGACAGACGGACTATTGTGTGGCGGGGTATAAAAAGTATCAAATGTGCAGGGTGGTGATTTGCCGCAAAACACATGAAAATAGGTCATTATCTCACGAAAACATACCTATATAATTTCGACCCCCTTAAAGCCAACTTTTATATAGTAAAACTGGGGTTTACAGGGGTAAACATTATTTTTCCTATTTCTGCTCAAAAAAACATAGATGTGGGTACTAGTTAGAACCGCCTCGCCGAGGCGGTTCTAACGAGTACCCAATATCTATTTTTGAGCAGAAATATAAAAAAATATCAGAATTTTATCTGAAAATTTTCTTTTTTGATTGTAAAATTTTCAATATATTTGAATAGGCGTGTTTTCGTAATGATGCCATATGCGAAAATAGGATAACCAAACCGGCTTGCAATTGCGCACATACTGATCAGGGCCTTCTCTTGGGCGATTCTGTGATAGTGAGGACCTGCTGTACTTTCACTAGGTGATTTAACAGTATCAAGATTTCCTCAACATCACAAAAACATACCTATATAATTTTGACCCTTAAACCCCATGTTTATATAGTAAAAATGGGGTTTACAGGGGTATACATTATTTTTCTTATTTCTGCTCAAAACATAAATTGTGCTACTCGTTAGAACCGCCTCGTCGAGGCGGTTCTAACGAGTACCAACAATCTGTGTTTTGAGCAGAAATATGAAAAATATCAGAATTTTTTATCTGAAAATTTTCATTTTTTGGTAGTTAAATTTTCAGTATATTTGAATAGGCGTGTTTTCGTAATGAAGACGAATAGCGAAGACCCTCAGACTGCATGACTTTTCATTTAGCTATACAGTGTTTGAATATAGTTTTGTTTTGGAAATGTCAGGTATTAATACAGAAAAACCTCAATGACTCAAACACCGATGACTCGTTTATCGTGGCTTATTCGAACTCGTTTTTTGAGTCCTTAGGAAATTCTTCCGACAGATCGAGAAAACAAATATTTAGGGATATTTTAGGGTTTTTGTCCTGTTTTATCACGAAAATGTATATTGTGTGTACTCATTGGAATCCCCTCATTGAAGCGATCCTAATGAGGATGAGGCGATTCTAATGAGTACACACAACATACCATTATTCCATAAAATATAATAATAATAATAATAATAATAATAATAATAATAATAATAATAATAATAATAATAATAAAAACACTCATATATTATTCCCGTTTGTCTCCTAACCTGGCGCTATGAATAACCCTTAGCGACTCGCCCATATCTAGAAATAATTCCATGGTCCCAAAGATGTTCGAGCCATTGAGGTTCGACTGTAGATGTACTTGTTTTTGTATCATGTGTGAAAGAGCTTTCATGTGAGCGATGCCTGCAAATAGCTATTTGAAAGGACAAAAAGGAAATGTGAAGTTTTTTTTTATCATATTGCAGCTTACAAGCAATTTATATAATTACTTTTATTCCTTTCAAAGGAATTCTCATATTAATCCAATTAAGGAATACACTATTACAATGTAAACAGCAATGTAATAAAATATTCTTATGCGCTGTGCGAACAACAGAGGCCCAGATAAGCATGCGCATCTGCGCATACTGTTATAATGTCTGCGTTTTTGTCTTACAGAATCTAAAATACTACAGACTATATCCATGAAGAAAGGTCCTGAACGGACCGGGCGTATGTGCTATCTGAAATAGACATTTGCTGTTCGGTTATCACATAATGATACTTTTCTTATGATGTCTGCTTCTTATTTTCAACATTTGTTTACCGTATACTACCTTATTACCACACTCAGCACTTTGTTTTTGTCTCAACCACTGGGAAAATAAGGGCACATTTAAACGAAAGATCAGCAGAGGACTTCCTGAGAGGATTTTTTACTGATGCTTATGCGTTGTTTTTCTTCTGATTTTTTTTTTACAAAAGCCTAATGCTGTTTTGTTTACTTTGAACTGCTTCGCCTTATCGAAGCAATTTAAATGAGTGCCAACAACATATGTTTTTATGAAGAAGTAGGTAAAACTAGAAAAAGTTAAAAAAAAAAAAAATACAAAACAACAACAACAAAAACAAAAAAAAAAAAACAACAAAAAAAAAAAAAAAAAAAAAAAAATGCCCCACACCCCACACATACCCAATCCCGTCAGAGTTGTCATTTTTGTACGCAACACGTCATCTCGTCCTGCTCTACATTTGTTTCAAGCATCATCAAAATATTCCGTAGGGTATTCGTATTACAGAGCAGAGACAAGAAATCAAATTCAAACCCAAGAAATGGAGATAACTAAAAAAAAAAAAAGCCGAAATTGTCATTTTTGTATGTGACATGTCGTCTGGTCCTGTTCTTCATTACTACCAAGTATCATCAAAATATTCCAAAGATGTTCGACTTACGTAACGGACACTAAATCAATGCATAATCAGTGTCAAATATAACAAAGGGAGATAACAGCAAAACGGTAGGGAAGGTAGAGTTGTCATTCTTGTAAGGAATACTTCATCTTGTCCTATTCTACAGTTCTACAAGATACCATCAAAATATTCTGAAGGGTATTCCAGTTACAGAGCAGAAGAGAAATCAATTTCAAACAAAACATAGGGAGATAACTCCAAAAGAGAGAAAGCCAGTTGTCATTCATGTATGCAACACGTCGACTGATCCTGTGTTACATTTCTACCAAGAATCATAAAAATATTCCAAAGGGCCTTTGACTTACAGGGCGGACAAGAAATCAATGGATAATCACTGTCAGACAAAACAAAGGGAGATAACGCCCAACGTAATAAAGGCAGAGTTGTCATTCTTATACGCGACACGTCGTCTGGTCCTGTTTTTTTTTTTTTTACAAAAACCTAATGCTGTTTTATTTATTTGAACTGCCTCCCCTTATCGAAGCAATTTAAATGAGTGCTAACAACATATGCTTTTATGAAGAAGTAGGTAAAACTAGAAAAGGTTTTATTAAAACAAAACAACAAAAAACAAATGCGGGCGGACAAGAAATCAATGGATAATCACTGTCAGACATAATAAAGGGAGATAACGCCCAAAGTAAGAAAGGCAGGGTTGTCATTCTTATTCGCGACACGTCGTCTGGTCCTGTTCTACATTTCTGCCAAGTATCATAAAAAAATATTCCAAAGGGTCTTAGACTTTCAGAGCGGACACTAAATCAATGCATAATCACTGTCAGACATAACAAAGGGAGATAACGTCAAAAGAAAGAAAGGCAGAGTTGCCATTCTTAATCGCGACACGTCGTTTGGTCATGTTCTACATTTCTGCCAAATATCATAAAACTATTCCAAAGGGGCTTTGACTTACAGAGCGGATAGGAAATCAATGGATTATCACTATCAAACATAACAAAGGGAGATATCACCCAAAGTAAGAAAGGCAGAGTTGTCATTCTTGTACACGACACGTCGTCTGGTCATGTTCTACATTTCTGCCAAGTATCATTAAAATATTCCAAAGGGTATTCCGGTTACAGAGCCGACAAGAAATCTTTTTCAAACAAAACAAAGAGAGATAACTCCAAAAGTAAGACAGCCAGAGTTGTCATTCTTGTATATGATAGGTCGTCTGGTCCTGTTCTACATTTCTACCAAGTATCAAAACAATATTCAAAAGGGTCTTTGACTTACAGAGAGGACGCATTATCAATGGATAATCACTGTCAAATATAACAAAGGGAGATAATGCCAAAAGTAAGAAAGGCAGAGTTGTCATTCTTGTATGCGACACGTCGTCTGGTCCTGTTCTACATTTCTAACAAGTATCATAAAATATTACAAAGGGTCTTTGACTTACAGATCGGACAAGAAATCAATGGTTTATCACTGTCAAATATAACAAAAGGAGATAACGCCAAAAGTAAGAAAGGCAGAGTTGTCATTCTTGTACGCGGCACGTCGTCTGGTCCTGTACTACATTTCTTCCAAGTATCTTAAAATATTCTAAAGGGTCTTTGACTTACAGAGCGGACACGAAATCAATTGTTTATCACTGTCAAATTTAACAAAAGGAGATAACGCCAAAAATAAGAAAGGCAGATTTGTCATTCTTATAACCGACACGTCGTCTGGTCCTGTTCTACATTTCTGCCAATTACCAATGAGATATTCCAAAGGGTATTTGAGTTACGGAGCGGACACAAAATCATTTTTTTCAAATTCAACAAAGGGTGATAACTCCAAAAGTAAGAGAGCCAGAATTGTCAGTCTTGTATGCGGCACGTCATCTCGCCCTGGGCTCAGTTGTTCAAAACTAACGACGTCGTTAGTTACCGTAACGTTAAAACTTTGATCATTAATTACGGCGTATATGCTAATATATTTTGCTGAAAAACTGTGAGTAGCTTTTTCAGCAAAAATACCCGTGAATTAGATACTGTACTTACTAGAACAGTTGACAGTTTGACTACTAACGAGCAAGCTAACGACGCTCTGAACAATTGGGCCCTGATCTACATTTCTACCAAGTATAATCAAAATATTCCAAAGGGTATTCAAGTTACAGAGCGGACAAGAGGTTTTATGCCGACGCCAACGGGATCCGTCCCGAAAACAATATGTCCGCCCCCACCCCTTTTGGTAGGGGTGGGGGGACATAATTACGAAGACTGTAATCTGAAGACGATCAATTGCTTGACTGAGCACGTAAATGGTTATATGTGGTAATAAGGTCGAATATGGTACATGTATACAAAAAGTAACATCCTGATGGATTTTTTATAGACCGACATGGCCACTATTTTCATGCAAGGTCTGACCATTTACAAGCAGTTGCATCAGTGTCGGTTTATTCATTGAGAAGATATCGGTGTAAATGTCATGTAACTATGATATTTTCGGGTAGATTTATCGTGAAAGATATACAGTTGTGATTTATGTATTTGAAATTGTGATAGTTTGACGCGGGCGTTAGCGAGTATTCGCAAAAGGTAAGTTACCTGGAGCTGTGTTTTGGCGCAATCGTTTGATGCAACCAAAATGGAGAGCTGCGCGAAGAAAAATCACGTATGCTTATTTGTAACAAAAAAACAAAAACAAAAAAAAAAACAACAACAAAAAAACAAAAAAAAAAAAAAAAAAAAAAAAAAGAAACTGAAAAAGATTACTGCGTTGCCATTATTTATTCAATATAGGGATCAAACATGGTTTTTCATGCATTAACATTCGCCAGGTCCCGTGGGAGGTGTTGAAAACCGAGGCCAAAGGCCGCGGTTTTCAACACCTCCCAAGGGCCTGGCGAATGTTAATGCATTGAAAAACCATGTTCGATCGCTGTTATTGCATAAAAACTGAAAACATTTGCTACATATTTCTTGCACTATTTTGTTTGCCTTTTCCACCTATGTCTCGCGAACGCAATGTCAACGGACTACGCTCGTTCTAGGGCCGGGCAGTACACATCTCGTAACGGCAGCAAATCTGTGGCCCGGTACGATCATATTGAAAGTTGCGTAGACGTGCATTAACAGCGCGTGAATTGCCTTCCTTGTTAATACATGGCTTTTCGCCGGTTAATGCACGGCTGTTAATAATGTGCGACACTTCTTTTTATGCAATAATCCCATATAAAACCGATAAAAAGACAGCCCTTGGGGGTAGTACTGGTACAACTGAAAGAAAAGTTTCCAACAGTTCTGGTTTATTGAACGACGCTCTGCTTTACTGAAAGCAACCCGGGTAGTCGAAAATAAGGATAAGAACGATCAGAAAAGTTGATACACAAATTGTATAATAGTTCCGGTAATGACCATATTTAGTGTCAGACCTCAGAGAAAACGTTGATACTTTCTTGTTACAATTCTCTTCAGATTTCAAATTATTTATCATGCAGTATCATACTGCACAATCTTTGTGAAAGTTCAAGGATAGTTTGTGCAAAAGGAATAGGTATATAGAGTATTATACTCCACAAAATAATTTAAGGGCCACCAGTTGTATTTTCGCTTTGATTATCACTAAAATGCGACCCTGACAAGTTTTAAAATTATTTCATGGGCAAAAGTGAAAGTCTCAGCTCTATTTCAATCAGCTCAAAATGTTCGCAACATATTCAGCTACAAAAGTGTCAATTGCATAATGCCAGACGAAAGGGTTCTAGAAAGACCCGGAAATTTCCAAAAATAACGATTTTTACCCCAAAATGAAGTTTTTCACAATACCGGAAAAATTCTTTGTTTAATGAAAACAATACTCTGTCACACACAAAAACATGCAACTTCAACCTTCTTTTGAGTAAAAGGCACGCGGATATGGCCAGAAAAAGAGGGCAACACTTTGAAAGGCTAAAATGCCTCCAAACTTCCCCATAGACAACGAATAATAACAAATAAGGCTTTCTCTATGATTTGTTCACAGTTGTGAGCCTAGACATCACTTTTGATGCGAACATGTCAATTTTTAATTTTGGGGTAAAAAGGTGTGTTGTTTTCAAATTCAAAAAAGAAAATTTTGATTTAATTTTTTTTTGTTGGAAACACTCCTTTAAGGCTTCCTTTTAAAGATACAGTCAACGATATTTTGATACCTTCTGTGATTATTTCCATACACCTGGCCAAAGTTTGTATGTATGGAAATTTGCATTAAGTGGCCCTTAAATTGTTTTGTTGAGTATATTTAAATGCATTTGATGTGCAGCGCCGGGAAAAAGTGTTTTTATTCCACACCTGAACAGCAAAGACCTGCATAAGTCTGTGCAATATCATTAGAGGATTGCTGTATAATCGTATCAAGGTCTTTCTATGCAATCTCATCAGGCACTTTCTGTGCAATCTTATCAGGGCTTTTCTGTGCAACTTCATCAGGACCTTTATTTACAATCTCACTAGACGTTTTCTGTGTAATACCAGCAGGATTGTTCTTTGGAATCCTACACTGTTTCTGTGCAATCTCATCGAGGTATTTTGGTGCAATCTCATCAGGGTCTGTGTGTGCAATCTCACCAGTACCGTTCTGTCTTATCTCAACAGGGCCTTTCTGTGCAGCCTCAATAGAACCTTTCTTTGCAATCTCACCAGGGCCTTTTCGCGCAATATCATCAAAGTTTTATTGCGCAATCTCATCAGGGTCTGCCGTCCTCGGTGGCTCAGTTGGATGCGCCGTCCGACTGGAGACCAGGAGGTCGCGGGTTCAACCCCCGCCGAGGTCGGCAACATTCTTTCGTGGAGATTGATCATAAAATATTTTCTAAGGTCATTCTCTCCCTTCCGCTGATTCAAGAAGAGCAGTTGTCAGTTTCTGGCGAAAGAATGTGCACAATACTGGTTAACCGCTTAGAGGACTAAGCCTGCCCAGTAAATGTGTGGTTAGGTAAACTGACCGCGCTCGACATGACCCCATTGGGTTGACTGGGCCGTAAAACCTCAACACAAACAAACTCATCAGGGTCTGTCTGTGCGATCTCATGAAGGCCTTTCAATGTAATCTCACAGGGCATTTCTGTATAATCCTACCAGGGCTTTTTTCTACAATCTCATTAGGGCCTTTAAGTTCAATCGCATCAGGATGTAGCTGTGCAATACTATCAGCGCCTTTCTGTGCAATCTTATCAGGGTCTGTCCGTGCAACCTCACTGGAGCGTTTGTGTGCGATCTCCTTAGGGTCTGTCTATGCAATCTCATAAAGATCCTTTCTGTGCAATCCCATCAGAACGAGTTTGTATAACTTCATCAGAATCTATCTGTGCAGTCTCATTAAGATAAGTCTGTTTAATATCACCAGGGCCTTTCGATGCAATCACTTCAGAGCCCTTCGGTACAATCTCATCAGTGTCAGTCTGTGCACTCTCATCAGAACCTTTCTGTGCAATCTCGTCAGGGCCTGTCCCTGCAATTTCATCAGGGACATTCCGTGCAATCTCATCATAGCCTGACTGAGCAATCTCATCAGGGTCATTCCCTGCATTTTTATCAGTGACTGTTTTTAAATCTCATTACTGCCCATCTGCGCACCTGTGAGTCTCGTCAGGTCCTTGGCTGTCCATCAATATTATTCTACTATACCCAATGATTTAGTGAACAGATAGCAAGAGGCCTTAATCAGACTGCCCAGGTTAAACATATTTTCTGTACATAAACTTACGGTTAGTTTCGCATGCTGGGCCCAGTTGTTCAAAGCGTCGTTAGCTTATCGAGCTCGTTAAGGGTCATTTCGTTAACTGTTTTAGCAGATTCAATATACAATATTCTGATATTTTTTTGCTGAAAAAATGTGAGTAGCTTTTGCACTGCAAAAGCTACTCAATTTTTTTTTCAGCAAAAAAATTCAGCATATATGCGTATCACTTGATGTGAAATTTAACGAATCGTTAACTAACGACGTCGTTAGCTTTGAACAACTGGGCCCTGGTTCACATCATTACGTATACATTGTATGCATTAGAGCTGCATAGGCTATCGTTTTTTCGTCGAAAATAACATTGTCTCCTTTCGACAATTTGGGAGATCTGATCGTCTTGTTTTTGTGAAATAAAAACGTGAAACGATAATACCCCGCCAAAATCCTGTCGCGGGCGGATAACTCTAAAAATTACTCTGTGGCGGATAGGTAACTCTAAGAATAACTCTGTGGCGGGTAGATAACTGAAACTTGTCGTAATTTGCCCGCAACCTCAAACCAGATCTCCACAATATCAATGCACATAAGAATTTAATATAAAATCAATTGGATTTACTCGTTATCGTCCGGAAACGAAAATACGAACGGAGGTACGACATATGCATGCACGGACGGATAGTGGGACGGACACAAGTAATTTCATAATACTCAGCCACTATCGTGTGGCGGAGTTTAAAGAGACAAATATCATTTTTCAATACTGTTTGCTTTAATTTATAACCAGCAGGTTCAAGTAGAAGCTCCTAACTTTGGAACCTCTCTAATATGCTTACACAAAATTAGGCTTCATTCATTTACAGTAGGCAATGTTATAAATAAAACGTTTGCTAACATTACCCTTTGGGGGGGGGGGGGGGGGAGGGGGAGGGGGTGCGTGGGGTTGGGTAAATGTGGGTGCCGTGGAACGTTATATACCTTTCCATACTTGTGACAGCCCCATCAAAGAGGCGGAGAAAAAAGGACAGAAAAAAAGAAGAAAAATAGAGGATTGAATTCGTCAGCAGACTACTTTCCTTTCGAAATCCTTTGGAAAGACGGTTTATGAATGGCGTTTTATTATAAATGGAAATGTTTTGTAATGTTTGACCATATACGCTCGTATCTTATCAGGAACCCGTGAAACGGTAAAAATATGGTATTTTTGTCAAAACACTGCATTTTTTCTTATTTTTTTATTCTTTCTTTATTTTTTCTACTTTTCCTTCATTTTGTCGTTTGCTTAGCAACAAATCTGATAGAAAAAGCTGTAAAGCTATAAAATAATCTTTTTTAAATACTTGATGGTTTTAAGTCATTTTGTTTGTAATAGATAATAACTATGACAACATGTTTTCACAAGTGTACATGTTTGAGGCTATTTGATAGCTAACTTATCACACTTCTTTTGTTAGGCCATTTAAGAAGTATATGAGTTTGGTTTTAACAGTTGGACCTCAAACATTCTATTTTCCTACTTAAAAGGGATATAGATATTTTGTTGATTATTTGTTGTATTAGCAAATATGGCCTTATTATGGCTTTCTGTCTTTGTTCCGTGGCATGTCTAAGGGCGTGTCGTACTGATTTTGAGTAGTCTTTTGAACTTGGTGACTTTGGTAAGAAGAAAGAGGAGTTACTTAGGAATTACCTATGCAACTGTACACTTTCATGCTCGGATATACCAACATACGTTTTTCTGATAGTTTGGACTATTCCAACTAAAATCTCAATCGTAATTAAAAATGTAATCTGTTTTTTTGACATTGTAATTTGGAAACCAATTACATGTTTATTTCTATGACTTGATACGTATAAACATTGAAATCTAGAAATCGAACTTTAATTAAAATTATTGAACTTTTATCCCGTCTCCTGTATTTTCATGCATGAACTTTTTAAATACTGGAATACCAGACGTTAATAATTTTGGTATTGGAATCTCGGTATCTCAAGCTGTCAAGCGAATTCCCCTTAGAACTGAAAAGGAGACTCTAATTTTTAATGGAATATTCTAGGAGACAAAAATGGAGCATAATAATTATTTCAATTGTGGATACTTTAGGCCCTATTGGCTGTCATCATCTCAGCCAGTTCTGGTAATACACGTTCAAGTACCAGTAGAAAAAGACATTGTTGTGACAGGCAGACTCAGGGAAACCACAAAAACAGAAAGTAAGGCACAAAGAGCTAGGGACACTATTAGAAGACAAAATTGCATTGAAAATAAAATTTCGTGTGCTGCCATGCCATTTTTTGGACTAGAGGATGACGAAATCAGGGATAAAATCTCAAGTAAAGTAGTTTTGCAGGAAGAACAATTAGTGATGGCCAAACTTAGGCGAGCAACAGAAAAAATTCAGAACCTTCAGGAAGTGAATCTAACTCTAAAAACAACAACTATTTACCTTCAGTCTAAATGTGATGAAACAGTCGTAAAACTGAAGGATGAAAATGAAGAAAATACTAAATTACTGCAGTCTGTGGAGTTAGAATCGAACAATGTGATAAAATTTCTAAAACAGAATGTAACTCACCAAAAGGAGATAGAAACATTGAAAAAAGAATTAAATACCGCTAAATGTGAATGTACTATTTCAGAGGAACTTCTGAAAGCTGAAAACACAAAAGTATTAAGAAATACCTTATCGGCATCAGATAGACACATACAGAACCTGAGTGATTTCATTGAATCATTACCCCGTCATATAATGGACCCGCAAGGACTACATGGAATTTGTGACTGTGTAGAATGTGGTAAATAAGAAACAGATCGCCCACATTCCTCTCCAGCAAATGCGACTTTTTCTGAAAATTCACAAACTTCACAATTTTCTGTGAATTATACTAAAACTAAATGGAATACCAGAAATAGAAAAACTTAAATATAGGGAAATATTTCTTTTAGTATATATATATGTGTGGAAAAAAAACAAACTTCATTTATATACTTATTAGTTTTAGTCTCAGTTACTTTTTTTAGTATTATTTAGAATAATTTCTGTATTTCACTATAATCTTCATGCAAATGTGTGTATTCTTTTAATTCATATCAGCACTATTCATGATTATTAAATTGTGCTTCGGTATAGACCTGCAAATATTAATTGGCTACAATTAAAAACAAAATACAAATGCAAAAATACAAAAAACAATGTCACATGGGCATTTTTAAATGCATGATCTGGACTGCATTTAATTTTTTTCTAGTAAATTCTATTTCTAGTGAATTCTGTATTATATGCCAATTTCATCATTTAGACCACACTTATAAAATTTCGCATTTGTAGTTTCATTTTTTGTAAATCTGTGATTTGAATTCTTGAAAACTGCTGGTTAAGCTTGCAAAATATTTTGCCCATAAATGGAATATTTAAAGTTTTTATACTGTTGCATAAGAAGAGGTATGTCAAGAATCAGCGGCCTACACAGTATTACTATTATGCAATAGTCATATCAGGTATTGGGCTATGCCTGAATAAAATGAGCATCAGCCGTTAGTACCGACCCCAACATATGAATTATGCACGTATGTTTCAAGTGTTTGTATAAATGTAGCCAGATTTGATAAAATAATTCAATACTGGTACCCCATAATAATGTGTCAACATTCTTTGGATGACAGTATATTAATTTTCCATGTTATAGTGCTTTGTCTATTGTTTTTTTTTTTTGTTTTTTTTTTTTTTATAAATGGGCACATTGACATGTACATATGATTTGCTGAAGTTGATAAAATAGACACTGCATTTTACTGATATCTGACGTTTAGTAATAAGTCTGTTGCTGAAATCCTGAAGTGGCCCTGTAAAAAAAACACCTTTATTTGACTAATGCGTGATAAGACAGTGATGTTATTTACAGATAATCTTTAATAACATTGGAGCGTAATAAAGTTATGGTTTACAATACAGGTAAAAGTTTCTTATAAGAGTGTTTTATAAGAAATATAATGCTCATGGTTTTTATGAGAAGACTTTAATATCTACAGACGCATCTTTTGTCTTTGTTTATGTTGACAAACAAATAATATGGCTCGAGCTTAGTATAATATTGATACGATAAGAAACATTGCTCATAGCTTAGGCATAAATCCTTTCTTTGAGGTAATTGTTTTAGCAGAGTGAATTTGGTGATACATCAATACCTAGTGGAAAAAAATCTATATCAGACTCTTGCTCAGATTGCCCTTCAATCTGTATGTATAGCAAATAGATTGGGAAAACATGATTGCAATATGTATCTTTTTTTTCTGAACTTATATGACAAAAATATGTATTTAAATTATTTTCAATGCATTGCTAAGCACCCCCTAACAAATGCAAATTTGTTGTTAATAGTGCTATTGATGGTTGTGCACCCATCATTCCGCTTGCAATACATGTTTTTATGTTTGAATATTTTTTCTTGATAATACTGAATAATCTGTTTTTCCTGCTATGGTGCCGAAGCATTTTCTGCTCAAGTGAGCTTGTTTCGCTGGTATCTATAGGTATGATGTCTGAATTTCTAGTATTTTATTTTGATTATTAAATGACAGAATGTGTTTGCATATCATTGTAAACCCTGTTTGTCCCATTACAAAACCTCAGTTTCGGTCTCTTCCTATCATATATAAATATAGTAGTAGTATTAGTTGTTGTTGTGGTAGCAACTAATAACATTATTACACTAAAAAAAAAAAAGAAAGAAAACTTTCTGTCATCTACTGATAATTCCGAATATGTCTTTTTAGCGGAATATATATATTTTATGTGAGTATAAAAAAGGTAAGAAAAAAGTCCAGGTAGTGCCACAATCACAAACCGCAGCCCTTCCCAGACACCAAGAGGAAGAGGAAACCGTCAAATCCAAACAGGCACAAATCAATCAAACGTACGAAAAGCACCAAGATTAGCTTTCTCTTCCCCAAGCGAGGTAATCGCAATGCTAAAAGGACTGAAAAAAACACAAGAACAAAATAACACAAGATACGACATACAACAAATCGCCTCGTAGAATAAACCACAAAGCACCAAAGAGTAAGACTAACCCCGGGACCACCGCCTTAGAACGGTCAGTAGAGTAAACCACCGGGGGGTTTAAAGCACTTTTACAGCTAGCCAACCACCCTGGGTCCCGATGCTACTCTTAATATAGAAATACATAAAAATTCGGTTCGCATAAAGGCTCCCAACTCAGTCCATGCATCAAAGCGAAAACAATAATTATCTTTTAATAATTTGTATGTTTTAGGTTTGATTAACATACATTTGCAGGTCTAATTATTCCTAGTCAATTTTCTAATTTCTAGCTGATAAATGTGCAGGTTGCTTTTCATTTGTCAGTGCGTTCCTTCAGATTGGCAGTTATCATTATTTACTTTTATGTAGTCAGAGTTTTAAGTCCATTTCTAAACAACTGAATTGTATTGTATTATATTGTACTGTATTGTACTACATTATGTTGTATTGTGTTGTACTGCACTGTACTGTATTGCACTGCATTGTACTACACCGCATTTTACAGTACTGTATTGTATTGTATATTTTATAACATATACATGTGTTGTTGTCAGGTGAACTTTTGTTTAGTTTGAGAGGTTTTCTCGTGAGACTGTGCGGTAACTATTTTTTGTCAAAGCATGCTGTAGCTAAAGCTGTATATTAAAACAATAAGGCTAAATGTGTGATAAGACAAAATTGTCATTATACAACAGCACTTTAATAATTCTGTTGTTGCACGATAAAGTCTGATATTTTACTTTAAAGGCTAAATGTGTGATAGGACAAAACTGTCATTATGCAACAGTACTTAATTAGTCTGTTGTCGCACGATAAAGTATTATGTTTTAATGCAAACAGTGATAAAGCATTAATTTTGCCATTTAGCTTTCTGCATTAAGCAGATAGTACTGAGCATGAATGATAACGGTTACAAAATAAAGAGTTTTGTGTATGCGAAGGCTTAAAGCCTAGTACTTCAAATTCGAACCTCATTTAATGTCACCTTAATACATACATATATACATTATTTGTTGTTAAGTAGAAGAAGTGTAGAAAAAAAATAATCTGACTATAAATATACAATCGGGGACCGATTGTAAAATTAGCAGGGGGAAACTGTTACGCGGTAAAAATATGGTATTTTTGTCAAAACACTGTATTTGTCTTATTGTTTTATTCTTTCTTTATTTTTTCTATACTTCTTTCATTTTATCATTTGCTTAGCAACAAATCTGATGGATAAAGTTGTTAAGCTATGAAATAATCTTTTTAGATACTTTATGGGTTTTACCTAAAACAGCATTGTAAGTCATTTTCTTTGTAATAGTTAATTACTATGACAACAAGTTTTCACAAGTGTACATGTTTGAGGCTATTTGATAGCTAACTTATCACACTTCTTTTGTCAGGCCAGAAATAAGAAGTATATGAGTTTGGTTTTAACAGGTGGACCTAATATTCCTACTTAAAAGGGATATAGATATTTTGTTGATTTTGTTGATTATTTGTTGTATTAGTAAATATGACCTTATTATGGCTTTCTGTCTTTGTTCCTTGGCATGTCTGAGGGCGTGGCTTGCTGATTTGGAGTAGTCTTTTGAACTTGGTGACTTTGGTAAGGAGAAAGAGGAGTTAGTTAGGAATTACCTACGCAACTGTTCACTTCCATGCTTGGATATACCAGCATACATTTTTCTGATAGTTTGGACTATTCCAACTAAAATCTCAATCATAATTAAAAATTTAATCTGTGTGTTTGATATTGAAGTTTGGAAACCAATTACATGTTTATTCCTATAAATTTATACTTGATATGAACATTGAAATCTAGAAATTGCACTTTAATTAAAATTGTTGAACTTTTATACCGTCTTCTGTGTTTTCATGCATGAACTTCATAAATACTGGAATACCAGGCTTTAATAACCATTTGTCTTTTCTGTTTCTGCACTTTGTAAATATTTACTGTAAAATTAATTTTACAGCCGAAAATGGGGCTGGCCTATGCAGTGTCTATAGTAAACGAGGTACCGAAAGAAGACGAAATAAGATACAAGCAAACAGCACAAACAGGAAAACTATATTATTCAAATAAACTCGGAATTGTAATAAGATAATCTTACAACAGTAAACTAACAGCTTTAGAAGTAATGTGATAGTGCTCATGGCTCCAGATACTTTTTTTTTCAACCAAACATTGTTCGTAATTTTCTTCTTTCTCTACGAAAACATATATTGTGGTAGTACTCATTAGAACCGCTTTAAGCGCCTTGGCATGACGCATATAATGATTACCCGCAAAATATGTCGTCGTGGAGACCCATTGTATTTATGATTAGTTATTTGTTGCTTAACACATCACTGTTCGTCAATCATCAGCGTTTACAATGATTTAATTTACTTCTGCTTAAAACTACGAGTAAGACAGTAGGTGTTCATTTTATTCTCCCTTTAACTCTTTCGGCGCCAAATTACAGGCGATTTTTTGACAAACTATCAATTGAAAATAAGTTTATGTGTAAAGTTGACTGAATGTCAAACCGCGTAGATCCTGATGAGACGGCTCTTGATAAGCCGTCTCATCTAGATCTGCACTGTTTCTCATCTGTATCTGCACTGTTTGCAAAAGCCTGTTATTATCGCCTATGGCAGTGAAAGAGTTTAAAGTTCCATATTTCTCAAAAATAGACACATATATGTTTCAGAGAGAGAGAGAGAGAGAGATGGGGGGTGGGGGGATGGGAGGGGTGGCGGAGAGACTGGAAATTACAACTATGAAACTGGTAGTACGACATGTATTCTTGAGGACTTCGGTTGAAATTCTCTTCAAGAGCAAAGAAAAGAAAGCAGACTTACACTGCTCTAAAAAAAAAGTCTGAAAGGTAGAGCACGCATACCTACAGATTGCCTTATTCCCACACATGCGACCAATAAAAAACAACATCCATTATCGTTTCGGGTGTCATACGTCCGGACTGATAGTTACAAGTCCAGTTGCATCGCAAACACAATTAGGGATGGGAATGAACTTTAGGTTGCAGTCATTTTTCGGCCGAGGCATCTGAGGATAGCATTACAAAATGACCTCTTTGATTCAGTCAAAAGGTTAGTTTTCATTGTCCTCCCCTGGTGGATGTATATCTGTGATGTATGTCCAAGTTCAAAGAGAGAGAGAGAGAGAGAGAGAGTTCTGTAATGAAAAAAATGAGTAAAATAATCAAAAACTAAGAGACATTGAAATTATAAAGTTAATGAATGTAAAGCACCCTTGCCTTATTCAGAATACCCGTCCAAATATTTCGGCATTTTCGCTGAAAATCATGTTGTCTGTACTCGAAACACTTGCTCAGTCACATGTTCTACTTGCTCGAATTTACTGACAAGATTTTAGGAACCTTCGGTACCTGTACAGTGGAATAAAATGCCTAGTTCTGTCACAGATACTGATATTTCTAGACAAAAATCAATAGATAGATCGCATTTCTAATATATATAAAGTATATCCTCCCAATTTATGAGAAACGGGCTTAATTATTTATTCAGTAGTTTTTATTCGGTTTAACGGACGATAAAAATAGTGAGCAAACCTGTATTCTCCGCAGTTCTTCTCTCATTCTTCACACGTAAATAGTTGTCTAAGGAATGAAGCAATTACAATACTTGATAATGTATTCTATTCCAAAATGCAAGGAATGAGCATGTATAAACGTCAGTAAAATATTAACCCTTAAGACGCCAAACACAAAAGTTGTCGTCTGCTTTGTCTTCTGTCGAATACTTTAAGAGTCATTGTTGCAAACTTTGTGGACCTAGGTCAGACTGCGCCTCTAGGAGCAGTCTGGTCTAGGTCCACCCTGTTTGCCTATATGCAAAAAGTATGTTTAAAAAGTTTGCAAGAAGATGCAGCAGACGACATAAACAGAAGACATTTTCAGATGCAGGTTTTCTTGGCGTTTTAAGGTGCCACGTTTATGTCCGCCATTTTTTGTTTGCATAAGCTTAACGTCCGATATCGTGATGTCTTATGATTAATAGTTAAGATATCATTACATTCAACCCTCTTTATATCGAAAAAGTGTCGATAAAAAGAACAAAATTCGTTAAAATGACAGTAACTTTACTGGTACTTTTTGTTAAATTTTATTACAAGTTTGGCAAGGATTTAAGGTGTCCGAATATTCTCGTCAGTACGTTAACCCCTGTCCTGCTGAACCCGGATATACACTGCCTTTGCAAACAGTGTAGATCCAGATCAGTTGCTTTCTGAAGAAGCCAACTGATCTGCATCTGCACTGTTTGCCATAAAGTATGCGAACTTATAGCAAAAATCCAAATTAAGCAATCTAATTGGCTGAAAATTAGAAGTGGACGTGGCATCTTAATTTATTCAGCAGGACAAGGGTTTAAAGTTCTGCCTAATGTTGAGCTAGGCTGTCGCCGTCCGGACATGCTCCTTATCATCATATGAATTTTACAGTTCTCTGGCTTACATATAATATTAACCCATTGATATCGCGTGGACTATTCTACGTACACTCTTTGGACGGGTCTATTTCCAGTACAAGGGATGTCTGGTTTGTTATCATGTTTTAAAGAAATAAATGCAAAGAGTTCAGACCCCATTTTTGGGACGCTAGGCATTAATTGGTTAAAACTGGTAAACTACAAAAACGCCGATCAGCGTCAGAATCCACATCTGATCTTTGAAGATCGAGCAAGCGGAACAGGTAAGACTTCCACATGGACTGTCGTGGTTACAGAGATTAGTCTCGCAGCATTCTCTTCTGGGTACTGTTGATCTCTTGCGCCGTTTAGGCATCATCCTTGTTGTGGCCTGTATTTCTGTGGGCGTTGGCGGTACGGTAGTAGTTGATGGCGCTGTACAATCCCTGCCGCATCCTGATGTCATCACCACGCCGGCATCTGTGTTTTCTTCATAAATCTAAATGTGGTAAACAAGGGATATTCTGATAACTGACAAAATAATGCTGTTTATTTGATCGGTCGATCTTTTCAGACTTTCAATTAAGGCAAAAAATACACTTTCAAGGGAAGCTACACTGTTAAAAGAGACCGTAGATTTTACCGGAAATACGAGCTACTGGCTGTCAATTCGTGTACTGTAAATTTTACGGGCGCCTGTAGATTATTTACAGTAATATTTACACATTGCAGGGCAGTATAGGGCAAGATAGATGACGTATAGGACATAGTAGGGATGTGAGCTAACCGTATCTTAAATTTACAGATCATTGCCCATCCTACGGGGTAATTCCTGCAAAAACTCTACGGGCCCGCATAAAATTATGGTAAAAGCGTTGGCAGCCAGTTGCCAGTATTTACCGTAAAATCTACGGAAATTACTTCCTGTGTTTTCTCTCAAAATTGTTTACGCAGTATTTAGGAAAAGTAACTGTGTCCGTACTGTTTACGCCGTCTTCTCAAATAGGGTTACCCTCAAAGGTAAGAACTTGCTCACCATCGGGGCAAAGTCTTATCTTTAAGGATATACTCCATTTTAGAAGAGTCTTCGTGCGCAGGAAGGTAGCAAATAGAAAGTTACAAAAATTGTCGCCCTTGTAAAAATGGCGGATTGTCTACAAAGTGTATCCAGTCCCCTTAAATCAAATGTGATCGAATTTATATGTGTGGAAAGTGTAGTTGTATCCATCACAACACTTTCTATACAGGAATAAAAATCGACCAATAATAAGGGCCGTAATGTCAGAAAATTACCTTCGGACATGTGCGTCCAGCGAAGATTCAGATCAGATGCAAGCAAAGCATCACGAAAACACGCCTATATAATTTTGACTCCCTTAAACCCTACTTTTATATAGTAAAACTGGGGTTTACAGGGGTATATATTATTTTTCATATTTCTGCTCAAAAGCATAGATTGTGGGTACTCGTTAGAACCGCCGCACCGAGGCGGTTCTAACGAGTACCCACAATCTATGTTTTGAGCAGAAATATGAAAATTATCAGAGTTTTTATCTGAATTTTTTTATTTTCAATATATTTGAATAGGTGTGTTTTCGTAATGGGATGCAGCGTTTTTCACGCGGACAACGAAGACTGATGCCGATGTGTTGGCTGATCGAGTCTTCAGTGGGCGCAGGTGTCCGATAATACGTAATGACAAAGTTATTAAAATGATGGAATGTGCGTCCATTCCTTTTTCTTTGTCTAGTCGCACAAAGTACGAGGGATGTTCGAAATGAATTACTTATTGTCCTCTAGCTCGATATCCACATGGGATAAGACATAAAATTTGCCATTTGAATGCACGCAGTCATTGACCACTGCAGTAAAAATGGTTGTTAGAAGCGTCGACAAAAAAGATGAAATACGGGCTTACATCAAAGCTCGCTCAAATCTTGGTTGTTCTTTGAAGAAGCTGATGACTGAAATGTCTACTGCTTTTGGACCTTCTTTTGTGTCTTACGACACAGTTCGGCGGTGGAAAAAGAAATTTGAGTCTGGTGTAGAGTCCATCAAAAATGCACCGAAATCAGGTAGGCCAAAATCTGCATCTCGTAAAGAAATCGTTTCCAAAATAAAGAAAATCATTGTAGGAGATGCCAGATTTACAGTTCGTGATATTGCACGAAAGGAAGGCATATTACTATCAACGGTTCACCTTATTTTGAAGAAGCATTTGAAAGTCAGAAAGATTTCTGCTAGATGGGTGCCACATCGGTTGACTGACGAGCTAAAGAGACTACGGTTTAAAGTGGCCAAAAAGCTGCTTCAAATGTTTCCAAAATATGACAAAAAGCAGTTTGCCAATGTCGTCACAGGTGATGAAACCTGGGTCCATTATTTTGAGCCCGTCAGCAAGGTTAGCAATAAGATCTGGGCCACTAAACACAGCAAACGCCCAATAATTGCCAAACGTTCTTTGAGTACAAAGAAGGTTTTGTATGCAAACTTCTTCTCTGGTGAAGGAGTCGCAATAAAAGTGCCAGTGAAAAAGGGCAAAAGCATCACCAGAAAGTACTACAAAGACGTAGTGTTGAAGCAACTGAAAAAGTATTATCAGAAACGACGCCCTGCCACTGGCTTTAAACATGTCCGTCTTCTACATGACAATGCCCCAGCTCATACCTCCGCAATAGTTACGGCGTTTTTGAAGAAAGAAAAAGTAATTGTTTTGCCTCCCCCCCCCCCCCCACCCCGTATTCTCCAGACCTTGCCCCATGTGATTTCTTTTTGTTTCCGAAACTGAAAGCATTCCTTGCTGGGCGGAAATACCAGTCCCGACAGGCACTTGGATCTGCCATTCATCAGTACCTTATTACTGTGCCCAAATCAGCGTACCGTGACGCCTTCAGGAAGTGGATACATCGGCTGAAACTTTGCATTTCTAGCCACGGGGAGTACTTCGAGGGCATGAAATGAGTACTTGTGGGCTAACTTGAAATTTGAAGTCTCCAGATAGAAATAAGCGAACCCTCGTTACAACGACAGCATTTGTTCCCAAAAATGTTGCCATTAAAATGAATTTGCTGTGGTACAAAAAACCTTAATTGACAGAATGAAATATAAAACAGACCTTGTTTTATGTTTTATTTCCTCATAGAACATATGTGTTGGATATTTGTTAGAATCGCCTCAGTGAGGCGATTCTAACAAATATCCAAAACATGTTGTTTGAAGTTTTGATGCAATATTCTTGCATAATTTCTCATTAAGTTTTTTCACACGGACAACGAAGACTGATGCCAATGAGCAGCTGATCTGAGTCTTCAGTGGGCGTACATGTCCGATGATTTGTGTAAACTAAGTTATGAAATTAATCTCCCTTGATAATATGGCGGAATGTGCGTCAACACCCCCCAGTGGGCACACAACGCTAAAATGACGTCGTATCAACGTCGATGCGACGTGGATACGACGTCATTTTGATGTTGTGTGCCTGCTGGGCCTTTTCTTTGTCTAGTCACACAAGATATTTCCAGTAGACTGTGTGACTGAAAGTTTTCCCGTTAAATAATCTAGGTAAAAAATAAATCGAGCCGAAACATCAGAAACGAACCTTCGGACATGTGGGCCCAGCGAAGATATCGATCGACCTGTGCATTTGAGCCGTCTGATCAGACTCTTCACTTTGCACTTTGCATCGACAAATATTCGTACGGAGAACGAAGACTGATCAGACTGCGCGAAAAAAGACAGAGACGTGAAATATAAGAATTCATCACTCGTAAAGATACATGTACCACAGAATAGATGCATATAGGTACATACAAATTACGAACGGACGGACACGCATACCTCAAATGGAAGAATATTATTTAAGCCTTCATTAGGTGCACATGTCAGAATGTATCTGTTCTGGTGTTGCTGCTCAATGAATTTCCTCCGTTTATTAAAGGTTCCATATACCTCAAAAATACACATTTTTTTTAACCAAGAAAGGTTTAATAAATTGATACATAGTATAAATACGATCATAAAATGTGGCATCTGCCAGGCCGAAAAAAACTCAGTCAGTCGTTTTTTGAACTGGATCAAAAATGAAACAATTTTTATCCTATCTCTGAATTAATGTTGGCAACATTTATTCAGAGATATAAAAAACGGTCATTTCACTTCAAGAACGAGAGACTAACTGAAATTTTACAGGCTGACAGATGCCACATTTTATAATCGTATTTATACCATATACTCATATCAATTGATCAAATATTTCTTGGGTAAAAATGTCTGTTTTGAGGAATATGTAGCCTTTAAAACTGTGTATTTATTTCCCTTAACCTGTTAGTAGTTTTTGTTTTTAAAACTACTCGCATTAATCACTTCCCCGTGTCAAACTGGTTAAAGGGCAAGCAAGGTTGGAGATATCATCTAAAATGAAAGATTTTGAAAAACTATGCATTCAATATCGGAGGAAAAATTGGAAAGTTACTGACGCCCATTTTTTTAAAATATTTTGTTATTGGTGCCGCGGTTTGAATACCTTATGAGGTTCTAAACATCTTTTTAAGGAAATTCAAACTATAGCTAGAGAAAAGGCGATATACACAAAAAACAGGGGTGGCAATTATTGCAAGTATTATTTATTTAGGTTTTTAATATCTAATTAAGGTTTTATGACCCCATAAAGCCTTATTAGATACTCAAAATTGTGCCACACAAAAAAGCAATTCAGTTTGAATTCTTTACATCTCGTCAACATCCTTATGTTTCATTTGGTTCGATCAAACTGCATGCTTTGGCAATTTTTTTTTATTTCATATGCATTCTTTGCATTCTCATTTCCTGCCTGGTAATTACTGTTTATTGCAACCATTTATATTTGTCGCTTCTCCAGTGGTTAACCCTTGCCATGCAGAATAATAAAGATACCTCAACCTGTTCTAATTTTCAACAAATCGGAATACTTGATCGTGGTAGTTGATATCAGTTCACAAACTCAATGGCAGACAGTGCAGATGCAGATCAGTATTTAAGCCAACTGATCTGCATCACGAGAGTATACCTATATAATTTTGACCCCCTTAAACCTCACTTTTATATAGTAAAACTGGGGTTGACAGGGGTATATATTATTTTTCTTATTTCTGCTCAAAAACATAAATTGTGGGTACTCGTTAGAATTGTCTCGGCGAGGTGGTTCCAACGAGAACCCACAATCTATGTTTTGAGCGGAAATGTTTAAATATCAGAATTTTTATCTGAAAAATTTCAGTTTTTGGTAGTAAAATTTTCAGTATATTTGAAAAGGCATGTTTTCATAATGTGGATCTGCTCTGCTGCAAAGGTAGGGCATATCTGATTTCAGTGAGACTAGGGTAAAGAGTTATCATCCACAGACATCCAATTTGAACAAAATAGTGATGCGCATTATAGTCATCACGAAAACACGCCTATTCAAATATGTTGAAAATTTTACCATCAAAAAATGAAAATTTTCAGATAAAAGTGTTTTTTATTTTTCATATTTCTGCTCAAAGCATAGATTGTGGGTACTCGTTAGAACCGCCTCGCCGAGGCGGTTCTAACGAGTACCTACAATCTATGTTTCGAGCAGAAATAAGTAAAATAATGTATACCCCTGTAAACCCCAGTTTTACTATATAAAAGTGGGGTTTAAGGGGGTCAAAATTATATACGCATGTTTTCGTGATGCATAGCTCGATTTCCTCGCAATATCTTACATCCTACCAAACGGATGTTGCTGCCGTTATACGTTCTTTTGAAGTATGCATGCCCGTCTGTCCGTCTGCTCATAATTTGTATGTAATTACATGCATCTGTCCTGCATTTTTTTTTTCCGAGAGATATATTTTTATATTTAATAACTGTGTCTGGCACTGCGAGGGTATTATTGAATTTACAGAGACGTAGCAGACAGATAAACCTCTATAAATGATCACTTTTCAACAACAGTCACCTCCTATAAAAACCACTACGCGTTGTCTACTATATAATTAACCTTTCTGCAGGAATCATCTCCTATAACAACCTCTAAGACTTGTTTTACTATAAAATTAACATTTATACAAGAGATGCCTACTAGAGGTGTCTATTGTACAGAAGTTACACTATAGTTACTTATTTCGAGAACCTGGTTTGGTATTGTTAACCCATTTACGCTGTCCCATTAAGGGACATTAGCAAACAGTGATCTAGAACAGATGCCGCCTAAACTGCAGCGTCCGATCTGTTTGCATAAAATGCAGGAATTTATATAAAAAAGTATTAAAAAAAAAAAAAAAAAAAAAAAAAAAAAAAAAACTCTTTTATTGAGAAACGACCTGTCCAAAGAGTTGAGAAAGCAGAGTCCTTTAAATATTAGCCCTTAAAACGCCAAGAAAACCTGCATCTGAAAATGTCGTCTGTTTATGTCGTCTGCTGAATATTCTTTCTAACTTTCCAAACCTATTTTTGCATTCCGGCAAACAGTGTGGACCCTGATCAGACTGCTCCTAAGGAGCAGTCTCATCTGGGTCCACACTGTTTGCAAAAATGACTTTTAAAATCATACGCAGATGACAGAGCAGATGACAAATGTTGTGATTGGCAGTTTAAGGGTTAATGTGTCTATAGAATTTTTAAGATCATTTTTAGTTTGTTTTGAATAACGTTTACCACATCACGAAAACACGCCTATATAATTTTGACCCCCTTAAACCCCACTTTTATATAGTAAAACTGGGGTTTACAGGGGTATACAATATTTTTCTTATTTCTGCTCAAAGCATAGATTGTGGGTACTCGTTAGAACCGCCTCGAGGAGTACCCACAATCTATATTTTGAGCAGAAATATGAAAAATATCAGGATTTTTTATCTGAAAATTTTCAATCTTTATGGTGGTAAAATTTTCAATATACATGTATTTGAATCACGCCTGGTAAACTATCACAGGTACCTCCGCGGAGGTACCGATTAAATGGTTGTGACAGATATCCGGAGCTACCTGTGATGGTCAAAAACTAGACATTAAAAGATAGGTGTATGTCTTGTTTGATAAAATACACAATAACCAGAGAGTTTACTGAAAATCAAAGAGTGCTATTCGACTCTTATAGGCATAAAGTTTTGTCACACGTCATATCCCCCAGAACTTTACATATTTACTAAAGATACGACCTTTGAAGTGGCTTCGAAGTCAACCCGAAGTACTCGAAACAGAACAAAGACCTATCGTTTGGGGTTCTAAATGCAGATATCTTGCATACAAATCTGTTTATCTTGGTACACTGATATAAAGTTAACCTGTTTGCCTGAATACAGATATCGATAAACTCGAAATAAGGCTGGATTCTTCAAAAAACAGCTGGAGGTGCCTGTGACGTTGTGGAGGTGCCTGTGATGTAAAGAAATATAGTGAAAATCTGAAGAGTTATTGCAGCTGCAAATATTGATATAATTCTTCTCTAGATTAGTGCCTGGAGAGAATCATTCATTCAGCGTCGCAATAAGCTATCATAATGCTATGTCATGAATTTCCATGTTAAAGTTATAAAAATTAATCTCAAAGAATTATTGGTGCTTTTGAGTTAGATTGTCATAGAATGCTCACTGAAGTAAGACTGTTTTCTTGAATGGTGATGACTGTAATCGGGAGGTGCTGCCTGTTCGTCATTCCAACTCGTAGAAAATTGTCTTTGTTCAATATATCACACGCCATGCCATCTACACATATGGTGTACCAAAAATATAAAAAAATGCCGATGCCTGTCATCATAAATTATGACGCAGTTTAAGCATTACTGGAACACCTAAAATAACCTACGTTGTTGACCCTTTTGGTAACTCGTGATCGGAATTTTACTGTAAATCATCTGAAATTCAGTCTCCAAATAGCCACTTTGTGCATCAAATATGCTGACAAAAGAGCAATTTTCCGACATATTGTTGATTTTGCAAACGCTTTGACAAAATATTTTCATAGTGGTTATTTGGTGACTGAATTTAACACGATTTACAGTAAGATTCCGATCACTTCACTATATTAAAAGATGTAATGTCGAGATTATGTCATGTATTGATGATGTAACACCTAGGTCTTACGGGTGCGTTTGAATTCTAGCGCTGACAATATAAAACAGCAAGAGTGAATCACTTGCAACACCTTCGAGTCCACTCACCACAAAGTTAACATAAACGGCGGGCCAGGCCGCGTAGCGCAGTCGGTAGAGCGTCTAACTCAAAAGCCAGAGGTCCCCGCTTACTTTTCTATCTCCTTCCGCTGATTCAAGAAGGGCAGTTGTCAGTTACTGACGAAAGTATGTTCACTTATTACCGGTTAACCCCTTAGGAGGTCTAAGCCTGACCAGAAATAGTGTTGTAAGGTTAACTGATAGTCCCGTCATGAGTTGAGTTATTTACAGAGGACGTAAAGAAACAAAACAACAAAACTACAACACATACAGCAAGCGTCATACGACATATGCGAGCGATACGCATACGAGTTACCAGAAGGGTCAACAACGTAGGTTATTTTAGGTGTTCCGGTAATGCTTAAACTGCGTCATAATTTACGGTGACTGGCATCGGCATTTTTATACTTTTGGTACACCATATGTGTAGCTGGCATGGTGTGCGATATATTTAGCAAAGACAATTTTCTACGAATTGGAATGACGAACAGGCAGCACCTCCCGATTACAGTCATCACCATTCAAGAAAAAAAAAAGTCTTACTTTAGTGAGCATTCTATGACAATCTAACTCAAAAGCACCAATAATTCTTTGAGATTATGTTTTATAACTTTAACATGGAAATTCATGACATACACATTATGAGAGCTCTTAGCGACGCTGAATGAATGATTCTTTCCAGGCAGTGATCTAGAGAAGAATTATATCAATATTTGCAGCTGAAATAACTCTTCGGATTTTCACTATATTTCTTTACATCACAGGCACCACCACGACGTCACAGGCACCTCCAGCTGTTTATTGAAGAATCCAGCCTTATTTGAGTTTATCGATATCTGTATTCAGGCAAACAGGTTTGCTTTACATCAGTGTACCAAAATAAACAGATTTGTATGCAAGATATCTGCATTTAGAACCCAAAACGATCGGCCTTTTGTCTGTTTTGAGTACTTCGGGCTGACTTCGAAGCCACTTCAAAGGTCGTATCTTTGGTAAATATGGAAAGTTCTGGGGGATATGACGTGTGACAAAACTTTATGCTCATAAGGGTCGAATAGCACTTTTTGATTTTCAGTTAACTCTCTGGTTATTGTGTATTTTATCAAAAAAGACGAACACCTATCGTTTTTTGTCTAGGTTTTGACCATCAAAGGTAGCTCCGGATATCTGTCACAACCATTTAATCGGTACCTCCGCGGAGGTACCTATGATAGTTTACCAGGCGTGTGAATAGGCGTGTTTTCGTAATGAGTGGAAAGTAGCCTTAGATAAGAGGGTGAATAAGATGAACACTATTCACGAAAACATACCTATATAATGTTGACCCCCTTAAACCCCACTTTTGTATAGTAAAACTGGGGTCTACAGGGGTATATATTATTTTTCTTATTTCTGCTCAAAAACATAGATTGTGGGTACTCGTTAGAACCGCCTCATGGAGGCGGTTCTAACGAGTACCACAATCTATGTTTTGAGCAGAAATATGAAAAATATCAGTTTTTTATCTGAATTTTTTTCATTTTTTTGTCGGTAAAATTTTCAGTATAATTGAATAGACATGTTTTCGTAATGATTCATTTTTATTCACAAACACATATATTGTGGATACTCATTAGAGGAGCCTCGCTTAATAAAGTCTTCTTATGAACACCCATAATGTGTGTTTTCTAATAAGTACCCATAACATATTTATGCAGTCAAAAACTCCCAACTCCTGTAGATGTAAGGCTGCGGGTCACCATTACCACTAAGTATCTAAAATGGACGTGTTTTCTTAACTTAATTGGATGCGTCTATAATCATGAAAATGGGCATAAAAACAGGATTGTATACAAATAGCAGAGCTACTTGCTTTAGTTAACATAAATCACGGCCAAAACAGCTAATAGTATAATTTCTGATAAAATGACTGGTCAAAAGTAATTTCACGATCATCTGCATTGTTTGCGATTTCTTATACTTTTTGGGTCTAAAAAGTTTAAAATATATTTACGTAGCAAACTTGGTCTGCTGTCACTGTGCATGTGGGAACATCTACAGAGTCGATCCCGAGTTCTTTGATGGCAGGATAGAGACAACCTTCTCCGTTGCAACTCACGTCGAAGCAAGCATAGTTCTGTTGAAAATCAATGAACTTGAACGTCAGAAAACGTACCATTCATGCGCCCAACGTAGACTCAGTTCAGTCTGGGCATCTGCACATTTGCATCCTTGGATATCCAAAATGCGCCTCTGGAGATTCTACATTTATAATCAGACTACGTGAATGCGCATGATAATCTCAAGTTTTACCGGGCGCACATATAATAAAATACGTTTTCTAAAGTTGTGACTCAAATACTGATATCATTTTTTAGAATTAACAATGTTTTAACTGGTTTATGGAATCGAAATCTACTTATCTAGCATTCTACTTATATCTAGATCGGACTAGCATCGGTAGAAAAGGCTCAGCAAACAAACAACGCCGCTACAACTTCGTTACAATGTCGCTGCAACGTCATAATATTGCAACGACTTTTTAACGATGTTCTTGTGGCATTGCGTGTTTACTGGGAAAGTCATGTCACATCACGAAAACACGCCTATATAATTTTGACCGCCTTAAACCCCATTTTTATATAGTAAGACTGTGGTTTACAGGGGTATACATCATTTTTCTTATTTCTGCTCAAATACATAGATTGTGGGTACTCGTTAGAACCGCCTCACCGAGGCGGTTCTAACGAGTACCCGCAATCTATGTTTCGAGCAGAAATATGAAAAAATATCAGAGTTTTTTATCTGAATATTTTTTTAGTTTTTGGAGGTGAAATTTTCTATATATTTAAATAGGCGTGTTTTCGTAATGAGGCCCATAGCGGTCCAAATATGCATGTCTTACGTAGAATGCTAGCTGGATAAGCTAAGACCAGAATGTGCTGAAATACAAAAAATAAAATAAAAAAAAGCTATGTACTTCATACACAGTGCTTTACCACATGATGTAAAACTGTATCAATAGAGGGTGATGCCCACTGCATCATAACCTACAAAGCGTACATACTACATAGAGATTATTATATGGTAATTTCCATATCATACATTTTATACAACATATCAACCAAAGACATCCATATCAGCCCGAGAGCCGTAATTTTTCAAATCATACCCCATATTAACCCGAGACACCCATATCAGCCCGAGGGCTTTCGGCCCTCGGGCTGATATGGGTGTCTCGGGTTGATATGGGGTATGATATGAAAATTGCCATATCATAATCTATCATATATTTTTCTTTCTGACAAGTTAGCCTATTGGATATCGTATGCGGAGTCAAAGGCAAAACTGCCGAGTGCACCGAATGTGATGATATGTTTTACTTTTTTTCTGCCCGAGCAAACAAAAACAAAAAACAAAAACAAAAACTATCACCCACGTGGTTTGGTGATATGGATTTTTTGCCTGGACAAAAAAAAAGCCGTATCACCCATGTGACCCATTTTCACACCTTTTGCGCTCCACAGAAGAGTGATATGTGCTTGAAAGCCATGCTAGTATCAACTATGCAAAATGAACATAATTTTAGTAAATGTATGACAAATATACTTATACATATTGCAGATACGAGTATCCACAAATTGGCACAGACTATTCCATGTACCGTGAACAGCAAGTGTTCTGGCAACCCAAACAAACACCGACACGTGAAATTAAAATATAGTTGCCTCTCGTTATCTCGACCTCGCTTATCTCGAATAACCGCTTATCTCGAAGTGAAAATCTGGTCCCTGCCTATACATGAAAACCTAACAACAGACGGAAAATATTGTAGAAAAGAGGAGAAATTGCTCCTAAGGAGCAATTTCTCCTCTTTTCCACAATATTTTCAATATATCTCTAACTTCAAAAGTCCAATTACCTATCAGTTTGTTAAATGTGGTTAATCAAATTATTTTTTTCCTCAATTCTGCAAACCTGATATGTCGAACTACGGATATCTCGAAGTATTTCAGAGAGTCCCTTGGAATTCGAGATAACGAGAGTCGACTGTAGATTATAATTAAATCTTTGTGTGACGTATCCGTTCAAGACCAGATTCTTCCATTATTCAACCACACAAATGTGATCAAATAAAGTTTATAAGCCTCACTTTTTAAAGTGTATAAACAATATCTTACAGCAGAGAGTAGCAGTAAAAGTCACTTCCTGCTACGGGACTCATATAATTCTGCTAATACATGAATACGAGTAAACAGTGAATTTACACTTTCTTAGATTAGGAAATTATATTCAGAAAACAAATAGAACTTCTTCATTTCTATATAATGGATTTTTGACTGGAAGCTTAGATTTAATAAGAACTCTCTCTCTCTCTCTCTCTCTCTCTCTCTCTCTCTCTCTCTCTCTCTCTCTCTCTCTCTCTCTCTCATGCACACATACACACACGTAAAAAATAAAACTTGCTCCTATGCGAACAATAAGCCCGACTAAATGTAAATCAAACTTAAAACTAAATGGAAAAAAAAAAATACTAAAAAATGAAAAAAAAAAAAAAAACAATTATCTTACCAACATGGTGGTACCTATAGGCACAATCAAACAGCTCGTCAAACCTAGATTAATAAAAAAAAAAGTAAACCAATCATTATGTTTGGTACTTCCAGATAGAACACGCATGCGAAAACGTGTTTTCGGGCATACATCACGAAAACATACCTATATAATTTTGACCCATTGAAACCCCACTTTTATATAGTGAAACTGGGGCTTACAGGGGTATTCATTATTTTTCTTATTTCTGCTCAAAACATAGATTGTGGGTACTTGCTAAAACCGCCTCAGCGAGGCGGTTCTAACGAGTACCCACAATCTATATTTTGAGCAGAAATATGAAAAATCAGAATTTTTATCTGAAGACTTTCAGCTTTTGGTATTGAAATTTTCAATATATTTGAATAATGATGCGGCCAGCAATGGCTCAGATCAGCCTACGTATTCATACTCAGCGAAGGCCCAGATCAGCCTCTGAGTATCAATACAGTCTGATCATGACATTCTTTGTCGCTGCCAGAATCACTGGATACTATAAAATGTATATAAATTGAGAGTAAGGCCCGGATGAGACCTTGCATTTGCACAGGATAATGTAAATCTGCACATTTTGCACTGGCTCGAAAACATTTTTCACTTGACGCGGCCTAAATTATATCAAAGTTTGTGAAGCTGCACAGATGCTGCACAAATTCAGCAGAAGACATATGAATGATATTTTTTCTTTTGTTTTTCTTTTTGCAGAAAATAGGATTTGACAATTCATGCAAATTCTTTCCACAGAAGAAAATTTGCATGAGCTGTCAAATCCTATTTTCGGAAAAATGTTTTCAGCTGAATTATTTTAATTACGAAAACACGCCTATTGAAATACATAGAAAAATTCACCTCCAAAAACTGAAAATTTTCAGATAAAAAATCTGATATTTTTTTTTGTATTTCTGCTCAAAACATACATTAAAGGTACTCGTTACAACCCCCCTCGGCGGGCGGTTCTAACGAATACCCACAATCTATGTTTTTAGCAAAATAAAAAAAGAATAATGTATGCCACTGTGAACCCCAGTGTCAATACATAAAAATGGGGTTTAAGGGGGTCAAAATCATATAGGCATGTTTTCTTGATGTCCCAGCCGAATTCTGTTATTGTGTAGCTATAATAGAGATACCATACATGTTGTACAATTTTGTTGATTTTTTTTTTTTTTTTTTTTTGTTTTATCTCATTTTAGACTCAGAAAAATCCCAAAACACTATATGCTGGAAGAGTCGAGTTTCAATATTAGGCAGAGAAAATGGCTGAACTATTTGTGGAGTCACTGATCAGGCGCCACAAGAATGTGGCGTCAGATCTGGATCTGCACTGTTTGCCAATTATCCTTTCTGGGGTCTCCAGACTGAAATGGGTTGCCTTGTCTTACTGTGAAACAATTGTATGACAGAACGGTTACACCTCAAAGGGAAGTAATTTTGATAAGGGAGTAATTGCCTTCCGTCTCATTGATAACTACTCTATTAGGAAAGAATAATACCCTCTGAGTGCAAAATCTTTCCTTTAGGTTGACCGTTTTATAAAATATGTTTCAGATAGTGGGAGGGAAAATCGTGTCTGAACAGGTTGTCAACCTTAGCAAAATGGCATCAAAATCTTTCAGATGCATCAAAAAAAAATATAAGTTTAAATATCCAGTAAATGCCAGAGTCACGAAGCACATACTTCTCAAAGCACTACAACAAAAGATGTGAGAAAATACGCCTATTTAAATATATTGAAACTTTTACTACCGAAAAAAGGAAAATTTACAGACAAAAAATCCTGGTACTTTCAATATTCCTGCTAAAAACATAGATTGTGGGTACTCGTTAGAACCGCCGAGTACCTACAATCTATGTTTTGAGCAGAAATAAGAAAAATAATTTATACCCCTGTAAACCCCAGTTTTACCATATAAAAGTGGGGGTTAAGGGGGTCAAAATTATATAGGTATGTTTTCGAAATGAACAATGACAAACTCAAATTATACCACCGACGCATAAACGAAGAGCAACTGCAACAGAGATTCCAACCGCCTTCCACGGAACGATCAGTAGAAAATAAAGGGTAGGGTTGGGAGATGGGGTCGGGAAGGGGGAGGGAGCGGGACGGGGGTGGGGGCTTAAACCTGTTTTAAGTCACCTTAACTCATTTATGCATGCCTATTGGATTCTCCTGTCTCAACTGTGACAGGTCTATTTCCAGTAGAAGAGATGTCTGAATACAGTAGAACCTCGATAGCTCGAACATTGATGGCTCGTTTACCATGGCTAATTCGAACTCGTTTTTGTGTCCCTTGGAACTTTTTCCAAGAGAACAAATATTTGGGAAAATTTTGTCATTTTATCATGAATCTGTATGTTGAGTGCACTCATTAGAATCGCCTCATCGAGGCGATTCTAATGAGTACACTCAACATACAATTATTATATAGAAGCTCAAAAAGATTTCCCTTAATTATTTACCATTTGCTTCCTGACCTAGCGCCAGGATTAACCCTCAATGGCTCGAACTACCCATATCTGGAACAAATTTTCATGGTCCCAAAGAGGTTCGAGCCATTGAGGTTTGACTGTAGTTTTTATTATTGCCATGTTTTATAGAAATTCCTGTATTTTAATGCAAACAGTGAAGATCATGATCAGAACTGCGTTCTAAGGCTTCAGATCTGGATCTGTGCTGTTTGCCAGTTGCCAGTGTCCCTTTTATGGAACACTAGACATTATTAATGGGTTAACACTTAGGATGTTATGAGCAAATTACACAGATTACAAATGATAAAATGATATCATTCTTATTTTTTTTTTCAGAAAACAGAATTTGACATTTCATGCAATTTGTTTCCTAAGGATGTCGAATTTCATTTTCCTAAGAAGGCAACTAGCTTGAAATGTAATACTACAAAAATGCAAGCAAGCTGATAAGTTAGTTTCATTACATTTACCCTCACTTGGTCTATTTTTTTTTTCTTTTTCTTTTCATTTTTTTTTTTTTTTTTTTTTTGCTCAGGCCTTTCAGCCCCAACACATAGGGTATATGCATGCTAAATAATAGTAAAATTATATACTCACAGATGATAGATGCAAAATTCCACATTGTTTCATACGTTGTGATAACTTGTCTGAAAGGAAATCGAAACTCAGAGTTGGTAAAATAGGCAGAAGAAGGCTGCTAAGGTTTTCTTCCATTTCGCTTACGGTTTTTACCGTAAGTATTCGGACACCTTATCCACTTACCATAATTGTCTTAAAATTTGAACAAGTTCCTACTTAGTATTAATGTTAAAATAATTGTCGAGGCAAAAACGTAGACCCTGATCAGACGCCGCATTCTGTGGCATCTACATGTAATCTGGGTCTTTACTGAAAGCACAACGTATCTGTCCGAATCTGTGGGGTAAATACAGTATTATATGAAATACAGATCGTATGACGTCTCGTGTCTCTGAGACATAGCATAAAAAGTATCCAATGTACAGGGTGTGGTGATTTGCTGCAAAACACAAGAAAAGAACCATTATGCCATATGCGACAACAGAAGGTCAAAATTGGCAAGCGCATGCGCATAGACTGATCAGGACCTTCTCGGGTGAGTTTGTGGTAGTAAGGACCTGCTGCAAAAATATGTACCACATGCCTTTTCCCCAACATGTCTTTTCCTAGGAAAAGACATCTTGGGGGAAAAGACATGTTGGGGAAAAGACATGACATGTTGGGGAAAAGACATGTTGGGGAAAAGACATGCTGGTACTGCTTCTGTTTCTGAACTGTTTTTTCACATCCAGCTTTATATTTCTTCTGACCATTTTCTTCCTTTCTCTTTGAGAAGACACAGAATGACAAACAAGGGTTGACGTATCCTGAAACAAGAACTCATGAAAGTGCCTCCACAGTTCATCGATGTATTCTGAACAATACATTGAATCTGTACATAGGTAACGTAGGCCCCGATCAGAATGTGCGAGTGCGCAAGCCGATCTTGGCCTTCGTGGCCAGCGTATGGCATTAGAGCCCTTTTTGAACGATATGTTCGTGTGTGGGCCTTAGTGGATATACAAAAACTTAAGTCAGATATCACATTACGAAAACACGCCTATATAATTTTGACCCCCTTAAACCCCACTTTTATAAAGGAAAACTGGGGTTTACAGGGGTGTACATTATTTTTCTTATTTTGCTAAAAAACATAGATTGTGGGTACCTGTTAGAACCGCCTCGCCGAGGCGGTTCTAACGAGTACCCACAATCTATGTTTTGAGCAGAAATATGAAAAAATATCAGAATTTTTTATCTGAAAATATTCATTTTTTGGTGATAAAAATTTTCAATCTGTTTTGATAGGCATGTTTTCGTAATGTATGAAAACACGCCCCTTCAATATGATGGCAATTTTTATGGATGCAAAAACGGAATGTTTCAGATAAAATAAATGTGATCATTTTGTTATTTATGCTCAAAATAGACATTGTGCGTACTCATAAAGAACCGTATCACCGAGGTGGTTCTAACGGGTGACCATAATCCATGTTTTATAGCAGAAATAAGAAAAATAATATTGACCTCTGCAAACCCCATATTTTCTTTATAAAAGTGGGGTTTGAGGTGGGGGGTGGGGGTGGTCAAAATTACATATTTTCGTGATGCTTTTATTTTAGCTCCACATTATTGGCGTATAGTCTTATTTTGGGAACGTCAGGTATATATACAGTAAAACCTCAATGACTCGAACAGCTCGAGAAAACAAATATTCAGAGATAGTCGACTCTCGTTATCTCGAAGCCAAGGGACTCTCTGAAATAATTCGAGATATCCGTACCTCGACATATCATATTTGCAGAATTGAGGAAAAAATAATTCGAACAACCACATATAACAAATATATATACATGTATGTAATTGGACTCTTGAGTTAGAGATATTTTCAAAATATTGTGGAAAAGAGGAGAAATTGCTCCTTAAGAGCAATTTCTCCTTTTTTCCGCAATATCTTTTTACCTGTTGTTAGATTTTCATGTTTAGGCAGGGACCAGATATTCACTTCGAGATAAGCGGTTATTCGAGATAAACGAGCTCGAGATAACGATTGTCAACTGTATTTTGGAAGTTTTTATTCCTGTTTCATCATGAAAATGTATGTTGTGTGTTCTCATTAGAATTGTCTCATCGAGGTGATTCTAATGAGTAAACTCAACATACCATTATTTTGTAGAAGATTAAAAGCATTCATAAATTATTACCATTTGTCTCCTAAACCGGTGCTATGATTAACCGGCAATGACTCGAATTATTCATATCTAGAGCAAATTCCATGGTCCCAAAGTTGTTCTAGCGATTGAGGTTCAACTGTACATACAGTCGACTCTCGTTATCTCGAATTCCAAGGGACTCTCTGAAATACTTCGAGATATCCGTAGTTCGACATATCAGGTTTGCAGGATTGAGGAAAAAAATAATTTGATTAACCACATTTAACAAACTGATAGGTAATTGGACTTTTGAAGTTAGAGATATATTGAAAATATTGTGGAAAAGAGGAGAAATTGCTCCTTAGGAGCAATTTCTCCTCTTTTCTACAATATTTTCCATCTGTTGTTAGGTTTTCATGTATAGGCAGGGACCAGATTTTCACTTCGAGATAAGCGGTTATTCGAGATAAGCGAGGTCGAGATAACGAGAGTCAACTGTATATTGTTTTTATATCGTGTGTGAAAGTTTGACATACGTATTCCACCGTTCCCTGAAAACAGACCGAACCATCATTACTGGCATATTCATCTGTTAGGAATAATATTTAAGCTTTGTGTCAAGACAGGGTTGTCATGCTAGTTGGGAGAGACCTTTGAGGGGAGTAATGCTTGCAAATAGCTATTTGAAAGGATAAAATAAAACGTGAGTTTTAAATGTAAACGCTCAAAGAATGGAAATAATATCGTAGAGGAATCTCTCCCTTTCTTCTATAATGTACTATCGTCTGAAGAAAACTTGGCTGCCGGTAAATGGTATATGTATAATCAGAACGGATTGCGCACATTCCTTTTCTGGTTTGGACATGTGCATCTCCCTTGCTCAAAATCAGCAAGATCCATGTAGAGCAAACAGGTTTGTTTTTTTTTATCGTTGTGTAACTTACAAGTAATTTATACAATTTTATTCCTTTCAGAGGAATTCTCATATTAATCCAATTAGGGAATATACTATTACAATGTAAACAGCAATGTAATAAAATATTCTTATGCCCTGTGCGAACAGCAGCGGCCCAGATAAGCATGCGCATCTGCGCATACTGTTAATAATGTCTGCATTTTTGTCTTACAGAATCTATAATACTACAGACTATATCCATAAAGAAAGGTCCTGAACGGACCGAGCGTATGTGCTGTCTGAAATAGACATTTGCTGTTCGGTTATCATATAATAATGCTTTTCTTATAATGTCTGCTTCTTATTTCCAACATTTGTTTACCGTATATAACCTTATTACCACACTCAGCACCTTGTTTTTGTCTCAATTACTGGGAAAATAAGGGCATATATAAACGAAAGATCATCAGAGGACTTCATGAGAGGATTATTTACTGATGCATATGCGTTTTTTTCTGCTGTTTCTTTACAAAAGCATAAAGCCGTTTTATTTATTTGAATTGCTTCGCCTTATCAATGCAATTTAAATGAGTGCCAACAACATATGTTGTCATGAAGAAGTTCATAAAACTAGACTAGTTTTTTAGAAAAAAAAATAAAAAAAAAACAACAAAAAAAACAAATGCCCCCTCCCCCTCCCGCCGAAGTTGTCATTCTTGTATGTGACATGGCGTCTGGTTCTGGTCTTCATTACTACCAAGAATCATCAAAATACTCCAAAGAGTGTTCGCCTTACGTAACGGACACTAAATAAATACACAATCAGTGTCAAATATAACAAAAAGGAGATAACAGCAAAAGTAAGGAAGGAAGAGTTGTCATTCTTGTAAGGAATACTTCACCGTGCCCTGTTCTACAGTTCTACAAGGTGCCATCAAAATATTCTGACAGGTATTCCGGTTACACAGCAGACGAAAAATATATTTTTAAACAAAACAAAGGAAGATAACTCTAAAAGCAAGAAAGCCAGAGTTGTCATTCGTATATGCGACACGTCGTCTGGTCCTGTTCTACATTTCTACCAAGTATCATAAAAATATTTTAAAGGGACTATGCCTTACAGGGTGGAGACGAAATTAATGGATAATCACTGACAGACATAACAAAGGGAGATAACGCCAAAAGTACGAAAGACAGAGTTGCCATTCTTATACGCGACATGTCGTCTGGTCCTGTTCTACATTTCTACCAAGTATCATAAAATATTCCAAAGGGTCTTTGACTTACAGAGCGGACACGAAATGAATGGACTATCACTCACAGTCATAACAAAGGGAGATAACGCCAAATGTCAGAAAGCCAGAGTTGTCATTCGTATATGCGACACTGTGTTGGTCCTGTTCTACATTTCTACCAAGTATCATAAAAATATTCCAAAGGGTCTTTGACTTACAGAGCGGACAGAAAATCAACGGATTATCACTTTCAAACATAAAGAAGGGAGATAACGCCAAAAGTAAAAAAGCCAGAGTTGTCATTCTTGTACGCGACACGTCGGCTGGTCCTGTTCTACATTTCTGCCAAGTACCATTAAAATATTCCAAAGGGTCTTTGACTTACAGTGCGGACACGAAATGAATGGATAGTCACTGTCAGACATAACAAAAGGAGATAACCAAAAAGTAAGAAAGGCAGAGTTGTCATTCTTATACGCGACAGGTCGTCTGGTTCTGTTCTACATTTCTGCCAAGTACCATTGGAATATTTCAATGGGTATTTGAGTGACAGAGCGGACACGAAATCTTCTTTCACATTAAACAAAGGGTGAAAACTGCAAAAGTAAGAAAGCCAGAGTTGTCAATCTTATATGCGGCACGTCATCTCGTCCTGGGCCCAGTTGTTCAAAACTAACGACGTCGTTAGTTGTTACCGTAACGTTAAAACTTTTGATATTTAATTATGGTGTATATGCTTTTCATATTTTTGCTGAAAAACTGTGAGTAGCTTTTTTTAAGCAAAATATCTGTGAAACAATATGCCCCCCTACCCCCCACCCTCTTTGGTAGGGGTGGAGGGATATGATTACGAAGACTGTAATCTGAAGACGATCAGTTGCTTGACTGAGCGCGTATATGGTTATGTGCGGTAATAAGGTAGAATATGGTACATGTATATGAGCGAGGATTGACAAAAAGTAGCATCCTGATGAATTTTTAATAGACCGACATGACCACGATTTTTACGCAAGATCTGACTATGTACAAACAGTTGCATCAGTGTCGGTTTATTCATTGAGAAGATATCGGTGTAAATGTCATGTTACTATGATGTTTTTGGGGTAGATTTATCGTGAAAGATACAGTAGTGATTTATGAATTTGAATTTGTGATAGTTTTCAGCGGGCGTAAGCGAGTATTCGCAAAAAGTTACCTGGAGCTGTCTTTTGGCGCAGTCGTTTGGCGCAACCAAAATGGAGAGTTACGCGTAGAAAAATCACGTATGCTTGTTTGTAAAAAAAGAAGAAGAAAAGCACTGAACTGAAAATGTTTACTGCGTTTATTCAATCCCATATAAAACCGATAAAAAGACAGCCCTAAGGGCAGTACTCGCTCAACTGAAAGAAAAGTTTCCAACAGTTTTGGTTAATTGAACAGCGCCCTGCTTTACTTAAAGCAGCCGGGTAGTCGAAGATAAGGATAAGACCGATCAGAAAAGTTGATATTAGAATAATTCTGGTAATGACAATATTTAGCGTCAGACCTCAGAGAAAACGTTGATACTTTCTTGTTACAATTATCTCTTCAGATTTCAAATTATTTATCATGCAGTATCATACTGCGCAATCTTTGTAAAAGTTCAAGGATAGTTTGTGCAAAAGAAATAGGTCTGTAGAGTATTATTTAAATGCATTTAATGTGCAGCGTCGGGAAAAAAAAGTGTTTTATTCCACATCTGAACAGCAATGACCTGCATCAGTCTGTGCAATATCATCAGGGGATTGCTGTATAATCTTATCAAGGTCTTTCTATGCAATCTCATCAGGCACATTCTGTGCAATCTTATCAGGATTTTTCTGTGCAACTTCATCAGGGCTTTTATGTACAATCTCACTAGACCCTTTCTGTGTAATACCAGCAGGTTTGTTCTTTGCAATCCCAACAGTATTTCTTTGCAATCTCATCCAGGTCTTTTTGTGCAATCTCATCAGGGTCTGTGTGTGCAATCTCACCAGTACCGTTCTGTGTTCTGTGCAGCCTCAATAGAGCCTTTTTTTGCAATCTCAACAGGGCCTTTTTGCGCAATATCTTCAATGTCTTTCTGTGAAATCTCATCAGGGTCTGTCTATGCGATCTCATGAAGGCCCTTCAGTGTAATCTCACCAGAGCATTTCTGTATAATCTTACCAGGGCCTCTGTCTGCAATCTCATTAGGGTCTGTCTGTGCGATCTCATGAAGGCCCTCCAGTGTAATCTCACCAGGACATTTCTGTAAAATTTTACCAGGGCCTCTATCTGCAATCTCATCAGAGCCTTTCTGTTCGACGCATCAGGATGTAGCTGTGCAATATTATCAGCGCCTTTCTGTGCAATCTTATCAGGGTCTGTCCGTGCAACCTCACCGGAGCGTTTGTGTGCGATCTCCTTAGTGTCTGTCTATGCAATCTCATAAAGATCCTTTCTGTGCAATCCCATCAGAACGAGTTTGTATAACTTCATCAGAATCTATCTGTGCAGTCTCATTAAGATAAGTCTGTTTAATATTACCAGGGCCTTTCGATGCAATCACTTCAGAGCCTTTCTGTGCAATCTCATCAGTGTCAGTCTGTGCACTCTCATCAGAACATTTCTGTGCAATCTCATCAGGGCCTGTCCCTGCAATTTCATCAGGGACGTTCCGCGCAATCACATCATAGCCTGTCTGAGCAGTCTCATCAGGGTCATTCCCTGCATTCTTATCAGTGTCTGTTTGTAAATCTCATTACTGCCCATCTGCGCACCTGTGCGTCTCGTCAGGTCCTTGGCTGTCCATCAATATTATTCTGCCGTACCCAATGATTTAGTGAACAGATAGCAAGAGGCCTTAATCAGACTGCCCAGGTTAAACATATTTTCTGCACATAAACTTACGATTAGTTTCGCATGCTGGTTCACATTATTACGTATACATTTTATGCTTTAGCGCTCCATAAACTAAATCATCGTATTTTTCGCCGAAAATAACATTGTCTGTTTTCGACAATTTGGAAGATATGATCGTCTTATTTTTATGAAATAAAAACGTGAAGCGATAATACCCCGCCACAATCCTGTCGCGGGTGGATAACTCTAAAAAATACTATGTGGCGGACGGGTAACTCTAAGAATAACTCTGTGGCGGCTAGATAACTCTGAAAATTGTCGTAACCTGCCCATTAGCAACTTCAAACCAGAACTTCACAATATCATTGCACGTAAGAATTTAATATAAAATCAAGTGGCATTTACTCGTTATCGTCCGGAAACGAAACTACGAACAGAGGTACGACATACGCATGCACGGACGGACAGACGGACAGACGGACGGACACACGTAATTTCATGATACTCAGCCACTATCATGTGGCGGGGTTTAACGAGACAAATATCATATTATAATTATAATTTATTACAATTTATAATCAGCAGGTTAAAGTAGAAGCTTCCAACTTCGGAACCTCTCTAATGTGCTTATGTTACAGTACAATGGAGTAACACAATAAAAAAAATAACAGCGGATATCTAGTACCAGGTTCTAACATTTTGTTTTATATATTTACAACAACTTAAAATTCCGCGTTGTGTTTGAGACCCATATACGAACTAAAGTAGTCTCTACATTCTGAGCCAGATCTTGATCTAACTTGCAATAATTAAAATCGAGTTTTTATGCATTTCAAGACCGCAGAACAATTCAATTAAATTTCAGTTATAAAATATGATTAATAGTAAATTGAATGCCCAGGGTCCATTAGATTCACGTTACTTAATAATTGCTTCATTATTGAAATGTTCATAGCTTATTACATTGACATAACAGTAAATTGAAAAGCCTCTAGGTTTATCATATCTACATGTTTTCATGATGTAAATGTTATAATTGGAAACTGAGTATGTTCTTGTTTTGTTCTGAAATATACTTCATGATGTCCCTTTCCGTTGAAAACCAATCTGAAAACATTAAAACTTTTAGCTCGATTCCAAGATATTTGAATGATTTATTGAATATTGACAATACCTACTTCGTTTCATCAGTCAAATTTACCCCCAAGAACTTCAGTTAAATAAAACTAATTATTCTGATACCGAAGCCGCGTTTCTGGATTCACATTTATCTATTGTAGATGGGTTTGTTTTCTGCAAAATTTATGATAAACGCGATGATTTTGATTTTGAGATTGTAAATTTTCCTTTTTTGGATGGTGATGTTCCTCGTGCGGCATCCTACGGTGTTTATATTTCACAATTAATTCGATTTACCAGAGTGTCTAATCATGTATCTGACTTCAACACTCGTAATAAATTGCTAACTGCTTAACTTCTTAATTAATTTTATCGGTACATGTATCATAAACTACGTAAAGTCTTTTCTAAGTTTAATACACATCATTCCGATTTAGTTTCTAAATTCAATGTTGGACTTAAATCTCTTCTGCAACAGTGCCTTTCGGAACCCGAATTTTATGATGACTTAGTATATAAATTCAGAAAAATATATGCTTGCAATGACTTCAGTATCAAATTTTGTAAAATCATTCTTCGATATAAAAAGATTGGGTGCAACATAAATGTTATACGACAGACTGCATGCATGGTTGTTAACCCAATCATGGTTAATAACTTTGCTTCCCTTTTAAATTGCACGCCGGTGGGTTAGGCCTCAGATTCTATGACGGTTCCAGCGTAAAGGCTTACTTGAAATTTAATTTTGGGTAATGTTGGTTGGTACTTGATGCTCTATCTTTGGTCGGGCCCACCGGAGTCTTACTGTTGGTTTTCTTTTGCTTTAGCATTTCAGTTGTTTCGTCCTGTCGAGTCCTCATCGTTGTTTCATCTCTATAATTTGTTGATTTTTTGTGTTCTCGGAGATGTAGCACTTATGAGTTAGGAAGCCTCCAAGCGGACTAAACAAATTATGTGTCTTAACCGCGGCGGAAGTAAGGGCAAAGATTGTTGCCACGTAAAATCGATTTAAGCTCCCCCCCACCACCCCCCTCCCCCCCGTGAAATACTTTTCAATGACCGTTCTAAGGCGGTTCTTCTGTCATGGTTTATGTTTGTTATAGTTCGTCTTTGAATGTGTGTGTCGCTTACATTTTTTTTTTGATTTGGATAGCCATTTGGCCACTTTGTGGGAAAGTAAATGTTCGTTTGGCTTTCTGCTAGTGATATTTCCATTAGGGTCCAGTTATTTCGAATTTGTGTTTCTTTCCCTTTGATGTCTCTGATGGGAGGTATGGATAATTTTCGATTCATGGCCATTGACTTCCTTTCTATTTGGCATGTACAAAGGCATTCAGGAAAAGACGCAGTGATACGCTAATGCCAAGCATTGTATTGCTATACTTACACAAAATTTAGGTTTACTCTACTGACCGTTCTAAGGCGGTGGTCCCGGTGTTAGTCTTACTCTTTGGTGCTTTGTGGTTTATTCTACGAGGCGATTTGTTGTATATCTTACCTTGTGCCATTTTCTTCTTGTGTTTTTCAGTCCTTTTGGCATTGCGATTACCTCGCTTGGGGAAGAGAGAGCTAATCTTGGTGCTTTTCGTACATTTGATCGATTTGTGCTTGTTTGGATTTATCGGTTTCCTCTTCCTCTTGGTGTCTGCGGAGGAGGGGGGCGGGATGTGGGGGCTGCGGTTTGTGGCACTCCCTGGACTTTTCTCTTACCTTTTTTCATTCATTTACAATAAGGAATGTAATAAATCAATAACTATTTTAGAGGACTTCACCTTTCAGCTAGATAGTCCAAAACAGTTTTTAAGTCTAATCAGGATCTACACTGGTTGTTTTTCGGTTCTAGATTTTGACTGATATCTCTGTTTGTGACAAGAGACGTATCATAATTCAAAGACAGAAGTGTCCATTTTAGAATCTTAGGTATGAAAGAGTTAAACACAACCCAAAGAAGAACTGCTTGTTTACTCTCTGAATTCAGATAATCATTCCTCACCACCCACCACACAAATTCATCGCTTTATACATGTTCAATAAAACCTGCGGCGGGATGGGGGTGGGTGGGGGAGGTAAATGTGGGTGCGGTGTAACGGTATATACCCTTCTGTACTTGTGACAGTCCCGTCAAAGAAGAGGAAAAAAAAAAAGACAGAAAAAAATAAGAAAACTAGAGGATTGAAATCGTCAGCAGACACTGTCCTTTCGAAATCCTTTGGAAAGACGGTTTATGTACGGCGTTTCATTATAAATGGAAATGTTTTGTAATATTTGACTATATACCTTATCAGGAACCTTTTGTCTTATCTGTTTCTGCATTTTGCAAATATCTACTGTAAAATTAATTTTACAGCCAAAAGTGGGTCTGACCTATGCAATGTCTATAGTAAACTTGTTGTTTGGATTTTTTTCTTTCTTCCTTTCCATTTTTTTTTTTTTTTTTTTTTTTTTGTTAAAAGTTTTTACTTTTCTTTACTAATACCATAATATTGATGTTCCATAGCAATACTGTAACAGATGCAATATATTTTGAACAAGTAGAACTTGGTGAAAACCTTCTTCGAAACTACATACCCTATCGAGTTTTGCATATTTGCAGCCATTTTTATTATTGGGAAAAGCAAAAATAATCGACATTTTATTAAATCATCGAATCAAATTAAATTGTTTCGTGAATAGATAGTTACAACAATGGTTTTGCATTAAATTATGTATGCTAAAGGTTAGCAAATTGACTTATTCTGTGTAACGTACAAGGAAAAAAAAAATCTCTTCGAAAACATATATTGTGGTGGTACTCATTAGAAGCGTTTTAAGCGCCTTGGCATGACGCATATAATGATTACCCGCAAAATATGTTGTCGTGGAGGAATAAAGAAATATGTTTTCCTGATACCTCATCTTATCTTGAACAATGTTTGCATACTTAAGGGGTTGAACTAATAATAAAATAGATGTCCAGGAAGCGCTGCGATCAAAGAACATAGCCTACCAATTACTTTAAGGGAAACATATACCCATTTATACCTGCCGTCCCATAAGGAAAGGATATTGGCAAACAGTATATGCAGTACGCGGCATCTAATCTTGGTCTACACTGTTAACATTATATACATGGTCTTCTTTAAAACATGGTTATAATAAAACGTAAATAGACACACCTTCTACTGGAAATGGACCTCTTTGAAGACTTGAGGTAGAAGTCTCCACTTGGCATAAATAGGTTAAGCAAACAAGGTAAGAGAAAAGTCCAGAGAGTGCCACAATCACAAACCGCAGCCCTTCCCAAACATCAAGAGGAAGAGGAAACCGACAAATCCAAACAAGTACAAATCAATCAAACATACGAAAAGCACTAACATTAGCTCTCTCTTCCCCAAGCGAGGTAATCGCAATGCCAAAAGGACTTAAAAAACACAAGAACAAAATGACACTAGGTAAGACATACATCATATCGCCTCGTAGAATAAACCACAAAGCACCAAAGAGTTAGACTAACACCGGGACCACCGCCTTGGAACGGTCAGTAGAGTAAACCACAGGGGCTTTAAAGCACTTTTACGGCTAACCAACTTCACCCTGGTTTCTGGTGCCACTCTTAATCACAACTAGTAAAACAGAAAGCAAAATGGGCAGCTGTTGAAGGTGACCAAAATGCTAGCATCACAACGCAACTAGTAAAACAGAAAGCAAAGTGGGCAGCTATTGAAGACGGTGACCACAATGCTAGCATCAAAACACATACAGAGAAAAAAAAAGGTACAAAGAGTAAGAACAACACCAGGACCACCGCCTTAGAACGACCACTTGAATAAACTACCGGGGGCGGGGGGTGGGGGGTGTTAAAGCACTTTTACAGCTAGCCAACTTCACCCTTGGTCCCGATGCTACTATTAATACAGAAATACATATAAATTCGGTTCGCATAAAGGCTCCCAACTCAGTTCATGCATCAAAGCGAAAACATAAAAATCAAATTAATCACTATAATAAACAAAGACGAGTACTCATGGCTAATTCTACTGTATGCCAGAGTAAATAAAAACCAATAGTTGAACCACGGCGGGCCAAGCCAAAGACATATCGTCAAGCCCCAACCCACTGGTTAAAGTTTTACGAAGAGGCCGTCATTGAGTCTGAGGCCAGAACCGCCGTCATGCAATTAAAGAGTGAAGCATAGCCATCATCAATGATTGGGTTGACAATTAGGCATGCAGTCTGCCGCATAATAAATATCCAGGTTATAGCCAATTTTTTATAACGTTTAATAAGTTTTCTGAATTGCTCCGAAAAGTTAGATTTACCTACAATTTTTTTTTATATCTGTACACTAAGTCACCGTAAAATTCTGGTTCCGATATACATTGTTGCAGAAGTGTTTAAGACTGACGCTATATTTTCTAACAAGGCACTATATCTGCGATAAAATTTCGAAAACGCCTGACGAAGTTTAAAATAATGATAGCCCTGCCTAAGAAGTTTGGCAGTAAGGGCTTTATTACGGTAGTTGAAGTCATTAAGATTTGAAAAAGCTCTGGCGAATCTAATAAGTTGAGACCAAAGAAACGCAGAGCAACCAGATCTCACTTCCCCACAGCTTGATAGCATTACAGTAGCCAGAATGGATTTATATTTACGCACACACAGAAAAAATCTTGAAAACTATGCTTAGAATTGCTTCCAAAATGGGAGCCACTCTTAAAAGTAAGAATTTGCCCCGAGAGGGAGAATGTTCTTTCCTTTAAGAGTAGCCCCTATGTTAAAGAAGCAAACTATTTGATGTTAATGACACGTTATTATATAATAATTTTCTCACGCATGTTACACACATGTGTAATGTTACACACATGCGTAATGGGCATAATGACAGCTACATGTACGCCTATTATTACGACAACACGTCTATTGAAATATATCGAAAATTTTACCACCAAAACCTGAAAGTTTTCAGATAAAATTCTGATATTTTTTTCATATTTCTATTCAAAACATAGATTGTGGATACTCGTGCTAAGGCGGTTCTAACGAGTACCCACAATGTTTGTTTTTGACAAGAAATAAGAAAAATAGTGTAAGCAGTTATCTCTTCCCCACAGTTTGATGACTTAACAGTAGCGTAGACACAACGGAATTATGTATACGCCCACCTTAGAAAAAGCTTAAAAACTATGCCTAGAATAGCTTCTAAAATAGGGATTACTCTGAAAGCAAAAAAACATGCTCCTAGATGGAATATTTTTCCCTTTAAGAGTAGACCTTAAAGAAATGAAACAAAGCATTTGATGTTAATGTCACTTTATTGTAAATATTTTACTACGCATGGCACGCACATGCGAAGTGTGCATAATGAGCGCTACGCCAATGAACCACTACGGACAAACTCTTGAAACAAAACAAAGAAACTCAAAGCAACCAGCTTCCTCTTCCCCACGACTTGACAGTCTGGGGTTACGATTTACATTGTACTTACCTGATCGAAACAGTTGGTGTCTGGGAAGGCTGCAGCTTGTGATTGTGGCACTCCTTTGTCTTTTCTCTTACATTTTTAGCACATTTACTATAGTTGTTGTCCATAAAAGGAACACTAATGCCAAATTTGGTTCAAAATACTTCTTCCTTCAGGAGTAATGATATTAAATATTATCAAATCATATGCTGACCAATTGGGGTTGACATTGAAACTTATAAAAACGCTGCTTGGAAACACAACCAGAATAGGGGAGCATCCAAGGAACATAAATTGTCAGTCTGCTAAAATCACTCATTGTCATCTTTGTACAGAGTACTAGTACCTACTTTGTCACAAATAATTCCAGAAACTTGTCATGCAATATATCGTTGCTTACAAGAGATTAAACGTAAAGGTAGGAAACAGTCACTTTCGTTTTTAGTCGCATATTATATATTCAGTCAATGTCAAATAATAAATAAATGATCTCCAACGTGAATGCATCTTCTGTGTTTAGAAACATTTCATTGTCTAAATCCTGTATTATTTTTCAATATTAAATAACCCTTGTCCTGCTGAACCCGGATAAACCCTACCTTTGCAAACATTGTGTAGATCCAGATCAGTTAAGAAGCCAACTGATCTGGATCTGCACTGTTTGCCATTAAGTATGCGAATTGATATCAACAAACCGGATCAAGTAATCTGATTGGGTGAAAATAAGAAGTGAGCGTTGCATCTTAATTTATTCAGCAGGACAAGGGTTAATTAATCATCACAGCAAATAGACTGTTAGTCGGTAAATGTTTATAGAGTTATCGAGGCTTTGCGTTGTATCTCTTGCTGCTCCTGTACGACGGTAAAGTCCATAAGGCTCATTTTGACTAAAGATCATTATTGACTATACTTCTGTCCATCAGAACCCGCTTGGTATTTGGGCTGGCACGGGTTATTTACACTGGACCTTAAAGAGTATTGACTTAATCCTGCATCTGGCCAGTGATTTTGCTTCTTCATTTCCTCGCAGCATGCTTCCCAAAATGCCGTCGTCATTGTATTGAATCACTGGCCGAGGAGCTGATCTTAGTGTTGTGTTTTTGTCGAGGTTTTATGGCCCATTCAACCAGATGCGCTCATGCCGAGCACGGTCAGTTTACCTAACACACTTTTACTCGGCACGCAAAGCGGTTGACAAGTATTGTGCATATTCTTTCGCCAGAAACTGACATCTGCCCATCTTGAATCAGCGGAAGATAGAAAATTACCGTAGAATATATTTCATGTTCAATCTCAACGAAAGAATATTGCCGACCCGGCAGGGGTCGAACACGCAAGAGACTGATCACCAGTCGGACGCGCGTCCAACTTAGCCACCAGTATCGGTTCTTGGTATTGCACTAATTTGTGACAAAATAGTACACGCCTGTTCCATGACTGCCCCCGATCTGGACAGTTTTTTGTCCCTGCGATCTTTGGAATTTAGGAGAAGCTCAGGGAGACTGAAGTTACTGATGTGTCACAAGAACCTGCAGAGCCTTCAGAGTTGTTCCCGTCTTCATCATCACCATCAGTACTGCCAGCGTCGCCACGAACTGAATTATCCTAAAAATAGATACATTTTTTTGTTTTGCTTTAGGTTGTAAAAACTCTGAGACAGAATGGGAAAAGGGGTAGAATGCATTTAGGAATTAATTGAATTTTCCAAACTGTGTAGGGGTCATTAATGGAAAGTTTGTTTCTATTAAATGTTCAGCGAATAGTGGTTCTTGGTTTTACAATAACAAAACAGTTTTACAGTATTGTTATGTTTGCCATTGATGACGGTGATTACATACCCTTACATACTGATGTCGGGAGAAATTGAAGAATTAGCGATGGTGGTATATTTGCGAACACTCCATATTATTAGAAATTTCAACCAAATAAGCCTTTTCCTGGGCGAGAGAAATGTATTTCACATTTGATTGTTTGTGACAATGCATTTCTTTTGAAATGTATCGCATGGAACCGTATCCATCAAGAGAACTGTACATTACAACGAGACTTTTCAACTATCAAGATCATGCAGAGTTGTTGAAAGTATGTTTGGAATTTTATCTAGCAGATTTGGTGTATTTAAGAAAGCAATTCCACTAGAACCAGAAAAAAATGCTGATCAAGTTATTCTCTTTTTGCATAACATTTCCAGAAGCAAACCCTATTCTAGAGGCCTTTTACACATACCGAATATATTGATCATGAAAACACTGCAATCGGTGTTACACAGGCCAAATGGAGACAGAGTGGACTTGGAATGGTTGGACTATTGTCACAAGGAGAAAATTGTACACCATTGGAAGCGCAGATAGTGCGAGACGAACTCTGTGACTGTTTTAACTCTGATGGGCAAGCTCCATGGCAGTGGTGTGCACTTTAATTGAAGTGTTTTAATTCCTTCCAATGATTGTTGAAGATCTTCTAGGACTGACCTATACTCTAAAAAGTGAATCCGTATACTTCATCCGTTTCAGCCCCACTTTTCTTTGTCAGTTACGTTTTTTTAGCTCTTCGAAGGTTTACTTCTCCCATAGCCGATCAACTGAAAATGTAGGAAATTAGTCTGCCCAGCAAACAGAGTACTGGTTGCCTTTGTGCATCAGCCAACATTGATATTGTGGATCGCATTTTGTACATATGTTAGACTGGTGCTAGTGCAAAATATTTCCTCTTGAAGAAAAAAAAAAAAAAAAAAAAAAAAAAATATTATTATCAAATATTAATCAAAAGCATAACCGTTAATATAATTGACTGAATATAAGGAAGCACGAAATTTCCATGCTATGCATATATACTACTAGCTCGTAACATAATTCAATGAAACATATATCACAGTTTTGGTAAGGTAAGGAGAATAGTTGTGCTGGCTGGCTTTGGGCAAGTTAGCATAAGGTATTATACTTAGTATGAGATGACCTGACAAACAGTGTGTGTTTTAATGTAACATAAATAGTTTTTAATGAGCTGTAAAATCGATCAATTAATAAAACAATCAGTTAATCAATTAATCAATCAATCATCGATCGATACAGCCATCAGTCAATCAATAAATCAGTCAGTCAGTCTCAGTCAGTCAATCAGACAATAAACCAGCCCACCACTGACTCACTCACTCAAAAACAATAACAATAGTTACAATAATTGTTACTTAAACTAGCAGATGTTTCCTCTTTATTAATACGTACAACATTAGAACGGTGTATATGCGTTTACCTAAATGGCTGTATCTCCAACCAGGGCTCCTTTCAACCTTTCCAGTGACTCATTCTTCTTGTTTGTGGTAATCTGGTGAAGTGAGGCGTAAAAGATATAGCCGTGTTTCTTCTAACATGGTCGACAGGTAGGAAAAAAAACTTATTTTTTTTTTTCTATTTTTTCTCCAGCTGACAGAAGAACAGGTTCGGGCCTGTAATTTTGTGAAAATACATGTATTTCGTCGAGGGTCGATGCTTTACTTTTTATTTTGCAATTTTAATGATAAAAATAGCATAGTTGAGTGTTTGAAACAGCCGGGTTAGCGGAAACACAACTATTTTTTTCTACGCCTGATGTTCCAGCGACTGTCCAACTCTTGGTAGCGCTCACAGCGCCATTGACTCTGAACATTGAACATATTTTTTTTGCTGGCATTTTTGTTGTTCCTTTTGTTGCAAACAATTAGAGGGTATTTAGGACTGAGTGGCTTTGCTTTTTCCCAAAGAAATCATTAACCCGGGCAATAACCTCAAATTAACCAGTTCAGATTGGCGGATTCTGTCAGGCTTACTATGTCTTATACAGAGCAAACAGAACATGTTGTATTCCACAGGGTCTACGATAATTGGGCTATTAATTTAAGAAACTAAAACCTGTACGTCAAGACAACCAGTGTAAACAGCCCCTAAAATATTTGCATTATCAAAATATAGGTATTGCCATAAAACATGGTAATAATAGGGTCTACACTGTTTCTCATACATACAGCAGAAAAAAGACATATCAGGAGGTAGAAGAATGGAGTATTTCAGGCCAAGTATGGTAAGTAGATATAAAAGTGTCTCAATACGAAGTGTCATTGCGGTATTTAGAGGAAATACGGTTACCGCAGTCTTATGGGAAAATCAGGTTTCATAATTATTGGCAACGTTTATAGATTCTGTTTGAAATATCACGTCGTATATCATATTCGGGGAAATTGTTTTAAAATGTAGCCTGTTGACATATAAATTCGTCCGGCTAAAGATTTACAGCGTAATATACGTATGCAAATGATCAGAGTCTTGGGAATTCCATTTTGCTTCATCTTCCTAAAGGTGACAGGGCATAATATTAAGCGCTATCATGTACGTTCTCAATCATAAGAATAATTTTAATGCTTCCCTTGGGAGCAAATACTTTTCCTTGCCTTTGTGTCGCCTGTCGAGATCCTTATATGATATCAGATAACGTATCGTCGGGCACGTGCAGCCAGAGAACACATTACCGCAGTCTGACTCAGAACACATTACCGCAGTCTGATCAGAATATTCCATCACGAAAACATACCTATATAATTTTGACTTCCTTAAACCCCACTTTTATATAGTAAAACTGGGGTTTACAGGGGTATACATTATTTTTCTTATTTCTGCTTAAGAACATAGATTGTGGGTACTCGTTCGAACCACCTCGGCGAGGCGGTTCTAATGAGTACCCACAATCTATGTTTTGAACAGAAATATGAAAAAAAAAAAAAAAAAAAATCGGAATTTTTATCTGCAAACCTTCTGTTTTTCGTGGTGAAATTTTCAATATATTTGAATAGGTGTGTTTTCGTAATGACTGGGCGCATTATGAATAGCCAAGGATGCAAAATTTCTTCATGCGGACAACAAAGACTCTGATCCGACTGCGCGGAAATGTCAGAAGGTACTTTTTCTCAGGTCTCCTCAAGTGCTTCTTTAAAGCAACAGTGAAGCCCGGGATCAGACTGCGCAGTTACACGGAAATATCCGGGTAAAACACTGTAATGGCCATAAAAGTATTTTATATCAGAAACCGCACAGCCATACTTAGTGAGCAATGGCGAATATACTTTATAACAATACTACTACTGCTGCTGCTATTACTACTACTACAAATAATAATAATGAGGCAGCGCACGCCAAAACCTATACTGAACCGAAAAAGAAATGCAACTCCAAACTTAAATGGGAATATTTGCAGAAATATTCAATTTTGCAGAAAATCGATTTAACGACACGATTGAGTAATCATTCCTGAACGTAACCACCATAGAGAGTTTAATTTCCATCGAGACTGTGTGGCGCATAAGTCCGTTTTATCAGAAAGGTAGTTATTTCACAACTTCAAAAATACAAGCAGTTAATAACGAGTATGCCCTCCATTAGCATTGAGTCCCGCCCGCTCACGCCTGGTCATGGACAGGATTAAACGATTGATCTCTGCTTTGGAAATTGCATTCCACTCCTGCATGAGCGCGAGACGTAGTTTTTGAAGCGTTGTTAGCGGCTGGGAGCGGTTACGAACACGCCTATCCAAGACGTCCCACAGATACTCTCCTATCTATAGGAGAGAGATCTGGACTATACAGAGGCCAGTGCATCACGCTGACGTTGTTTTGTTGATGAAACGCCATGCTGAGCCTTGTTACATGCGCCCGAGCGTTATTCTGTTGAAATGTAACGTTGTGCTGGCGTACAAATGGCAAAACCACCGGTCGTAAAATGACGTCAACGTAACGCTGAGCCGTCAAAGGGCCATCCATCGATGAATACCAGGGGCGTTCTATGACCATAAGATATGCCAACCCACACCATTAACGCACCACCTCCAAACCGATCACGTTCAACCAAGCAATTGTCACGATAACTCTCTCCGTTACGCCTATATACACGTTGACGGCCGTCAGCTCTGTACAACAAGTACATGTACCTGGACTCATCAGAAAACATAACGTTACGCCACTGACGAAGTGGAAACAGGTTTGGTCTGTGTTGTGTGAGCCACGCCATTCAAACCTGACGTCCTCGTGGTGTTAATGGCATACCAACGTACGGACGACGAGGACGTAAGCCAAAGTCTCGAAGGCGACTCCTGACAGTATCTGCACTTATTCAATTGTTGTGCATTCCTGGTGTCACCTGAGCCGTTTCTACGGCTGTACGGAACCGATTACGAAGATGGGATAGACACATATATCGGTCCAGTCGACGTATCGTGAGCGCGGACGTCCACTTCTGGGCCTGTCATTTGTCGTTCCCGTCTGTCGTAGACGCTGGTACAAACGAGTTATAGTCGATTTACTCACTTGGACGTTCCTGGCGATGACAGCCTGAGAAGTCCCGCGTAGCAGCACTTGGACGCTGCGTTACGTTGATCTTGCGTCAAACGTATCATTTTCCGTAGAAAAATTTTACCGGACTTTTGAAACCCTAACTCCACGTAACACAATATGCCAATATGACGAAGTTACTACATACATTTAATGTACTGCACGTGAAAATATTGAAAACAACGAATTGCAAACTGGAGCGATTAGTTGTACAAATATCGCCCAAATGTTTTCTGCACAATAAAGTTTGAAAAGTATGAACGTAAATCACAAAATAAATTTTCTGTCAACCTTGTGCATGCATGAAAACATTTCAGGTTAAAAAATGCGTTTCTTTTTCGGTTTAGTATACAATAAGACCTGCGTAACCAGCAAAGACTCCAGAGGGTTGTCGGTCATCCCTCTTTGGATAGCCTGGAGACTGTAGACGGCACATACGATCAGCGAAGACTGATGCGCAAGCTGATCTGTTTTCGCTGGTAATTCAAGTCTTATTGTAGGTTTTGTAGGTTTTGATTAGACTGCACAGGTATTAATAATAATGATAATAATAATAGTAATAATAATTATAATAATAATAATTGTGATAATAATAATAATAATAATAGTAATGATAATAATAATATTAATAGTAATAATAATAGTAATAATAATAATAATAATAATAATCATAATAATAGTAATAATAATTATAATAATAATAACAATGATAATGCTAGTAATAATAATAATAATAATAATAATATCTTTATTTATAATGTCTTTACTCTCTGAGGATAACATATTTAAACAATATACTAATGTAACACAGGTTTTAGAAACAACAATATAATGCGAAACGCACGAAAAGGGCCCTTATGTAGTTTTCGGATAACGCAGGCCCTGATCAGCCTGAGGATAAGCAGCGAAGGCTAATCTGGGCCTTTGTTATCCGCCTACAGTATCAATGGATATTGTGGTACAGTCGACTTTCGTTATCTCGACCTCGCTTATTTCGAATAACCGTTTATCTCGAAGTAAAATTCTGGTCCCTGTTTTAACATGAGAATCTAAGAACAGGTTACGAAATATTGCGGAAAAGAGGAGCAATTTCTCCACTTTTCCACAGTATTTTCAATATGTCTAGATAACTTCAGGGGTCAAATTACATATTCATTGGTTAAATGTGTTTGTTCGAGTTATTTTTTCCTCACTTTTGCAACTCTGATATTTCGAGGTACGGATCTCTCAAAGTGTTCCTGAGAGGCCCCTGGAATTCGAGATAACGAGAGTCGAACAGAAAATGCACAGATGAGACTGCAAAGATAAGCACGCTGATCTCGATCCTTTTCGTGCACTGCCCATCATATGGAATTTATACAATATGTACAAACATATTAACAATAAAATAAGGGACAATTCCAGTTCACACAAACTGAATTGCAAGGACACTGCGCTAGCTCACATCAATTAAATTGCAAAGACAGTGCTCCAGTTCATACTAGATAAATTTTATGGACAATGCTCCAGTTCACAGCAACTTAATTGCATGGACTGTTCCAGGTCACACCAACTAAATTGCAAGGACAATGTTCCAGGTCACACCAACTAAATTGCAAGGACAATGTTCCGGTTTACACCAAATAAATTGTGAGGACAACGCCCCAGGTCACACCAACTTAATTGCAAGGACAATGCGTAAGTTCACACCAACTAAATTGCAAAGACTATGTTCAAGTTCACATCAACTTAATCGCAAGGACAATGCATAAGTTCACACCAACTAAATTGCAAGGATAATGCTCCATTTCACACCAACAAAATTGCAAGAACAATGTTCCAGTTCACACCGAATAAATTGCATTGACACTGCTCCTGTTCACACCAGATAAAATGCAATGACAATTCTGCATTTCACACAAACTAAATTGTATGAACAATACTCCAGGGCCCAGTTGTTCAAAGCTAACAATGTCATTAGTTAACGATTCGTTAAAATTTACATTGAGTGATACGCAAATATGCTGAAATGTTTTGCTGAAAAAATGTGAGTAGCTTTTGCAGTGCAAAAGCTACTCACATTTTTTCAGCAAAAAATATCATACTATTGTGTATTGAATCCGCTAAAACAGTTAACGAAATGGCCCTTAACGTTAAGCTAACGACGCTTTGAACAACTGGGCCCAGATTACATGTACACCAACTATATTCCAATGACTGTTGTAAAGGAATATGGGTACAAAGTGTTGCCACACAGGCCGTTTTCACCTGATCTTGTCACTAGTGATCGTCTTCTATTACCAAAACTTCAAAAAGGCCAAATTTCAGAATTCTATCGAAGTGGTATTAATGACTTGATTACGAAGTGAACATGTATTGACTTACAGACTACAGAAATATTATGCTCATAAAATCTGTCTGTAGTTTTTAGTCAATGTATGTTACACCTAAAGCGCCAATATAAATTTGCAGCGGACGACATAATATTTTTTTCAGAGAAAATAAGGAAGGCAGGCGATTCACATGAAAAGTCAAGACCGTTTTCTCAGAAAAACAATTCAAACAGTCATCTGCTGCAGTTGTGATTCGCTTTTAAAAGGTTAGGTATAGTATGGTCGAAATGTTTTGATACCATCATTATGATTGCTGTACAACGTTTTGATTTCCTGTTTGGCTATTCTTAACACCAAACCTCTTCTAAGAAGATGTCTACTCTAGAAGGAAAGAATTTGCTCCCCAATGGAGACAAAGTAATATTGACAGAGTTACCTCTCTGAAAATGTATCATAAATCCTATAAAGATTACATTTTGTATTTTTGTTTGTGTTGCGGTTACTTCGAGCGCGGTCAGTTTACCTAAACACATTTTTGCTTGGCATTTTTAAGCGGTTAACCAGTTTTTATGCGCATTATTTCGCCAGAAACTGACAATTGCCTGTTTTGAATCAGCGGAAGGCAGGGAATGATCGTAGAAAATATTTCATGATTAATCTTCATGAAACACTGTTGCCGGGCCCTGTGGGGATTGAACCCGCGACTCCTGATCGAGCATCCGACTCAGCCACATTTTTGGAAGCAGTCACGCGAATAGGTTGTATACATATAAAATAGCACTGTTCTAGTCAACGTTCACACAGGTTACCATGAAGCTACTTAAAATCTTCTCATGAACTGCTGAATATGTTCTCGTCGGTGAATTTCAATGCATTTCCCGTAAAAATAAGTCGACTATTAATTTATACAAAGAAGATTAGTGTATCGATCAGGGCCCAGTTGTTCAAAGCGTCGTTAGCTTAACGAGCTCGTTAAGGGTCATTTCGTCAACTGTTTTAGCGGATTCAATATACAATATTTTGATATTTTTTGCTGAAAAAATGTGAGTAGCTTTTGCAGTGCAAAAGCTACTCACATTTTTTCAGCAAAAAATTGCAGCATATTTGCGTATCACTCGATGTAAATTTTAACGAATCGTTAACTAACGACGTCGTTAGCTTTGAACAACTGGGCCCTGGTCATTTATTGGAATCCAGTATAAGGTAATGAAACCGTAAATGTTAGTAAGAGTCACCGACATGCTTTCAGAATACGTAGCTAACGAAAATATTTCCCAAAAACACTTCATTAAGTGATAAATTACACAGATGCAAAGTTGGGCTTATATTTGCGCCTAAACAAAAAGTTACAACTTTCTTTAATTTTAGCCGTCGTCATGTCAAGAACTGTCTTCCTCCACATGCAAATTGCGCATGCTTACACATGCGCAGAGTATCCCAGGGCAGGCGCAGCTCACGAAGATAAATTTGATTCTCCAATAAACGATATGTAATGCGCAGTCCACAATGTAGACACATTTGCAGCCTGGCCCCAAGGCTGTATAACCTTTTTTGTGCTCATCACGAAAACAGACCTATATAATTTTGCCCACTTAAACCCCACTTTTAAATAGTAAAACTGGGCTTGGACCCAATAGGTCCGAGAACTGGGGTTTACACGGGTGTACATTATATTTCTTAGTTTTGCTTAAAAACATAAATTGTGGGTACTCGTTTGGACCGCCTCGCCGAGGCGGTTTTAACGAGTACCTACAATCTATGTTTTGAGCAGAAATATGAAAAATATATCAGAGTTTTATATCTGAAATTTTTCAGTTTTTGGAGGTGAAATTTTCTATATATTTGAATAGGCGTGTTTTCGTAACTCAGCTGACCTGAAATTTTCATTGTTAGCATTTTCATTATTATTAGCAGAGACATTTTCCTGTTCAGCTATGATCAGCAAGAAATAAATAAAGTTAATATAAATTTGACATTTATTAGCAGGACAAACTTCAAGCTCAGCTGAGTTCAGCATGAACATGTTTTAGAACCTCGGGGCCTGATCTGTGCATGTACATTTGATTTATGCCAAAAGCCGAAAACATGGCTTTGTTGGTCCACGCTAAAAGAAAAAGAAAATATCTTCCAGCATGTGCAAAATGCGCAGATTCAGATCAACCTACGCATGCGCAAAGTATCACCTAGGCCTTAGGTCTCAATTCATACACTGTGATATCCAATGATTCTGTTAGCGGACAGTGAACCCAGTAAGCATTCTACATAAATCTATAGCGGGCCGTTATCGGCCCGTCAGGGCAGCTGACGGGCCGATAACGGCCCGCTGTAGATTTATGTAGAATGCTATCTGGGAAGGCCATGATCAGACTGCGTGGACGCGCAGGCTGATCTGGGCCTTCGCTGTCCGCTCATGCCTGAAGGCACGTTTTTGCATGGCGCGGCCCATTCATTAACGCCGCCAAATATACTTGGTAAAAAGTCAACAAACGGCAAAAGGATGATATTTTCTTCTTTTGAAAAGCAAATAGTCTTTGACATGTCGTAAAAATCTCCTTTTCTTTGTAAGATAATATTATCCATTTCTTTTTACCTACTTGTTTTGTCCTAAGACTGGTGAAGATTTATTTGTGAGTAGTAATATATAAAATACAAAATGTAAAATGGCAGTTTACATGTACTTCGATCATTAAAGGGGTGAACAGCGCTGTCGTTCAACTTCACCTGTTTTTACTTTTATAATGGTGAATTATGCTATCTTTCTACACTTCAAACATATATATTTGTTAAGAATCTTCTGGTTGCATTTCGGATAGCCAAGGATGCAACATTTCTTTATGCAAACAACAAGTTCTGATCAGACTGCGCGGATTCGCGCAGACTGTTTTGAAACTTTGTTGGGCACAGAATGTACGTGTTCTCACGTCGCGGTTTACACATATTGCTTACACCCATACATGAGAGTTCCGGTTGTCTGAGGTTTATTTTTACGTGTTTATATACTGATATTATCTCTCTTTTTTTCATTGACAACATAGCCAACTGTAAATAAAAATGAAAAAGACAGATAGAAACAAAAATGTAGATTGGGCCTACATGTATGACGTTCTATAAATAGAACTAACATATTGCTATGCTCACATTTCCAGATGATTTCCGAGGAGACCAGAAACATAATCATGACATGATCTATTACTCTGAAATGTAATTGGATACACCCATTAAATATATTAAATTGAAATTTAAGGTGAACATTTATTCCGCCGTTTTGCAAAGACAGGCAACTTCTGCAGGGAGGAAGTTGCCTGCGAAATATTTGAAGCGTTTCAAAAGGACCTGCTATTAAATAAAAATAATTTAATCCTTTGTGAGTAGCCCCTAACTGAAAGGAAGCCAAATATTTTCATACCTGCGTCTCACTAATTCAGGCATACCGTATTCCGACAGACAGGCCTGAGCAAACAGTGTAGACCCTGATGAGACGCCGCAGAACGTACATGCGTACATATTTAACCATGATACATGTACACATATATAATCATGATATATGTACACATATTTAATCATGTTACATGTACACATATTAAATCATGATACATGTACACATATCTAATCATGATACATGTACACATATTTAATCATGATGCATGTACACATATCTAATCATGATACATGTACATATATGTAAGAGGACTGGGTACACTTGGTAGTCTTACCACCATTTTTTCTCATGGAAGACACGTTTTGTTACTCTCTGATTCCTTTTCTGCACACCCAACTCTTTTTAGAAAAACAAAATGATCTACTTTGGAAAGTAAGAATTGGCCCTCTTAGGGAGATGACTCTTTCCTTTTAGAGTTGCAACTTGAAAACACGCCCGTATACTTTTTTTCCCTTTAAACCCCACTTTTATATAGTAAAACTGGGATTTACAGGGGTATACGTTGATTTTCTTATTTTGTTAAAAACATAGACTTTTGTGGGTACTCGTTAGAAACGCCTGTGGGTACTCGTTAGAAACGCCTCGCCGAGGCGGTTCTACTGAGTACCCACAATCTATGTTTTGAGCAGAAATATGAAAATACCAGAATTTTTTATCTGAATTTTTTTCCTTTTTTGTTTGTAAAATGTTCAATATATTTGAATAGGCTTGTTTTTGTAATGACCTTTTTTAGACAGAAGGCAAAACAATTTTGAAACAGCTGTTTTCTACAAATGTGTATCCATTTACCTTAACATATCGTATTTATCTTAACAGCTTGGGACAACTAAACACCGTATTATATTTCAGCCAACCATGACAAAACCCACAATAAGACCTGTGTATCCAGCAAAGACTCAGACCAGCCTGTATATCCACACAGTACAGCAAGGATTCTCGCTTATTCCTCTTTGGATAGCCCAGAAGCTGTAAAAGGCACATGCAATCAGTGAAGACTTTGATCAGAGTTTGCGAATGCGCAGACTTATCTGTCTTCGCTGGTCGCACAAGTCTTATTGCAGGTATTGTCGTGCGCTGGCTCAATTTTGATCTCAATTTGAACAAAACAATTCTATAACGGTTGTCCTTGGAAACGCTGAACACACCGTTCGAACGAAAATGGAAGCCTATCTTAAGCTCTGTTGATGTTTCTAAAACTACTGAATGAGTTGCGAACAATGTAGACCCTGATCAGATGCCGTGTTCTCCGGTATATGAATTTGGTCTACACTGCTTGCTCCGACATGTCTGTCCAAATACTTAGAAGAGATACGGTATTTTCAAAAACTTATATGAGCCATCCTAAAACAATTCTAACGAAATTGCATGGGCGCCCAGCGAAGACTCAGATCAGACTGGGCCTGCGCCCAGTCTGATCAGAGTCTTCGCTGTCCGCATGAAGAAAGCTTGGGTCCTTAGCTACCCAATAAGCGCACAGCAGAGACTCTGATCAGACTTAGCGGATGCCCAGGCTGATCTGAGTCTGATCTGTGTTTTAGATGGGCGCACAGCCATTTTGTTAGTGAATGAGTAAGTCCACGAGAAAAAATCTGTCTTCCGGGCCATATACGAACATGAAAGATCCTGATGAGGCAGCAAACCTGCACAATCAGACTAAGGCCTTTGCTAAACATCGATACATTCTGCAGTAGTCTATGGGTCTGTAATGGGTCAGCAAATATTGTTAACAAATTGCACCGATGCGCAGTCTGATCAGGGCTTGTACAGTCCTTTTATGCACGAAAGGCGTATTTTCGAATTGTTCGGCGCACTAATATTGTTAGAATATTGGGTGTGGCAGTTCGTGCCATTTATTTTAACAGTTACATGAGAAAAGCGTTTTGGAGTTTAGGCGAAATGTATGGATTCTTGGGCATCTGGTGCATTCGCACGGTCTCAAAATACGTTTTTTCTGTACATTGATACGTACGAAAGCGGAGGGTGAAGACATTGATCAGACTATGAGGATTTGCAGGCTAATAAGGCATTCGCTGCCCGCATATGCCAGATGGCATGTTTCCGCTTGACGAGGTGCAACATTTTGCTGTCTGCGTGGGTAAATTGCACGGCATGTTTTAAATGCAGTTTAACTTACTGAATGGAAACATAACGACCAAGGACAAAACAGTGATATTTTAAGTTTGAATTAGCTAAATTTCTGATAGCTCCAAATGAATGATGTTACGTTTGACAAAAAGGGAGTACATTTTTCTGCTACGTAAGTACATGTATATATCCGATGACCTATAAATGATTCATTTCCCAAAATGTTCGGACTCCTTAATTCCTTACCTTGTACCTTTCATAGCCAGAATTTGAACTTATCCAGTGCATGGTGCATGTATGGTTTTGTATGATGGTTTCTTAAATTTCTTTCATTTGGGGACAGTTGTTGATAGTTATTCAGATATGTGTTGGTTTAAACATATTTATTTCCATAATGTTTACATTTATAACGCATACAAAAATACAACAATAAGATTAGAACGAAAACAGAAGAGCTTATTTACACCCTTTCCAATAAGATATGTGTTAACACATATCTTATTGGAAAGGAAGTAAATAAGCTCTTCTGTGTTCCTTTCCTATAAGATACGAGTATGTGTTAATACACGAGAAAAAAAAAATCATTCAAGCCTTAAAGGTTTTCCTGGCTCAAGTCGATTCTGTTTATTACTATTAATATTATTATTATTATTATGGATGTTCTCTCTTTGTCTATCCTTTCCTTTCGCTGTCAGGCCTGACTGTCTCTCTCTCTCTATCTATCTTTAGTCCTTGATTAATCTTTATACTTTTTCAGTTGTTCCTAACTAAGGGACATAACCCCGAGTATACAATGTATCATTATAAGCTGCACCAGATTGTTTACCTTGGAAAAAAAAAAGGCAGACAGGTAGAGTTTTGAGACAGACTACTTAGAAGTAAAACAGTATATTACCAGATCGGTCCATGCCACAGCCGTGGACCCATGCTGAGCCACCAAATTGGTGAGAAATTGCATAGGCGTACCGGGGCTAGAACCAGGGATCCTCGGATTACCATTCCAATGTCCAACCGACCGAGCTGTGCGGCCGCCCCTTTTATATTTTCCTCGCCTTAAAACTCGCCTGTGCCATTTGATGTCATTGTATTTAATCCAAACAGTGTAGAGCCTTATCTAGGTCTGCACTTTTAACATAGGTCCTACTGTCAGGATATTATGCATGAACTGAAGTGAATTTCAGGCATTAACCCACTTATCATCACGAAAACAGGCCTATATAATTTTGACCCCCGTAAACCCCACTTTTATATAGTAAAACTGGGGTTTCAACGGGTATACATTATTTTTCTTATTTCTGCTCAAAAATATAGATTGTGGGTACTCGTTAGAACCGCCTCGGCGAGGCGGTTCTAACGAGTACCCACAATCTATGTTTTGAGCAGAAATATGAAAAATATCAAAATTTTTAACTGAAAATTTTCATTTTTGTTTTTGGTGGTAAAATTTTCAATATATTTGAATAGGCGCGTTTTCGTGATGTGCCTGCCGTCTCATAAAGAGGCAGCTGGCAAATGGTATAGACCCAGATTAGAGGTCACATTCTGTGAAGTCTGATTAGGCTCTACGGTGCACTGTTTGCACTAAGTACAGAATTTCTATAATAAATGATAATGATGAAAAAAAACAAAAAAACAAAACAAAAAAAAAAAAAAAAAAAACACACACATGGGCGTTTTTATTTTTTTAAATGACCCAAATCCACTATCCTATGAGGCGAGCCGAAGGTGTTAAAATTATCCAATTCAACTATCTTATAAGTCGAGCCGAAGATTTTAAAATCGCCCAAATCGAGGCTAAGCCGAAAGAGTTAAAGGCTAGCCGAAGGAGTTAAAACGGTCAAAATCGACTATTACATGTGTATATGAGGCGAGACGAACCTTCGGATAGTCGATCTGGGCCATTTCAACGTGCATTTTGGACCTAACTCAAAGCCAAACGTTTGACTCGCCTTATAGGATAGTCGATTTGGACCATTTAAACATGAAACTAGACAAACATTTCATCAGAGATGGACCTACCCAAAGCAAGAGATAGAATAGTTTATAAGGCATTTACTGTTTAATGAGTTAAGACCACATAACAATCAAAGATGAAATAATAACACAATTAATTAGAATCTGCTTCAGTGAAGTATTCTAAATCAACTACAGTCGAGCTTCAGTGACACGAACATCTTTGGGCCCATGGAAATTAGTTCTAGACGTTGGTAGTTCGAGCCTCTGAGGGTTTTCACAGCGCCTGGTTCGGAGGCAAATAGGGTAATTTAGGGATGCCTTTTGTATCTTCTACAAAATAATTCTATGTTGAGTGTACACATTTGAATCGCCTCGATGAGGCGATTCAAATGAGTATACTCAGCATACATTATCATGACAAAATAAGAACATTTTCCTAAAATATCCCCACATATTTGTTTTCTTGAGCTATCGGAAGAATTTCCTGGGGACTCAGACAGAAGTTCGAAACAGCCAAGGTATGCGAGCCATCAGTGTTCGAGTCATTGAAATTTTCACTGTATATGCTCAGTTAGAAAGTAAAGGATCCTAGTAAGCATTCTATATGTATATAAACCTATAGCGGGCCTGTATCGGCATGTCAGGGTAGCTGACGGGCCGATAACGGCCCGCTGTAGATTTATAAAGACTGATACGAGCTGGGATATGAGCAAGTGCATAAATTAAGTTACAAAGTGACTGAATCGCGAAAAGATTTACCTAATTCGCCTTTTCTGTCGTTTCAGTTGTCATCAGTTATAACAACATTGCAACAACAAATGCAGAAGAGACAACGGACGAATTCAAGGAACATTCAGAAAAGTCAACGGACGAATTCATGGAGCAATTTGAAGAGACAACGTACATGTACGAATTCAAAGAACCGTTAGAACAGACAACGGACGAATTCAGAGAAAATTATGATGTAACAGACTGGCCAGAGAGCATGCACTTACCAGGATTTGAAGAAATGCCAGAAGGACATACGACGCTCAACTTCAACAATGAAATATCGGATGCAACAGATTGGCCGCTGTACGGCCATTTACCAGGTATTGCCGAAGTGCTAGAAAACATGGGTATGTGAAAAAGAATCATGGCCCCTGTCAAAAATCCAAATAATAAATTTGTTATATTGCAGATCTTTTATTAAGAGTTCTAAGTCATTCGTCAAAAAAGTTACCGGTCGATGAATAAAAATGGCATGAAACAGCAGGTGATATCAATGGGGCCGCGTCAAATAAAAAAAAAAAAAAAAAAAAAGCCGCTAACTGCACAGGTTCAGATTATCCTGTAGGGCCCTCAGAGTTTCATCTCAGTCTTTGGTGTAATTTTATGCATTAAACAGTATCCAGTCGGTTTTAAGGGACAGCGAATGCCCTGATCAGACTGTGCGGACGCGCAGTCTGATCTGGGCCTTTGCTTTCAGCACATGGCCAAAGACACATTTTTTGGCGTGGCTCTTTCACTGTCATGGCGATTCAGTAAACGATACATTTGCTAACTGTTTTCTTTTTTTCCAAGAGAATACTTACAATGATTATTTTTGGTAAATATTGTCAATATATATATATTTTTAAATAAATAAAATATTGTATCAATACATACTTTATATATATCTTGTTCGTAAATATGTATTGATACAATATTTTATTTTGACAATAGAATAATCACAATATATAAAAATGTATATTTATTTGCCAAAATATATATATATATTGACAATATTAAAAAAAAATCATTGTAAGTTCAAAAGAAATGTACGATATTGTGTAAAATTAGCATTGTGGGATATGTTCGTTCGTCTGTCATTACTGACAATGACCAATCCTTATCAACTGTGTGATGTGTTATTATTTGTGTGTTCTAAGATGGCTGATGAGACCAATCTTAGCTCTAAACTGCCTGTTGCAGATAGAACTAGAGAGGTCTGAGGAAGAAAGCTCTGTTGGTGATGCCTTAGCTCTGGCTTTCCGCTGTGCACGTTTCTGCTCGGCTTCGCTGATTCTTTTTGCTTCGTATTCACCAGCTCCCCTTTTTATGAGGCCTCGCCACTTTGTACAATCTTGTGCAATCTGTTCCCATGACTCATTTGGTATGAAATCTTTAAGGGAGGCTTTGAGGGTGTCCTTGTATCGCTTCTTCTGACCACCATGGGAGCGTTTTCCTACTTGAAGTTCTCCATAGAGGATTTTCTTTGGCAAACGTTCATCAGGCATTCTGGTAACATGGCCTGTCCATCTTAACTGTGCCAATTTCAGAAGAGTATGTATACTCTGCATCCCTGCCCTTTTCAGGACTTCTGTGTCTGGAATCCTGTTTTGCCACTTGATCTTTAGAAGTTTTCTAAGACAGCTTGTATGGAAGTGGTTCAGTCGTTTGGCATGCCGTTGGTAAACTGTCCAAGTTTCGCATGCGTATAATAGTGTTGGCAGCACTACCGATCTATATACTTGCAGCTTTGTGTCAAGTCTGATTCCACTTCGGTCCCAAATACTTCCACGTAGCCGGCCAAATGCTGCACTAGCTTTGGCAATTCTAGCATTGACTTCATCATCAATGTGCACAACTCTAGACAATGTGCTTCCAAGGTAGATGAACTTGTCTACCACTTGCAGTCGTTGACCTTTCACTGTGATGGTAGGCTCCTTGTAAGGCTTTCCAGGTGCCGGCTGATATACTACCTCAGTCTTTTTGATGCTGATTGTGAGATCATAGCTGTCACATGAATCAGATACTTGATCCACACCTTTTTGCATTTTCTCTTCTGTTGGAGCACCCTTTGCCATGTCATCAGCAAAGAGGAACTCGTCTAGCACCTCTGTCTGCACCTTAGATTTAGCTTGCAACCTTCTTAGGTTGAAAAGTTTCCAATCAAAGCGATACCTAATAGGTATACCATTGTCACCATCCTCGAAAGCATCTGTAAGCATAGCAGAAAACACCATGCTGCACAGTATCGGCAATTATATTTATTATATACTATTTATACTATTGACAATAAATACTTATGCAGCATAGGAATATATTTTTATATCGCAAATAAATATTTGATTGTGAATAAATATATTTTATTGGCAATAAATATCTTAATATAGAATACATATTTTTAATAGGGAACAAATATATTATCAAATACAATTCTACAACGTATATCACGCCATATTCGGGCAAATTAAGGGTAGATTTTTAACTCTACATTCTCTAATTATCTATAGTTAAACACATAAATAATGTATGATTTATGTCTTTAACATAGACAAATAAAATTATGAAGCTACAAAATCTGTGCAAACGATTTGGAAAGAAGACAGTCTGTAAAGAATATAGAAATATAATAAAAATAAACTGGGGCAAATTAACATGATTTATGTATATATTTAGGATGTCTCTCTATAAATGTATACCCGAGTTATTTAAGCCATCGGCTTTCGGTAACGCTGCAATAATATATAGAGAGACTAAATTGTGCTAGGCTCAGTAGCGATCAACTATTCAGCCGGGACACAGAGTTTCGTGCGCCAAGCGAAGACTTAGAGCGTCGTCGCAGGTTACTCTGTGGGGAGCCAAGAATCCAAAGCGTTTTCAGGCAGACAGTTTAAGCCTATGATCAGACTGTGCCGGTGCGCAGGCTGATCTGAGTCTTCACTAAGCGTACGTGCAATATTGTAGGAACTGCTCTACGATAATGCTAATAGAGACAGCGCATGACAAAACCTTCCAAATGGCATGTGCGTCCAGTGCAGACTCAGATCAGACTGGGCTACCGCCCAGTCTGATCAGAGTCTTCGCTGTCAGTATGAAGAAAGCTTAAGCCCTTAGCTACCCAACGAACGCATAGCAAAGACTCTGATTAGACTGTGTTGATGCTAAGGCTGATCTGAGTCTTCGCAGGGCGCACATGCCATTTTGTAGGTTTTGTCATGCGTTGGCTCAAGTATGGTATTTATAATTGTGACTACAGTGAACCATCCCGAGGTCGGCAACATTCTTTCGTGGAGATTGATCATGAAATATTTTCTGCGGTCATTCTCTCCCTTCCGCTGATTCAAGAAGGGCAGTTGTCAGTTTCTGGCGAAAGAATGTGCACAATACTGGTTAACCGCTTAGAGGACTAAGCCTACCCAGTAAACGTGTGGTTAGGTAAACTGACCGCGCTCGACATGACCCCATTGGGTTGATTGGGCTGTAAAACCTCAACACAAACAAACAGTGAACCATCGTTACATTTGTTTCAAAAGATGTTGCCATTAAAATGAATATACTATTGTAAAGAATTCTTAATGGACAGAATGATAAGTAAAACAGACACACAGAACATATGATTTGAAGATTTGTTAGAATCGCCATCGATGAGGCGATTCTAACAAATATCCAAAAACATATGTTGCTTGAAGTTTGATTGCAATATTCTTGCATGATTTCTCATTAACTGTCATCTCTTCAGCCAAGGTTTCGTGACACTCATATTGTCATTATAACGAATTTTATCATTGTATGGAGTTTCGGTATAAAGGGGGTTGACTATATTATTATTATTATTATTATTATTATCGCAGATTAGCCAAGGATCCAAAGCGTCTTTAGGAAGACAACAAAAGCTCTCATTAGAGTTCGCCGATCTGAGTCTTCTCAGGGCGTATAGATAGTATTTTAGGAAATGTTGAGCCCTGACACTATTATTATTATTATAATTACAAGTATTAGTATTCTTATTATTATCATATTTATTTTTATCGTTTTTATAATTATTATCCTTATTACAATTATTATTATTATTATTATTATTATTTATATACTAATATTTATATTATTATTTTATTTTTATTGTTGTTATTATTATTATTATTAACATTGTTATTATTAGTATTATTATTATTGTTGTTGAGGATCTTTTGCAGAAGGGTACGATGATACGTCGACACGGAGCGTTCAAGATTTTCCAGATCATACAGATTTTAAAGAACCATTGAACATTCCATGTCTACAAGGATGGGCGGTTGATGGTATTGCAATTATTGATGCAAATTGTTCATCTAATTTACCGTTAACTGGAGGTAAAGTCGATGTTTTTTTTGTTGTTTTTTTTTTTCTGTATAAAACTGAAATATAATAGATTACTCATAAAGGTTTCTGCTGTGTCTGCATAAAGCGGTGATCTAGTGTTAATTTCAACGTTGTCCAGTTTGTCTGAAAATATTAGTTTGACGAACTGTTACGACAGTATATCGTCTGCTCAACGCATGGTTAAAGGTAATTATGCGGGTTGTTCAAACTGTTCCTTAGTTCCACAGACACATGCTTTCTGCACGGGAAAAACAAAGTGTAAATAATTACTGCCATTTAGTTATCCTTTTCTGTTTACTTACATGTACCATGACCCAGATCCTATCTGTATTAACGAAAGTTTATTCACCAGCAGCAGATTGAAACACACATGCAAGAAAAAGGACGTGTAACGACCCTCCGGATAATTGCTTCGCTAAACTTGTAGTATTCTTCCATACTGACAAGATTAAAAGTATAACAGGCTGTTTATATATACATTTATATTTATATCTGAATGGCACGACTGACCGAATCGAACTTAGTTTATGCTAAAAAGAGTGGTAATTAAAAAAAAACAAAAAACAAAAAAAACTATTTTATAAAAGCAGAACCAACAAGTATTATCTGTAAAAAACAGATACACGACGTAGGAACAAAAGTATATTTACATACTTATAACAATGAAAAAAGGGAACGGGACGGATTCATGAAAAAAAAATCAAAATCCTGGATTTCGAACTCGCAACCGTCAGCATGGTAGGCGAACCCATTCCCGACTGAGCTATGGGAGCTGTTTCAGTGTCGCCAAAAAACTAAATTATATATTGCTCAGCAGCTACATTTTTCTACTGCTAAAAGTAAATCTCGTAACTCAATACTGTGCGTATGGAAGGACGAAGAGCACAGTATCGTTCGAAAAGAATTGTAAGTACCCTGTTTTTATTTTTTAGTATTTTCATGTTTAGGTTTGTCCTTACCTTGCAGTTTTATCGTAATCTTGAAAACACTTTTCAAAGCATAATTTACAATGACTAATATGACGTGCCCTTTTACGGTAATAACAGAGAACATACGCTAAGAACATAGATTATGTTAGAACCGCCGCGGCGAGGCAGTTCTCACAAGTACCCACAATCTATGTTTTTAGCAGAAATATGAAAAAAAAACATAATGTATACCTCTGTAAACCCCAGTTTTTCTATATAAAAGTGGGGTTTAAGGGGGGGGGGGGGGTCGAAATTATATAGGTATGTTTTCGTGATGAATGTTATCGTTAGAAAGAGTAAATAAACGACTGACAGATAAACTGTAAATATATTCTTAAAGAAATTACCTTTGCGAGCAATGAACGCATTCACAGCTTACTTGTCAAGTATTCTATGCCAGACTAGCTGATTTCGGAGAATTAGGTGTCGTCAGTGACGCTCATATGAATTGTCAGAACTCCAAGATTTGGCTCAGTGATTCAAGAAAAGACCAGTAAATATCAATTGTCCCAGCTTCTAATTTGTCCTAGATATTTATCGTTTTGGTTTTGATTAACACGGCCTGATACCAATCGGTCCGAGTTTGCGTGATACAGCCTTATAATCAATTGCATCTATTGAAGTGATCTGTAACGTGAAAAAACAACAAAAAAACATCAGTCTTTTTGATGCTTATTGTGAGATCATAGCTGTCACATGAATCAGATACTTGAGCCACACCTTTTTGCATTTTTACTTCTGTTGGAGCACCCTTTGCCATGCCATCAGCAAAGAGGAACTTGTCTAGCACCTCTGTCTGCACCTTAGATTCAGCTTGCAACCTTCTTAGGTTGAAAAGTTTCCCATCAAAGCGATACCTAATAGGTATACCATTGTCACCATCCTGGAAAGCATCTGTAAGCATGGCAGAAAACATCATGCTGAACAGCGTTGAAGCTAGTACATATCCTCGCTTAACTCCATTTGTCGCAGGGAATGACTCAGAAAACTCGCCACCATTTTGGTTCATTGCAAGCATACCATTATGGAACTGCCGCACTATTGCTATGAATTTAGCAGGACAGCCAAACTTTGCCATAATTTTCCAAAGTCCCTCACGACTGACTGTGTCAACTGCTTTAGTAAGGTTGACAAAGGTCATGCAGAGGTCCACATTCTGTTCCTGGTATTTTTCTTGAAGCTGTCGTGCTGTAAAGATCATGTCTATTGTTCCTCTTTATTTATTGAATCCACACTGGCTTTCTGGTGGAAGCCCTGACTTTCAAGATATTCATTCAGTCGATTCAGTAGGACCCTAGCAAGGATCTGCTCAGCAACTGACAATAAAGATATGTCTCGATTATTGTCACAGACTTGAAGATTCCCTTTCCTTTTGAATAGCCGGATAATTGTTGCATCCTAGAATTCTTGAGGGATGGGTTCTTTTCTCCACATAACGTGAAATGTCAGTTTCTGTGGCAGTCTGTTGATAGCTTCATCACTGATAGATGATTGCCGATTAAGGACACCATCAAACTGTTTAGCCCATCTTTTCAAGAAAGCTACTTTGTCAGTTAGAAGACATGTTCAGTCAGCACTACGAAATGGGATGGTTCCTGAGCTCTGGGGACCATATATTGTCTTGAGTGTATCAAAGAACTTTTTCATATCCTTTCTGTCTGCAAAGGACTGGATTTCACCAGCCTTTTTGCTCAGCCAGGAGTCTTGCATGTCTCTGAGCCTAGTCTGTACTGTCTTGCACATGTTTGAATAGGCACTTACTAGATACCGATTTGGTATTTCTGATGTAAGCCTTGTGTGTTTGGTGTTTCTCTTCAAGGAATTTCTTAATTTTTTTGTCATTCCCATCCAACCAATCTTGGTATTTGCGGGATACTAATCATAGGGAATCCATTGCCAAAGAGTGAACGGTGTCTCTGAAGACTGTCCAGCTCTCATCTACATCTTCTCAACTGTGTTCCAATGTATCTAAACGGCTCAGAGACGAATGCTTGCCTCTTGCTGTCTTGTTTCAGCTTGGAGACATCCAATTTCTTTGGCACTTTCTTGACTTGTGGTCGTCGTACAGGCTGAATACGCAGGTTGAGTTTGCTGATAACAAGCCTGTGATCTGTCCAACAATCTGCACTACACATAGTCCTTGTCAGTCTGACATCCTGTCTGTCCTTCCTTCGCACTAGTGACTACAACATAGTCAGTGAGATACCAGTGTTTAGAGCGAGAATGCATCCATGATATCTTTCTGCGAGTTGGTAGACGGATAGACTAGCTCCTAGACCTTAATGTCATGTTTTATCACTCCTTACTATAAGCTGATTCAAATTTATGTATAACATCTTGTATAGCCAGTCTCTAATTGTTGGTCTCTGACATCAAGGATATCTCCAAGATTAGTTGCTGCTATCAAAGAGGTGAGGCAAGCAGTAAGTAGTAGATGGCCCTTAGTACATAAAGTAAATTAATAATTATAATTGATTGATGATAATAATATTGATATCCGACTAGTAGCTAGTCTAGTAGACGGATAACTGTGTTGGTGATCGGTAATTTATGCTCTGCACACTTCCTTAAAAGAAGGAGTCCTTTGCTGTTGAACTTTCCTACACATTCAGATCCAATCACTCCTTCCCAGGTTTGGTGGTCTATGCCCACTCTAGCATAAAGTCGCCGAGGAGGATGTTTGTCTGACCGGGGTGCTACATAAATCACAGAATCCAGATCATCATTGAACCCGTCTTCAACTTCATCTGAGTTGGTCATTGTGGGTTCATAGGCACTTACAATTGTTGCATGCCTCTTGCCAGATACGGGAAGTCTCAGCGTCATCAGGCGGTCATTTATGCCTTTTGGAAGTCCTGAGAGTTTGCTGACGAGGTGCGACTTGATGGCGAATCCTACTCCTGGTTCACGTCGCTCTTCTATTTTGCGTCCACTCCAGAAGAAAGTGTAACTAGCACCAACTTCTTTTAATAGCCCTTCCTCTGCAAGGCGATTCTCACTCAGAGCTGCAGTCTCGACTTTGTATCGGTCAAGTTCCAAAACAACTAGAGCTGTTCTTCGCTGAGGTCTGCCAGAACCAGGGCTGTCCATTATGACGCGCACATTCAAAGCACCGATGGTTAAAGGTACAACCTTCATCTTCTTTTTTCTTGTTCGACCGCTAAATGGGATTCCCGCTGATCGCGGATAACCAGCCAGGAGTTTTGAAGCGGACAGTTGTTTGGGGCACCTTTTCTAGCCTCTTCCCCATGGTACGGGGGTGAGCAGAGCGATCAGTCGCTCAGTTCGGCTGCCGAATTCCCCATACTGCTCCGCTCTTAAGGAAAGCGACCATATAGAACCTTACCGCCTGTGTGCAGGTCCACAACTACAGCTTCAAGTGTTTTCTCGCCTGCTGCTTCGCCGCTCGCTCATCACCACATGGCTTTTGTATGACTTGCATATGTCTGCTTGCTGTGAATGTGTGTTGCTGATTAAGATGACATGCGCTGTGAATTGGATTATAGTGAGGGAGAGGCGGGCACTCTCTCGTCCAGGCCTAGCTGGATCCAGAGGCAAGACAGTGTCAGGAAATCTGGAGCTAAGCCCGGATGCAGTGGATGACCATGACGCCTGTTGTGCCTTGCCATGCTCTCCATGCCACACAACATGCTGCTGCATCTCCGTTTAGGCCGTGAATCATAGTAATCGTTTCCTCCGCCCCAGCTGCCGAAGCAGACTTTACATAACTGGAACAGGCAAATCCAGATATGCAGGTTTTTATTTGGAGTTGCCAACTCCTAGATGGATTGCCGACCAGGGCTTGAGAGCTCCATCTACCCTAGATATTGCTACACAGATTCGGTTAACAGCTTTATAGAAGCAGTAACTTAAATGTCTTATGTAGCACTACGATGAAGAATAAGCGTGTTTATAATGTACAGTCGAAACTCAACAGCTCCACACCGATGGCTCATTTGCCATGGCTGATTCGAACTCGTTTTCGAAAACCTACGAAATTCTTCCGATCGCTCCAGAAAACTAATATTTAAGGAAATTTTCTTATTTTATCATGAAATTGTATGTTGTGCGCATTCATAAGATTCGCCTCGTCAAGGCAATTCTACTTGTATATTAGAAGATCGAAAAGACTTCTCTAAATTATCGCCATTTGCTTCCTAACCTTGCAACAAAATTACCCCTCAGTGGCTCGAACTGCCCATGTCTCGAACAAGTTTCCATGGTTCAAAAGGTGGTAAAGATGTTGAAATTTGACTGTATATGGACTGTCTGACACAAAAGTGAAAGATGGTTCTGAGAATGAAAACGAACATCGTCTTTAGGATGTCTTCCTGAGAAGATCCCTGAGATGCAGCTGTTGACACCTATACAAATGAGCTACAAATGAGTGGGAGAAACACCTAAATAATTTTGACCCCCCTTAAACCCCATTTTTTATGGTAAAACTAGGATTTACAGGAGGATACATTATTTTTTTCTTATTTCTGTTAAAAAACATAGGTTGTGGGTACTTGTTAGAACCGCCTCGTTATCTGAAAATTTCCTGTTTTGGGTGATGAAATTTCATGTATATTTGAATAGGCGTGTTTTTGTGATGTGAAGTAAATTATTAGTAAAGACGCTCAGTAAATGCAACAGTCACGAATCACAGTCTTACCGAAGCATCAAAAGAGGGAGAGGTGAGGAACAAGTAAGGACAACACAAACGTCAAATATGAAACTACAGACGGACAAAGAAGAATTGTAACAGTAGAACCGCTAGGAAAACTAGCTGAAAGAAGTTCTATTTCCGCAAAACCTCACCCTAAATTCTGATGCAGCTCAAAATTACAAATATATGCTAGGTACGCTTAAGGTTACTCTACCTCCTCTGAGAAACACCACAGTAAATTCAATTAACATCTTGTCATCTACACACAGTTCTGGTTTTTTGTCCCATTCGTTGTCTTATGTTCTGTTTTTTTTTTTTTTTTTTTTTTTTTTTTTTTTTTTTTTTTTTTGTGTGTGTGTGTGTGTGTATCATGTCTAGCATTGTAATCACCTTGTTGAGGATGAAAGAGCCTGTTGCTGTGCTTTTCTTTGGTCTGTGATGTCCGTTATGGTTTCTTTGGTTTCATTGCTCTTGGTGTCCTTGGTAGATTATGACCTGTGATTGACCGGCACAGTGGCTCAGTGGCAGAGCGTCTACTATGTGACCGGAAGTTTGCGCGTTCGATCCCCGGCTGGATCATACCAAAGACTTTTAGAAATGATACTAGCTGCTCTATCACTTGGCGCTCAGCATTAAGAAAGTAGAGCTAGAACTTGTCAGCTCAGTATCAGTACAATGTGACTGGGTGGAGTAACATGCCAAAGTGTCTGGGGCGTGATATTTCAGTGAGGCAGCACTCCAAAAGTGAGCATTGATCTCCCTGCCACATCCAGACACCGTCGCGACATGACTGAAAGATTGTTGAAAACGACGTTAGGCCCAAATCAAACAAACAAATGACCTGTAATTGTGACTATACCAGGGCCCAGTTGTTCAAAGCTAACGATGTCGTTAGTTAACGATTCGTTAAAATTTAAATCGAGTGATACACAAATATGCTGAAAGTTTTTGCTGAAAAAAATGTGAGTAGCTTTTGCAGTGCAAAAGCTACTCACATTTTTTCAGCAAAATATATCAGAATATTGTATATTGAATCTGCTAAAACAGTTAACGTAATGACCCTTGACGAGCTCGATAAGCTAACGACGCTTTGAACAACCTGGCCCAGGACATCTTCTATATTATCTTAAAAGGTTTAAAGGAACAGTAAGACACCAACAACTTTCTTAGATTTCTAGTCATGGAGAAATTAGAAAAAATCCGCCTAATACATGTATGGAGGTATATTTCTTGCTATTCCACCGGAGAGTTTAGACACTTCACTATTCATCAAAGCAGTTTCAATCCGAATGATCATAAAACAGAAGAAAGAAATAAAATATCTACTCAAACCATCCTCAAATTCCAATAAATCGTGAACACTTGACTAAAACGCATGACAGACCTTGCACCAATCATACTATGGACTTATATTTTATATTTGAGCCAGCGCACGACGAAACCTACAACATTTGTGCGACCAGCGAAGACTCAGATCAGCCTGCGCATCCGCGCAGGCTAATCTGAGTCATCGCTGCTTGCAGGTGCCTTTTACAGCCCCCGGGCTACCCACAGAGGGATAAACGAGATTCCTTGCCATACTGGGTGGATGCACAGGCTGATCTGAATGTTGCTGGTCACACAGGTCTCATTGTAGGTTTTGTCGTGCGCTGGCTCATTCCATATGAGCCGTAACATGAGAAAATAAACCTTGAAATATGTGCGCCCTGCGACGATTCAGATCAGCCTGTGTGGTCGCGCAGTCTGATCCGACTCTTATTTGGTCAGCCAAGGATGCAAAGATACTCCAGGCAATGAAGACTGATCAGACTGCACGGATGCGCCGGATGATTTAAGTCTTCAGTTGGCGCACATGTCAGAGGGTATGTTTCGTCATTTTATGCAAATATATAGTTTTAGAACGTAGCAATGGATAGCTACTAAACTATATCTATTTTACAGGCTCTGATAATGAAACAAAGTTTGGACCAGCCAAAGCACTTGATAGCCATGCTCCACTTAATGCATCCAGCCACGATATACATGTACAGGTAAAAGAAACAAAAAGAGAAAAAAAACATCAAATTACACGTGCCGGCACAATGTCCACACACACACACACACACACACACACACACACACACACACACACACACAGAGAAATATATATATGTACTGGAATACATTCATTAACAGTGTTACAATGGATAACTGAGCGCTTTCGGCACCTATCAGCCTCCTTCAGACTTTTAATACAGCATATGTATTTTGAAGAAGAAAAAATGAAGAAATTCGTACTTTTTACCGTATTAACACAAATCTTTGTCTTGCCATCTAAGAGAAGGTAACCAATCTCCTGTTTGCATTTTTTTTTTTGTTTTGTACCAAACAGATATGGCCGTAAATAGTACATTTTTGTTTTTATTTTATTTATTTTTTTTTCAAAATCAAATATTATCAGCTCAGAAATTACTGTTCATTGCCAATAATGATTCTTTAATATGAATGTCAGTAATTAAAGACTGATTAAAAATAAGCTTTCATACCTTTAAATGTACAGTATTTAAATTCTGAATTTGTCTGAAACTAAGACTGTCACTGCCACATGAATCTTAGCAGATTTGGTTCCACATGTTAGGCTTATTTCACCTTTTGTAAGATCTTGCTGTTTTGGATATCTCTTTCCGGATGCTCGGGACTGCTGTGTTAAGTGGGACATTATGTCTGAGATGGCTTTATGGGAGTGGGGACATCTGTATGTCCATGTTTACTTGTCTGTTGCGTGATGTCGGCGGTTGCCTTATCTCATAAGATGCGTCAGTTGATGTGTGCTCGGAGGGGGGATGTGTTTCGCTGGCTGAGTCCTGCCCATCACCTGTTTTGTTTTCCAACGTTTGGGGTTTAGTGACACTGACGAAGATCAAATCAGAAATGCATATCTCATCACGAAAACATGCTTATATAATTTGACCCCCTTAAACCCCACTTTTATATAGTGAAAGGCTATACATAATTTTTTCTTATTTTTACTCAAAAACATAAATTTTGGGTATTCGTTTGAACCGCCGAGGCGGTTCTAACGAATACCCAAAATTTATGTTTTGAGCAGAAATATGAAAAAAAAAAAAAAAAAAAAAAAAAAAAAATATTAGAGCTTTTTTATCTGAAAATTTTCAGGTTTTGGAGGTGAAATTTTCTATACTTTGAAAAGTAGTGTTTTCATAGTGTGTGGCACTAAATTTGGTGTAGTTATGTATATATTCTGATACTGTTCACCCACTAGGACCCTAGATGTTACATACTGTGAATAATCCTGCTGATTCCATTTCTTATGCTGTAGATATTGCCTTAGGAAGGAGTATACTCTGACAACAAAACTTGCAATATTTCTCACTGCCACGTTCTCCTATGGTAAACACTCATTTTTGTTGTATGCAATATACTTATGTTTAGCAATATATTTCATTTGTTTGCAAATAAAGCATGGACAACATCCTGTTTAAGCCAGAAACTATCAACTAGACTTACACAAATCAAACGTATCAGAAGACTGAGCCGGAACAAAATTGGTAAAAATTCCAAAATTTCAGGGACAAAAATTTTAGCTATAAAATATTAGAAATTTTTAGTCAAATAATCCGTTTTGTTTTTCATTAAAATTCAACACAATATATGTTTAAAAGCTTCGAACACCAACGAGAATGTCACAAAAATTACATTTATCTTATTTGTTTTATAAGTAAATATTTCATCATAATCATTCCGATATGATTTTGTTGAGAAAATATGTGGGGTAGGTAGAATTGTCCTTCTACTTCAATAACTGTTCTAGCTCATATATTTTATTATTACTTAATGTTCTCGTTGTGAGTTCAAATGGCCGCCTGACAGCAATCACTCTAGAATTTTCAAACCAAGAAACGGAAAGGAAGGGTAGTGTTTGTATAATCAGCGCCCTCCTCTTCGAAAATATTGATACATATCTTGCAGGAGATCACGGTAGATGTAAGGGCAGTATGCACCCAAGATTATATACTATTTTCATATACAAAGCAACCATACAAAACATCCAATTTTGCCAATATCTACCACAGAATTGCCTATATTATATATTTTTACCAATTCTGGCGTCAAGACAGGCAAAATCACTTTAGCAATAGACAAATCATTTGGAAACAGTAAATACGAAATTATATGGAACCAGCTAGGTGATGAAATGAAACCAACCCCGTGCTCTGAAAAGTTGAGCAGTCCTTGACCTGTATGCATAACAACCATCATACAATGCTTCCCTGTTCTAAGCAGGAGCCGCCCAAAATATGGGGTTTTAATTTTCTGAATCGATGTATACTGCATGTACAACACAAATAAATACAGATTTGACTTACAGGCTTCTTAGGGTCTTTGGTACATATGAAATTGTATAAACAAAGGTGGACCCGAAATGAGTCACAGACAAGGCATGTTGCTTGTGTGTAGTAAATATACTTGCAAACTTATCACGGGCCAAGAAACTACACACACCAAAATATTCTTTAGGTTGTTGTCCATGAGTTTATCATTGACCAATTAAATCAAATCGCGCTTTTGTACGTAAGCCAGATAACGGCAGAACGCGGTGTCTGATCAGGGTCTGCACACTTATCTTAAATCACAAGTAGTAAAGGGTTAATATGATTTATATGAGCTGCGCCAGCGAAAACTGGTCTTCAGGGATATGCGGACAGCATAGGCCCAGATTAGCCTGCGCAGTCTGATTAGGGCCTTCGCTGTCCTCAAACAGAATCATTGGATATCATAGAATGGAGAGCAAAGTCTCGGATGAGACTTTGTTTATGTGCAGAATGATATGACTCCGCACATACATTTTGCGCATGCTCGAAGGCAAGTTTTCGTTTGATGTGGCCTGTATTTCTCAGTACTCTACATACAGTCACAAGAATAGAAGTAAAACGTGTTGGAGCCTACTGGAGACAATAATTAAAGAGGTAGCATTGGCAACTGGTTTTGTTAAAACCACAGGAAAACATCTTTTCTGGTATGTAATAGTATATGAAAAGTCATTAAAAACCCTGGGTATTCTAATGAAATTCGGAAGTCTGTTTTCGAAAACTCACCATAGCTCAACAAGAAAAATCTCAAATCGTCTCCAAAAGTAAAGTCAAACATGAATTTTAGAGAAGTTCTTAAGTGTTCTTTTATAGCTTTGGTGAGCTTGCTACTTGTTTACTGTTACAGTTGCCATAACATGAAAAAAACAACAACAAAAAACAGCGTGACAAAACATGCCTTCTGTCATGTTTGACTAAGATTCCGCGCGGTCTGATCAGAGCCTTCGTTGTCAGCAGAAAAGTATAATTCTTTGCTATCCTAAATGCCCCCAATGCAAATTCTGATCAGACTGTGCGAATGCGTGGGCTGATCTGATCGCTGTGTGCATATGTCCCAAGGCACGTCTTGGGACGTTTGGACGTTGCGGATCTAATATTTGTTAACCTTTATTGTCAGGGAATATTGTGTTTTAATGTACAGTGCTATGGTATTGGGTGTGTATATGCAGCTATAATGGAAAATAGATCAGAAACGTGCTGGGGCATCGGACAGGAAGTTTGCTTCGTAAGTCATTACCTGGCCTCGAGGCTATAAAAACTTTTCCATGCTCAACTTAGCTGAGCATGAAATTGCCTCTGCTAATAAATATTATTGCATAGTAAAAGCACCGCAAGCATAAAACCTCGCCATTTAGGAATTATTTGTTTATGTATTAAAGTTATCATTGCGAAAATGTCTGGAAAGAAAATGACGGACGGACAGATAACAATCCTAAACCAGATCTTGATAATATCAATGGACAGATAACAATCCTAAACCAGATCTTGATAATGGACAGATAACAATCCTAAACCAGATCTTGATAATATCAATGCATATAGCAAGTTTGGTTAAAAGGCCTTGTTATTTACTCATCATCCAGAAACGAAAATATTGGCGTCTCTTGGGCAGATAACTCCGTTACAATTTGACGAAATTTGTCCATTCCATTAGCAATTCCAAACCAGATCTCCTTAATGTCAATATATATAACAAGTTTGGTTAAAATCCCTTGTTATGTACTAAAGTTATTGTCCGGAAATGAAAATATGGGCGTGTCTAGGGCAGATAACTGTAAAAAAATGATGAAATTTGCCCATTAGCAATCCCAAACCAGGCATCCTTGATGTCAATGCATATAGCAAGTTTGGTGAAAATCCCTTGTTATTTACTCAAGTTATCGTCCGGAAATGAAAATATGGGCGCGTCTCGGGCAGATTACTCCGTAAAAAATTGACAAAATTTGCCGATTAGCAATCCCGAACCAGATCTCCTTAATGTCAATGCATATAGCAAATCCCTATTTATTTACTCAAGTTATCGTCCGGAAACGAAAATATTAGCGTATCTCGGGCAGATAACTCCGTAAAATATTTACGAAATTTGCCCATTAGCAATCCCAAATCAGATCTCTACAATATCAATGCACATACCAATTTTGGTGAAAATCCATTGATGTTTACTCAAGTTATCATCCGGAAACGAAAAACGGACGGACGAACGGACGTACGACGGTCGGACGGACGAACACACAGACGTCCAACGTGAAACCATAATACCCCGCCACTATTGTGTGGCGGGGTATTAAAACAGTGTCGCACGATATTAACAGTCGTGCATTAACCGGCGAAAAGCCATGTATTAACAAGGCAATTCACGCGCTGTTAATGCACGGATGCGCAACTTTCAATATGATCGTACCGGGGCAACAGATTTGCTGCCGTTACGAGATGTGTACTGCCTGGCCCTAGAGCGAACATAGTCTGTGGAAATTACGTTCGCGAGACATCAATGAAATGGCGAAACAAAACAGTGCAAGAAATACCGCAAAATGTAGCAAATGTTTTTAATTCTTATGCAATAATAACGATCGAACATGGTTTTTCAATGCATTAACATTCGCCAGGTCTCTTGGGAGGTGTTGAAAACCGCAGCCTTCGGCCTCGGTTTTCAACAACTCCCACGGGACCTGGCGAATGTTAATGCATGAAAAACCATGTTTGATCCCTATAAGAAAATGGCAAAAGAAAAAAGTTGGCATTTTCATATTTAATAGCAGAGAAATTTTCCTGCTAAGCTATTTTTACCAAAAGAAGAATTAGAATTTGGTCATCAGTCAAACTTTTAACGCTGCCAGGCACCTTCGGCACATAGAGGCAGCGCCAGATAAATCTGGATTGGTTTACCCTTGACCTTTGCTTGGGCAACCACGCATAATATTAATACGCGTACAACCTCGCCTGATCGGACCATATGCATAATGGTCAAGGTCTATAAGTTTCAGAACTAGATGCTCGGTCAAAAGAAAAAAGCTTCAAAACGTGCGTATTATCGATGCACAATGTAATCTCACACTTGCTCAGCCATGCCATCATGCGGAAGGGTTCTTAAAGGACTAACCTTTTGTCCGGTAGGCAGGATCATGGGCAGGAAGGAGAGACCTTCTCGAACGGTGGAGCTGTCAGGTCAAAGCCTTTGTTGGATCGTTCTAACATGTACCAATAGACGCTGTTCCTACATGGCTTGGCTTTTTGAAGCTTCTGTCTATGTCTTCGTAGTGTTCTTTAAAGTAGGACTTCGATGTGGGTCCTTTGGCGAAGAATCATGTAGGCTCATCATCCATAAAATAGATGAAATAATATAAAATAGATGAAATAAGCTGGTAGGTTCACGTTTATCGTCTCTTCTTCCCGCTGCTGTCTGTATGCCCTGATAATTACGTAACGAAAATCCCGGTTTTCTAGCTTGTCTGTCAGCACTTCATCGAGATCATATTTCTCGTGAAGTGGATGCTCCTTGGTAGCTTCTACTTCTTTTCTCTCCTCACTGTAGAGGAGTTGTCCTGTAGAAGGGATTGGATATGCTAGACCTTCTTAGTCCGCTGTTGCTGAACCATAGGTCGTTCTTTCTTTGGACGTGGTGGTGACTTCCTGCCGGTCTTCTTTTTCGTCTTCTTAGATACTACTTCCTTCCACTCACCTTTCGGAGAGTGGTCAGTCATAGTGTCCTCGGCAATTGGGGTGCTGTGTCGCGGGGGAGTCCAAGTAGGTCCTGTCGGTGTGGTGCACATGGCCATTTTGAGCGCATCATCCACCATCTTGGTCTCCACCATTTTGGATGTCACACCACTGCTCATACCATCAGCTGCTGGGACGATCGTCTTCTGTGTGGGTTTGCGCGGTAATTACCAAGTTATCTCTAGCTCGGCAAAATGTTCACCCTCCGTCAGCCGCCAGATAGGCCTACCAACAATAGGGCATTTTTACCTTTTCAGCAAAATATCTAAAAAACTGTTGAAGCTAGAGCCTTGAAACTAAGTGTATTCATTAGCGATAATGTGTAGATGACCTGATTAACTTTGAATGAATTCTGAAAAATACTTCATGAGTTATGGCCCTTTGTAATTTTTGGCAATTTCACATTGTCAGCAAAATATCTCAAAAACTGTTGGAGCTAGAGCTTTGAAACTTGGTGAATTGATTAGTAATGACGCGTAGATGATCTGGTTAACTTTTGAATAAATTCTAAAAAAATATTTCATGAGTAATGGCCCTCTGTAAATTTGGTTTGTTTTACCTTGTCAGCAAAATATCTCAAATACTGTTGGAGCTGGATCTTCATAATTTGATTAGGTTAGCTTTTGTTTTTATCTCCGGCTAAGAGGAAATATTTCTTCTTAGAAAACAAGGAAAATACCAGTTTAATGTCTGGTAGAAATCATGGTATTTCTTGGTTATGCATGTAATGCATGTAATATACTGTTATGCATGTAATATACTGCGATATGACTTTCTGTATATTTCTTATGCATTTTTTTTCCTTTTCTGTTTAACATGTGTAAATGCCGTTTGCGTCTCGTGTTAACTGACATCCTTGTGAAAGGTTCATCTATAACGTTTTCCACATGTTATGTTAAAACACACACACACACACACACACACACACACACACACACACACACACATTACACACACACGAGTCTCCAATTTTTGTCTTTGTCTGTATTTTTCAAGCACAACCTATATAGATACCATTTAGCTTCTAAAAAGAGGCAAGAAATAAGAACGTAAGCAACGCTTATTTAGTTCTTCTCCAACATACAATTCAAATCTCATTACATTTTGACAAGTTCATAAGGTCTAAATGCCACGGACTGCTTGAATAATTATATTACTTTGTTAAAAATAATTCAAAGCTATAAATTATAATTTACGATAAGTACTCCATATGAAAATCCCTTCATATCTGACTGTCCATAAGGTAGAACATTAAGGAACAGAATACTAAGTCAAAAACAATTTGCAATCACACCAACCAAGAAGTGCCATTGGAAAACATCTATGAAAAGAAAATGGGCCAAAAAAAAAAAAAAAACAGATCAAACACAAACATATATTGTAAATGGAATAAAGATCAAATATCACGGAGAGAGACACAGAGAGAGAGACAGAGACAGAGAGAGGAGCCGGAGGACCATTCAATTTATAAAATAGCTGGAAGAAATGTATAACCCAACAAACACACAATATAACGTTGTTTTCACGTCGCAACAACATCGAAACAACGTTATTACGACATTAGGTGTTCACTGGGTATAATCTCTTTCTTTCTTTTGCTTTTGTGAACAGTAATAAAACCGTCTGTTTTAATCCTTTTAGATCGACAAGGAAGAAACGGATGCTGGACTAGCTTTAATAGCAGGGTGCGGGAGGTGTCCAGAGCAATTTCCAACGACAACTAACTTGCCCGCGTCCTCATCAACGCAGGACAACTTGCCTCGGCGCAGACGTAAAAGATCAACAAATAGGAAAGAATGTTGCAATATCGATTACTGTAATCACGGGAGTCCATGTGGAAGTCTCACTTGCTCCGCAGAGGTCATCTCGTATAAAAGCCTTCTGACACTTTGGATGATGGCCTGTATCTTTTTAACATATGCCAATTAAGGGGACTTGATACACGCGGTTATGTTTTTCCCCAGAGAAGCAAAACCATTCTTTCTAGAACCAGGGCTGGATGCAGACAAAGAGGGGTCAAAGAGTTCAGTCAAACCCCCGTTTGACCCAATATTTCATTTTCAGAAATTTTGATTTTGATTAATATCTAATGTCGTATGTATCCTAATGAATATTTGATCACCTTATTATCTTATACGCCTAAAATTTCACCAAGTCCATTTTACTGTCTGTGAAACTGATTAAATTGTAGGATGAGTGGTACTAGTATACATATAGAGCCTGATCAAATATCGCATGCTAAGACTGATCTAGATCTAAACTATTTTCTCAGACATGTCTGTCGGACTACATACTTTTATCAAATTGCCTCCCGACCACGAGAAATCATTAATCGTGATGGAGTTATCTGTCCCAAATGGGTATCCATTCCCCTTAGCATACGTATGGCTCTGTCACTAACGCCACAGCCTGTAATACGCCTTTCAAACTTGAATTCAAATTCTCCCAATCACTTCAAAGTATATATACTTGTATCTTTGCTTCAACTATACAGGTAGATTTGGCCCCGAGGTTATAAACTTTTGTCTTGCTCAACTCAGCTTTTTTATGAAATGTTTCATGCTAATAAATCTCAAATTACTAACAGTGCCAAATTATGTCTTGCTTAACATAGCTGACCATTAAAATTTCTCTGCTTATAAATATGAAAATGCCAACTATTGTTGGCATTTTCATATTTATTAGCAGAGAAAATTTATTGCTCAGCTGAGTTGAGCATGAAAAAATGTTTTATAACCTCGGGGACTTGTAGATAGTTAATAGTATACTGTTATGTGCCGTCAAACTTTTTACGGAGTATCATTCCTATTGTATTTGTAATTTTATTGGTAAAGCACAACCCACGCAACTTTTAATGTAGTGCATCAGCTTTTAATGTAAAAATCCAAAAATTCGCATCCTTGAATAAACAATGCCGTAATGATCCTAAAATTTGCATAATTTGGTTTACTATACAAAACTGAGAACTGTGTCCAAAAGATGCCAGCAGAATAGCAAACAGTGTAGAACCTTATCAGACTACTCCGGTCTGATTTTGTTCTACAGTATGCCAAGGCCTGTCTATCCGAGAACATAGGATCATTTACATCACGAAAACATGCCAATAAAATTTTGACCCCCTTAAACCCCCACTTTTATATAATCTATGTTTTGAACAGAAATGTGAAAAATGTCAAATTTTTTTTTATCCGAAAATTTTCATTTTTTTGGTGGTAAAATTTTCAGTATATTTGAATAGGCATGTTTTCGTAATGGGTGTTTATCTAAACTGGTTCATTATATTACACACACGTATGCAGATTAGATGTTTTGGAATACAAGTAGTACATATCTGTTAACTCATTATTGCATTGCAATTTCACCGTCTACGTAAATAATAATAATAATAATAAAAACATGTAGGAAACATAGTGTTGTAAATTTGTAAATTTAGAAAAAAAGGCATTTCTTTTAAAGCATTAAAAGAACTGTTATTTATATGTATGCTTATGCTTAAATAATGAAAATTTCATTTATGGACACTTGCATTCAAATACCAGAGCCAATGTTTAACACAAGTCCGCAAAAATTCACAAAATACATCTAGAGATTTGTTTTTTTTTTTTAAATTTAATAGAGGATCCTACTTGAGTGGACATTTGACATGAAATCAATGAAACGAGTCGGTAATTCGATAGTTTGCGAACCTCTTTGCAAGGAATGTAACAGTGTATTAACACTGTACTATTCAAGCAAAAATGTCAGCTCCTGTTTTCAGAGAGAAATATGAAAATATCACTTTTGTTGCCTGCTGAATTAGCCCGGAGAATAGTAAATGTTAACATGTCAGAATCGGATAGTTTAAATGCTATTCTTTTTCTCCTACAGTATCCCATCTTTGCCGAATGGACTGCCACCCCTCTCTTTTAGACTTGTCTATTTCGAATTTAAGCTGCGTCGTCATTTTTTTTTATTTATATTTCGGAGTGTTTATGTTTATTAAAGGTAAATAGCAAAAAAAAAAAAAAAAAAAAAAAAAAAGGTTGTATTGGCTATTTACAGTTCACTGTAAATAGCCGTTAGATTGACTATTTATAGTCAATTGTAAATAGCCAATAAACGTTGAATTGGCTATTACAGTCAACTTCGATCAGCCTCTATTTTTTCTTATATACGTCAGCGATATAAGACAAGAGCACCATACGTCTGTCTGACTGTTCACGGATGATACTACATTATATACATGTATAATAGTTGAAAAACCCAACACTGCAGACGCCATTCTCAACGGCGACTTGAACCGCATTGATATATGGGGAGCTGACTGGCTGGTTGATTTTAACGCTGCTAAATTTTATCTTTGATCTTGTCTTTGAAACGCAATTCACCACCCCATCCGCCCCTCTATATGAATGGAACACTTTTTACAAACACAATATCATACAAGCATTTAGGCTTAACGTTTAATAGCAAATGTAGCTGGACTGAGTATTTAAGCAACATAACAGCAGTAGCATGGACCAGTCTAAATTTATTTAGGTCTCTTAAATTTAAAGTCAACAGGCTAGCCCTCGAAAAGATGTACACATCCTTCGTTAGACCTCTTCTTGAATATAGCGATGTTGTCTTGGACAATGCGTCACAAATGACGTCATGTTTGTATAATCGCATGAGAAACTATGCAGTCTTCTTTCTGTTTTGAGATTCTTTTCTTTCTTTGTATGCTTAGAAATTGTTTAATAAAAGTCAAAGAGGATTGCCTTTGGAAATAAAGAACACACAAAATCACGAAAGTCGGAGACTCGGTTTGATTGAATATCTTCATATGCTAAGTATCAAACGAGCCTCCATAGAAACGTGCGAGTTACATCGAAATACAATGAATGCATATCTGCTATACAGTTTTTTTTATATGCAGACATGTCCAGGCTTTCTTCCTATATCGAAATAAATCGTATATCTTTCTGAGGCTAGGGTTAGCAAAATTTGAGTACAAGAGCCCGTACCAATAGTTAGGAGGCCTTTTGCACAATTGCATGAACCAAATGTACTAGAATATTTTTTTAAATATTTCCCTGTACAACGATTTTACCATTAGACAGAACAGTTACAGTTTCACTCAGCATTACACGAACCACAGAGGGACGTTCGCTTTCCAGTTAACATTGCAACTTTTCCCCATTTACGGTCAAAAATTCATCTCTGACAATGCTTGGTGCATAGTCACAACAAAAACACACTAACAACATCTATGTCAGCTATGACAATCTTCATGGGATAAGCTGGCCATTCAAGAGAAGCAGGATAACAAAACTTTTAAAAGTATATCTAAGTAGGTCCATCTGAAGTTTCACAATTTTATGACTCAATAGTGGGACTGCGCCTCTCAAGTATGGCAAAATACCAGTCTCGGTGAAAAATGGAGAGTGCTGACCTGATGTCCACCAAGCATTTTATTTCCGCACTATAAAAATTACCAGTCAAACGCAAACAAAAACAAATATTAGCAGGCGAATTGTATTCCTTTTTTGAAAAGTGCAGACCCTTGTGAAATGAAAACTGACTTATGGTCCTCTTAGACAGATAACATCTAATTTCGGAATAATTGTTTCCCTAAATATTCTGGTCCCCTTCACCTTGCTTAGGCCTTAATCAATGAAACCCCGTTTGATTGTTTGCATAATTCTGTAAATTGATGCGTCTTGCTTTGGTAGTCAGGAGAATTGCAATAACGACATGCCAAAACACCATTATTTTGAATGTTTTTCTTCCGAAAACAATCTTCCTTGAAAATGACACAAGCGTTTGCAAAAATTACATTGTTTACTATGACCATTGCAATTCAAACCTCTATTCTGGTTGCCTATCTTGGTTCTTGCCCCAGGAGCCGTCCTGCCTTTGAGTACCAATAGTACGGACATTTCCGTAACGGCCGCTTATACCATTCTGTAATGCCTCATACTTAAGCGCAAGCGTCACGCGTATTCAAACGATTAGGATTTCCCTTGGAGGTCTGACCACTCAAAACCATAGTCATTTAACGCATCGATAAAGCAATCGATTGAAAACTGTTCCCTTACGTCTGAGGTGGCCAACGGATAAGCAGGCCTTAAAAGATCCCTATATTTTGGGCTAGTTCCATTATTGACTCCCCTGTGTGCATTTACAAGCGAATAATGTTTGCACGACATAACTCTGATTGCTGGATAGGTTCAAACTTGGCAGCAGAAAAAGGTAAGAGAAAAGTCCAGGGAGTGCCACAATCACAAACCGCAGCCCTTCCCAGACCCCAAGAGGAAGAGGAAACCGACAAACCCAAACAAGCACAAACCGAACAAACGTACGAAAAGCACTAAGATTAGCTCTCTCTTCCCCAAGCGAGGTAATCGCAATACTAAAAGGACTGAAAAACACAAGATAAAAATGACACACGGAAAGACATACAACAAATCGCCTCGTAGAATAAACCACAAAGCAACAAAGAGTAAGACTAACATCGGGACCACCGCCTTAGAACGGTCAGTAGAGCAAACTACCGCGAGGTTTAAAGCACTTTTACAGCTAGCTAACTTCATCCTGGGTCCCGAGGCTACTCTTAATACAGAAGTAAGAGGTATGAAAGTTGTTCTTTGTTCTTGACTTAAGTCTTCAAATATTCCCTGTGCTGTCTCCTCAGATAAATTGCTACCTGCATAGCTATATCGTAGTCACTCCATTGATAACAGTCTGCAATAAGGTTGAACTGGATGAGATAGTGAGGCCAGCCTCGTTACATCATACGTTCCCGGTTTCATTCCCTCTGTGTTCTGGTCCCCACCTTCTGACATGTGCCCACATCAAAGTGTCATAGGTCTTCGATCTCTATATGAAGGAATTCTGCATCCTTAGCTATCTGAAATGCGCCCAGTGAAGATTCCGATCAGACTGCACGAATGCGCAAGCTTATCTGAACCTTTGCTGGGCACACATGTTCTAAGTGACGGCACACATTTTTGACGTTACGGCTCATATAATACAAACGGTCTATAATAGAAAGTGTTCTTTTGGGTAACGAACATTTTCTACAGCAGTTATTTGAAATTCCTACTGTTACTCGAACCGCAGTATATCATGCAGGCGTATGCAGGGATGCTAGTTTGCAATTCACGAATACTGACCTAAAAACTATTAAATGAAGCTACCAGGTAAAGCCACAATCAAGGAGAACAGCCGTCCCTAGGCACCGAAAGGAGAAGGAATGATGAAAAAATAATGACGTAACAGCACAACTACAGTAGGAAAAAATATGATCTATAACAGGAGACTCGTTATGTAAAGCGATTAAAACGAGGTCTGTGTATGGGGAGTGGGGGAACTTAAGTCTATGTTGTCATTTTTGAAGCCTCGCCTATAATTCTGATACAAATTTAAATAACAAATGTTGCGCAACGGTGGGGAAAAGGCCCCTATGCCATATGCAAATAATGAAAATCCAGATGTGCGTGCGACTACATGCAGTCTGTTCTGGTCAAAGTAAATAAGTGAAATCAGGAATTGATACAATCAGACTCACATCAAGGTCTGTTTGCCGACAATTTACTACAGTATCAATTAATTCTGTAAGCGGTCAGCAAAGGCTGATCTGGACCTGCATTGTGCGCAAAAGCATAAGAGGCCTTGTCGTACGTTACACATCAAATCATATCTTATTGTCTCGATAATGTATCGCACTCTTAAGCAGACCAAACATATGTTTGGTCTGCTTAAGAGTGCGATACATTATCGAGACAATAAGATATGATCATAACACTACAAAGAATAAAGTACACTACAAAGAATAAAGTGGCTCAGAACAAAAACAACAACAACAAAACACACACACACACACACACACACACACACACACACAGATAAAAACACACACACACACGAGTAGGACGATTGTGGGCCCGATGACAGACTAAATACTGACATACATAGCTACTGTCTACGATATCGTTGATTAAATCAATTATTAATGGCCCCAATGATGGAACACTATGATTCGATTACTTCAGATGATTATTATACTCTCAAAAGGACGATACCTAGCGACTGTCAATTTCCTTTTCACACACTGGCCCCGCTTCTGAAACGGATTTGATCTAAAAGGAACAAATTTGCTTCCAAGCAAAATGTTTTCTTTTAGAGTAGACCCTGGTTTAGAAAGGAGGCCTCCCTTGAAACTGTATCTGTTCATCCTAACCTGACATGAGGAGTAGAATGAAAGTTGCTCCTTATTGAACTAAAATATTGCCATTTCACTTCAGTCTTTCATTTTTTTCCTCATGTCAGGTTTGGGCGAAGAGATACAGTTTCAGGAGAGTCAACTATTTCAAAACTGTTTGCCTCCTTTCTGACTATAAATCTACTCTAAAAGGAAATAGTTTCCTTAGAAGCATCCGGCTTTCCGTTATTCGCATATGGCATACGGGCCTATTCCCCAAAGTTGCGCAACATTCGTTATTTAAAGCTGTATCAGAATCAATAGCGAGGCTTCAAGAAATGTAAACATAGACTAAGTTCCCCCACTCCCCATACACAGACCTCGTTTTAATGACTGTTACATGACGATTTTTCTGTTACAGATCATATTTTTCCTACTGTAGTTGTGCTGTTATGTCATTAGTATTCCATCATTCCTTCTCCTTTCGGTGCCTAGGTACGGCTGTTCTCCTTGATTGTGGCTTTATGCGAAACGATTTTTGTATGTATTTCTGTATTAAGAGTAGCATCGGGACCCAGGTTGAAGTTGGCTGGCTGTAAAAGTGCTTTGAACCCCGCCCCCCACCCTTTTCTCTTACCTGTTTTTACTTGGTAGCTTCATATAATAGTTTTAGGTCAATATTCGTGAATTGCACACTAACATTCCTGCATATGCCAGCATGATATCTGCGATTCGAGTAACTGTAGGAATTTCATATAACTGCTGTAGAAAATGTTCGTCACCTTAGAGAACACTTTTTTATAGGCCGTTTGCATTATATTAGCCGTAGCGTCAAATGTATGTGCCGTCACTTAGAACGTGTGTGCCCAGCAAAGGTTCAGATAAGCTTGCGCCTTCGTGCAGTCTAATCAGAATCTTTACTGGACGCATTTTAGATAGCTAAGGATGCAGACTTCCTTCATGCAAAGATCGAAGACTGATGACACTTTGATGTGGGCATATGTCAGAAGGTCTTGGGGTATCATGGTCATATGGGTGACCAGCTAGCAAAGGGAATGAAACAGGGAACATGAGGTAACGAGGCTGGCCTCACTATCTCATCCAGTGCAATCTTATTGCAGACTTTTATCGCTGGAGTGACTATTATATAGCTTTGCAGTAAGCAATTCATCCGAGGGGAAGAGCACAGGGTATATATTTGGAAACTAAAATAAAAAACAAAGGGAAACTTTCATATCTCTTACTTCAGCGCCTGCTGTCAAGTTTGAACCTGTCCAGCAAGCAGTGTTATACCGTGCAAAACTTAAGTCGCGTGTAAATGCATACACGGGAGTCAATAGTTGAACTAGTCCATGATATAGGGGATCTTATAAGGCCTGCTTATCAGTTGTCCACTGCAGACGTAAAGGAACAGTTTTCAAACGAATGCTTCATTGATGCGTTAAATGACCATGAGTTTGAGTGGGTAGACCTCAAGGGAAAACCCTAATCGTTTGAATACGCGTGAAGCTTGAGTATGAGGCATTACAGAAAGGTATATGCGACAATTGCGGAGATGTCCGTACTTTTGGTACTCAAAGGCAGGACGGCTCCTGGGGTTAATGAGGGCAAGAACCAAGATAGGGGCTCAGTAGGCAACCAGAATAGATGTTTGAAAAGCAATGGCCATTGTAAAGGATGTAAGTTTTGAAATGTCTGGGTCATATTCAAGCAAGATTCAAATGTTTTCGGAAGAAAACGGCTCAAAATAATGGTGTTCTGGCCTGTTATTACTCGAAATTTTCCGACCATCTTAGCAAGGCATAGCAATTTACAGGATTATGCAAAGAATCAAACGGGATTCAGTGATTAAGGCCCAAGCAAGGTAAAGGGGACCAGAATATTTAGGGAAACAATTATTTAGAAAATGGGTGTTATCTGTCGCAGAGTACCATAAGTCAGTTTTCATTTCACAAAGGAATACAAATTTCCTGCCAATATTTGATTTTGTTTGCATTTGACTGGTAATATTTATAGTGTGGAAATAAAAAGTTTGGTGGACATAGGATCAGCACTCTCCATTTTTCACCCAAACTAGTATTATGCCATACTTAAGAAGCACAGATTTGAGACATAAAATTGTGAAGCTTCAGACGGGGCTGCTTTGATATACTTTTGGAGGTTTTTGTTATCCTGCTTCTCTTTAATGGTCAGCTTATCCCACGAAGATCGTCATAGCTGACATAGATGTTGCTAGTATGTTAGGTTATGAGTCTTTTTGTTGTGACTATGCACCAAGCATTGTTAGAGATGAATTTTTGCCCTTTAAAGGGGACAAGTTGCAATGTGAACTGGAAAGCGAACATCCCTCAGTAGTATGTGTAATGCTGAGTGAAATGTCCGTCTAATGGTAAAATTGTTGTACAGGGAAATGTTAAAAAAAAAAAAAAAACAAAAAAACATTATAGTAAATTTGGTTCATGCAATTGTGCAAAAGGCCTCCTAACTATTAGTACGGACTAGTACTCGGAGAGATAAAAGATTTATTTTGATATAGGAAGTAAGCCTGGTCATAACTGTAAATAAACAACTGTATACCAGATATGCATTCACTGCAATTCGCTGGAACTCGCCTGTTTCTATGGAGGCTCAGTTGATTACTTAGCTTATAATGAGACTCAATCAAACCGAGTCTCCGATTTTCGTGATTTAGTGTTCTCTATTTCCAAAGGCAAACCTTTTTGACTTTTATTTAACAATTTCTAAGTTTACAAAGAAAGAAACAAAATGCTCAAAACAGAAAGCAGACCTCCTATTTATTTTCTCATGCGATTATGCAAACATGACGTAATTTGTGACACCCCTTTTGTTTTCCGCATTTAAGGGAGAGTACCCCATTTTCTTATGTGTATCTTTACCAGAACTTCTTGTTGCAAGAGTATTAAATAAATAATATAATAAGTAGAACAGCCGCCAAAACCATTACTAGAAAATCTAGTTACAAGAGTATTACAAACTGATATAATGTTGACGGTTATTACTTCATGCGACACATACCTGTTTATTTGTCTTTTTTTCATTCAGTAAAGGCGGGACGTTTCAGATTGGATCAGCTTGAATTTTCCTATGGCACAAGGGTTGGAATTTTATTTTACATTCAAATTTATTGCACTCCTTTATAATAAGTGTAAAATCATCCCATAATTGGGTCGCGTCAAGCGAAACAAATGTCTTCAATCATGCGCAAAACGAGCAGATTCAGATCATTCTGCGCATTCAAAAAATCTCATCCGGGTTCTTGTTATTCATTGATGCATTCTTTAGTATCCAATAATTCAGTTAGCGGACAGCAAAGGCCCTGACTAAATTGCGCATCCGCGCAGTCTGATCTATGTCTTTGCTGTTCTAGTTACTCTTCGACGTCGCGTTTTCGCGTGGTGCGGCTTATTTAAAAGTTTGGCTTGGGATTGCATTTCTTTATTTTTTTAACGTATAACTGCTTTTGTCACAATCTGTCTTTTGAAAAAATAATGGACGCCCTAACTTCTTGCCGTATTTGTCCTGAAATTTGAAGAGACATTCCATTTTACTACTTGTTGATGCGGCGGTCCCCTTGATCTACACTATTTGCTCAAGCCTGTCTGTCCCAATACAGTAGAACTTCATTGGCTCGAACCCCGATGGCTCGTTTACCATGGACGAGTCGAACACGTTCTTGAGTCCGCAGGGATTTCCTCCAAATACGATATACGGATAATTTAGGGAGATTTTCTTCTATAATCCTGCAAATGTATGTTGTGTGCACTCATTAGAATCGCCTCGATATCCCACAATTATCTCCATTATGCGTCCTGGTATGGCACTAATAGTAACCCTCCGTGACTCGAACTACCGCTGTCTCGAACAAATTTTCATGGTCCAAAAGGTGTTCGAGCCATCAAAGTTCGACTGTATTTAGGATCAATAAGGCAAATCTCTGGAAGAAAACAAATGCTTTGAGGAAACAGGTCCCATAAAATTGAAAGTTATACAGCTTTCAGCGTACCCTTTATTACCAGTTGTTGTTTAAACATACATAAACATGCAAACAAAAACAAGAACGTTTATAACTTAGGCGCCTCACAACTGGAATCTATCGCATACACGACCGACAAGGGCGTAGATCTGCATGCGCATGCACATTGTCTGACAACGACCTTTATTGTTCGCTTACAAAAAAAGTAGATATTGTTGAGAGTAATGGTAAATTGTAACTCCAGATCAATCTGGGCGCATGCGAAGTCTGCCTTCCTTTGCACTATTGAGAATTTTCAAGGCACGTATCTTTAAATACATGTTTAACAACAATTGAACTAGGGCACATTTTTTTCTGACAAGATTGAATGTGTGCCCAGGGAAGACTCAGATCAGACTGCGCATTCCTAGGGTGCTCGATAGGTAGCCAAGTATACAAAGTGTCCGTCAGGCGGACAGCGAACACTAATGAGACTGCAAGAATGCGCTGGTACAACTGGTTGAACTGAGTCATCTCTGGACGCAGATACAATGTTACAGGAAATGCTGGTTTCGGGACTCTCGTTATCTCGAATTCCAAGGGACTCTATGAAATACTTCGAAATATCCGTACTTCGACATATCAGATTTGCAGAATTGAAGAAAAAAGTATTCGAACAACCACATTTAATAAATATATATGTAATTGGACCTTTGGATTTAGAGATATATTGAAAATATTGTGGGAAAGAGAAGAAATTACTCCTTAGGAGCAATTCTCCTCTTTTCCACAATATTTTTTACCTGTTGTTAGATTTTCATGTTTAGGTAGGGACAAGATTTTCACTTCGAGATAGGTGGTTATTCGAGATAAGCGAGGTCGATATAACGAAAGTCAACTGTATTTGTACAAATGTTAAGATATAGATATTATTGTCTATGTCTAAATAAACCATGTTTACATGAGGGAAAAAAACTTAAGTAATTTGTAAAACAGTTGCCAAAAGTACGTTGCCAGAATATTCGTTGCCAGGGTATCAAATAAAAAGTGATACGTCAAACAATAACTGTTGTCAGAATAAGTTGCAAGTATATTCGTAGCAAAGGCAATGTATGAGAAATGCCAAATACGTTGTCGTTCTAACATTCGTTGCAGGGGTACAAATGTACTCAGAGATAACTTAAACAGTAATGAAATCTAAGTTGTTAGAGCCTTTCGCGAAAACGGTATTGTATTCATAGTGATATAACATTTTGGTGTAGCCCGCCAGAAATGAAGAGTTGACAAATTCATATCACTGAAATTTAGCGGGACATATTATTTCCTACACTATTTTACCTGAGCCTAGCGAACCAGAGGACACATGACGTCTATACAACGTCGCCTCAACGTCGATGCAACGTCATGACGTTGCATCGACGTTGAGATGACGTTGTATAAACGTCATGTGCCTGCTGGGGAAGACGCGGATTCATATTGGCTTCCGCGCATCCTAATCAGAGTCCTCGCTGTACACATGAAGACATTGTGAATCTTTTGCTACCCACAGTGCTTTGCGAAGACCATGACGAGACTGTCCTGGTGCGCGCGCTACTCCTAGTCGTCGCTGAGCGCAAATGCAATCTTGCAGGAAATTATGTGCTCCGGCTCAGATGGTATAACCTTTAGACCAGTCCTCAAACCGAGGTAACAGGAACAAAATGGCTAACACGCAAAAACATAACTTTAATTAACCCTTGTCCTGCTGAATAAATTTCGATGCCACACCCACTTCTAATTTTCAGCCAATCAGAATACTTGATCTGAATTTTTGCTACAAATTCACTTACTGGATGGCAAACTGTGCAGATCCAGATCAGTTGGCTTCAGAAAGCAACTGATCTGGATCTACACTGTTTGCAAAGGCAGGGTATATCCGGGCTCAGCAGGACAAGGGTTAACATATTAGACCTTACATTTCATGTAGACTGTCTGCTAGATAGACGATACACACATTCTCATACCATATCAAGCCTTTTTTTCCCCTGACAAATACAAAAAACAATACAAAACTCAAAGTATCCTCTGCTGCAATTACGACTGGCGATTTTACCATGGTCCTGTTGAACCCAAATATTCCCTGCCTTTGCAAACAGTGCAGTTCCAGATCAGCTGATTTCAATTGATGTGGATATGCACTGTTTGTCATTGAGTGAATTTGTATCAACACGCAGTATAAAGTAATCTGATTGGCTGAAAATGAGGTGGGCGATGCATCTTAATTTATTCAGCATGACAAGGGTTAAGAGTTAATAAGAAGGACTGAAATTAGTTGAGTGCATTACCTTCCAAATCATTTTGGTTTGGTGTGATTACGGAAAGAAAATAAGTTGGGGTATTTCTCATAACCGAAAAGTTCAAAATCTTGCCGGAAGAGTTTAGGGATCATTTCTAGATCAGATGAGGGTACCTCTTTGAATGCTTGTACTAAAAAGGTTTTCTTTTGTTGCATAAACTCAAACGTGTCTGTCCTTTGTTCGTTAATCACTTTAAACACTTGTTCTTTAAATAATTCAGTCATGTTGACAGTGTTAGATATGCTTTGCACATATATTAACGGAAATGGAACATCTTTTGAGAGATAACCAGTAATCTGAAAAGCTTTCCACAATCTCTGAGCAACGTCAATTCTACTGAAGCAATCTTTTTTTACACGGTTTTCCAGGTCAAAATTGTAATTAATTAGCATATCTATTTCTTCCGCTACATTCTTGGAAAATGAAACAATTTCAGACAGGTTATTCAAACCAAATCTATTGAATATGTACTTGGAATCCTTTTGAAATGTTTCAAGTTTCCCAATGACATCAAATCTCATATGACAAGGACTGCACTGCTTGAAAATAGGGTTAAAATGTTCATTGAGGTTATTGCCCTTAGATAAAGACTTAACCACGTATTTAATGAATTCAGGAAACGTTAGATCATTTCCACAGTTTTTCGCAAGAGCAGAAGCATTTGTCCTAATATTCGCCACGATTCCAGGGCCATCTGATCGCCAGAAATCAGGTAGGAAGAACTTATCGACATACGCCGACCAAAGCCTAGTATAGGGATCACGTGAGAACATGAAGGCGTTGATGTGTTTCTGAGAAAGTAGCGCCCGAATGACTGGATTAGACAAAGGTCGTTCTCGAATCGTTTTAAGGTTTCCATAATGAACATTCCTCCGGTCAATGTCGGTAGGTCGAGAAACATTAGAACCAGAATAATCATGCCCTAGAAAACGAAATATTCGTTTCCAGAAAGTACATCCAACTTTGGGGGTGACGCAGTAGACCAGGTTTTTCGGTGCATATACCCAGGCGCGACCTTGCACAGAAATGCCAGTGAAATCAGGATTGTTTGCATATTCTTCACATTTATTCATAGCTGCTGCCAGTCTGTTAGACAATCGCTCAGTTTCTGCTTGTATGTACGCATCCTCTGCTGATTGCTGTACTTGTCTTGGGCCCTGAAACGATATGATACTCAATGTGAACAATGGACTGCTATGCATAAATTATCACTAAGCCCACCAAGAATTATTGAAGCAGATGACATTCATTACGAAAACGCGCCTATTCAAAATGTACTGAAAATTTCACCACCAAAAACTGAAAGTTTTCAGATAAAAATTCTAATATTTTTTCATATTTCTGCTCAAAACACAGATTGTTCTAACGAGTACCACAATCTGTGTTTTGGCATTGGCATTCCATGTAAATCGTCTGCTTACGATTCTTATCAAATGTCAAGTCTTATTTTCTCTGAAAAAAAAAAAAATAAAAAAAAATAAAATAAATAACAAATAAAAACGTTAAACTATAATACCCCGCCATTGTCGTGTCGCGGGCAGATAACTCCGTAAAAACTGACGATTGAAATTAGCAATCCCAAACCAAATCTCCACAGTATCAATGCACATACCAAGTTTTGTGAAAATCCATTGTTGTTTACTCAAGTTATCATTCGAAAACGAAAAACGGATGGACGTACTACTAACGGACGGACAGACGGACAGACACACGGACGTCCAGAGTGAAATCATAATACCCGCCACTATCGTGTGGCGGGGTATGAAAAGAAAATAGTTCAGGATGTCGTCTGCTGTAGTTTTGCATGGCGCTGTATAAGTAACGTGTGGTAAAATTGGTTGGTTTAAACAATGTTTTACGGCAACATATATGTGGACAAGCAGACAATTACACCATTACAAAAAAGAGTATCTGGACTAAAGCTTTAAAAACTACACAATATGATGCATCATGAAAACATAACATTATAATTTTGACCCTCCCCCCTTAACCCCTACTTTTATATAGTAAAACTTGTGTTTACAGGGGTATACATTATTTTTTCTTATTTCTACTCAAAAGTGTACATTGTGGGTACTCGCAGTCTATGTAAAAACATAGATTGTGTGTACTAGTTAAAATCGTCTCGGTGAGGCGGTTCTAATGAGTATCCATAATCTATGTTTTGAGCAGAAATATGAAAAATATCAGAGTTTTTTTTTATCTGAAAACGTTTATTCACTAATGCATAATATGACTTTTTTTTTTTTTTAAAGGAGGCGAGAATACTGAAATTATTTAGTAGAGATAATATACACTCGTATGTGTTGTGAAAGGTAACGTTATTTACTGCAGTACTTTCTCCAGGACCTTCAAGAATATATGTTTACCTTCAAGAACAAATGGGAGTATTAAAGTTGATATGGTATTACTAATAAGTAGCTTTGTTTACAGTTGTTATAGTTAGTACAATGAAAAAAATGTGGGCTGATGTTTTCATTTGTACACACGAACAACAGGGATCATCAACTAAGATTGGTACATGTATTTCCGTGCTATTCAAAATGTGTCGGGGGTGGTCGGGTGGTGCGAAGGTGCTGTGTATCTTAGATCACTGGGGCGTCCAACTAACATTGGCTTACAGTTGGGCAAGGCCTGCTATCCTTGTAGTGGGTAAGGGTAGAGGGGGAATGTTTTTATTTCTTCTGTTTCTTCACTTTCATTCCTGTTCCTCTTTCTTCCCTGTCCCTCTCTTTCATCTCCTCTACTCTCTCTTCTATCTCTTTTCTCCCTTTCTCTGGGAGACGACACAAAATGACCCTCAAGGGTTGACGTGTCGTTAAACCCCAACACAATCAATCAATTCAAAATGTGTCACTCTCTAAAAAAAAAGATGTTACAGCATTTATATTCTGCGGCAAACTGCATACATGGTTGATAACCCAATGGTTATAACTTCGCTTCCCCATCATTAAAACATGGCTATATAAATTTGACCCCCCTTAAACCCCACTTTTATATAGTAAAGCTGGGGTTTAAAGGGGTATACATTATTTTTCATATTTCTGCTCAAAACATAGATTGTGGGTACTCGTTAGAACCGCCTCGTCCAGGCGGTTCTAATGAGTACCCACAATCTATGTTTTGAGCAGAAATATGAAAAATATCAGAATTCTTATCTGAAAATTTTCAGTGTTTTGGTGGTAATTTTTTTATATATTTTCTAATAGGCGTGTTTTCGTAATGCTCTTTAATTACACGACAGCAAACTACTAGTATTTATTAAAAACAACCAAAAAAAAAAAAAAACAACAAAAAAAAAACAACATATATTTCAAACTTCAACGATAACTTTACTTCCTCGTGAGTGATACAAAGTATTTTATATCAAAAACTTTGTCTGGTTTTATGAGGCAATCCCTTTTTAACTTATTGCGGTAAAATAATGTAATATACATGTATGATATGGGCATATCATGCGAAATGTATTTTCGAAAACACACACACACACACACACACACACACACACACACACACACACACACACACATCGACACAGCCTGCATGGCCGCCTCAACGCATGCGCTTCCACACAGTTTCTGATATCAGAGTCTTTGTCTCTCGTTGTAACGTTCTACACTACTCAGTAATTCTCGAAGCAGACAGCATATTTTGCTCGGACTGCGCAGATGTGCAGGCTGATCTAAGCATTCACTATAAGCAATACTACCCAAAGTAATTTGTGCACGACACGAACTCATAATAATTTATTAGAGAGTCAGCTAACATATCATTGGCCATAGCTGTCAGAGGTATAGTGAATGAATTTTATAGATGCCTATTCCTTACATGGGAGACATTACGAAAACATGCATATTCAAATGTATTGAATTTTTAAAAACAAAAAACAAGATTTTTTTCAGATATAAAAGACTGATATTTTGCATAGTCCTGCTGAAAACATAGATTGTGGGTACTTGTTAGAACCGCCTTAGTCAGGTGGTTCTAACGAGTACCCACAATCTATGTTTTTAGCGAAATAAGACAAATAATGTATACCCCTGTAAACCCAAGTTTTATCACATAAAAAAGGGGGTTTAAGGGGGTCAAAATTATTTAGGCGAGTTTTCGTAATGAATGTTGGTTATACTCTTTCATTATCAGGGTTAATACAAAATTTGAAGACTCTGATTTTGGCTCTAATAGTAGGTAAACAATCTGTTTGATTTTTATTTGAAAAAGAAACGGAAAAGCAAACAAATTCTCTTTTATACAATACCACTAATCATGCCAAATTTTTGTACCAAAATTCAAAATCATAGGTGTAGCAGTTCCGGAGAAACTTTGACAAAAAAATGGAGAAAAAGAAAAACAAACGGACGAAAAAAGAGAACAATAAGCATGATGATGCTGATTCTGTCTTATATAATACAAGTACAGTCGAACCTCGTTATCTCGAACTCGCTTAGTTCGAACTACCGCTTATCTCGAAGTGAAAATCTGGTCCCTGTTTTAACATGAAACTATGACAACAGGTAACAAAATAATGTGGAAGGAGCAATTTCTCCTCTTTTCAACATTATTTTATATATATATATATATATATATATATATATATATATATATATATATATATATATATTTCTAACTTTAGGAGTTAAATTTCATATTCATTTGTTAAATGTGGTTTTTCAATTCATTGTTTTCCTCACTCTCTCAATTCTGATATGTCGAGGTACGGAGATCTCGAAGTGTTTCAGTGAATCCCTTGGAATTCGAGATAAAGAGAGTCGACTGTAGTCGTATATAAAGCTTGTACCAAATTTCAAAATCCTAGATGCAGTTATTTCTGAGGATCTTTTGACACAAACTCCCCTAGGCATTACATTAGAGCGAGAGATGAAAGAACGGGAAACAAAATGTATCCTGGTTTTCTTTTACACAATTATTTCAACCATCTGTAGGTGTATATACATTTTGAGGGCTCTGGCTCTCATAGAAGCTGACGAAAAATTCTATCGAAGAAAAAGAAAAATGGACGAATAAAGAAAATGATAAGCATGAGGATGCTGATTCTCTTTTACAGGATACAAACACGTCATACGCAATGTTTGTACAAAATTGCAAAATCCTAGGTGCAGTGGCTCCTGCAAAATCTTTGACAAAATCTTTTTTTGGTGAAAAAGAAAGATGAAAAAATGTAGGGAACGATAAGCGTGAGGATGCTGGATCTGTACTACTCAAAACAAGTAGTCGTACATGTATCCAAAATTTGTACCAAATTTCAAAATCCTAGTTGCAGCATGTCATAAGAAACCTTTGGCATAAATTTCTCTATACATTACATTAGAGTGAGATATGGAGAAAGGGAAAACGGTTAAAAGAAGGCAAAACAAACTGTCTGGCTAGACATGGCCTTAACAGTGTTGAATGGGTCCAAAACTTCCATTTCAAATAAACACAAACTCACCGAACTACTTCACGATATTTTGATCCTGCTACTACATAGCAAACACACCTTAATAAACAATGCAGACCCAGATCAGATGCCACAGCACACAACAGTGTATAAGAAAACAGAGGTTTTCCGATATAAAGCAGTCAACCACCAAGATCAGGTTATGTGGATAGTCCAGGTGATCTGGGTCTTCGGTGTCCATACTTTCAAAAAAGACTTTTTTTTCATGACACAGCTCAACTTTTCAAAGCGTCCAGTGGGATTTGAACCGATGATTTCGTGACCACTGAATCGGGTATTCCAAACGCTGGGGCACGCGGGCGTTTGGCTCAGATTAAGCCTGTCTTTTCACTTTCAAGGCTACTGGAAAGAAAGGTATTTTAGATATGATATCATTCTTATATTTCTTCATCAAAACGTATGCTGATACTCGAGAGATATAGTTACAGAATTTGGTCTAATCCGAGCCTACATTGCTTGTAACTTCCCTAGCCATTTTAGACACATTCCGAGGCAGTGAAATTGAAGTTTACATTTCATTGTAAGTATGGTTAGGAATCCTAATATTAAAGGTAAATACGGTTGTACACATGGACAAATAGACAAATAACTTACTTTAGCATTGATCTTCTCATTAAACAGTTCGAGATCACCGAGAACTGGAATGTTACCTTAAAAAAGAAATAAAAACAAGTTAACTTCTTGTCCCGTTCAAATATAATCAATATTGCTTTTTGGGAAGCACACACACACACACACACACACACACACACACATAAAAGAAAAAAATCGGAGTCTTGGTTTCGTAGAGTCTTTTTACATTATAACATTGTAGTTTGCATTATAGTAGTTCGTAAGATAGTATTTGTTTGTGTTGAGGTTTTACGGTCCAGTCAACCCAGTGGGGTCATGTCGAGCGCGGTCAGTTTACCTAACCACACGCTTACTGGACAGGCTTAGTCCTCCAAGCGGTTAACCAATATTGTGCACATTCTTTCGCCAGAAATTGACAACTGCTCTTCTTAAATCAGCGGAATGGAGAGAAAGACCGTAGAAAATATTTCATGATTAATCTCCACGAAATAATGTTGCCGACCTCGGCGGGGGTTGGACCCGCGACCTCCTGGTCTCCAGTCGGACGCGCATCCAACTGAGCCACCGAGACTGGTAAGATAGTATGCATAATAATTATTCACTTTAGAGAAATGGATTCAGTTTGAGAAAAGTACCCAGAGAGAGAACACAATGTAGGAAAAAAAAAAAACCCCAAAAAAAAAAAAAAAAAAAAAAAAAAAAACCCGAAGACGTCCATTCCGCGTTGATTCAACGTCTTTAAACGACTTTGTTTCAATGTTGAGTGCCTGCTGGGAGCTCTTTCAAGAGTATTTCGCTCACTTTTGTAAAGGGATCAATTCTAAAAAGACAGAGCGCTTTACAGAAAGAGTTTGGTGTGCAGAAAAGCATTTATACCGAATGAATTCTTCCTTAACTCTTTGGGCGTGTCAGTTCCTTATATAAGGGGTGTCTTGTTCGTTTTTATTAATACCATGCCTTGTAGAAGTTTCTAAACTTAATGCAAACGGTGTACACCCCGATCAGACGCCGCGTACTGCGGCCTCTGATCGGAGTGTACACTGTTCGCCAATGTCCCTTTATGGGACGCTGCATAAATGGGTTAAGCAGTGTCCCTTGTGAAAACGTTGCTGAATATCTACTATGTATATTTAGTCTCAACAGTAGTATAGGGTGGCCACCCTATACTACTCTCATCGTCAGAAATCGTACCTTCGGACATGTGCGCCCAACGACAAAAAGAGATAAGAGAAAAGTCCAGGGAGTGCCACAATCACAAACCACAGCCCTTCCCAGACACCAAGAGGAAGAGGAAACCGACAAATCCAAACAAGCACAAATCGAACAAACCTACGAAAAGCACTAAGATTAGCTCTCTCTTCCCCAAGCGAGGTAATCGCAATCTAAAAGGACTGAAAAACACAAGAACAAAATGACACATGGTAAGACATACAACAAATCGCCTCGTAGAATAAACCACAAAGAAACAAAGAGTAAGACTCACGCCGGGACCACCGCCTTAGAACGATCAGTAGAGTAAACCATCGGGGGGTTTAAAGCACTTTTACAGCTAGCTAACTTCACCCTGGGTCCCGATGCTACTCTTAATACAGAAATACATAAAAATTCGGTTCGCATAAAGGCTCCCAACTCAGTCAATGCATCAAAGCGAAAACATAAAAATCAAATTAATCACTATAATAAACAAAGACGAGTACTCATGGCTTTCTACTGTATGCCAGAGTAAATGAAAACCAATAGTTGAACCACGGCGGGCCACGCAAAAGACATATCGTCAAGCCCCAACCCACTGGTCATTACGAAAACACGCCTATTCAAATATACTGAAAATTTTATGACCAAAAATTGATAATTTTCAGATAAAAAATACTGATATTTTTCATATTTCTGCTCAAAACATAGATTGTGGGTACTCGTTAGAACCGCCTCGTCGAGGCGGTTCTAACGAGTGCCCAAAATATATGTTTTGAGCAGAACTAAGACAAATAATTTATACCCCTGTAAACCCCAGTTTTACTTCATCAACGTGGGGTTTAAGGGAGTCAAAATTATATAGGCGTGTTTTCGTGATGTAAAGTTTTACGAAGAGGCCGTCATTGAGTCTGGGGCCCGAACCGCCGTCGTGCAATTAAAGAGTGAAGCAGAGCCATCAACAATGATTGGGTTGACAACTAGGCATGCGGTCTGCCGCATAATATCCAGGCTATAGCCAATTCTTTTATAACGGTTAATAAGTTTTCTGAATTGCTCCGAAAAGTTAGATTTACCTAAAATTTTTCTAAATCTGTACACTAAGTCACCGTAAAATTCTAGTTCCGATATACCTTGTTGCAGAAGTGTTTTCAGTCTGACGCTATAAGTCAGGTCAGGTTGCGCATTCGCAAAGTCTGGTCAGAATCTTCACTGGACACATTTTGAATAACCAAGTATGCAAGTTTCTTGATGCAGATAACCATCACGAAAACACATTTTATAATTTTGACCCCCTTAAACCCCACTTTTTTATAGAGTAAAACAAAGGTTTATTTGGGTATACATTATTATTTTTTTATTTCCGCTCAAAATACTGATTGTGGGTACTCGTTGGTCTAAACATATTTATTTCCGAAATGTGTACATATACAACACATACAAAAATACAACAATAGGATTAGAACGAAAGCATAAAAGCTTATTTAGTTCCTTTCCTAGGATGTGATCATTGTCAGAAATATGAGTATACGAGCAAATCTAGAATGGTTAGCTTCCAATAGTCCTCTTCTAGTAATAACAATTTATTAGTAAATAATAATTGTGAAGTTTAACATGAAGAGATGAGCAAACATAAAATGAGAATAAGAAGAGAAAAGAGAAACAAATTACACAAGATGAAATGAAGAAAAACAGAGGGAGGGAAAGAAATGAAGAACTATGGAGCAGATTTTACGAAGACTATGAATATAGTAAGAAGTTACTGGGGACTGTGAGTGGTGCAGGAGTGATCCGAGTGATGTCATCGATGTACGCTCCGAATCACTGTCACTATTTAAAGTCCATTTAGTCTGGTACAAATAATGACTGATACGAGTGCAACCAATTAATTTTCTTAAAATCTTTTCGTTCTTTGGATATACTGCTTAAAAATGGCTACATTAGCTTCATTATGCAAATTAAGATCGCCATTGAGGATTATGTTTAGGGTGATACTGCCATGTTGTGATAGAGTGTCCATTAATACCTGTCTATGATTTTGGTATAAATGGCATCTAAAAAAGAAGTGGTTTGCATTTTCTATTTCACCACAACTACAATTACAGAGAGGTGATTCTATGATGTTTTTCGAGTAAAGATCATAGTTTAGAGAGCTGCAACCAGTTCGAAGTCTAGTATGAAGTATCTGCATGCTTCTGTTGCCTGCATAAAAGTATTTTGGAACAATTACTCTGCCCTGACTTAATTGTCTCTTAAAATCATCAACTGTATCTACAATCCTGTCAGAGCAGGGAAGATCGTTCCTATCACGAATGACTGCAGGAAGAAAAGAATTATAATATTGATTAGTACGAGATTGTATTGTTCTTATATTATTTGCGTTAGGCAAACTGTAACGTGAAGCGTTCTGGTCAGGTCGAGGAACCAGTGAAGAGAGATAAGAGGGGGCAATGTCATTATACATTTTATAGAATAGGACTAATTTATGCTTTCTTCTCTTTACATCTAGTGTTTCCCATCCGATCTCATCATATAGTTATTGCACAGAGACTAGTTTAGTTGTTCCGGTGGCTATTCTAGCAGCCTCTAATTGATTTTTTTCTATCTCATGTTTCTCATGTTCTGAGTGCAGTTGTCCGAAACTACATCGGTATATTCTAGTATTGGGCGAACAAAAGCAATATAAATTGTTTCTAGGGACTTTCTATCCAAGGTATATTTAAATTTCCTCATGACATTTATTCTGGACCATGCCTTACTCTTGACATACACTATATGTTTATGCCAGGAGCAGTCGGATGCTACATAAATTCCCAAATGTTTATGATACTGAACTTCGTTAATTCCTTGATTCGACATGAAAACCGGAGGATGATCAGGTTTGTTTATTTTGCGAGAGATAATAAGAGATACATTTTTATTTGGGTTAAATTTCACTAACCAAGGCTTTGCCCATTTTGATATTTTGTTAAGATCTGTATTAAGGATTTCAGCAGCAGCATCTGGATTGTCTACAATATATATACAGACTAGTGTCATCAGCAAAAAGTCGGATGTTCGATCAAATTTCAGTGACAATGTCATTTATGTATAGTAGGAATAATAGAGGGCCTAAGATGGACCCCTGCGGAACGCCAGCTTTAATATAATTCCAGATAGATTTGACCCCAGATAACACAACACGTTGTTTTCTATTTTCAAGATAGCTTGTAAACCATTGTAGTAAATTTCCAGTTACTCCTGCTGCCTTTAGCTTGTGAATTAGTCCGCTATGCCAAACCCTGTCGAAAGCCTTGCTGATATCACAGAATACTACTCTGATTTCTTTCCCTGAGTCTAACGCGTGGCAGAAAGTATCGTATAAATATGTAAATTGATTAACAGTAGAGTCGCCTGGTCTAAAGCCAGACTGGAACGATGTAAGGATATTGTTAACAAGGAAGTGATTGTATAAATATTTAAAACAAGTCTTTCTGAAGCTTTGTCTAAGTTACTCAAAAGTGAAATTGGTATGTAATTAGAAGGAACTGACGGATCACCACCTTTAAGTATTGGGCAAACATGAGTTTCTTTAAAACAATCAGGTACGGTTCCATGTTGTAAGGACTCGTTAAAAAGAGCACAGACAGGAATAGAAAGTTCATCAGCTAGCACAGAGAGAATACGATTACTGAGTCCATCGGGGCCAGTAGCTTTCCCAACAGGGAGAGATTTTAAGATTAGTGTTACCTCATCTGGTGACAAAACGAGAGAACTTAGACAACGTTCAACCAGAAATGGAGCAATTTCAGGAAGTGCAGCATCATGATCATTCGGTAGAGTTTGGTCACGGAAGAAGTCATTAAGAACGTTAGCTTTCTCTTCCTCTTCGACGAATACTAGACCGTCCTTCTGTAATGGTGGACTTGAGGCTTGAGAAGAAGGGGTGATAAAGGACTTGAGAAGTGACCACCACTGTTTTGATGATAAAAAATCAGATTTAAGTTAATCAGATAAAGACTCATTAAGTGTTTTTTTAGACTCTCGAATCATGGATATAGTTTTATTACGAAGCCGTCTGAAGGTATTCCAATCATTCATGAAGTTAGTTTGTTTTGCCCGACGGTAAGCTCTTTTGCGTTTCCTAATATATCTTTTGATTGATGAAGTCATCCATGGTGGATCAGACGGTCGTATTGTTACTATTTTATTTGGAATGCAATCTTTTGAAATTTCGAGTATCTTGTCGATTAGTCTCTTAGCATAAACGTTTATATCTGGGTTATGGAGAGCCTTCCAGTCTGTTGACGATGCCATTTCCTTTACAAGATCATAATTCCCTTGTTCGTATCGCCAAATGTGACGTGTAAATGATGTACGTATCGGATTACAAAATTTAAATATGCCAAAGATCGGACAGTGGTATCTCAAATTCTGGCCAAGAAAGGGGTCTCCCGCACCGTTTAAAATAACATGATTAGGATTACTCACAAGCATCAAGTCAATGAGGGAGGAAGAATGTTCCGAGAAATGTGTTGGATCGTTTACAACCTGAGTTAGAGAAAATTGATTACAAAAATCGTTTATTTTCCTGGCCGATTGAGAGTTATACATGTTAATATAAAATCGCTATTATGATGTCATTTATACCGGTGTCTACTGCAAGGTGGATCGAGTCCTCCATTGTTGAATATTAGTTTAAATCGGAATTGGGTGGTCGATAAAATAATCCAAAAAGTACATGTTTATGTTTAAGAACTAGTTCTATCTAGATACATTCAATTCCTCTTGGTTCTAAATCTGATCTGTATTTATAATAAATAGAGACTTTAACGTATATCATTACGCCCCCATGACTATCACCCTGCCGATCTTTCCGTTCGGGCTCCCGATACGCCTGTATAAGAAGAGTTTCTTTGGATATGGATGGATTAAGCCAAGTTTCAGAAAAAGCGAGAATGTCAAATTCAAATAGTTCTGAGGCGGTTCTAACGAGTACCCACAATCTATGCTTTGAGCAGAAATATAAAAATATCAGAATTTTCCATCTGAAAATTTTAATATTTTGGTGGTAAAACTTTCAGTATGTTTGAATAGGCGTGTTAACGTAATGGAAGACTCTGATCAGACTGCGTGATAAGTAGGCTGATTTGGGCCTTCGTTGGGTACACATATCACAAAGTAGGTCTTCTCACGTTGCGAATAAAAGGCATAACGTCAGCTGTTCAACATAACTGGTTGTTCATTGTATTGCAAACATTTTAGACGTGTCACGCTAAAAACTGGCGTTGCGCATACGTAAACAATAAAGTCCAGCTTCAATTTGACATCCAATCAGTCCGATCATGGTTTTGTCTTTCTTTGGAAGGCCGGGCATCACATGTACATATAGGCCACACACTTCTCACACTGCTTAGTTTATAAGGGCTGTCCTAGAATTCGCGGGTCGCATATCCACTTAGGTCATTTTTTGCGCGACACTGCACTTTTGTTTACCTTTATAGCGCTAAGCAAAATTGTAGCAGACAACAATCTACAGTCGACTCTCGTTACCTCGAATTCCAAGGGACTCTCTGAAACACTTCGAGATATCCGTACCTCGAGATGTCAGAGTTGCGGAAGTGAAGAAAACAATAAATCGAAAAACCACATTTAACAAATGAATATGTAATTTGACTCCTGAAGTTAGAAATTATATACAAAATAATGTGGAAAAGAGGTAGGAGCAATTTCTCCACTTTTCTACAATATTTTGTTACCTGTTCTTAGATTTCCATGTTAAAACAGGTATCAGAATTTCACTTCGATATATGCGGTTATTCGAGATAAGCGAGTGAGATAACGAGGGTCGACTGTATTTCTGAGAAAACAAGACTTGTAAGACGCTTCACATGAAATGTCAATTCTTATCATCCCTGTACAATACAAATAAAGATGGAAATGTCGTCATCTGTAGTTGTCATAGAATTTTAGGGGTTAAACACCTTCCGTAGCTTTTCATAGTCTTTCTTTGGCCTAGGCTTGGCCAAAGTAGTCATACCAAAATTCCAACCCCTGTGAAAGCATTTACGAAAAATTCCGAGTAAAAGCGCAAAGTACCTCTTGCAATGTATCCAACTAAGCTGAAACACACACACACACACACACACACACACACACACACACACACACACACACACACACACACACACACACACACACACACAAAGCAAAAAAAAAAAAAAAAAGCAGAACGACCCGTGAAAATAAAAATACGTGTATATTTTGATCAGGTTAAATTTTACGTTTACAACAAACTCTGAAAGACGTGCGATGTTAATCGTACGAAACAGTTTAACCCTGATGAGCTTATTCATAACTTTATTTTTGAACGCTGTAACATTGGAAGATACGCAGATAGCAGATCTAGATAACCCATAGTAAGAGTATTTGCGTATCTGAAAAGCTGAAAGAATGTCAACCAATTCTGATGTTTGAAACCGTACTGTGTCTCAAATATTTTGATAACTTTCGGGAGTAGACCTATTTTTCACATATACATAAATAAGGTTTGTCATTTAGCTTTACCATTTCCCAGCGGGCACATGACGTTTATACAACGTCGTCTCAACGTCGATGCAACGTCATGAGTAGTCATACCAAATTTTTGTTGTACAGACGTCATGTGTCTGCTGGGTTTCTGAGAATATTCAGCAGACGACGAAGATAATTCTTTTTTTTTTTTCAGAAAATAGGGCTTGTCAAAGCTCAGGAAAAATAAGACAAAAAATATAATAGTCACATTATTTAAAAAATGTCGTCTGCCTAATTTTTTACCCCGAGTGCCAAGCGTTAATTCAATAATATTTTGTTGGATGTTTAGGTTATAATTGCCTGTGATGCCGACAGATGAGTGGTTACAACCATAGATAAGGAGATGATTCTAGTGATTTTTCTCTCATTTTTGTTTCAAAACATGTATTTTGTGTACTCATCAGATTGGCCTTAATAAGGTCATTCTAATGAGAACCCACAACATGCTTTGCTGCAAAAAAAAAAAGAAAAAAAAAAAAAGATAAATAAATCTCCACTTAAAGTAAGTTTTAAATAGGCTAACCATATCTCTACATAAGAAGGGGTGGGGTGGGAATGGTATCAAATTAATATTTTTCTTATTCCTCCATAAAAACATATGTTATAGGTGGGAACTCTTTAGAAATGCCTTTCCGAGGCGCTTCTAACGAGTACCACAACATATGTTTTCATGGAGAAATGAAAAAAAAAATATCCATACTTTTAGATTGAAAAAAAGCAAAAAAAAAAAAAAAAAAAAAAAGAAAAACAGTATCTTATCTAGAGCTATGATAATACTTAGTAACTGAACGTTTTGAATAAATACTTAACCCTTAAAACGCCAAAAATCCTGCATCTGAAAAAATCGTCTGTTTATGTCGTCTGCTGAATATTCTTGCAATTTTTTCAAACCTATTTTTGCATACAAGCAAACAGTGTGGACCCAGATCAGACTGCTCCAAGAGGGGAGCAGTCTTATCTGGGTCAACACTGTTTGCAAACATGACTTAAAATCACAAGCAGATGACAAAGCAGACGACAATTGTTGTGATTGGCAGTTTAAGGGTTAAGAAGAACCTGCTGACAATAGAAGACTATTCTTGCAGCGGAACGAAAGAAACAATGCGGAAAGATCTATTGAGATTAAACATGTATAAGAGGGCATCGAGGTTCCCGATCGCATCGTCTGCTCTTCCTAACAAAGGCTATCGCTTACAAAATTAAGGCAGATTATTTACATGTCTTAGTTACACCATGGTTCATGTGCATGAACGATTCGATAATCCACCTCTGCCTTACAGAGTGTCCAGATAAATTTCTGATTGTAGGCGTGTCTGATTGTAGTTTATTGTTAGAAATTTGTTTTTGTTGAGGTTTCACGGCCCTATCAACCCAATGGGGTCATGTCGAGCACGGTCAGTTTATCTAACCACACGTTTACTGGGCAGGCTTAGTCCTCTAAGCGGTTAACCAGTATTGTGCACATTCTTTCGCCAGAAACTGACAACTGCCCTTCTTGAATCAGCGGAAGGGAGAAAATGACCGTAGAAAATATTTTATGATCAATCTCCACGAAAGAATGTTGCCGACCTCGGCGGGGGTTGAACCCGCGACCTCCTGGTCTCCAGTCGGACGGCGTATCCAAATGAGCCACCGAGGCCGGCTTATTGTTAGAAATACCTATCATTTATGCAAACAGTGTAGGCCCTGATCAGTTACTTCGTTCTGTGCCGTCTGATCTGGCCTGTAGGTTAAAACCTCCAAGGGACGTAAAACATGTCATGGAAAGTCGCCACCACCGTCTCAACAAGGGCTTTCCATCCGCATGCCCTTGCGAGCGAAATCATCCAGCGAAATGACTGGCAAACCTAACAGTGTTTTACCTGGTGAAATTGCAGGGAGATGATAAATGCAAATGCATGATGGGAGATGATAAATGCAAATGCATGATGGGAGATGATAAATGCAAATGCATGATGGGAGATGATAAATGCAAATGCATGATGGGAGATGATAAATGCAAATACATGATGGGAGATGATAAATGCAAATGCATGATGGGAGATGATAAATGCAAATGCATGATGGGAAACAAAAGCAAAAAAAAAAAAAAAAAAAAAAAAAAAAAAAAGAATAAAACAAACTAAAAGAAAAAGCTAAAGACTAAAACAAAAATAAAAAAAATATGCATCCAGAGTCAATGCGTAACTTAACTTTTCGCCCAGCCAGAACGGAAAAAAAATACATATTGTATTTCATAGAGCAAAAACTTGTTTTAAAATGTATATACATGCAAGACAATTTAACTACATGTCGATGCGTTTAAAAACTTGTTGGGTGTTAAACGGTGTTGGACTAAGAACTAAAGAACCATGTCTATACTGTTTGCTTGGCCTGTCCGCACCCAATTTACCTTAAACATCGGGATGTCAATTATCGCCTCTCCACACGCGCCATAAAATCTAGAAAATTAAATAAAAATCTAAAAGTTTGCATTGAGACACAAAAGAACGAAAATCGGAAACTGTTTTACCCCTCCCACTCCCCTCACTAGCGCCGGCTTAAGACAGTCTGGACTCTGAGAGTCTGACCAGGGACTTTCTTCGCTATACTTCATTATGTTCTACAGTACCAAATGATTCTAAATGCGAACAGTAAGGTTTTGATCAGACTGCGCGGATGCGAAGGCTGATCTGGGCCTTCACTGCCCGCCATCCCGAAACCCAAGTATAACATGTATTAATTGCTATGCCTTTCCGTGCCGTATGTACAATTTACCCTTAATACTAAGACAACACAACTCTTTACCTTACCTGTCTCTAATATTTTATTAAGAAAAGTCCATTTACATGCATGCTGAAGTATCTAAATACTGATGGATGAATGACGAACAGTGTAGACCTTCATCCGCATTCTATAGCGTCTGCTCTTGGTCTCAACCTCGGGGGAGGGGGTGGGGGGAGGTAACTTGGGGGTAAATATGGTACGGGTGTGCGAGTCAGTATTTCGAAACCTACCCCCATTCATATACCTGGCTTTTGAAAAAAAAAAACAGACCCATTCATATGCTTGATCGTCCAAAATGTTGATCCATTCATATACTGCCCTTTGACTTTTTACCCATTTATTGCTGGTAGTTAGACAAATATAGCAGTCAACTTATTGAATACCAAGAGAACAAGCAGCCTCGACAAATCTCTGAGCGAAAAGAAATATATGCATTTACTAGGATGTCAGAAAAGTGGGGCGTTTCACATAAGAATCAAGAAAAATAGGGTCAGTCGTATACCTTTTATTGAAAAAAGGGGGCCAATCATATACCTGGTAGCGCTGAAAAAGGGGCTGATTCGGCACGCACAACCGTACTATGTCATATATAGGAAGTTAACCCCACTCCCCCCCCCCTTCCCCGCCCACCCCCCACCCCAAACTTCCACCACCGAGGTCTCCTCAGTTTGCACAAACCTATTCGTTCTATAGAAAGATGATTCGTGATGTAAGAACTTGTGTCAAATCCCTTTGTTTAATATGCAGTCAAATATTATTCATATGATATAATCTGTAGGTCAGCGGTGAAAATAAAAGGAACACTTACATTTTTCCATTTTGATAAACAATAATAAAATTATGCAAACGATCATAGTAAGCAACATCCAGGGTTTATTCCATCTTACTCTTTTCCAGCGGCAGAAATGCATTTTTTTTCTGAATTTCTCCAAATTGCATTTACAAAGTTAAAACACTACATGCTACAATGTGAAAAATCGAACCCATCACGAAAACATGCCTATATAATTTTACCTCCTTAAACCCCACTTTTATATAGTAAAACTGGGGTTTACAAGGGTATACATTATTTTTCTTATTTGTGCTCAAAAACATAGATTGTGGGTACTCGTTAGAACCGCCTCGCCGAGGCGGTTCTAACAAGTACCCACAATCTATGTTTTGAGCAGAAAAACGAAAAAATATCAGAATTTTTTTATCTGAAAATTTTCATTTTTTAGTGGTAAAATGTTCAGTATACTTATATAGGCGTGTTTTCGTAATGGGACAAATGCGCCAAATAAAACCTCAGATCTGAATCTCCTCTTGGCTCTCATGTCTGAAGCTATGTTTTCTGAGGTTGAGGCTGATATGATTGTTTGTATCAAAATTTACCACAAAAGCAGAAGAAAAAAAAAAAAAAAATAAAATAAAATAAAATAAACAAATTTTTCCATAGCTTTTTTAACAGTTCATGACAGATAACGAATCTGTAACTATTGTTACTGGATTGCCGTGTGTTGTATGTACGCGAAATGTGAGAAGCCGAAATGTGCAGTTAAATTTACACACACCGGTTAAAAATTAGACTGCTCCAGTTAAAAATATGAATGCATTCCAGTAGCGGTGTAATTAGACATTACCCACTAGGACATTTAACCCTTTCTCTCCTGTGTTTCTGAAATTTAACCCATTCTCTTCTGTGGTTCTGTCATCTTTGAATTTGGACACATACATTGTTGTAAATAATGGTTTCAATCAAAAATCAAAAACAAAATGGCAAACAGTGTAGAACCTGATGAGACGGCTCATTATAAGCTTATATAGTAAAACTGGGGTTTACAGGGGTATACGAGGCGGTTCTAACGAGTACCCACAATCTATGTTTTTGAGCAGAAATTTGAAAAAAAAAAAATATAATTTTATCTAAAAATTTTCAATTTTTGGTGGTAAAATTTTCATTATATTTGAATAGGCTTGTTTTCGTAATGGTACCTTGCTGAAGAGGTAAAACAATAACAGTAATCAAGTTTTATTAATGACACTAGAAAAACTAAAGACATGTTTAGCTTTTCAAATGAAATATTTGACTTTAATAAGTGCCCTATTTGGATCTATACTGGTGTTCAAGTTTTATGAATTAAATTGAAAGCTGTATATGGTTGTTAGATGAAACATATAAATTTAGTGAGTGTTCTAATTGTTGGATATTATTACTGTCTGAGTGTGCTCAGACAATCTGAGTGTGTTCAGACAATCTGTTTTTGGCAAGTTAACATAAACTACTGTTAAAGCAAGGTGATTGGATACGTACAACGAGGATCTTACACAAGTGGTCATTTCATTTGAAATTTATGACGCCTTCGGCGTGTTTCATACGTTTTATAAGAAATGACCACGAATGTAAGATTCCGTTTGTCATATAACGTTGTCACGGTCGGCATCATGGCGTTACGCGCCAATAAGCAAGTGTTATGTAATGTGTGGTCATGCCATTTTTATCCACTGAATAATAGCGACATCATATGATAAACTGAACACTGTCATCCTTTGATACCAGAGTGACAAGGTTTGTTGACTTCCTGTTTGCGTTCTTAAACGCAAACCCCTTCTGAAAAAGGGCCTACTCTAACTGGAAAGAATTTGCTTGCCGTAGGAACATTTTATTCCATTCAAAGTAAGCCCCTGTTTAGAAGGCCGCGAAAGCAACTTTGAAAAAAAAAATGAAATTGTTTCCCCTTAAAACGTTACATTATAAGTACAAGTTGGTTCCTTTAAAAAATCCAAACTAAAGTTCTGCTGCTGTCTATTCATTGTGTAATTACTGCAATACAATACGAAACAATGTGACCTGCAGCTTCTAAATAACTGACATACGTAATATGACAACCAAAGCAATTCTTTATTACCATCCAGGCATGTAGAACAGACGACAGACGACAGATGGGCGATATTTTACTTAATTTCCCCTTGAAAATAGGCTACATGTACGACGATTTGCATGAAAAGACAAATCCTATTTTCTAGAAAAAGCAAGGAAACCATTACCAAATGTTCTGTGCTAAACTTGATCTGGACCTGATTGTATCAGTTCCTGAGTTCACTAATATTTACTTAGCATGAATATTAACCTTTGTCCTGCTGAACCCGAATATACCATGCCTTCGCAAACAGTGTAGATCCAGATCATCCAGTGAAGAAGCCAACTGATCTGAATCTGCACTGTTTGTCATGAAATATTTGAATTTGTATTAACAACTTGTATCATATATTCTGATTGGCTGAAAAAAAAAGAAGTGGGTGTGTCATCTTATTTTATTCAGCAGGACAAGGGTTAATAGTGAGAGGAAATCTAGTGCATGAGAATGATAACTCCTCTGCCTTGAACAGTTGCAAAATTATGTCCCCTTCCTACATTTATCTGAACATGAAACAAACACACTGGAACATACTATAGGGTTCGTTATAGCATGGTTGTGTACATAATATATAAAAAGCAGTTCATAGATGGACAACAAATTCCTAGCTACCCAAAATGTATAGATTATATAGCAAAAACGATAATAAAATGTCATTCTTTTTTTTTCTATACAATGTATAAAATTTGGTTTGTTTGCAACACGTTTGTTAACCCGACATGGTTTTAATATTTACACGGTCGGGCCGAAACAGAACGATTTTATCGGAACTTGCGGACCGAAATGAACACTCATTTGAAAATGTAAACATTAGGAGTTCAATGGAATGACAATATTTTGCTTCCTATTGTGTTGCTTAAGCACTTACAAAGATGTACAAATGTTGTACAGAGTTTGCGACTTGCAAGTTTGCAACCTGTACAAGTTGCACCTCATGCACTTTTGCGGACAGAGATTTCACTACCTATACGTTTTCACTACTTTAGAGTTCATAGCCTGTATGTATTTGCCACCAATTAGGATACAAGTAGTTAAAAAGGGTACTTGGATGAGTAAATGTTTACGTTTTCTATATACTATATACATTCGAAAAACATATAAAATAAGATAATAGATTTATATTTACGAATTACGGACGAAACGGCCTCAGACAACAACTGTCTATCTTAAAACGGTCGCAGACCACAATACGCCCAAGAAATACAACAACAACAACGTCCAGATAAGTTTGATCAGTTTTTGGTAACTAATTTACTGAACTGCACTATGTTATCAGTGTAACTTGTATTATGATATACCGCCATATTTAAGTATTTTTAAAGGGATATTCGTTCATAAACTTTAAGACATGGAGAAATAACACCTGCGAATTTAATTTCTATTTTTTGCACATCACCTGTGACAACAATTGATCATGCGCGATTATCTGAATGGATATTTAGCATGACATGTAATTATTGTTATATGTGTTTTCCTCTCATTTATGGTAATTACACTGGTGTGCTATGTAAATAGAAATGGTTAGAGGCGTGTTGATCTGGTGGAATAGATCTGAGCAAATACTGTTTGCTTAGGTCTTTTTATACAATTATTTAAGTAATTGGGGTTCTTGATTTTATCTGGGACATCACGAGAACATGCCTATATAATGTTGACCCCCTTGAACCCCACTCTTATATAATAAAACTGGGGTTTACAGGGGTATACATTATTTTCTTATTTCTGCTCAAAAACATAGATTGTTGGTACTCGTTAGAACCGCCTCGCCGAGGCGGTTCTAACGAGTACCACAATCTATGTTTTGAGTAGAAATATGAAAAATATCAGCATTTTTGTCTGAAAATTTTCATTTTTTGGTGGTAAAATTTTCAATATATTTGAATAGGCTTGTTGTCGTAATGGACGACAGTGTTATCACATAAAGAAAGCATTCTGATCTGATCTGGGTCTACGGGAATGCAATGTAGTTCAGTACACAACACTTCAGAGCAACGCTTTACCTTCACTATATCATACAAATAAAACCACAAGACTACATAGTTATTGTCTATTTACGCTCGTGCTGGTCTATGTTGTTATTCGTTGTTTGTTTGATTGTTTGTCTTAAGGTCAACCCAATGTGATCATGTCAAGCGCGGTCAGTTTACCTAACAGATCCTTTACTGGGCAAGCTTAGCCTCTGAGCGGTTAACCAGTATTGTGCACATTCTTTCGCCATGAACTGAAAACTGCCCTTCTTGAATCAGTGGAAGGGTTATAAATGACCGTAGAAAATATTTCATGATCTCCTCGAAAGAATGTTACCGACCCGACAGGGATCGAACCCGCGACCTTCTCACCACCAGTAGGACGCGCAACTGAGCCACCGAGGCTGATGCGTTTGTCACTATCATCTGCTGTAATTCGTCCTGCTAGTCTTACACATGCTACTTTTCTTCTGTACCATCGTGATACCTTCTTTCGTTTTGCAGATACTTACATATTATTTGTAAGATTACCAATTATGGGTTGAAATATTCACACATGACAAAATACTAGGTTTATTTCATTCAAAATCAATTTATCCGACTTGTCCGATAATATCTACCGTGTTTTGTACATTAATTCTGTGAATACATACAGAATCTTTGGCAAACCATTTAGCAAAAAAAAAAAAAAAAAAAAAAAAAAACAATATATATATATATATATATATATATATATATATATATATATATATATATATATATATATATATATATATACAGTTGACTCTCGTTATCTCGACCCCTCTTATCTCGATCCTATCACTTATGTCGAACTGATTTCTAAGTCCCGATTATTTTCCCTATGTATTTATTGCATTTCAGCTTCGCGTATGTCGAACTACTTTTATGTCGACACTTCGGCTATCTCGTCCATCATTTTCAGTCCCTGAATATATTTTTCACAGTTTTTACTACCGCGTATCTCGAACTCGGACCATGACGAAGGAAAAAAAAACGTAAGATGCGGCGCCGCCGGTCTCTCAGTTAATGAAAATATAATAGGCCATTGATAAATAAATCAATATTTTAATTTTCACCTTTGTCCAGGTAATTACAAACAAAACAATGTCTAAAATCCGTAGTTATGAAATCACGTACGTGTCGAGTCGGGTTTGACACGCGGCGCTCAACACCGTCTCGTGTCATTGATTTGTACGATAAAAAGCGGCTCAGAATAGTGTTACGGAAGATTAATCAACGAAGTTTCTTTAATTTATTGTTTAGATATGCTCTTCACTATTGAGTACTGTCCGTCTGAATGATATAGCGTCTTCAAAAAAAGTCAGTGCGCAACAGGTTCCGACTCAGATCAGCCTGTATTGATCAGGCTAGCTAAGTCTGAATCGTCGCTTGTTACTCTTTGGTCAGGCGGTGCTCTTTGGTAAGCCCAGATAAGGCTCATGCGTATAATGGAAAATTCGTGGGCGTGCAGGCTGATCCGAGTCTTTGACAGTCGCACAGTCTTCTAATAGGAGTTGTCGTGCACGGCCTCAAATAGACGAATCACACGTGGGTACCGATGTTAACCCTTCCGACCCTTTAGACTGGTACGGATACCCGCACAAATAGTGTAGGTCCAGATGAGACGGTTCATAACGAGCTTTCTCTGCAGGAGCTACAGTTTGCCGCGCTGAGATGGTTCGTTTATGCTAGGGGAGATGATCCAAACTAGTTTACAGCTGCCGCTTAACATTGTAAGCGTTTTATGCAAAAGCGGAAACCAGTCAACTCTTTATCGAGTCGTACATGCGAAGGGAGCTAATCCAAACCAGTTCATAACGTATAGCTAACACAACCCGGAAACGAGTAATTTATTTATAGCTCATATGGAAATCCAAATTTGCAGGAGTATTAAAAAGACAACAAGAGACGTTTGAAATTTATTATTATTAACATTTATTGATGATATTATTCCAAGAGAACCACTGCATCTCCTAAAACAAATAGTAACAATGCAAACTGAAGTACGCGTAAATTATTTAAATTGCCATATACATGTGCCTTCCAAGCACGTTTTGGCGAACAGAGAGGCGAACAGTCGTCATACCTTTGACGTCACAATTTGGTTGTCTCGAACTACTGATAACTCGAACATTTTTATCAGGTCCCGTGAAGTTCGAGATAACGAGAGTCGACTATATATATATATATATATATATATATATATATTTAGCAAAAAACAAAACAAAACAAAACAAAAAAAACAAAAAAATAAATAAATAAATAAATATATATATATATATATATATATATATATATATATATATATATATATATATATATATATATATATATATATATATATATATAAATATATATATATGTGAATACCATACATAGAAACCCATGATAAGCGCACCTTAGCTATATTCTCAAAATGATAGAAATATCTTTCTAACTTCTATAAAAAAAACCGCCTTGCCTCTGGATATGCTGTCGGTTGTCTCATTATTGGCTGTCATCACAATTTTAATTGTTTTACAGGGTGTCGATGGAGTCTTTAAATTCAGTATTGAAAATTACGTGTCTCATTATATTAGTAAAATTCCGTATTTTACATTTTTGGTATGTCCATTGACTAGATATTGTCAGTATCTATCAGTATGCAAAACGTTATCAAAAAAAAAAAAAAAAAAAAAAAAAAATCCGAACGGTTTAAGCGCTTTGGCAATTTTTGCTACATGTACCTGACCACGGACGGACAGACGGAAAGACAGGCATAAGGAATCACAAGGTGATTAAAAGGCCCTCTTCTTAAGTCACTCTTTCACTCGGTCGACGTTTCTACGGGTCGTGCAATGAATTAACTGGCTTTCTGAAACCGTGCATCGAATATACATGTACAATATGTACAATACCGGGTTTGATTTTTTTCTTTTTGTTTGTTTTAGCTCTCTCTGTAATTGGCTGGGATGTTGTCGTGGGTCCTCGTCCTTGTTTTGTCAAAATGGTTTGGTGTGATTTGCATGTTTAATGTGATGTTTGGCGGGTTGAGTTGGTGAAATCGTAATCATTTTGGTCAAATTTGAAAATCATTTTGTACAGAGAAATGCAAATAATTTATTAAGTTAAATGTCTGGATAAATGCGCCCTTCATCTACCGTATAAGGTGTAAAACTATGAGGAATATATCACTTTCGTTTATCGAACGTCGCTTTTAAATGATGGATCGATGGCTTTAATGAGAGAGAGAGAGAGAGAGAGAGAGAGAGAGAGAGAGAGAGAGAGAGAGGTTATTCTGTCTGAGGGCATTTGAAATCTCGTGATGCTGTACTTATATAGCGACAGTATGTTTCATCGCCTATTGTAAAATAAATGTTGCCATTTTTTAGCTCACCTGAGCCAAAGGCTGAAGATGAGCTGCCGTTCGTCGTTTGTCATCTGTCGTCGGCAGTCGAGCGTCCGTCCGTCGTCCGTACGTTCACACATTTGAATAACTTCTACTCTGAAACCCTGCGCCAATTTTATTCAAACTTCATGTTGAGCCTTCTGTTTAAAGGATGTTGAAAATTTATACAAATGGTCACAGTCCGTTAAAAAAGATGGCGCTATGCCCATGTATGGTAAAAAACACTTAAAAATCTTCTTCTCCAGAACCAAGAAAGGTTCAAGGCTGAATCATGGTATATAGCATCATGGACTCAAGGTCTTCCAAGTTTGTTCGAATGATGACCGTCTGTTGACTTTTGACTTTTTTACGGTAAGGTCAAATTTGTTTCCGCATGCATTTGTATGGGGAAAATGCTGAAAAGTCATTTTTCTTAAAATGTATTAGAACTAATGGTTGAAACGTACAATGTGTGATTAAAGTACTAAAACATTTTAGTAATAGTCAAAATTCTGTCCCCTGAGGATTATCTGCCCTTGCCCCTGGGTTATATACATGTATAAAATTTTCTAATTTTCAATCGTCTTCTTCTCTGAAACTGCTTGAACAATTTTCACCAGATTTTACATGTCTGGGGTTTCTGTCGAAAGGGTATTGCCAATTTGTTTTAATGGTTCCGCGCCACTGAAAATTCTTAAAATCTTCTTCTCCAGAACCAAGAAAGTTTTTAAGCTACATCTCAATATATAGCATCGCTGTCTCATGCTCTATCAAGTGTGTTCAAATAAAGATAGTAGGTGAACATTTTACCTTTTTACGGCAAGGTCAAATGTGCGTCTCTACAGATTTGTATGGGGAAAAAGTTGAAAAAAAAACAACACATATTTGTTTCAATATGTATTTTAGACTAATAGCTGAAACTTACAATGTATGATAAAAGTAGTAAAGTTTTTAGTTAGGATCAATTTTTGCCCAACCAGGGATTATCTGCCCTTAGGGGCTATATACTTGTATAAAATCATTAACTCTTTAAACGTCTTCTTCTCTGAAATCGCTTGTCCACTTTTCACTACATTTCATATGGGGCCTTCTTTCGGAGGGATGTTGAAAATTTGTTCAAATGGTTCTGCACCATTGATCAAGATGGCTGCCATGCCAATATATGGTAAAACACTTAAAATCTTCTTCTCCAGTACTAAGAAAGATTTGAAGCTGAATCTTGGTATACAGTATCGGGGACTCAAAGTCTATCTAGTTTTTAAAATGATGAGAATAGGATGACCTTTGCTTTTTTTTATGGTATGGTCAAATTTGTGTCCCAGTTGCTGTGGCAATACTGGAGGAATATTGCATGGTATTTTGTAATATGCAATAGCTGTTTTATCAGGTGAGCGAATCGTGGCCCATGAATCTCTTGATTAAAATTAATCCTTAATATTCCTTGTACTGATCCGCCATTGCCGACTGAACTATCATCAACTGGCTGGCTGGTCGGACAAACGGACACTCCAACTCGGCTTTATGGGCTATTTAAATGTTAGGTTTTACATACCTGTTTAAGTGCACCGTTTTAGGGGCGATGTATTTAAAACGAATTCAACCTGTTAATTTTGCCCGAAATAGTTACTCTTAATATTTGCCCAACCGGACGGAAGGACGGACGGGTGGATTATGATTTTGTAGCTCTGATTGTGGCGTCTCTTAGACTATTTGGTTACTACGTGTAGAGTATATTTTGAAACGGATTCTTTTCGGCGAGGGTTTACTGCATCACCACTGATAAATAAGTCTGATACAATATAATGTAGTTTAAACTTAACAAAGCAAAAAATAGTACCATAGGCGTCTCCTTCCATCAGTTACCTATTTTAAGAAATTGGTACACTTTTAATGACGACAATTGTTTTGCCTCCCTTCTGAAAAGAGGCCTATCCTAAAAGGAAGAATTTTATCTCAAGGGGATTTTTTTTTCTATTGAAAGTTGATCCCATTTGCAGAAGGAAACTAATGTGCATGAATGTCTTGTCTTGTTCGTCTGTCATTACTGTCAATGACCAATCTTAATCAACTGTGTGACGTGTTATTATTTGTGTTCTAAGATGGCTGATGAGACCAATCTTAGCTCTAAACTGCCTGTTGCAGATAGAATAAGAGAGGTCTGAGAAAGAAAGCTCTGTTTGAATGTAAAGAGGAGGTCAAAAAAGTTATTTCTCTTACAGAAATGGCAATGAATCAACCAAATGCATCAACTTCCCATAATATTGACATGTATATTCTTATAAAAGGGTTTCTTCAAATGAAAAAAAATGCCTTTGTTAATGCGCAAAAAGCACAGAATCAGATCATCCTGCTCATTACACTACATCACGAAAACACGTCTATGTAATTTTGACCCCTTTAAACCCTACTTTTATATAGTAAAACTGGGGTTTACAGGGGTATATATTATTTTTCTTATTTCTGATCAAAACATAGAGTGTGGGTACTCGTTAGAACCGCCTCGACGAGGCGGTTCTAACGAGTACCCCAAATCATAGTGTTTTGAGCAGAAATATGAAAAATATCAGAGTTTTTATCTAAATTTTTTCAGTTTTTAGAGGTGAAATTTTCTATACATTTGAATAGGCGTGTTTTCGTAATGAAGTATCATTGGGGCCTTTATTCTCCATCCATATAATCTGTAGCATCCAATGATTCTATTACCTGGCAGGGAAGGCCTCGATCAGACTGCGCTGTCCGCATAAGCCCAAAGACACGTTTTCGTATGACGCGGCAAACGATAGTTAGTTTGAACTGATCAAGTGAAAGGCGTTGGCGTCTCCTTTGTTAATGTGATCAGGTTCACTACAATACCTGACGTTTGAAGAAAACTTGTCAAACCAAAATACACTTCTTTTGCTTGGTTTTAAGTTATTTACATGTAGACGGGCGAGATAGATTTAGTGTTAACATCTACATATCAAGTTACTTGGGTAACTTAAAACACCCAACACACAGGATGAACCAAAAATGAAAATATTGAATAAATGATTAATCTTTGCGACTGAGGAATATATTTTTTAAATAGTAATTCGAAATTAAAATGCAGGACCAGACATCTCAGATAATTTTGTGTTATATATAAATACGAGGAGTATATCGGCGAAACAGGCGACACCCTCCGTCACCGAGTCACCGTTCATAAGCAACAAATTAGAGGTGCTCCAACTAGAATATTATATGTAAGTAGGCATATTGATTATTACGAAACTCTGGCCACTTTATAAATTGCAGAACGATAATGCTGCTGCAAAAAAAATGAAAGAGAACTATTTTATAAATTTGTTCAAGCCAAAATTAGACAGGCATAATTAATTTAATTTATTATGCATCTTTTTAATCTTTTTGCGAGATTTTGAATGTTATTTTGCATACTGTATTGTATGACGTTGTTTCCTGTTTTTGTGTAACGTTGTACCTTTAGAAACCAACGCCATAATAATATTATACTGTATTGTGGACTTTGTGTATATATTGAAAGTTGATAAATCAAATATCGCTAAGGTGCAGGACCCACTCCTAGCCCATATAAATGCGTATACAAAATTTTACTCGTATGACAATACCCCACATGGTTGATACCTACAGTGATTTCAATATTTTAAAATGTTTTGCCTCGGAGCTTAAGACCAATGGACAATACCTTGTCTATACTAATGCGTACACTCAGCTTTATCAAAATATCCCATATGGTTGAAGATTTACTGCGATTTCCATGTTTGCACCTTTTTGGCTTTAGCGTTGCCTTGGTTGATAAAAGTGGCATGTGGAAATCCCATTATCGGTGTCAGTCCGTGTGCGAAGAATTTTCCAAATATTCTTACAGATTCAAGAGTTAAGACTTTATTCGCGAACTGTCTGCAGATGTCCACAAACTGTCCACGAACGATTCACAGAGTGTCCACCGACGGACAGACATGTCGATTATTGGGCACTCTTAAAAACTCAACATTACAGTCTTTTGACTACTCTGCAATTTCACAAGCGACCGTTGATTAAATGTTCCACACATTAGAAATATCAGAATTGGGCATCACGAAAACAAACCTATATAATTTTGACCCACTTAAACCCCATTTTTATATAGTAAAACTGGGGTTTACAGTGGTATACATAATTTTTCTTATTTCTGCTCGAAAACATAGATTTGGGTACTCGTTAGAACCGCCTCGCCGAGGCGGTTCTAACGAGTACCCACAATCTATGTTTTGAGCAGAAATATTAAAATATCAGAATTTTTTTATCTGAAAACTTCCAGTTTTTGGTGGTGAAATTTTCAGTATTTGATAGGCTTGTTTTCGTAATATTTGTGTTTGAAACAACAACATTATATTCCGTGATGGTCAATTATTCAGTATTTCATAAATCCGCATCAATTATTGATCACAGCAACGAATCCCTGTGCCTACATTATGTTGACTGACATTGCAGGGATACGCTGTCAAGCCTTCAATAAAACTGCACTTAATCGTTCTGACGTGCCAGACTGCTAGCGACAACGTCGTCGATCCTACCGATCCAATAGGTCCCACACATGTTCTGTACGGGGAGAGATCTAGTGACAGAGCTGGTCAAGGGAGTTCGTCGATGTCCTGCTGTTTCCATGTTGACCCGTGCAATATGGGACTTGCTCGACAGTACCGCAAATGGCTATGATGAATGGTACGATGTGGCATTTCAGTATACATTTATCAGCATTTAACGTTTCGTCGGTGAAGACCAGCTCGCCCATTAGCTTGGATGCCAACCCACACCTTAATACTCCCTCCACCGAAACTGTCACGCATAAAGCAGTTGTCACTGAAGTCTTTGTCACTCTCACACCTATGATATATCCTCATCCTCGTTCGTCCGTTTGCTTGCCGATGAAGATATCTGAACTCATCAGAAAAGGGAACTTGTCACCACTAACGATTCGACCGTCTACGGCGTCATGACCTTAATCTGATGCCACGTCGTGTACCTCAGCGGCTGCATTTGTCGCTGACGTACGTGACGTGGAATCATGTTAAGGGCACGATATGGCCGTTGAGCAGATAATCCTGTTGCAGATAATCAACACAATACAGTTCTGGCACTTACGTAGTTGCTGCTGTTTGAAATGTGTTGCGTAGGTGACGTAAGCTAATGTAATGGCCTTAGAAACGTGACGTCAACTGTAGCCGCCATTACGAAAACACGCCTATTCAAATATATAGAAAAAATCAACTCCAAAAACTGAAAATTTTCAGATAAAAAACTCTGATAATTTTTCATATTTCGGCTCAAAACATAGATTGAGGGTACTCATTAGAACCGCCTCGCCGAGGCGGTTCTAACGAATACCCACAATCTATGTTTTTGAGTAGAAATAAGAAAAATAATGTATACCCCTGTAAATCTCAGTTTTACTGTATAAAGTGGGGTTTAAGGGGGTTAAAATTATATAGGTATGTTTTCGTGATGCCCTGAACTTACCCTGTCGGCATTTGAACTGGTTGCTCTAAAACGGTGCCAGAGACCATTTATCGTTGTTCTGTGAATTCCAAAGTGTTTTTCAACCACAGGTTGGGTTATAGCGGCGGCAAGCATCCCGACGGTCCTCTCTCTGTTAACTTAATAATAAATAATGACACTGATGGTGTTTTTCTTTATACTGACAATATTTAAAACTCATAAATATTTGGAACCGATGGTCAGCGGGGAGGTAAGGCATAAAGAGATTGTTTTATTCACTTAAATAATGAATGTCGTAATGCGCGTTTATGTAACTTCGTTATGCATTGTTGCGATGTTGATGATTTATATTTTATAACACCGCATAAGGAGGCGAATAGCATGAAATAGCAAACCTGATTTTCTGGGAAAAATATGAAAAAAAAGTATAATCAATTGGTCGTCTGTCGAGTAAGCCCAGGGAGGGGCATTGTTTAAGTCACTCGAGTGACGTGTTAAGCCATTTTTTGTCACCTTGATAAGTAACTTATCCACAATTAGTTATTCACGTTACCTACCGCGAAAAAAGGTTCCTTATCGTGATACGGCAGTGCTCTGAAAATGCATTGTATCTATCGTCTTACAAGTATCTAAAACTACTTTTCCAAAATGCGTTCAGATATTACAATGTAGCTAGTACGTTTATACAGTATGTTCTGGTCTCTACTACGCCGATACAAAAAAAAAAAAAAAAAAAAAAAAGAGAAGAAGAATAAAAAAGTCGACACTTCCAGATGAATAACTTACTGAATATAACACAGGAAATGACATGTTGAACATGCGGATAAACCCTTAAAGTCATTTGAACCGCGACGTGAGTAAACGTAACTGCTGACATGTGCGCCCAACGAAGTCTCATATCCGCGCAGTCTGATCGGAGTCTTCGTTGTCCGCATGAAGAAACTTTGCATTCTTGGCTATCCGAAATGCGCACTGTTAATTCTGATCAGACTGCACTAATGCTCAGGCTAAGCTGTATCTTCGCTAAGCGCAAATGTCGAAAGTACACTTTCTGTAATCTTATAGGATATACTATACTAAGGCTCATGTTTCTGTGAATAAATGAGAAAATAAACAAGAGGTCCATGGTACACTATTCGCTCACCTTATAAAAATAACGCTATTGCATATCTGCAAACGCCATGCAACATTCTTCCAGTATAGCCACAGCAACTAGGACAGAGATTTAACCATACCGTTAAAAGGTCAAAGGTCATCCTAGTATCATCATGTTTGAACAAACTTGGTATACCTCGATTTCCCGATGCTGTATACTAAGATTCAGCCATAAAGCTTTTTAATTCTGATAAACAAGATTTTTAATGTGTTTTTACCATTTATTGGCATGATAACAATCTTGTTCAATGGTGCAGAATAATTTGAACAAATTGTCAACATCTCTTTAACAGAAGGCATCGTGTGAAATCTGGTGAAAATTGGTCGAGCGGTTTCAGAGAAGAATACGTTTAAAGGGTTTACGATTTTATACATGTATATAGCCCAGGGGCTAGGGCAGATTACCCCCAACATTTTGATGGTACTGAAATATTTTTACTTCTTTAATCATACATGGTAAATAAGAAACATTTTTTTCTTTTTTTTCCATACAAATGTATGGTGACACACATTTGACCTTGCCGTATAATAGTCAAAGATTATCCTAGGATCATCATTTGAACAAACTGGAAGACATTGTGCCCTCTATGCTATATACCAAGATTCAGCCATAAAACTCTCTTGGCTCTGGAGAGGTCGATTTTCAAGCATGTTTTACCATATATGGTCAGGACAGCCATCTTGTTCAAAAGTGCTGAGCCACTTGAACAAATTGTCATTACCTCTTCGATAGAAGGCCCAATCTGAAATCTTGAGAGAGTTGGTCGAGCAGTTTCAGCGAAGAAGACGTTAAAGACTTCAGGAGTTTATACCTGTATAAAGCCAAGGGCAAGAGCAGATATCCCTGGGTGCAAACTTGTGATCATAGCTAAAAGTTTTTGTATTTCAATCATACATTATTATTTTCAGCCATCAGTCTTTAATGCATATTGAGAAAATGTTTGTTTCAGCATTTTTTCATACCGTTGTAAACGCAAAAGCATTCGAACAAATTGTGAATACCCTTTCAACAGAGGGTACCATAAGAAATATGGTACAATCTCCTCGAGCAGGTTCAGAGAAGAATTCTGAAAATTGTATATGTTTATAGCTATCCCAGGCACAACACATATTACCCAAGAGGACAAAAGTTTGAATGTAACTAAAAAGTTTTAATACTTTTTTTTCATATATTGTAAGTTTCAGACATTAGTCTTTAATACATTTTCAGAAAATGACTTTTCAACATTTTCACCATACAAATGCAGGGGGGGGGGGGGAAGTGGTGTGGGGGTGGGGGGGAGGGGGTGGGGGGAGGGGGTGTGGGGGTGGGGGGGGGGCAGAGAGGGGGAGACTCAAATTTGACCTTGACGTAAAAAGGTCAAAGATTAACCTACAGTCATCGTTTGATGAAACTTTGTAGACTTTGAGTCCTGCACGCAAAATTCCAATATTAAGGTTCCTTAGTTGGTTGTATAGCAAAAGATATTTAAGAGTTTTTTTTTGTCATATATGGGCACGGAGGCCATGCTAATTAACAAACCATCACCATTTGTACAAATTTTCAATTTCCCTGTTACAGAAGACACCACAGGAGGTTTTTAAGAAAATTGGCCTTCGGGTTTCAGACGAGAAGTCGTTCAAAGTGTGGACAGACAGACGGACGGACGGACGACGGCTGACAACGGACGGTGAGTGATCACAATAACTCATCCTGAACCGTCGACTACAAGAATTTAAACATGTACACTGCCAAGGGGCAAGAAGGGACAGCTTCCTAGGGCCAACGTTTTGATTGTAACTGAAAGGTTTGCTGCTGTAATTAAATGCTGTGACTTTTAATATTTCAATCATACAATATAATTTTCACCCATTATTAGTTTTTAACACATTTTGAGAAAACAATTTTTCAACATTTTCCCCATATAACTGTATGTGTACTTGCGACAAAAAGATCAAAAGTCATCACAGGATTATCATTTGAACAAACTTGGTAGACCTTGGGTCCCTGATGCTATACACCAAATTTCAGCCTTAAAGCTTTCTTGATTCTGGAGGAGAAGATTTTTAAGTGTTTTACCATATTTGGGCATGGTTGCCATATTGTTCAGTGGTTCAAAACCATTTGCATAAATTGTCGATACCTCTTTCACAGAAGGCATTATGTGAAATCTAGTGAAAACTTGTCCAGTGGTTTCAGAGTAGAGGGCATTTAAAGATCACTCGATTTTACACATGTATATATCCCAGGGACAAGGTCTGATAACCCCCAGGGTACACAATTTTCCTTTTAACTAAAACGATTTTTAACATTAATCATACACTTTAAGTTTCTACCATTAGTCCTTAGTAATTGTTTAACTTTTTCCCCGTACAAATACATGAGGACGCAAATTCGACCTTGCTGTAAAAAATAAACACACACACACACACACACACACACACACACACACACACACACACACACACACACACACAAAAGAAGAAAGAAACAAAAAGGTCAACCTACTGTCATTATTTGTACAAACTTGGTTGACCTTGCGACCCCAATGCTATATACTAACATTTAGCCTTGACGCTTTCTTCATTTTGGAGAATAAGACTTATAAGTATTTTTATGATATATTGGCTTGGCAGACATCTTAATTAAGGACCGTGATTATTTGAACAAATTTTCAAACCCCACTAAACAGAAGGCTCCACGTGAAATTTGAAGAAAATTGGCCCAGATATTTTAGAAGAAAAGTTGTTCAAACGTGTTGACGGACGGATGACGGACGGACAACGGACGCCAGGTGATCACAACACCTCATTATGTCAGCGGCCGGACAGGTGAGCTAAAAGTATTACTAATTTGGGTTGAACAATGCACTTATCTATGGATAAGAATAATTCATTTTGCATAGGTATGATAACGTAATGACTATGCTTTACGAGTCAACAGAATAGCGCCAGATAAGCTGGTGTATCCAGGTCGTGTATTCTCATTTCTCTACGTAAACATACACTGTGGTTACTCATTAGAAGCGCCTTGGCAAGGCGCTTCTAATGAGTAACCCAATTGTATGTTTTTGTGGAGAAATCAGAACTATATCAGTATTTTTCGGATGAATACGTACCTTATTTGTCTACAGAATCTAATTACAGTCGATTGATTGTGTTGGGGTTTAACGACACGTCAACCCTTGAGGGTCATTTTGTGTCGTCTCCCAGAGAAAGGGAGAAAAGAGATAGAAGAGAGAGTAGAGGAGATGAAAGAGAGGGACAGGGAAGAAAGAGGAACAGGAATGAAAGTGAAGAAACAGAAGAAATAAAAACATTCCCCCTCTACCCTTACCCACTACAAGGATAGCAGGCCTTGCCCAACTGCAAGCCAATATCAGTTGGACGCCCCAGTGATGTAAGATACACAGCACCTTCGCACCACCCGACCACCCCCTAATTACAGTCGAACTTCGATGGCTTGAACCCCTTTGGGACCATGAAAATTTGTTCGAGACAGCGGTAGTTCGAGCCTTAGAAAGTTTCTAATAGTGCCACACCAGGAGGCACAATGGAGATAATTGTAGGATATCTTTTCGGTGTTCTATATTTTAAATGTATGTTGTGTGTACTCATTAGAATCGCCTCATAGAGGCGATTCTAATGAGAACGTACAGCATACATTTACAAGATAAAAGAAGAAAATCTCCCTAAATAATCCGTATATCGTATTTGGAGGAAATCCATGCGGACTCAAGAACGTGTTCGACTCATCCACGGTAAACGAGCCATCGGGGTTTGAGCCATTGAAATTCTACTGTACGTAAGGACTGTGTGTACTGATTTGATTAACTGAATGTTCAGGAGATAGCCCTTGATAGTCTGATTTAGACAACCGGAGAGTGTCATAAGACTAGCGCTACTGAGCACTTAGTGACAGATGGCTATGGAACGATGTGTTGCTAAAATATACTTGGTGACCAGTAGAGTCAAGATGCCTGATCGGGCATGAATAACATTTGGTGACCTTTATATTTTGGCTGGTAGATGATACTATAATTAAATATTTGATACCCGATCGGGCAGCAGTTGATCATTTTTTTAGTACCCTCAGAAAAGGAAGTCAATGTATCACAGTTTTTTGACGAATCTCCAGCAATTTTGGAGCTCAAAGATGAATGAACTTTTGACTACTGAGATTTATTTTTATTAATCAGCTTTTTTTCTTGAGCTTTATGTTTTTTTAATGTTCGGGAACATATGAAATTTGTGGAGTCTGATTGGGAACAGTAGCTCCCGTTTGGAAACATCTGACAAAATTGTGTTGCTCGATCGGAGTACAAACAAGATTCAAGACAGGTTTATGTATTACATAGTGTCTGGTTAGTTTTTATTATTATTATGTTTTATAGAATTTACTCTATATTGTTAGCAAATGTAGGGTATATCTGTATTCAGCAGGGCTAGGGTTAAATGCAAGGTATTTTACATGAATAACATTGCCATACATGACATGTTTTGTACAATGGTCTGTCTCTCTCACTGTAACTGAATATTATAAAATGAGGTAACTATGAAACTTTAATACTTGGGCCGAGTCATTATGAAATGGACCTTCATTATTGTATAATTGTTGTGATAATTGAGGATATTTTCTTCAAATCAAAATATATTGTAACCCAAAAGAATATTTAAGATATAAATTTTAGTCAATGATAATTTATTAAAATTCATATCTTAAATATTCATTTTGGTTACAATTTCCAGGACCTGTAGAAGCTCTTTGGTACGAAAAAAAACTGTCCTCTGTATACTGTTATGAAATTGCACAAACTTTGCAAAACTGAAACAGATATGTCGACATTCTCAAACACTTTTTCCCCGAGAAAGTGAGTCTTGATATTTCACGTAAATAGTAAGCTTATTTTCTCTGAAAAATAAACAAAAAAATACATAAATAAATAAAAAAAATTAAAAACAAAAATAAAAAATAAATAAATTTTAAAATGTCGACTGCTTCTGTTGCAACCGGTGCTTTATCGCTTAGCACTCTGGGTATAAATGTCAGCAGAAAACATCCCAAAATATGTTTTTCTTATTTTTCACCATGATATATGCTTTGACATCTGATACAAATGTCTCCTAACGAGACTTTTTGCATAATATATCAAAGCCTATTTTCTGGAGAGAAAAAAAAAAAAAAAAGAAAAAGAAAATATAAAATCAATTGTCGCCTGCTGAATTTGCCCAGAGAGTAGTAAAAGTTAAGGGTTGATTATCTTTGAGCTAAAGCGAAGACCAAAAACTTATCAGCCTGTGTTTTTGGGCAGTCCGAACATGTCATCACTGCTTGTTCATTGCTTGTCCCTAACTGGGCTATCAAAGTACGCGAGCTAACGATATCCCAGCGGGTTGCTTGCAGTCATATTAACCTTCATATTCTGGAAAACCATGTAGAGCCTGATCGGTCTTAAATGACAAACAAACATTCATCAAGAATACACTCAAGTAAAATTAACAAAAAAGCACAGATTAGATTGCATGTTGATTTTCATACCCCGCCACTATTGTGTATTATGATTTCAGGGTGGTCGTCCGTGTGTTAGTCCGTCCGTCCGTCCGTCCGTCTGAATTTTCGTTTCGGGACGATGACATGCGAAATATCAATTGATTTTCACCATAAGTATTATGTGCATTTATATTGTAGAGATCTGTTTAATGGGCAAAGTTTGTCAATTTTTGACAGATTTATTTGCCCTTCGAGTGCCGGGATATTACTGTTTCGCAATTGTATTGATGGGTCCAAGTTACAATCGAACCTCAATGGCTCGAACATCTTTGGGACCATGGAAATTCGTTCGAGACAGCGGTAGTTCGAGCCACGGAGGATTACTATTAGTGCCGTACCAGGAGGCAAAATGGAGATATTTGTGGGATATCTTTTTGGTGTTCTAGATTATAAACTATGTTGTGTGGACTCATCAGAATCGCCTCATCGAGGCGATTCTAATGAGTGCACACAGCATACATTTGCAAGATAAAAGAAAATCTCCCTTAATTATCCGTATATCGTATTTGGAGGAAATCCCTGCGGACTCAAGAACGTGTTCGACTCATCCATAGTAAACGAGCCATCGGGGTTCGAGGCATTGAAGTTCTACTGTACTAACAACACAGTCTGATCAGGGACACAAGCCAAACGCCTTGATCGGACTGTGTATATGCATGATTCTTTCGCGCACTACCATGACAGTAACATTCACGGCTTTTGTTGTCTGTGTCATTTGGAAACATCATTCTACCTACATACGGAAAGTAAGCATTTTGAGGTTTGTGTTGCTAATTGCTATAAAACGGACTTCGCTGAAATAGATGATGCTTCAGTTACTGTGCGGGCTGGTCTGGACAAAAAGAAGTAAAAACGTCTGGGCCATCTCTGTTTGCATATACAAATGTAGGCGTAGATGAAACAAACTTACTGAGGTAACGTAGTATACAGTGTAGAAAAATCATATGTAGACAATTTAGAAGCCTTGATGTTTTTAGATTTAAATTTATTGGGAACATTGGAATTTTTAATTGACCAAAAATAGTTAATTCCGTCCATCACGAAAACATGCCTATATAATATCGACCACCTTAAACCCCACTTTTATATAGTAAAACTGAGGTTTACACGGGTATACATTATTTTTCTTATTTCTGCTCAAAAACATAAATTGTGGGTACTCGTTAGAACCGCCTCAGCGAGGCGGTTCTTAAGAGTACCCACAACCTATGTTTTGAGCGGAAATGTGAAAAATATCAGAGCTTTTTATCTGAAAATTTTCACTTTTTTGAGGTGAAATTTTCTATCATTTTGAATATAGGCATGATTTCGTAATGCCCTTTCGTAAACAGTATCAATGCTTTTAAACAGCAGTAAGGCATGAAGTTAGCAGTTTGGACAAAACAGTAGTCGTACGTGAACCAGAATTGGCAATGAAACGTGCTTTATAAGGTCGTTTATGAAGTTTCGGTAACCAATATAACGTAGGAAGTCTGCCATGTTTTTTCTTTAATACTTCCTGCAAACGTAGCCTTTCTCTTACCCTTTTTTAGCAGTAATATCGATAGAAGGGTATTAACAATAGATCTCTCGTCAGTAGAAATCCGTTTATATGTTTTGGTACTACCAAGTTCTTGTATTAGAGTATTGATATAATAAAGTCTTCACACAACAACAACATTATTAGCAGCTTTATAAGCTGGAGCCAAAGCATACTTCCTATGACATTCTTGGATACTTTTAAATATCGAAAAGATAATTTAGGCTTAGAAGGGAGAAGATCATCGTTATTATAATAAAAAAAAACACACAAAAAAAACACGCGTTCATCCATTATGAAAACACGCCTATTCAAATATATTGAAAATTTTACCACCAAAAAACGGAAAATTTTCAGATAAAAATTCTGATATTTTTCATATTTCTGCTCAAAACATAGATTGTGGGTACTCGTTAGAACCGCCTCGCCGAGGCGGTTCTAACGAGTACCCACAATCCATGTTTTTGAGCGGCAATTAGAAAAATAATGTATACCCCTATAAACCCCAGTTTTGCTACATAAAAGTGGGGTTTAAGGGGGTCAAAACTATATAGGCGTGTTTTCGTGATGTCAATGATCTTAAAAATCTTTAATTAACAATTATTTAAAGCACAAGACTCAACATGCTCTCTTTTATACCAATGCGTACAATAATCATTGAAACGATACTGATATACCGGAAACCAGTCTACCAGACAGAGAAGTGTCTGATAAATCCGGGAACTAACGCTTGACGCTGCTTTCGAGCTGCGCAAGGAACTGGACTACTCCTATATATGCGGGCCGTCAAGACGACCCGCAATTATACTAAACAACTTCAGAAATGTGTATCCAATTTGTTCCGATGCCATCAAAATGGCGAAATATAGATAACTCTTGCTTCGACAGAAAGCTGATTTCTGCCCTGAAACATAGAATCTGGTTTCAAATTTGATTCACAATTACAGGAAATGAATAGGGGGTTGCATGTCATTCCCCTATTTTTTTTTTTTTTTTAAATTTGACGCTGGGAAAGAAGAAATCCGGTTTACTTGGCTCACGCACGGTTTCGAGTCTTCTTCAGCGCACCCGGATATCCCCTCAATATATTTCTTTTCACAAAATGGTGTTCTAGTTGAGGAGATAAGCGGCTGTAGTAAAATCGACATTGGCAGACGTCTGTAAATAGCAACTCTAAAAAAAATATAAATAATAAAAAATAAATAAATAAATAAATAAATAAAATGTTGTTAACATATGGTTGCAAACGCTCATAAAATAATTCTGAAATAGAAATCAGAAACTGATTCCCGGCTGGAACACGTTTTTGAAACAAGCTCGTTTCAAATTGATTCAACAATCGATGATAAAGCGATGTTGTTTCAACGTTGTGTTCCTGCTGGGCTATTACTAATGAATACTTATATCATTTACCTCGCTTTCACTCAGAAAATATACGTGTTTATCTTTTTAGCGAGAATGTGATAACTTTTGTTATCTAACCAGCTCGCTCCGATCGATCACTAATCCATTCTGAGGAATTTTTACGCTCTCTAATTGGTCAGATTAAAATAGCTAAATGCATTCCGATAGGAAATCGAAGATGGCCACCATCTTTAAAATCGTTTTTGTTTTCATTCATTCATTCATTCATTCATTCATTCATTCATCATTATTATTAAACAATGCATTCTGAAGACGTAGATATATATACATACATACACAGTACATACATATATAGGCAACATATACGTACATCTGACAGAATCATATGCTTTTATTTACATGTATGTACGTCTTTCGACTTATCATCACGAAAACATGCCTATATAACTTTGACCCCCTTAAACCCCACTTTTATATAGTAAAACTGGGGTTTACAGGGGTATACATTATTTTTCTTAATTTTGCTCGAAAACATAGATTATGGTACTCGTTAGAACCGCCTCACCGAGGCGGTTCTAACGAGTACCCACAATGTATGTTTTTAAGCATATTAAGAAAACTATCAGAGTTTTTTATATGAAAAATTTTCAGTTTTTGGACGTGAACTTTTCTATATATTTGAATAGGCGTGTTTTCCTAATGACGGAACAATTTAGCTTTTATCTGCAATATCATCATACGCTATAATCTGTTATTCTCAGTTGGTTCGGACTTAACAAAACATTATACAAGTAGATAAATCACATGCATCACATGGAAATCCATTTTAAACTTCTTCTGAACCGAATCCAAAAATTGATAGGAAGTATTAGAGTGCCTTGCACTATAAACTTTCGATTGGAAAATCAAGATGACCCGTCCCTTTTAGCCAAATTTAAATCAGACATGCAAGCCATGGTATGGGTTACAGAAAATAGTGCAAGTAGAGAAAGGTATTGCATTCACCCGACAAAAAGTCATACCCTGTTCTTTTATTATGGTAGAAAGCGTGACTCGGAGTTTCAAATCCTACTGGATTTAACTTGTTTTGACATAACAGACTCCGCGGTTCACCTGCATCACGAAAACACGCCTATATAATTTTGACCCCCTTAAACCCCACTTTTATATAGTAAAACTGGGGTTTACACGGGTATGCATTATTTTTCTTATTCCTGCTCAAAAACATAGATTGTGGGTACTCGTTAGAACCGCCTCATCGAGGCGGTTCTAACGAGTACCCACAATCTGTGTTTTGAGCAGATGAGGCGGTTCTAACGAGTACCCACAATCTATGTTTTGAGCAGAAATATAAAAAATATCAGACTTTTTTATCTGATTTTTTTTTCAGTTTTTGGTGGTGAAATTTTTCATATATTTGAATAGGCGTGTTTTTTGTAATGAGTATCCTAAGAAATACCTCTGGAAAAGTAGACATTGATGGGAAAATAAACCTAGGGAGACATACAGCATATTCGCTGATGGGTGCAGGGTTCTATGTGCAGACTGGGCACATATGGTCCGTGTTTGTTATCCCCCGGTTGCTCTACGGCTTGGACTTAGTGTAGAGATTAAGAAAAAAATGTAGGAAAATCTCATTTTTCATAGCAATTCAGAAAACTTATTAATCGTTATAAAAGAATTGGCTATAGCCTGGATATTATGCGGCAGACGGCATGTCTAGTTGTCAGCCAAATCATTGTTGATGGCTAGGCTTTACTCTTTAATTGCACGACGCCAAATTATATTGAAACAATCAACTTATGGAGTCATGGAAGATCTCTCTTTCTCTCTCTCTCTCTCTCTCTCTCTCTCTCTCTCTCTCTCTGCATGTTTGATGCATGTGCGCGTGCACGCATAAGTGTATGCATGCGTTTGTGTATGTGCCTGAATGCGTCCGTGTATGTATGCATATATGTATGTGTGTATGTATGTACATGCGTGCGTAAGTATGTATGTACGTACGTATGTAACGGTTTACAAACATGCATATAAGTTATTAAGCTTTTGGTTTAATTGCTTATGATCAAATATGTCAAAAGGCTCAGCCACTCATAACATCTATGAAAGTTATGTGCCTTAATTACCAGGAGATGACTTTCAGACAAGCTAAGGATTACAGTAAGATCCTGGAAAATAGTGTATTGTTGTAAATTGAAATATGTATGTTGTATTAGAAGCAATCAAAATAAAGTTTAAACCAATTGCACGAATGCTGTTCGGGCCTCAAACTCAATAACGGCCTCTTTGTAAAACTTTAACCAGTGGGATCGGACTTGACGATATGTCTTTGGCTTGGCCCGCCGTGGTTTTGGTTTTCATTTACTCTGGCATACAGTAGAATTAGCCATGAGTACTCTGGCATACAGTAGAATTAGCCATTATTATAGTGATTAATGTGATTTTTATGTTTTCGCTTTTGATGCATTGACTGAGTTGGGAGCCTTTATGCGAACCGAATTGTTTATGTATTTCTGTATCAAGAGGTGCATCGGGACCCAGGGTGAAGTTGGCTAGATGTATAAATGCTTCAACGCTCCTCCACTCTCCCGTCCCCCGCCCCTCCCCCCCCCCCCCCCAGTGGTTTACTCTACTGACCTTTCTAAGGCGGTGGTCCCGGTGTTAGTCTTACCCTTTGTTGCCTTTTGTTTATTCTACGAGGCGATTTGTTTTATGTCTAACCTTGTGTTATTTTGTTCTTGTGTTTTTCAGCCCTTTTAGCATTGCGATGACCTCGTCTGGGGAAGAGAGAGAGAGCTACTCTTAGTGTTTTTCGTACGTTTGTTCGATTTGTGCTTTGTCGGTTTCCTCTTCCTCTTGGTGTCTGGGAAGGGCTGCGTTTTGTATGGCATTCCCTCGACTTTTCTCTTACCATTTTATGGAGGTTCAGCTACTCAAACGTACATGTAAGTATGTGGAGAGTAGAGAGAAATTTCAGATGCCATGCCTGAAACAAATATAAGTTTATCAGATAAAACATCAAAGTCTGTCTGTTTAGCACTCCTCGGCATTCTTTCAGTAGAAACGATTTTACATATAAACTTTTTAAATCTACTTGTCAATACGATTAGGAATGAAAATTCTGTAGAATATGAAATAGCACAAAGACGATAAGCTGTGAAGGAATCCCAACATAAAAGTTTCTTTACACAAATTAGAGGTATTTCTGACCTTTACGACCTCCCTTCAATTTTTCAGTTGCTAAAAACACCCTTCAAAGGCGGAATGGAAATATATTCTAGACCAAAAGATACACGAGGCGGTGGAGACACTCTAGAAATCAGGGCCCAGTTGTTCAAAGCTAACGCCATCGTTAGTTAACGATTCGTTAAAAGTTACATTGAGTGATACGCAAATATGCTGAAATTTTTTGCTGAAAAAAAAAGTGAGTAGCTTTTGCACTGCATATTTTTTCAGCAAAAAATATCAGAATATTGTATATTGATTCTGCTTAAACAGTTAACGAAATGACCCTTAACGAGCTCGTTAAGCTACCGCCGCTTTGAACAATCGGGCCCTGATATTCAGTCGAAATCCTCTACTTAGTGGCTGAATTCCAGCGTGTTGAAAGTAGGTAGTTGTCTCCATATACGGTACACGGTTAGGAACAATATTCATGATAGTGTAAGGGCACAATTAAAGTGTAGACTATTAACGGGAAATTATATACAGTCGACTCTCGTTATCTCGAAGTCCAAGGGACTCTCTTAAATACTTTGAGATATCCGTATCTCGAAATATCAGATTTGCGGAATTGAAGAAAAAAGATAAATGAAACAAACACATTCACAAATGAATATGTAATTTGACTCCTGAAAATAGAGATATACTGAAAATATTGTGGAAAAGAGGAGAAATTGCTCCTTAGGAGCAATTTCTCCTCTTTTCCACATTATTTTGTTTCGTGTTTTCATAGTTCCATGTTCAAACAGGGACCAGATTTTCACTTCGAGATAAGCGTTAATACGAAATAAGCGAGTTCGAGATAACGAGGTTCGACTGTATTACAAGCAAACACAGCTGCTTTTAACAAACATTCGGTGGACGCCACATATAAACTATATTCGGATGCGTCATAAACCCGTCAACATTTCCTCGCTGAATGTGGATTCCTGACATCCGAAAGAAAGTTAAATACGGAGAAATTAGCTACAAAGAGAGTGCTGTCCGATTCCCAGATCCTACAATTGGATGAACCAGAGTTTCTAACCCAGTTGACACTCGATGCCTCAAAAGTCATTAATATAGAGAAATTGTGTTCAGAAAAGTTGGGGTCTTTGGAATTATACACAAGAGAATACATGTATAAGATTTACAGAAACCATGTGGAATGTCCTTTGATTCGCGATAATATGCAAGAGACAGCAAACGTGTAAATAAGTTGCAGCACATGTATATAATGATTCACAAGCTTTGAAAAAATAATAAATAAAATAATAATAATAATAATAATAATAATAATAATAATAATAATCACAAGCCGACCTAATGTCTTGGACGTGTGCTCTGTATAAGTTACCGGAGGAACCTTGATAAGCAGACAGACAAACAGATGGCCGATCTTGAAAATCCTCTTTTAACGTCTCCTCCTGAACAGAAAGGTCAATTGACTCAAAAACTTGATAGAAAGTACCGGGGTGACTTAAAGATCAAAAGCAGCTAAAGCTGTTCCGACCGGAGATTCGAAACTTGGTGGGGGTTAGCAGAAAGGCTTGTAGATAAAAAATAACTAAAATTGTTTTGATAAAAAAATTCAAGATGGCTGTCAGTAGTAGTATAGGGCGGCACTATGGGCCATAGTGCCGCCCTATACTACTGCTGTCACAGCCGTCATTTTTAGACGTGTAGTTAAAGTTATTCTCCTGGACGATAAGACTAATTTACTCGAAACTTGATAGTGAGTATCAGGGCAACTTCTCGATCAAAAATACTATATAATTTAGATTAAAACAAAATCCGAGATTGCCACCATGGCGGCAATTTTGAAATTCTGTATTAAACCTTACTGAACCGAAAGGCCGATTGACTCGAAACTTGACAGGGAGTATTGTTGTTACTTGTAAATCAAAAATAGCTAACATCATTTCAATCAAAGATCCAAGATGGCCACTTTTTTAAAAATGTATTTGGAAATTCTTCTGAGCCGAAAGACCAATTGACTCGAAACTTGAAAGGAAGTATCGGTAGACTTGTAGATCAGAAATAGCAAAAATTGTTCCCGTCTGAAATCCAACATGGCAGCCACCGCCACCATTATGGGAATGTATTTAGAACTTCTTCTCCTAAACGGAAATAACAACTGACTCGAAACTTAATAGGAAGATTTGTGGTATTTTTTATCCAAAATAGAAAACAAAAAGTAGTTTAGATCGGAAAGCCAATCGTTAAAATTGTTTTGAGGTTCTTTTTCCTAGCCAATTGACTCGAAACTTTGTAAGAGGTATCAGGGCAACTTGTAGGTCAAAAACAACTAAAATTAGTTCGATCAGAATTGCAAGGTAGCTAGCATCTTGCTTATTTATTTTTATTTACTTCATCTAGACAAAAAGGCTTATTGACTGGAAACTTAATAAGAAGTATCGGGGTTATTTGAACAGTAAAAATAGCTAAAATCGCTCAATTAGAAATCCGAGATGGCTGTCACAATAGTCATATACATATATATCCCAAGAAACACTGGATGCCTGGTGTATGGGTTACTGTTGATGAAATGTCAGATTTTCTTGAAAAAAAAAAGGGAAAATAAATTTTCTAATAAAACAAGCTCTTTGGTGCATTACCTTTACTGGAATTTTCTATTCTTCCCTTTTTGAAACTTTATCCCGGCAAGTTCAACAGGCATTTAATTAGTGATACTATTTGTTTCTTTTTTAAGACAATAGGGTTTGACAATTCATGCAAACTGTCTAAGAGACAGTGCGAATGAAATATCGAACCAAACTTTCTGTGAAAATAAGAGAAAAAATATTTAAAAATGTTTTCCCATCATGCTGAAAACCTTACCTAGCAACACGGAGTCTTTTGCATCATGCTGTATATTTTATTTCAGTTCGAGCGCTGAACCATTTACTCTGATGTCGCGGCGGTTCGTAAAAATATCGAAAGGATTACTGCTGCTTCCAGCAAGTGCTGTGGTAGTGTTTTGCATATCGCAGTATTACAAGGTCCAAACCGCAGACAGTGCTGCATTTATGGAAGAAAAACTCTTCGGAAATCAAAGAAATTCTTTCACTCCCTACAGCGCAAGCACAGGCAAATCCATGAAGGAAGATAGCTATGCAGAAATGCTGGACAAACTAAACAGAGAGAAAATTGTACAGGAAGATCCGAGACTGATTAAATTGATACAGGACCATTTTGTAGAACCTCCCTCCACACGACCATATAACCTTAAAAATCCGAAAAAAAAGAGCTTACACCAGTAAAAAGTCTAAAGCTGTTGACCAAATTATGAACAACATGGTAGGCGTCGCAGCGTCAGAACAGGTAGCTTCGGTCACATGCTTCCAGCGAAGATTCGGATCAGTTTGAGCATGCACGCTATCTGATTAAAATCTTTAAAGGGCTCATTATGGAAAAATAAGGACGCAAAATATCTTCACTCTGATTAGACATCGCGAATGTGCAGGCTGGTTTTAATTTTCGTTGGACGTAAATGTCAGAGGCTACTTTTCGTCTTGTGTGTTATCTTTTACTAAGTGTCATGGTATTTATTCTTTTTTTTTTTTTTTTTTTTCTTTTTTTTTCAAGAGTTTCTTTTTTTTTTTGTTTTTTTTTTTGTTTTTGTGTTTTTTTTTTTTTTGTTTTTTTTTTTTTTTATACGGTATCAGATCATTACGAAAACTCGCCTATGCAAATATATTGAAAATTTTACAACCACAAAAGGAAATATTCAGATAAAAAAAATCTTATATTTTTCATATCTCAAAACATAGATTGTTGGTACTCGTTAGTACCGCCTCGATGAGGCGGTTCTAACGAGTACCACAATCTATATTCTTTAGCAAAATAAGAAAAATAATTTATACCCCTGTAAACTCCAGTTTTACTATATAAAAAGTGGGGCTTAAGGGGGTCTAAAAGGCATGTTGCATACGTCAATGCGTGCACGGATTATTCATGACAACAAATATCTAAATCTTATATGTCATGAATGTTACATGCGCGCTTAGTGCCCCTGGTTATCAATAAACGCTGTACTCAACTCAAGTTGACGTGTAACTTCCAAAGTAAAGTTGAGACGTTGCCTCTGAAACGACTAGACCAGATGATGACCTAAAAACTGCGCGGGTAAGTTGCTAAGCTACCAGCAGTTCTGCCCCGGAGTCATCAGACAACTAATCTATTTTGCTGTGCCCCATGGGTGTAGGTGGGTGTGTGGGAGCGGGAATGCACGTCAGGTAGAAGGTATGTGTTATTTCCGAAGTCGAACTAAGTTCGAATTCACGATACCGTGCGTGCATGTCGAGCATACTTGTTACCAATCCGCTACTCATCACACATGGGCCGACGGCTAAGAAAATGGACCTTAGGACATATGCAAACAGCGAAGGTCCAAACAAGCTTGTGCAACCGCGCAGTCTGGTCAGGAACCTCGCTGTTAGCCTACCAAATAAAGGGCCTTTGTCGAATATAAAGGAATAATTGCGAAGATCTTGGCCTGTCGCGTGACTGTGGCTGTGGCTTCGCCATTCAAATATGCTCTGAGGGACGTTTTGACAGCTGGCGGCCCAGTCAATTTAAGGCTCCAAATTCCTAAAATATAGATATTTTATAATCCAAGAACGGTTTAATAAATTGCTATATGATATTGATACAATCATAAAATGTGGCACCTGAAAGTCTGTAAAATTTTAGTTAGTTTCTCATTTTTGAAACAAAATGATTTTTTATCATATCTTTGAATTAATGTTGCCAACATTATTTCAGAGATACGACAAAACATCATTTCATTTTTATCCAGTTCAAAAACAAGGGACTATATGAAATTTTACAAGCTGTCAGATACCACATATTATGATCGTATTAATACTATATATCAATTTATCAAACCTTTTTTGGATAAAAATGTCTATTTTATGAGGAATATGGAGCCTTTAATACAAATATTAAATGTTAAATGTTGACTTAAATTTTCCCAAGTGTATCTATGATACAGTATGGGGATGTAACCTACCCACACTACATCTCTCTACGCCTTATCACGACGTTTATTATCTATACATTTGAATATACATGTGTACCAACAAAGGGATTGAACACAAGTTATAACATTTAGATCGTCCTCTTCCTAATACAGAGCACAGAGTATGCTAAAGGTACAATGGTGAACACAGAATAATTCAGAAATACTTAAAGTAAACATAGTAATATTTTCACAGCAACATCAGGGGTTCTCTTTTGCAACCGATACACCAAGCTAGCATTCTACTAAAATCTATAATGGACCGGTATCGGTCCGATAGCACTCTTGTTTGGCCGATAACTGTCTTACATATACGAGTATATTTATGTAGAATGTTAGCCGACCATTGTATAAGCATTAACATATGTTAAGGCAAATTTAGTTTGGTATTTCTACCAGTTTAGAGTCGCAAATAAAGTTTCTTTTTATTTATTATATACAAAGTAATGAAATATAGAGAATTATTAATGAAATAAAATGCATATTTCCAAAAAGTTATTTTTTTTACTAGGAAAATATAACTTAAATTGAAATAGTGAAAAATATAAGATCTGGAACTACTTTTTTTCTTATTTTTAATGTTTTCATTATACAAGATGAAATTTTTATGGTATTCACTGAAAAAGAGTAAATTTTCTTTTTATTTTATTGTTTACAGGACAATGCGCGTTTCTGACGTCATATCTAACGTCACCAAACAAAACATGAACGTCATGGCGTCGACGTCGACGTCCCCTTGCAAATGCAAGATATGCATCTTTTCTATCGAAAGTGATGTACATAATAAAATGAAAATTCAAATGTTTGTCGTGAATATGACTTTTATTTTATCTCGTGAAGTGAAAAAAATGTATATTTCATTCGTCCTTCGGCACTCATGAAATATACATTTTTTCACTTCACTCGATGAAATAAAAGTCATATTCACTCCAAACATTTGAATATCCTCTATATATCAGCAACCATATTTGTACAAGTATAAGCATTCACAAAAGGCTTGGTCTACGCTTGGCCCGCGAGCAGTAAATTTACCGTTATTTTACGTTTATATGAATAGTACTATGGAATGCTATTAGAGTTCATATGTGTAAACAATGTTAAGTATGGCGGCCTACCCGCATAATAGATAAAATCTAGAATGTTTATACCTTCACTGTATTATCAATACACTGTCCTTTATGAATATCCTGAATCATTAAATTTCATAACTAGAACATAGTTAATTCACCGAAGTCACAAAAAAAGCAAAATCACCACATTTTTCACATTTTGCAGCATAAAATTGTTCGAAACAAAAAACAAGCGTCTATCAACATTCACTACCGGAAATTATATGTAGAGTAGACTTTGTGATAAGCTATTGTTAGAATCTGTTGAACAGCAATAGTTCAGACGTTGATCAGTGTGCTTCTTAAGTGCTCTAGGCCTACATTGTTTGGCACTGCATAAAAAGAGACAAAAGCAGTTTAATCTGATATGGGTTTAAAGTGTTTGCTTTTGCCTGTTTTCTCCGTAAAATATGTGCGGTAATATCTGCTTCACTCTTGATCTGACAGAGCTATACTGCTATAAATAGCACAAAAACAAACAGTCTGATCGTGCCTAGGTTAACACCTAGGTTTAAGTTTTTATCAGAATAGTTTTCAAAAACATTTACCTTGATTTATGTAAATTCTGTTCCTGATCGGACCTGGGTCGAAAATATTATACAAAAAAAGCGAAGAAAAAAGTATGGTCTGATCTTGGTACATATTGTTTACTCAGGCCTGTTTCTATGATTATTTACGGTGTTAAGTGTTATAATCTAATCTGGGACGACGATGCTGCCACAGTTTAAGAAGAAACCTTTCTGTTCTGATCTGGATCAACGTCATTTGTTCAGATCTGTTTGTCCGATCTAACGGTAATTACGGTATAAATTTACACGACCCCGTTCCGCTTGACACATGTTATTTATAAAACAAAGTCATAGCCGAAAAATGCTCATCGAACCGAAAAGATGCAAAACCTTGCGGGTGGCCAAATCTCCGGCACGAAAAAGATGCGAAAACAACCGAGTAGTGAAACATCTTCCGGAAAGGTGCGAAACCTCTAGTCGCGAAACTGTAAGGTAGCCGCGAAACTGTAAGGTACATGTAGCAAGAGGTCTGACAACCATTCAAATCTCTCGATTAACTTCCCCTATCAGAGATGTGCATTTGTAGAATATCAGTAATTGCTGATTGGAAAGTCTTTTGTAAAGCTTAAACTTGATATTACCCAAGCTATTTTTGAAAGCTAATACTTATTGGATAGTTACGTGTTAAGGTTCATTTCAGCAAATTTTGGCTAACTTATGCCCACCGCAGTGATAGTCAGAGAATAATGAAGAATCCCTGTCGATTTTGGACTGATTCACGTTATTTCCTCAAACCAATAATGAACGTCATTAGTAAATTATGTGAAGTAGTCGGCCTTGGAGCAAAAATGCTTCAAATTTAACATAAAAAACTGTGGTCCTTTCCAATGTGGTCCTCTCGAGGTGGGGAGGAGGGGGGGGGGGGGGGGGGGAGGGGATAACTTCCTTTATATGGCATAGTGCGAATTTGCATGCCGAATGGTCCCTTTTTTCAGCGCAGCAAGGTATATGATTGGCCCCCTTTTTTCAACAAAAAGTATATGAAAGGCCCGATTTTTGTGGATTCCTATGTGAAAGGCCCCATTTTTCTGACAACCTGGTAAATGCACATATTTCTCGCTCAGAGATTTTTCGAGGATGCTTATCATCTTGGTATTACATGAATTGACTGTGATATTTGTCTAACAACCAGCAAAAAATGGGTACAAAATATCAAAGGCCAGTATATGAATAGGTCAACATTTTGGATGATCAAGTTTATGAATGGTTCTGTTTTTTCAAAGGCCAAGTATACGAATGGGGTAGGTTTTGAAATACTGGCTCGCACACCCGTACCAAAATTACCCCTAAGTTACCAACCTCAGCCCTCCCCCCCCCCCCCCCCCCCCCCAACCCCAAGACTAGCTGGGTGTTTCTGTCCTTCTGAAAGGAGGTCTACTTTATAAGGAACGAATCTGCCCCCACAATATAGACTAGACCTCTTTTCAGAAGGGAGTGAAGCAAACAAGAAGCCACAAATGTTATCGCCAATGGCAGGATAGGCAAAACATATACGAAATGATTCCAGTTCCTTTTTATAACAAGAACCCATAATCTATGTTTTGAACAGAAATAAGAAAAATAATGTATACCCTGTACACCTCAGTTTTACTATATAAAAGTGGGGTATAAGAGGGTCAAAATTATATAGGCATGTTTTCGTGATATAAAATTGTTTACGCACATAGACGTAGGCAAAAAGGTGACAGTACTAGCTAAAACAATACAGATTGTTCTACTACTCTATTTTCAGACAGGTGGATTTTTTGTGGAGTGTGGAGGTTTTGACGGGGAAACGTCTTCCAACAGCCTTTTCTTTGAGAAAGACAGAAACTGGACTGGTTTGCTAATTGAAGCTGACCCAGGCCTCTATAAAAAACTCAAGACATAGAACAGAAAAACATACACTGTCAATGCCTGCTTAAACATAGAACCCTATCCGGCGGTGGTAAGAGTATATGTTGTTGTATGTTTAACCACATTATCATCCACCCACGGGTATTTTATTCGGTTATTTTCATATTTTTAACGAACCTGGGGTACCGAGGATGGTAAAACAAGGACTGCAATCAGAAGTGCAAACCAAGACAAAAATCTTTTCAAAACTATATCGGACCGACATGATTCCTGTCAGGCCAACAATGGTCCGATGTAGATTTAAGCAGCATGCTATCTGAGAAGTGATCGTGCACGTTTTGGCCAGGACCCTTGTACCTAATGTCGAGAACCAACAAGAGCATGGATCCTGGACAAAACGTTCGCGAGTGTCTTGCACTTCTAAACGTAGCTCTATATCTTATACGAAATGTAGGTCAATGTGGTTTGCATTTTGGCCTAAATTTATACAATGCCTGCAGTATACTCCTTGTAACATATAGCCCAGGCTTCCAAAACTTGATTGTTAAAGAATAGTGGTGAAGATAGTGTGTTGCGTGTCGAAAGTAGGTGATTGCGACCTACCCAGCAGACCCATGACGTCTATACAACTTCGCCTCAACGTCGATGCAACGTCATTACGTTGAGGCGACGTTGTATAGACGTCATGTGTCTGCTGGGTATATTATTGCCTCGGACCTACTTTAAACAATACAAAAGTCCGGTACGTTTTTCTTGTACTATATATCTCAGGCTTCCCAAATTTTACGTATGGTCATATATTTTACAAATAGTAACGGTAACCGTTGCTTCTTTAAAAAAATCTATTGTCAGTTTTGTGAGAGCGTTCATTCGTTCCAAGGTCATTCCTTTTAAAATCTATTTATCCTCACTATAGCTGAGTTAGTGCTGAATGGCGGCCGTAAAACGTTTCCTTTACTCTAACAATGAAATGGTGTGTCCAAACAGTGCTCATGGATCGGCAGAAAGCGTAGACACTAATCTGATGGGACTCTACATCTGCGCACTATTTGATGATTATCGCACTTTTCAGCACATTTGCCCGTATAACTTATGTTTTTATAAAGAAATAAACTATAATCGTCCTCTACTTGAACGAAAAATGTGAAATTTTAAGCATTATTTTCTCTGAAAAATAATAAAAACTATTCCAAAGTGCTGTCTGCTGAAAATGACGTTGGCACTTTAAGGATTGTGTGTCCTTATTAGGTGCATTTTACCAGAAATGTAAAAATAGTTTTTGAAAACAAAAAAAACTATGTTCGAACATTAAGAATAAATGTGGTAATAAAATTTCCTGATTAATTCTAGTTTCGAAAAACCATTACATCACGTAAACATACCTATATAATTTTGACCCCCCTTAAACCTCACTTCTATATAGTAAAACTGAGGTTTACAGGGGTATAAATTATTTTTCTTATTTCTGATCAAAACATAGATTGTGGGTACTCGTTAGAACCGCCTCGCCGAGGCGGTTCTAACGACTACCCACAGTCTATGTTTTGAGCAGAAATATGCAAAATATCAGAATTTTTTACCTGAAAATATTCATTTTTGCGATGGTAAAATTTTCAGTATATTTGAATAGGCGTGTTTTCTTAATGTTTCTTTTGTTATATATAGATGGCGTTCAACAGAGACCATACAACTAATTTGCAAAAAGGCCAGCTGGTTCATACAGACGAACAAAGAGAGAGGATGATCAAACAGGATAGAACAGATGAAATCCAAGTGCAATGCTTTCCTTTGTACTCCATTCTTTTGGCTTTAAATCGAACAAAAATTGATTTGTTTAGCCTTGACATAGAGGGCGATGAATTAAAAATTTTAAAAACTGTTCCTTTCGAAAAAGTGGACATTACAGTTATGATTGTGGAGTATTTTCACCAGATTACTAAAGGGGCTGAACTTATTACCTTTTTAAAAGGTAAGGGTTACCAGAAAGTATTAAACAGTTACATGGATATGATTTTCAAGAAGAACAACACACTGCATGCAGGGGAAAAGACAAGTAGACGCGATTTGGTTTAACGCTTAGCATTCTCGGTAAAAAGTTCAGCAGACGCCTTTTTCAAACAGAATTCCTAGTTTTCCCAGGAAACAGTATTTGACATGTCTCGCAAATTAACGTCATCCAATGGAGACAATTTGCATGCAACGTCAAATCCTGTTTTCTAGGAAAAAAAGAAAAAAAAAAAAATAATAGACAATATTATGTGTTAGACTTTAAACTGTGACGTCACTATCTTAAGCTAATAAGAGTTTTCCCTTCAAATCGGAACACCAACGATCATCGTACTTGGCCGGGTACTTGTTACTCACAAGTTGATTAATTAACCAGATTAATATATAAATAATAAACCAGTATAGTCTTCGGACATGTTATGATCGTTGTTGAGGCCGAAGCGAAGGAGAATAGTGAATGTTATGTCATTGTTTGTCATTATGTTTTATGTTGTAATTATAAATGTAATTAGAAAAGTATCCATGGGACACGGACCCCAACCCCAACCCCACCCGCCCTCCCCCACGCCCCACGCTTGGAACCCTTCATCTCATAAAACCCTTAAATTGTAGACCAAGAGTGGTGGTCCAGAGAGATAATGCAAACGACATAATAGAGATCTTCTAGGTAAGACATAAGAATCTATCACTGATGTTCAATTTGGATGAGAAAATCCCAGCCTGTTGGCCCGACCGTCCAGTGGGAGGTGAGGCTGTGAAGTTTCATGAATATATTTCATACGGCTTTGGAGTTAAGAGCCGGACACAAAAGAAGCCTTACACTACATAGAGTTTAGGCAAAAAGAGTGAACTCAAAAACCGAATTAGCTAGAGATGTCTTCCTTGTTCCCAATACGTCTCTATATGGTTTAGCCATCTGTGAAGTTTCATAAACACATTCCATAGGGTTAAGTAGCAATGAGCCAGATAAAACATGAATTTTAGGCAAAGGGAGTTAATTCAATTACCAAATTATCCAGGATTGTTTTCCTTGTTCCCGACACGTCTCCATATGATTTAGCCATCTGTGAAGTTTCATAAATACACTCCCTGGGATTTAGAAACTCTGAGCCAGGCACTGCACGGATTTTTGGCAAGGGGAGCTAATTAAAAAATCAGATTAGCCAGAGTTGTGTTATTTGCGACACATCGTCTCAATACGATTTAACCATCTTTGTAGCTTCATGAATATATATCATTTGATTTAAGAGTTATGAGCCTGACAGACGCAAGCATTTACACTACATGGAATTTTAGCAGAAGCGTTTATTCAAAAACCAAACATCACGAAAACATGTCTATATAATTTTGACCCCCTTAAACCCCACTTTTATATAGTAAAACTGGGGTTTACAGGGGTATACATTATTTTTCTTATTTCTCCTCCAAAACATAGATTGTGGGTACTCATTAGAACCGCCTCGATGAGGCGGTTCTAACGAGTACCCACAATCTATATTTTGAGTAGAAATTTGAAAAATATCAGAAGTTTTTATCTGAAAAGTTTCACTTTTTGGAGGTAAAATTTTCTATATGTTTGAATAGGCGTGTTTTCGTAATGTTCGTCAGAGTTCCCTTCATTATTCGCAACAAATTATCTCGACATGATTAAGCTGTCTGTGAAGTCTCATGAATATATTCCATACAGTTTAGAGGAGTTTAGAGGAGTTATAAGCCAGACAGGTTTTTCAGCATCCCAGTCAGCATTCTACGTAAATCTATATCGGGCCGTCATCGGCCCGATGTAGATTTACGTAGAATGCTAGCTGGGATTGCACTACATGGGCTTAAGGAAAGGTAGTACAGGTTTTAGGCAAGGCCGGACAGGATTTTCAGCATTACACTACATTGATTTAATGCAAGCCTGAGTTATCTTCATTGTGCGCGACATTGTTTGCGACAACTTCAATGACGGCCTCTTCGTAAAACTTTAACCAGTGGGTTGGGGCTTGACGATATGTCTTTCGTTTGGCCCGCCGTGGTTCAACTATTGGTTTTCATTTACTCTGGTATACAGTAGAATTAGCCATGAGTACTCGTCTTTGTTTATTATAGTGATTAATTTGATTTTTATGTTTTCGCTTTGATGCATTGACTGAGTTGGGAGCCTTTATGCGAACCGAATTTTTATGTATTTCTGTATTAAGAGTAGCATCGGGACCCAGGGTGAAGTTAGCTAGCTGTAAAAGTGCTTTAAACCCCTGGTGGTTTGCTCTACCGACCGTTCTAAGGCGGTGGTCCCGGTGTTAGTCTTACTCTTTGTTGCTTTGTGGTTTATTCTACGAGGCGATTTGTTGTACGTCTTTCCGTGTGTAATTTTGTTCTTGTGTTTTTCAGTCCTTTTAGTATTGCGATTATCTCGCTAGAGGAAGAGAGAGCTAATCTTAGTGCTTTTCGTACATTTGTTCGGTTTGTGCTTGTTTAGATTTGTCGGTTTCCTCTTCCTTTTGGGGTCTGGGAAGGGCTGCGGTTTGTGATTGTGGCACTCCCTGGACTTTTCTCTTACCTTTTTTCCTTTCTTTTCCTTGATCGCGACACATCAACTCGATATGATTTAGCCATCTGTGAAGTGTCATAAATATACTCCATACGGTTTAGGAGTTTTGAGCCGGAGACAAAGAAAGCATTATACTACATGGGTTAAGGTAAGGGAAGGACAGGTTTCACACTGTTAAATCAAAAAGCACTGGTGGTGGCTGCAACGCTCCGGAGTCGGCTTTTTAACGCACTGGAGTGGGCGAAAAATGGTGAAAAAGGTAAACAAAAAATACACGTGCCCTGTTATAACTTTTATCTGAGCTTATCTCGGTTTTATTTTTAAGGGCACTGGGCGAACGGAACACCGAAAAGACTTCAGTGTAAAATTATGTAAGGCATTTGGAGATTAATTTTATCGTTTAGTCGGCAAATCGGCTGCAAGTTTAGCACGTGTCCTTGCGATGCCATGGTTTCACCAGTAATTTCTTAAAATACTACTAAAATAAGCATTTTCGACAGTGTTGTTGTTTCATTCCTTTGGTATTACAATGGAAAACACGATTTCTACACGCCAAATTTTTCGCGATGATTATCTTGTACTTTTATTGTCCATTTTCTATTACAACGCCTGTGCGCATTTTTTGAAGCATCGCTACAACGCACCGGCTGTGGCACACACATTTTGTGGCTGTTTGTTTATCCCATGTAGGACTTTTATACCGCACTGCAAGCGGTTGAAATCAAGGTATACATATAATATATTTTATCATTCAGTAGTATTTAATATATAACGTCTCGACAAATTCCTTTAAAAAAAAAACTCTAATTTGTTAAACTTCTCCAAATGACCTCGTACCAGTTTACATTTACCAGGACAAACATTTTTCTGTTTTTACAAATCCAAAATTAATGTAAAATGGTACAAAAGTCCTGCTTCTGTCAGCTTTTCACTAACTTTTTTGTCTGTAGCGATGTTGATATATTCTTTGTTTGTTTCAGAAATCGTTGCTTTCGGACTGGGATTGGCATAAATATGATGTTTTTTGCTACGTTTGGATAATGATTCAGGAGTGTCTAGTCTTTTAATGCACTAGATGTGTTGTTTTTTATATATTTTTTTTTTTTTTTTTTTTTTTTTTTTTTTTTAGTGGCAGTCGCAGAAATGTAGTTCTTTGGCGTTACGAATCGCGGGAATAGTCTTTGTTTCGGTTTGTGCACCCAAAGGGTTGATTTTCTTCGTTTCGGCATAGCTTAAATATAACCATACTTATTATTAATATCAGACAATACATCAGACACAACTGAATTCGCCTCAAGACAATTCGCCCCACATAAAACTAGCCCCAAAACGACTCATAAAACAACTTGCCCCACAAGTAAAAGCAGATGACATTTTAAAATAGTTTTCTTATTTTTGTCCCCCCAAAATAGGCTTTGACACATCATGTATTAATCCTTAGGAGACAATCTGCATGAATATCAAAGCCTATTTTCTGAAAAGAGTAAGAAAAAATATTTTTAAATATCGTCTGCTAAATAAGCAAAATTCTGCTATTACAATAATGTGCTATTACCAGCGTGGGGCGTTCTTTCTTTCCTTCCTTCTTTCCTTCCCTCTTTCTTTTTTTCTTTCTTTCTTTATTTCGACATTAATCGAATTAATCGTCACGGTGAGAATTGACCAAAACGAGGACGAATTTATCAAGATGGTTATGAGCTGACCAAATGAAAAACAAAATGACTGAAGAAAATATTGTCGAGTATGAATTGATCGAAAACCAAATACGATTTGAAAAAAAAAAAAAAAAAAAAAAAAATGAGAGAGAACTGATTAAGTACGAATTGACTTAAGTACGAATTGTCTTAGTACCCCTGGAACTGATTGATTGTTTTGGGGTTTAACGACTCGTCAATCCTTGCGGGTGGGTTATCGGTTTGTTTCGTATATATACTGCAGCTTTGGAACGCTTCATTGAAACTTAGCATACTGAAATCTCCGTTCGACAAAATTTAAATTTAGCATACAATTTCATTATTATTTATATATTTTCACTTGCTCGAGCATACATATACATAGTTTTATGTGTTATGTGTGTGTGTGAGGGGGGGGGGGGGGGGGGGTTTGGTGTTGACGTGGGGGAGGGGAGGGAATGGGCAGGTTAGTAAGTGTGGATGCTGGATGGGTGAATACGTGTGGGTATGAGTATGGGTGTTTATGTTAGACATTTGACAAATGTTGAAACGTTTAACACTCAAAAGTAAACCCTCTTTTGTGATACTTATTCAGCGCATATTATTATGTATAAAGAATTTTTTGCTGTATACTTTGTATTCCAGAGAGTAGCAAATAATAAACTTGTAAACCTGTAAATGTACAGCAAATTCATTCCTTTCGAAGTAGAGCCCTTTTCCTTTGAGCACGTCTCGTTCTGATAAATCTAGGGAGAATTATGAATAAGCTAAGCAGAGTTATATCTCTTATACCTTCTCAGATATAAGGATACGATAACCAGTGCGAGAATCTGAAGGCAATAGTGCGCGGAAACGTCGCGTGTTCATGTAACAATTGAAGTTGTATTTTTCTCGTTCCTGGTCATAAAATATACCTTTTCTAGTAATTCCTGCATTAGTAACAACACATTATGTATAAATGAATGACTGTTAACCAGGACCCAGTTGTTCAAAACTCGCGGCGTCGTTAGTTAACTTTTTGTTGAAGTTTTGATCATTGAATATGGCACATACGCCAATACGTTTCCTGAAAAAAAAAAAAAAAAAAAATGTGAGTAGCGTTGTCATTTGCAAAAGCTACCCACTTTTTTTCTGCAAACATACCTGCAATTTAGATATTGTACTTACTAGAACAGTTAACATTTAGACAACTAACGAACTATTTGAGCTACATGTACCAAGTACAAAAAGATTGGCTAAAGTATATAAAACACATTTCGTCATTTCTAGACAGATTGTGAGTTTTGAGTTTGTATCAACAGTCGAACCACATGATAGAATACGACAATTGCTCTAAAATACCATGAATATTTGTTTTCTTGGGCTATCAAGAGAATTTCCTAAGGACTCAAAAACAAGTTCGAATTAGCCTTGGTAAACGAGCCATCGGTGTTCCGGCTATTAAGGTTTTACTGACAGTTCAATATGTTTGTTACTTCCATCATGTTTAAAGACTGATCAGAGTCTGTCTCAATCTTCTTAATAACCGAATTATCTTAATTTCTCATATTATCAGACAACAGTTTAACTTCAGATAAATTGATAACCAGAAAAAAAATGTTTCTTACCTCTACGATGGCTTCGGTGGCTCAGTCGGATGCGTGTCAGTAGTATAGAGTGGTGCTCTAGGCAGTGCAACCCAATACTACTCGCGTCCGACTGGTGTTCGGACGGTCGCGGGTTCGACCCCCGCCGGGTCCGGCAACATTATTTTGATCATGAAATAATTTTTGCGGTCATTCACCCCCTTCCGCAGATTCAAATAGGGCAGACGTCCTTTCTTGCGAAAGAACGTGCATAAATACTGGTTAACCGCTTAGAGCACTAAGCCAGCCCAGAAACAGTGTGGTTAAGTAAACTGGCCGCGTTCGACATGACCCTTATGTGTTTGCTAGGCCGTAAGACCTCAACACACAGGAACAAACATTTTTTTTTTATTTCTACTTGCTTCTAATGAGTAACAACAATATATCAACTCAGGCAAAGCATTACCAACAAGATTGAGTGTGCACCAAGCGAAGACTCAGAACAGTCTGCATTTCCGCGAGGTCAACAGTCTGCACATCCGCGCAGTCTGATCAGAGTCTTTGCAGGTTACACTGTAGACAACTTGAGATCAAAAGCAGCGTCATGCGCTCAGAGAAGACTCTGATCAGCCTGCACAGATGTGCAGGCTGATCCGAGTCTTCGCTGGGCGAATTTGCAATTTTATAGGAAATGTTATACCACGGCTCCTGTTTTTATGAATAAACTAGAAAAAAAAGTGTCACGAATTGGGATTGAAAAATGATCCGATCAATAAATAAGAAATATCCGTTTTGCATTGTTTGTTTGTGTTAAGGCTTTACGGCCCAGTCGACCAAAATAGGTCATGTCGAGCGCGGTCAGTTTATCTAACCACACCTTTACTGGGCAGGTTCTACCTCTAAGCGGTTAACTACATGTAGTAGCATGCACACTATTTCGCCAGAAACTGACAACTGCCCGTCTTGATATCCGTTTTGAAATGGTAAGTTTTATAAAATAGTGACTATGGTATATCAAGGTCATGTTTATCTTATTTCTACATGAAAACATACATTGTTAATACTCATTAGAAGCGCCTTGGCGAGGCGCTTCTAATGAGTACCTACGATATATGTTTTCGTGGAGAAATAAGACCAATATCGGTAATTTGCGGATGAAAAATGTACCTTGTTTGTTTACAGTAGCCAATTACGTGAGGACTGTGTGTATACTGATAAGAATAAATGGGTATTCAGGAAATAACCCTTGATAGGACATTTTAGATGACGCGAGAATTCATTAGGTTAGTGCAATTAGTACTTAGTGCTAAATTGTTATGCAACAGTGTGTTGCTAAAATGTTCTTGGTGGCCAGTACAGCCAAGATGCCCTTTGTATTTTGATAGGTAGATGCTACTTTAATTAGCAACTAGATGCCCAATCGGGCATCATTTGATTATTTTTCTATTACCGTCACATTACGAAAACACGCCTATTCAAATATATAGAAAATTTCACCTCCAGAAACTGGAAATTATCGAATAAAAACTCTGATTATTTTCATATTTCTGCTCAAAGCATAGATTGTAGGTACTCGTTAGAATCGCTCCGGGGAGGCGGTTCTAACGAGTATCCATAATAATCTATTTTTCGAGCAAAAATAAGAAAAATAATGTATACTCCTGTAAACCCCAGTTTTACTATATAAAAGTGGTATTTAAGGTCAAAATTATATAGGCATGTTTTCGTGATGGAAAAAGAAAATAATATATCACAGTTTCTGAAGAATCTTCACGAATTGTTTGGAGCTCAAAGATGAATGAGTTATCTAATTTTTCACTTTTCAGATTCTGTTTAAATGCTTAGAACGCTGTGTATGCCGTAGATAGTCCCAGAAAAAGTCTGATTTTAAACCCTAATAGCTTTTTGTTATTTAGACATTTATTTAAAAAACATGAAATATCAAAAGTCTGATAATTCACTCATCTTTAAGCTCCAAAACATGTAGAGAGGATGATCTGAATTGTGCATTTGTGCATACGTTGTTTGCAATTCGATAGATGAATTATATATAACTTTTAAGATTGCTTTCATTATTGGTAGTCTTAGTCCATCAAGAAAGCACGCCTATATAATTCTGACCCCCTTAAACCCCAGTTTTATATAGTAAAACTGGGGTTTACAGGGGTATACATAATTTTTCTTATTTCTGCTGAAAAAACATAGGTTGAGGGTACTCGTTAGAACCGCTTTTTGAGGCGGTTCTACCGAGTGCCCAGAATCTATGTTTTGAGCAGTAATATGAAAAATATCAGGATTTTTTATCTGAAAATTTTTATTTTTGGTGGTAAAATTTTGAGTATATTTGAATAGGCATGTTTTCGCAATGTTTACTGAATGCATCAAATGCTTCTTCCGAATTTGCATAAGGGCTACATGCAGCTGCATATAACGATATATTGATGATATAGTTTTGTTGTAATGCGTTATTTGGCAAAAAAAATGAATTTGAAAAATGATAATTCAAAACAAGTTTTAAACAAGTTTTTCAGACATTAAACGTAAACAAGTTTTAAAGCGGCCCTGGTGGCCCTGTAACGCTCACCAGAGTGTCACAGCATTTACAGAACCTGCGAAAAAACTATCAAGACAAACATTTTGTCAAAGATTCACAATGATTATATTAAGAAGACAACATAGAATGCCTAATGAACTATAAACTGTAGGTCAAGGTCAAATATGGATGACTGCACACTAGCGGCGATGCTAATATGTATACATGAGCTAAGTATCACTGGCTGTATGACCAATAGTTATTAGGAAACAAACCTAAATGCAAAAAAGCAACAAAGCCAGCAGACTGTGAAATATAGGTAAATGTGGATGACGCATTCAAGGCGCCATGCTAAGATGTATGCAATTTCCAAGTATCACTGCTTTATGATCAGTAGTAACTGAGAAACTTACCTGAACCGAAAAAAAAAAAAAACAAACAAAAAAAAAAACACAAAAAAAACAACAACAACAACAAAAAAAAAAAACAACAAACCAACAAACAATAGTGGATCAAGAAATATAAGTTACGACCTAGTAACAACCGCTTGAAAAAAAAGTTTCATTCCTAAAACGAATCCGAAATAGACAAACAAAAGCTTAGTAATGCGATTCTAAACTAGTATTAAATTTCAAAATGCTTAGAATATGCTAAACAATCTCAAATTTGGGATCTACAAGTCAACCCGAAACTTCCTATCAACGATTCGAGTCAATTGATCGTTCCGTTAAGAAGTACTTCAAAATAGATTTTCAAGATGGCAGCCCTGGCAGCCATCATGGATTTCCACTGGAATGATTTAAGCTAATTGTTATCTACAGGTTATCCATATACTTCCTACTAAGTATCAAGTCAACTGGCTTTTCGGTTCAGGAGAAGACCGAAAAACATATTTTCAGAATGGCGGTCATAACAGCCATCTTGGATTTCTGGTCTGATCTGTTTTAGCTATTTTTGATCTACAAATCACCTCCACGCTTTCTACCAATTTTGAAGTCAGCTGACCTTGCTGTTCTGGAGAGGAAGCCAGAAATCGATTTTCAAGACGGCGGTCATCATGGATTTCAAATCGGAATCAAATTTTAGCTATTTTGTAATCTACAAGTCACCTTGCTGCTTCCTACTAAGTTTCAAGTCAATTGGCTTTTTAGTTCAAGAGAAGAACCGAAAATTAGATTTTCAAGATGGCTGCCATGTTGGGCATTTTTGATTGCCAATCTAATTTTTAAGCTATGTTTTATTTACAAGGCACCTCAATGCTTCCTACCAAGTTTCAAGCCAAATGGCGTTTCAGTTAAGGAATAGGTGCGAGAAATATACTTTCAAGATAGCAGCCACGGCAGCCATCTTGGATTTCTCATTAGAAGAACAATTTAATTTATTATTTTTTTTATTCTACAAGTCACCTCTACCTAGTTGATTGCCCTTCCATTCAGGGGAAAAAGCAAAAAGAAAAAAGAAATAAATAAATAAAATAAATAAATAAATAAATAAAATAAATAAAAAAAGAAGAAAAGAAATAAATTTTTAAGAGGCCGCAACGGCGATCATCTTGGCCTTTTGGTTCAGGAAAACAAGCTTAAATGGATTTTCAAGATTTTGAAGATGGCGACCATGGCTATTTTAGTTATTTTTGATCCACAAGTCACCCCAATGCTTCTTACAAAGTTTAATAATCGATGGGTTTTTCGTTTTAGGAGAAGAAGGGAAAATAGATTTTCAAGCTGGTGGCCATTGCAGCCATTTTGGATTTCCTATCGGTAGATCTGGCAATCACTTTGTTCAGTGGAGCGGATAAAAAATGCAAATATCTAAGATGAACATTTCCGTATTTTCAATTTGAACCATAAGCGCTTAGGAGGAGATGCCGTTTGATATATATATATATATATATATATATATATATATATATATATATATATATATATATATATATATATATATATATATATATATATATGTACATGTTTATTTCTGGTGGCCATCTTGTTTAGTAGAGCGGAACGAAAATGGCACCTTTTGAAGAAGGCAATAAGATAAACATTTCTGCGAAATTATATTGAAATCCGGCCAGTGGTTTAGGAGATGTCATTTAAAGCAATTGTTGACAGACTACGCCCTTTGACTGTGGTGGCCATCTTGTTTAGTGGAGCGGAACGAAAATAGCAATTTTTAAAGGAATTATTTTGAAATCCGGCCAGTAGTTTAGGCGGAGATGTCTTTTGAAGCAATTGTTGACAAACTACGCTTTTTTTTTGTTATTAGCTCTGGCGGCGTTCTTGTTCATGGAGCGAAACGACAAAAAAAAAAAAAAAAAAAAAAAAAAAAAAAAAAAAAAAAAAAAAAGCAACATTTTATTTAAAAAATAATGAGATAAACATTTCTGTGAAATTATTTTGAAATCTGGCGAGTGGTTAAGGAAGAGATGTCATTTAAAGCAATTGTTGACAGACTTATATAATTTTCTTCGTTTGAAGAATGAATTAGAAGAAAATTCGTTTCCCTTAATAGTAAGTAGTCTTCGCTAGGTGTAACGGGTATCGTGCAAGGAATTTTCGAGGTACTGAGTTTATACTTTTCATTCAGCTTTGGGAGGCTGACAAGGAAACATCATTTTTTTTTTTTTTTTTGTAAAAAATGTTTTTTCTCTTTTTTTTGAAAAATTGATGTTTTAATGTTTTCATGGCTAGATCTGAATAATTTGACTTATTTCAGTCGTGTTATAACCGTATATGGAACACAGTTTTAGGTTAAAGACGAAATATTATTAAACAAACTCAATGAAAAATCAGGCAGTCGTTATGTCAGTAAATCGTCGCATGTTTCGTTTTAACATAAGTGTGCACTTCTTGTTCTTTTCAGGGTCATATCAACATGCCATTCTTATACAATCAGTGCTCTTTCTCTTCACAGAAAATATAACATAAAAAGTAAAAATAAAAGGCAAACATATTCGAGTAGGAAAGGCATACTTAACAAATAGTAAAATGATTACCACAGGGATACATATACTATTCACAATAACCCTTGTAGCATGGATAGGAATTCTCTTGTTGTGTTTAGGTGACATCAAACGAAGCCAAGGTCCCGCTTCATTATCATCTAGTAGTAATCTCTCAAACTCATCAGACATGTCCACCAATATTTTCAGCAACCGCAGCTACAGCCATAATTTGTCTTTCGTCTAGTCAAATGTCCAAAGTATTCTAAACAAACTTGATATTTTACAAGCCGAACTTTACGAATTTGATATACTAGCTTTTACTGAAACATGGTTGAACCAGTCAGTTGATAAAGACGTTTTTCAGACGTTTAATAAGCCTGAACGTAAAGATCGAACAGGCGACAGTCACGGCGGTGTTATGTTATATGTCAAGAAGAATATATACTACAAACGCAGAGAAGATCTTGAAATACAAGGACTCGAAAATATATGGATCGAAATTGCCAATAACCATAAACGAATACCTTTTGGGCTATTTTAAAGACCGCCAAACTCAATTGCTAATTAGTTTTACGATATCTATTGCTCTAGCTGTTGCCTCTGGTAAACCAGACATTGTAATAACGGGTGATTTCAATTTTAACTTTCTTTATCCAGTATCCAGAAGAAAAACATTTTTTCTATGCACTCAATTTTCTCTTTATCAGACTATCACTAATCCCACTCACTTTACTGAACATTCTTCTTCCTTGATTGATTTAATACCAGTAATAAAAATTACCTGGTTCTCAGTGACGTGGGTGACCCATTTTTGCATCAAGACTTAAGGTATCACTGCCCAAAATGGCGATTACGATCAATTACGTAACATGGCATCTAATTATGATTGGGATTCATTAAAAGACAATAATATTGATACATATGCGAATAAAATAATAAGCGCCATTTTGAGCCTTGCTTCTCAATGCATCCCCAACAAAAATGTTAAGATAAAACAATCAGACCAACCATGGTTAACTTCAAATATAAAACGGTACAATCGTAAACGGAAAAGCGCCTATAAAAATGCACTGAGAACTAACCTTCGGCAAAATTGGTTAAAGTTAAAAGGATTCGTAATGACGTCAATACAATGATACGCGATTTAAAGCAGAATATGTACACGAAAATATCAGAGAAGCTAAAGTCAGATTCTCTTTCGTCTAAAGATTGGCGGAAAACTCTTAAAACATTTATCTCTCCCTTAACTCGTTTGGAACTTCCCCCACTTGAATTAAATGGCACTATATACACTGATGATACGGATAAAGCCAATATTCTTAACAACTATTTTCAACAACAAACGGTTCTTCAAGAGCAAAATGCCACACTTCCTGATCTCCCCCTCCGATATATCATACTCAGTTGAGCTCGATCGTACTAACTGCTCTAGAGTTAGAATTTGCTATTAAAACTCTGAAACCTGGAAAAGAGAGTGGTCCAAACGGTCTCAGCAATCACATTCTGCGTGAACTTAATACTATAATAGCTGACCCCTTCCGTTCTCTTTCTAGTCAGTCTCTGCGTCAAGGTATTGTTCCAGCCCCCTACAAGGACGCGAATGTATGTCCTGTACCGAAAAAGGGTGATCAATCTGTGGTGTCTAAATAACAGACCTATATCTCTATTAAACTCTGAAAGCAAACTTTTTGAAAGAACAGTTTTTAAAAACCTATACAATCATCTCCATACTAATGATCTGTTATCTGCTTTTCAATCTGGTTTTATTCCTGGAGATTCAACTGTGAATCAACTAACCTATCTATATCATACCTTTTGCAAGGCACTGCATTCTGGTAAGGAGGTAAGGGCCGTCTTCTGTGACATCAGCAAGGCTTTTGATCGTGATGGCACTCTGGACTTCTGTACAAACTTGAAGCAGCTGGTGTAACAGGGGAACTCCTTAACTGGTTCAAACGTTATCTTTCTGACAGACGTCAACGTGTCATACTTCCAGGAGTATCATCTGACTGGCTTTACATCAGGGCAGTCGTTCCTCAAGGCTCAGTTCTTGGAACTCTATTCTTCTTCCTATTTATAAATGACATAGTTACTGACATTGGTTCAAATATACGCCTTTTTGCTGACGATACACGCCTTTGTATTATTGTAGAAGATCCCGTAAATGCAGCAGTATGCTTAAACGCGGATTTAGAGAAAATTACAAGATGGGCTGCACAGTGGCTAGTTACCTTTAACCCGGAACAAAACAGAAACACTCGTAAAATAAATCAGTTACACCATCAACATCTTTTTATGCAAAATGTTCAAATCTAAGAAGTTGATTCCCACAAACACTTAGGTATATTCCTCTCCAGTGACTATTCTTGGCACCAACACATCAACTATATAACCGAAAAAGTATGGTTAAAGGCCAAGTATCAAACAACAATTTGTCATACCGGTGGGCAATTAAGCCTATATGGCAGGTGGGATTGGCTTATTGTCTCACTGCTCAGTTTTCAATTTAAATCTATAGGCTTTGGTTAGCTTGTAAACAGAAGCACATGACAGATGTTTATATTGTCTGCTTCAAGAAACATGTGTTTGCTGTTTTATCACTCCAGAGAATTTTGACTGCAGGGTTTTGATGTCTTTGATAAGGAGTAAATATAAACAATAAACCTCAACAAAAAGATTAATCTAGATTTTTTTTTTTGTTTAAGGAACTACACTTCTCAGCTTCTGCAGTAGAGGTTATGAATTCTGATAAGCCCTCCCACTTGCTGTCAATCATACCTGGTGGTAAATTTGAATTTTGTAGCAGACAGCAAAAAATATTTTTTGAAAAGCAAACTATGGAATAGAATTTCATTTCAATTCTCATATGGAATTCATGTATATGTCAAAAAAGTAATGTGCCAAGTTTCATTATTTTTCATGTGGTTAGTGCTTTACATTTATTTGATTGTCTGTGATGACAGCTACATGTTGACTGTATGTGAACTAGGGAACACACCAGCCCTTGGTTTTTATACTTGGCCCCTGGCCTTTAAGAATTAATGTTATGAGGAAATTAAAATTCAAGCTTGATAGAAAATCACTCAACACCATATAGATAGCATTTATAAGGCCACTGTCAGAATACGGAGATAACATCTGGGATAACTGTACGCAGTCAGAAATAGATGAACTTGAAAAATTTCTGAATGAAGCTGCAAGGATTGCCCCAGTTACCACCAAACTTGTATCTATAAGTAATCTCTATAAAGAAATTTGTTTGTAACCACTTCAGAAAAGACGTTGCGATCATAAACTTACTCTTTGTTGCTTTGTGGTTTATTCTACAAGGCGACGTAATTCTGACAACACAGAGTCTGTCAGGGCAAAAACCATTCAGTATCAAAATTCTTTTCTTCCATCTGTTCTGAGAGACTGGAACAACTTGCCGGTTGAAGCAAGACAGTTAAATACCGTAGCTTCTTTAATTTTTTTGTTGAAGAAAGATAAAAAGAACGTGCCTAAACATTTTTATTTTGGAAACAGAAAGGCCCAGATACTATATACACGTCTACGTACTGGATGCAGCTCTCTCAATCTTGACCTTTTCCTCAAAAAACATAACAGATTCTCCGCTATGTAACTGTGGGAGTATCGAAGAAGCACAACATTTCTTTTTTCACTGTAGGTTCTATCAAAGACTCAGAGATCCACTTTTAAGCTTTATCAGAATACATCAAACTCTATCCTTACATATCATCCTGCATGATGACGACTCGTTGTCTCCAGAGATAAATCAGAGTATTTTGCCCACGTTCACCAGTATATCACAGAATCAAGACGCTTCCAATAGTGACCAAGCTTTACGACAGTAGATATTATGCGATGAGAAACATACAGATTTTAACTTGGTCATTCAGTGTTGGTGCACCAAACCCTCCTCCCCTCCATCCATTTTTTGTGTTTTCCCAAAATATCCAAATTTCTAATTATTCCTTTTTATTGTTTGCCCCTGCCAGCTGGTCACATAGTTTTGTGTGTGTGTGTGTGTGTGTGTGTGTGTGTTTGTGTGTGTGTGTGTGTGTGTGTGTGTGTGTGTGTGTGTGTGTGTTTTCTTCTTTTCCTTTTCATATTTTTACGTGCCATTATTCTGTATGCTTAATTTTGGTTTAAGTATCCCGACTCTCATACGATTATAATTAAATTTTGAATTAACATTTACAAATATATACTGCCATTAACAATACATTGCCACTTTTGTAAGGAAAAAAAACAACTAAATAATCGTTGCTTTCGTTCCAATCCTTTGGATGTATTTAGCTTTGTATGTATATTGTATACTTATGTGAACATATTGAATAAAATATGTTTAAACCAAGTATTATTATAAGTCGTTATTCTTTGCAGCAAGTAGTGACAGAATTACCAGATATTTTACTATATATTGTAATGTTATGTCATTCAGTCGGCATCCCAAGTGCTTCTATCAGCCGGCATCCGAAGTGCGTCTATCCAAATTATAGTATACTATAATTGTTCTGTAAGAGTTGATGTTTTTGATTTGAGACGGAATGAGGTTTCAGGGAACGTCTTTTTTCAATTTTTAGAACTAGCGGCCACATCGTTCAGTGGAGCAGAATGAAAATAGGAATTTTTAAAAGAGGGCAATAAGATGAACATTTCTGTGAAATTATTTTGAAATCTGGCCAGTGGTTTAGGAGGCTATGGCAATTAAAGCAGTTGTTGCAATTTTGTTTTCTATGTTTAGCTCTGGCGGCCATTTTGTTCAGTGCAGCGGAACGAAAATAGCAAATTTTCTAAAGAGGGAAATCAGATGAACATTTCTGTGGAATTATTTAGAAAACTGGCCAGGTTTAGGAGATGTCATTTAAAGCAATGGATGAGAGACAACACCGACGACGACTCCGACGGACGGACCACGGACGGATTTCGATCCTAATAGCTCACCATGAGCATGAAGTACATGTACTCTTGGTGAGCTAAAACATACACACACACACACACACACACACACACACACACACACGAATCTACAGATTTCCACGAGCTAATGAAGTGTTCGAAGCTATAACTTACGTATAGTTGTCACAATGCTCTATATTCAACAATGTACAGTCAATATTGTTGTTGCCATTTTTAAGTTCGAAGTTATCACTTACGTATAATAGTCACAATGTTTTAAATTCAACAATGTACAGTCAGTATTGTTGGCGCCATTTTTAAGGTAATGTAGCTTATTCTACACCATATGAAGCATGTCATTACGCAAACGTAGAACATTCAGATCATCCTGCGAATTAGCGCAATCTCATCTTGGCCTTCGCTGTTCGCTTTCCTAATTGTTGTATACTGCAGACTATTACGAGGAAAGAGAATACCTTGGCCAGACTATGTGGATACGTAGGCTTATCTAGGTCTTTCCATTACAAAAGCATGCCTATTCAAATATAATGAAAAGTTTACCACCAAAAAATGAAAATTTTCAGATAAGAATTCTGATATTTTTCATAGTTCTGCCCAAAACATAGATTGTGGGTACTCATTAGATCCGCCTCGGCGAGGCGGTTCTAACGAGTACCCACAATCTATGTTATTTAGCAGGAATAAGAAAAATAATGTTTACCCCTATAAACCCCAGTTTTATTATATAAAAGAGAGGTTTAAGGGGGTCAACATTATGTAGGCATGTTTTCGTGCTGCATCACGGAAACGCAACTATATAATTTTGACCCCTTAAGTCCCATTCTTATATAGTAAAACTGGGGTTTAAAGGAGTATATCTTATTTATCTTATTTTGATAAAAAAAACATAGAGTGTGGGTACTGATTAGGACCGCCTCGCCGAGGCGGTTCTAACGAGTACCCACAAACTATGTTTTGAGCAGAAATATGATAAATATCAGATTTTTGTATCTGAAAATATTTCTTTTTTGGTTGTAAAATGTTCAATATATTGAACAGGCGGTGTTTTCGTAATGTTTGTAGTAATCATTAAGCCGAACATGAGAAAATATACAGTCTGGTTCGCACCCAACAAAGACTTTCATCAGTCTGCTCATCCGAGAAGTCTGATCAGTCTTTGTTGTCCGTAAGAAGACACGTTCCGTCCTTGTCTAGCAAAATATGCTCGGTGAAGATTCTGATCAGATTATGCAAATACGCAGGCTGTACTTGATCTTTGCTGGGCGCACATGTCAGTAGGTTCGTTATCTCTCGTTGCGGCTCAGTTGAATTCCCAAATATTTCTAGCCGTGACAGAAAAAGATGTTTTTACAAAACAGCGTGTCATTGTAGGTCCATATAGATTTGCGTTTAGAGATAATTATGGACTCAAAATAATTAGACTTATTATAGCATGGTATTTCCTTGTGGTCAAATAAGCAAAGGGCGCATTTTCAAACCAAACCTAATCCAACACTGAATGACTCAAATATGGTCGCCTGTCTATAGGAAAATCATTTAGCCTACAATATTTCTTTCGAATTTTCCGGTTAAACGGTAGGAAAAGTCAAGGTCACAAGGTTACCCTTATCTCTCTGCGCGGTATGCTGCTATTCAGATCCAAAAATGACTAAATTCCAAATGGAAATAAAAAATAAGTAAATAAATGAATAAAGTAAAATAAAAAAGAAAAAAAAATCCAGGGAAACAAACAGCATCATAGGCACATCTTCAGACGATGTCTCAGCTTTCATTGAATCTCCAAATCCAATCAAATCCCGTATTGGAATTTGATTCATTTGGCCATCACGAAAACACACCTATATATTTTTACTCCCTTAAACCCCACTCTTACATAGTAAAACTGGGGTTTACAGGGATATACATTATTTGTCTTATTTCTGCTCCAAACATAGATTGTGGGTAGTCGTTAGAACCGCCTTGGCGAGGCGGTTCTAACGAGTACCACAATCTATGTTTGGAGCAGAAACATAAAAAATATCTGAGGTTTTTATCTGAAAATTTTCTGTTTTTGAAGGTGAAATTTTCAATATATTTGAATAGGCGTGTTTTTTTGTAATGGACTGTTTTTGCCATTTTGCATGGGAAAACATCCGGTTTATTTTTCATGTATACTTATCTCTTTCTGCCAAATGGAAAGCATTTGCTCCTTAGAGAAAAAAGATAATTCCTTGTAGAGTAGATGTTTTTTTTGTTTTTTTTTTGTCTTTTAATAAGGGAGGCAAGACAGAGTTTCCTACCGTGTACATGTAAATGTATTAATTTCCCTTACGGCATGTAGCAAAAAATAATGTACATTACGGGCGTGCTAAAACCTCCGTCAGAAAATACTATATTGAAACTCCACAAACCCCACAAAATGTGGTAAAACAACTATAATTCCAAATGCCCATTCACGTTTCAACTGCTAACTATATATAATGCATTATCTGCTCGGTGTTTCGGTGGCTTGAGATGGCTGTAGCTTTTGTCTGTGGCTTTTCCTGAGTAACATGCTAATTTGCTTTGTAGTTTAGGTGCATGTGTTTTTGTGTGAGTCTTGCTATCACTAAGTCTTACTCTTGCTTCGTTGGCTTGAAAAGGCTGTAGCTTTTGTCTGTGGCTTTTCCTGAGTAACAGTTTATTTCCAACAGTATTAATCAGAATGTAACAAACCCTATAAATAAGGCCTTCCGGATTTTTTGGGGGACAAGGGAACATTGGAAAATGTTTTAAATGACCATGGGAACAAACCTAATTGTGGGAAACTTAAACATTTTGAAATCAACTTTTCGGGAACAATTTTGTTAGGGAACAAATGAACATGGTACCAGCTTGGAAGGGCCTCATAAGTGTCCACTAAGCCAATATGCAATAAAAGCTTGGCTTCAGATTATAATTTATTTGTTTTATTTTTGATAGACCTTTGGTCAAGTAAAAAGGCAACAAATAACAAAATCCTGGCTTGAAAGCTAGGACTCGGCAAACACACCGTAGACAGCCAAACACCTGGCTTTTAACTACCTGGGAATGGACCAATTACGGCAACATGGAAAACCCCTGTCAAATAAGTCAAAAGGCAACTTATTGTAAAGGCCTGATTTAAATACTAATATTAAAATGCACAAAATTGTAGCTAAGCAAGTTTGCAACATAGTCCTGTTTTTAAGCCAGAACATTAATGTTAACATGCAGGAAACGTGAGAAAAGACGACTTTCGGAAAGAACATGGCTTTTTCTTGAATTGGAGCCTGCACCCGCCCACCCTAGTAGGCGCTTCTAATGAGTACCCACAAGGTACTTTTTTATTAAAAAGTAAGAAAGATATTTGTAGTCTTTAGAATAGCGTGGCTTTTAACTTTTCAGTTTACAAAGCCCTGCTAAAGGCCTTGTATTGGGTGGGTGTGGTGGGGGGGGTGGTGGGGGGAGCGGTGTGGGATGGGGGAGGGGGTGCACATTTATGATAAAATCCTTGCTGAAAACCCCACCCATGACCAAGAGATTGACAATAGTGAACACCAACAAACAAACTGGATCGTGTAGATAAACTCATTTTCCCTTTCCCATGGAGGTCCAGTGGTTAGCACGCAAGCAAAAAGAGCATTTAGGAAACGAAGTTCTGAAGAGATATTGGGGTCTTTAAAGGAAAGGTCTGTATTTTTTCCTTGTTTTTTGTCTAGTGGGATTTTTCTTCAATCCAGTAAATGGTTGTCTTTTGCGAAATAATTTTGCGTGCGCGCGCGCGTGCGTGCGTGCGTGTGTGTGTGCAGGCTGTGATCCTTCTCGAAAATGCAGTTCTGTGGGTATCGTTTGTTCTTTCGTATCGTACGGTTGTTGAAGTTTAAATACAAAATAAAATAAAATACCTACATGGGGTTTCCAAAGGAAAGTAAGTCATGTGGGCGCCCTTCAGAAGCGACTGACTAGTAATTTTATCTTATACCTGATGGTTCTAATTGACCGGCGCGGGAATCGCGCCGGTCTCTTAATATAGCTTTGGATGTTTACATATGGAAGACTAATCGATTAGCTCATTAAGGACGTTTTATATTTGCCGGGACGTCGGATTGTGACGATCCCGGCAAATAAGAAAAAAAAATAAAATAAATCGCGCCGGTCTCTTAATATAGCTTTGGATGTTTACATATGGAAGACTAATCGATTAGCTCATTAAGGGCGTTTTATATTTGCCGGGACGTCGGTTTGTGACGATCCCGGCAAATAAGAAAAAAAAAAAAAATAAAAAAAATAAATAAAACAAACTGTGATATAAACAGATTGATGTCTATTTTATTTTCATTTCAGTCAAGAAATTTCATAAAGTTTAATAAAATCAAACATTACCTCTTCGGTGCAAAATTTCAGAAGACATTTGTCGTCTGCTTTTCTTTCTTAACAAATTATCGCTTGAAAAGAAGTTTATACGTAAAGTTGAAAGAGTGAATGTCAAACAGCGTAGATCCAGATGAGACGACTCATATGAGCCGTCTCATCTGGATCTATGCTGTTTGCAAAAAACTATTATTATCGCCTGTGGCAGCGAAAGTTAAAGAATCACATTGTTGTTCGATTTTACCTGTTACACTGAAAATGTATGAAACTTTAGTATACCTTGTCCCATATTTCTTTGTAAACATGAACATTTTTTTTTATAGACGTTTACGTCTAAATATTTTGTCTTGTTAGTAAATTATTTCCCATCTGTGGTGGCATAAGATAAAAGGGCCATCATTACCCACGCAGTGACATCACATTTTCCTAGGAAGCCTGAACCATATTGCAAATATAAGACTGCATTCTTTTCATGGTAAAGGTCTGGTTAACATTATACAGCTACATGTACATTGAAGACTAAAGTATCATGGACAGTACGAGTATGGGTCTCATGACTTTTCATGGTAAAGGTCTTGTTAACTTCATACAGCTACATGTACATTGAAGAGTAAAGTATCATGGACAGTACGAGTATGAATCACGTCACAAGACAACTTACCTTTGGGGTTTGACATGACTATTATAATTTGCAAAGCATTTTGACAGTAACACGTTCTGCTTTTGGGGAGAGAGAAAGAAAGAAAACATATATGAAACTGTCTAATTCCCTTCCACATTCTTTTTGTATGTCCCTATGTTCAATACTTTTCTGCACATATTTTACCAAACTTCTTGGCGTCCAAAGCGCCACGTGCAAGTTCCCGCTACATTTTTAAACCGCATTGTCTTACTTTACCGCTCTCGTTTTTCTCGCAGGATCGCATAATAATTGACGGCAATACAGCGTACCGTAGCTTATACTGAGTGCTCGGAAAGACAGGCCCTAAGCAAACAGTGTAGAGCCTTGTCAAACGCCGCACATACTTTGTCAGACGCCCAACGATACCGTAATAAGCGCTAGCAGTGGGGCAAACAGGCTTGAGTAAATTGTGTAGACCCAGATCAGACACCGCATAACCTTGTTAGACGCCTAGCGATACCGTAATAACCCGTAGAATTGGGTCAGGCAGGCCTAAGCGTACAGTGTGGTCTTATCGGAGTCTACAAAGCTTGCCACTCAGTTCTAGAATTTTTTAGACACTTTCAAATATAGTAAAATTGATATTATCAAACTTTAGTAAAGAATTTAGAATTCTCAGTATTTAGGGCTAATACGGTATGAACAAAAAAAAAAAAAAAAAAAAAAAAAAAAAAAACATCAACAGGTAGTAATATGGATTTTGTTAAACCCATTGTAGACTGAATAGACTCTCCCACATTATATATTAAAAGAGTCCAATGTCAATTTTAGGTACTCCCGGCTTGGGGATTTACATATTCCTAGAGACGTGTGGCTAAACTATTTGCAAACAGTGGAGACCCTGATTAGACGCCGCATTCTGCACTGTTTGCCAATTATCCTTTTACGGGTCTTCCGACTACAATGGGTTAAATTTCAGTGTAAGTAGGGTAAGGAGTTAACGTGTCCGAATAAGTGGCTAAGGATGAGGCTGTTCGAATGTATTTTTCGAGCCATTAGGAAAACATGCCTATTCAAATATACTGAAAATTTTACCACCAAAAACGAGTACCCATAATCTATGTTTTGAGCAGAAATAAGAAAATTAATGTTTACCACTGTAAACCTAAGTTTTACTATATAAAAGTGGGGTATAAGGTGGTCAAAATTATATAGGCGTGTTTTCGTGATGCTCTTTTTTTGCGATATAGCTAACGCATGCCGGGTAAAATTTTAGCAGACGACGTGTTGTGTTTTCCTTATTGTGCTCACAAAATAATCGAGTCGAAATCGTCTATTATGATTTAATCGTTAATTTGTAAAACTGCCAAACCATATTATTGGAGAGAAAAAAAAAAAATAAGACAACACAATTTCACTTGCCATTAATTTGCCATCTGCTGGATTCTCAGAGATTGATTTAGTTTAATTTTAAAGTGTAATAGGATCTATTGTAAATTCGTAGTATCATGTTATCTTTGTATAAAAGTTGGTGTATTCATTTTTTCCCATAAATCTTGATAAATGTATGGAAGCCCTGAAGGGCAGGTTTTACTTTCGACTAATGACTAATGACTTATTAGTTTTGAGTTAAGACTTGTGCATTTTGAGTTATGACTTGTATAATCTTGATGATAAGAAAAAATGCTTAAGTGCCACTACTTCTGAAAAAATAAATAAATAAATAAACAAAAAATAAAATAAAATGTAGTCTAAAGACTTGCTTGTGACTTATGGGCTTTGAGTTATAACTTGTGACTTTTGAGTTATGATTTATGACTTTTGAGTTAGGACTTGTGACTCTTGAGTTAAGACTTACATCATTGGGCCCATTGTGGTATATTTGAAAATTGGCCTGCTCATGTAAACGCTAGAAGGCGTAGCAGTGTTGCAAACTTCATTACTTCTTATTAAGAGTCTCAATAAAACCGAGACTCCCATTTTCTAATCCGTAGTGTGTTCTTTGTTTCCAAAGCAATCTTTTTGACGTTTATTTTACATGTACCTTCGATGTGATATATTTTTACCAACGTCAGCCATCTTCTACGTGCGTCTTCTAAATGCGCGCCAATATTACACAGAAGGTACAAGTCATAACTCAAAAGTTACAAGTTGTAACTCAAAAGGCACAAGTAATGACTCAAAATCATGTCATAAGTCTTTAAACCGCATTTTAAATATTTTTATTGTATTTTTTCATTTTATTTTATTTATTTATTTATTTTTTTTTTGTCGGAGAAAATCTGCCTAGCAAAAATCTTGGCTACTCTGAAAATAATAAAATCAATTTGAGAATGTTGTCTGCTACAAACCTGCTTAGCACTTTAAGATTTGGTTAAAGCAATAATGAAAGACAAGAAAAAACATCACAATACTTTTGTAAAATATCTATTTCATCAAACTCTTAACAATTTTCAGCAGGTGACACTTTAAAATAGTGTTCTTATTTTTCCTGGAAAGAAAGTTTTGGGATTTTATGCGATTTGCATGAAATGTCAAAACCTATTTCCTTGGAAATAAAACGATAAGTATCGATCTGTCGCCTGCTGAATATATAAAGGAAGTGGTGACACTTAAGCACGTTTTTCATCAAGATTATACAAGTCGTAACCCAAAAGTCACATGTCATAATTCAAAAGTCACAAATCAAAACTCAAAACTCATTAGTCGCGAGTCAAAATTGCGCCACAGGGCTTCCATATAAATTGGTTAACCTAATAGTTTTGTTCTCCATGAAACTTATGTTTTGCACCGAGACGAGTCCCACTAGCTCAGCGACTAAAAGCCAAATAACAGTAAATTACCGAAGCAGTTTGGCAATAAAGCAACCCAGACCTAGCTATTAACTACTTGCCGATCTTGGTATACAAAATTTGTCACTCATCACGCATTTGACATCACCACAGCGCGTATTCAACCATGTCAACATTGATTAGGTTAATTGGTCTTAGATAAACTTTACAAGATAACCTTTAAAAGATATAGAGTAATACTTAGGATGCAATATCTTTAGCGTTTGGATTTATCTGCCTTCGCTTTCGTTGATTAGTAGCAATTTCTGCGAAGGAGTCAATTGGTTAGTCGCATCAACAAGTGGAAAGCGAGATTCAGTGTCCATATACTTATCAAGACAAGTTTGGTTAAAAGTTAACTACTTCAGCCCGCTAAACCAAAATTACATATGCTTATGCAAACAGTCTAGGTCCAGATGAGACGGCACGTTACGAGCCGTCTCATCAGGATCTACACTGTTTGCCATTTCGCTCTAGTGTTTCGACTGATCATCTATTTACAACAACGTACATGTCCTAATTCAAAGACGGAAGTGTCCGTTACGGAAACTCATCACGAAAACATACCTATGTAATTTTGACCCCCTTAAACCCCACTTATATATAGTAAATCTGGGGTTTACAGGGGTATACATGATTTTTCTTATTTCTGCTTAAAACAAAGATTGTGGGTACTCGTTATGGACCGCCTCTCCGAGGCGGTTTTAACGAGTACCCACAATCTATGTTTTGAGCAGAAATATGAAAAATATCAGAGTGTTTTTATCTGAAAATTTTCAGTTTTTGGAGGTGGAATTTTCTCTATATTTGAATAGGCGTGTTTTTTTGTAATGTCAGGAATGAAAGCGTTAAGGTGTCCAAATACTTAGGACATATAGGATAAATCATCGCTTTTCGCTTACTGACGTATCGGATGTTGTTGATAGCATCCACGGACTGAAAAAGGCACTGGTGAGTAATCGTCGATTCACAGAATGATATGAAAGTTTTCATTTTACTTATGCTAGAAGGCGCATTTTAACATGGCTTGGTACACCTTATATTAGCCCTGTCATCAATTGCTCTTATGCAATTTACATATAAAATACACAGAGGAAATTAAACTGCGTTTATCCTGATCATATAAATAAACCATCGGTTTCGAAAGTTCCAGACACAAAAAATGTGAACAGTCTCTTATTTAAACTACAATGATGGATAGACGTTTTTATTGAATGATGGCGTACATGTGACTGAAAATCCACATTTTAAGAGAACTGAATCTGCTTGGTAGAGTTTCCACCATTGTCAACGATGGAGATAATATTTGTGAAGTATGTGACTTCACGCGGATAAAACTGGTTAAAAATCCTCACTCACTTGTTTTTCCAAGGCAGTTACTCTATCGCAGTTATTTGTAAGTGCACCGGGAGTTTTAATGTGGAACTTGTTTTGTCTTTGTTTGGAAATAAGGAACATATAAAGGAACGAAAGTCGTAAATCGAAACGGAAACGTTACAATCCAATTAAGATTATTTTATTACCAATTATCAAGTGAATCTGTCTCCTGTGTACTGTACTATCTATTCATTTTGAAGAAAGGCAAATGGTATATTTTGGTGTAAGATATACTACACCCTAAACTGAAAATTTTCAGATAAAAACAATTCTGATATTTTTCATATTTCTGCTCAAAACATAGATCGTGGGTACTCGTTAGAACCGCGTCAGCGAGGCGGTTCTAACGAGTACCACAATCTATGTGTTTGACCAGAAATAAGAAAAATTATGTATACCCCAGTAAACCCCATTTTTACTATATAAAAGAGGGGTTGAAGGCGGTCAATTATAAAGTCGTGTTTTCGTGATACAGTTGTCTAATTGCGACCTCTTGTAGTAATATCCTAGATCGGCTGACTGTATATAGATACTCTCTTTCTCCACTACACAGGTACATTTAATAACTCCAACTACATTTTGCATACCACATGATTTCTCTTTTTTCATCATCTCAGATCACTCCGGTAAGCATCCACAAGTCCGTAAACTGATAGAAACTCATACGCAACATTAAACAAAATCAAGCAAACAAAAAAAACAAAAAAAATAAATTATTGTATTGTGTTGTCGTCTTCTTTGGATGCCTCTTGAAGGCTGTGCTACGTGATGGTGGAATTTAGGGGTATCTTCACTCATACTGAAGGACCTCCTGACCGTTCTTAGATGACACAGCTTTTGCAGCTTTTCTGAATAGAAGGTGAACAAGTACCGATTATCGGTACCGATATTTAAAACAAAAATTGGAACACGTCCGTTTTATTTTATTTTATTTTATATTTGTTTTTTATTTGTTCTTAGGTTTATTGGCAACTGATGGATATATTAATTCAATTTTCAAAATAGTTGACTGCCGAAAATTAAGATTGCATGATCATATAATCAATCCTATTAAAGGTATACAAAATATATATTTATGATCACTATTATATTCAAACAAAAATATAAGAGAAAATACCCAAAACATGAAAACAATCATCTAAGCACAGTCTTACCGAGGCCAAGATGCTTGTTACCTGAAACTGAGTATGCCTTTCCTGTTGATTAGTTTATTTTAACAGTTTAATACGTTTACTAATAATATGTGTCGAGCTTAATCCCTGCATAAAATCTAACCTCCTTAATCTTATAGCATCCCACACGTCACTCTACTTGATGGGCGACGTAGTAAAGAGGTCTTGAGACATATGAGATCAGCGAAGTCCCAGATTAACCTTTGCCTCCAATCTGTCTTATCAGGGCATTTTCTGTCTATCAATTTATTCTACAGTAGTCGTCAATCAGATCAGATAATGAAAGTCTTTTACTGGACTACAAAAGCTGGCATCGTCCACCGTCGCTCACATATGGTATAAGGGTCTTTTTTGTGCCGTTGGCAATATTAATGGGATGCAGTTTGCTGAGAGTTTATGTCCCCCCAAATTAAAATAAATTATGTATCTTGATAGCATGGCATTATGGAGTATTTAATTTTAGGAAAGTGCATCAGAATGTAATTAGTTTCCTTTAGAATATGTTTTATTCAGATGTCCGCTTGCATCTATAATTTATTTCTGTCTGGACCTTTCTTCAATACGTCCGCCTTCAGAGTATTTTTATCTGTCGGAATAAAGCGTAAATCCATTTGGACAAGTTTTATGCATTTTGCTTTTCATCAGATCCAATGGAATAATTCGATCAAAATCAACAGACGATAAAAGATGCCTAAGAGCTGAACAAGCCAATGATATATTAATTGTTTTAATTCCCGTCTCGTCAGGCAAATATGGGGTTGTATACATGGCAAGTGCAAAGACCAAGATCAGACGACGAGTACTCCGAGTATTCCGAGTACTTCTGTCACGTCTTTGATGAGCATGTGCAGCTGCACTGGTTGATCTGTGCCTTCGCTGTATGTATACGCATCACGCATCTCTACCAAAAATCCATGTTTTCACTGTCGTTGTATTTTATCCTCAGGGATAAACATACAGCAGTACCGGGCTGCGTTTGGAAGTGCAAATTAGTCGCATACGGTTTGCCCTGGATCATTGCTCCCTTTGGCATTTATCGTTAGCTACAGAGGTCTAGGGCAAAACATTTGCAATCACTTTGCATTTTTTGAACGCACATTACGAAAACATGCCTATTAAATTACTAAAAATTTTATCACCAAAAAGTGAAAATTTTCATATAAATAATTCTGATATTTTTTTTCATGTTTCTGCTCAAAACATAGATTGTAGGTACTCGTTAGAACCGCCTCACCGAGGCGATTCGAACGAGTACCACAGTCAATGTTGTGAGCAGAAATAAGAAAAATAACGTATACCCCCGTAAACCCAAGTTTTACTATATAAAAGTGGGGTTTAAGGGGGTCAAAATTATATAGGCATGTTATCGTTATGTAGCCTAAGTGTTTGAAAGTATATTTATATGTTTTACATGTATGGTGTCGAAGTACGACCTTGCAATCTAATCTATTGCAACTATTTTAAGTTCTTGTTTACAGAAACGGTATTTCTTTTGTATAATCTGACAGAGAAAGGAAGAAACGTATCAGAAGTAGCAGACGAACGGCAGTGATAAATATATGAGGATGTGGGAAACAAGTAAATGACACTGTATGAACAGAATAAATCCTAACAAGGCCCCTTCTACAATCTGCTGCAAATAGAACAGGTCCTTAACACCTCTCTACCCCCCACACAATACTTACACTACGTATTAAGACAAGCAGGCGTAAGCTTCGTAACAATGTAAAACCAGGGCATATTTGTTGAAAATATCAACGAAGTTGTTAGCTAAAGTGACGTGAAGTTAAAAATTTCTATCCTGAAATATGTTTCACCCTTATATGTTTTCCAGCTACTTACACTTTTTACAGCAAAAAAAAAAAACAAAAAAAAAAAAAACAAAGAAAATAAAAAACAAAAAAAAAAACAGTTGTCGAGTTTGTATTTAACGAGCTCGCTAAGCTAGAGATGCTTTGAACAACTGGGTCCTGATCTTCCAGCCGTTTGTAGGCACATGAAATGGACTTTAGTTTTACCATGTATAGTCAAACCTCAGTACCTCGAACATCTTTTGACCATGTAAATTTGTTCTAGACATGGGCAGTTCGAGGCACTGAGGGTTAATCATAACCCAGATCAGGACGCAGTTGGGGATAATTTAGGGATGTCTTTTCAATTACTGCATGATAATGGTATGTTGGGTGTATTCATTAGATTCCCCTCGATTAGGCTATTCTTATAAAACAAACATTTCATGATAAAATAAGAATATTTCCCTAAAGTATCCATAAATATTTGCTTTCTTGGGCTATAAGGAGAATTCCTAGGAACTCAAAAACAAATTCGAATTAACCATGGTAATCGAGCCATCGCTGTTTGAGTCTTTGAAGATTGACCACACCGCTACTCGGGGATTTCTCTGGTCTGGGTCATAAGGTCCTAAATACGTGTACTACCAGGGTTACCGTGGAAAACAGTCAAGAAAACAAATGATTTGCAGTAGATTGTTGTGACTAATCAACTCGCTGAACAACTGATAGGGGAACTTGGTAAATCTAGAAAACTGTGCAGATACCGATATGTCTGCTACATTAGGAACACCCTGATCTGGATTTGCAACTTTGTTCATATCCTCACAGAACGTCCAGAACGTCTTTATTGCATCAAGAATACCATTACAGCTGTTTTAGCTGAACGACATTGTAACATCACCCACCGGGCGGGCTGACAGTGTCAAAACAAAGTCAAAACTAACGTCGGACCAACGTGGATGCGCCACGCCGTGGCATTGCATCTTCGCCGAGACTTATTCAAACCGAGTTTCCTATTTTCGTGATTTTGTGTGTTCTTTGTTTCCAAAGGCAATCTTTTTTTTTTTTTTTTTTTTTTTTTTTTTTTTACTTTTACTTTACTAAATGTTTAACTTGATGATTGATAGCTTGAAGAAACGTTAGATACAATTTATCTTAAGAACTTCAGCTAATCAAAACCAATATTTTCGATACCTATTTCACTTTTTTTCTGGATTTATATGAACAATATCTCGTATGTAATCTCTGCTACAATTATGGGAATCGGAAATGCTGATTACTGATTTCGTAAAGTGTCTTGATGGCAACGCCCATTATTCTCCATCCTAAGGTGCATATATATTAATTTATTCAATTCGCTAGAGCATTTAGTCAAGTCAATAACTTAAATACTCATCATAATAATAATAATTGCAAACAAAAAAAAAAAAATAAAAATAAAATAAAATAAAATAAAATAAAAAAGAAAAAAAAATAAATAAAAAAAAAAAAAAATAAATAAATAAAATAAATAAAATGAAAACGTTAACTGCTAAACTTCTTTAAACAGTATATCAGTATCATAAAACTACCTACAACTACCTATGTAATACGTTCTGCAGGAAGACCTATCGGAACCTGCATTTCATGGTGACTCAAATGACAAATTTTAACTAACAATATCTTTGGTAATACTGTTTTAGGATGTAAAGAATTTTCATTATTAATTAGTGTTTTGATATTCGTTACCATATTGTTTTCTGATGGACTACCTTGTTTCCTTTCCTATAAAGTGGGTTTTCCAGTTACTTTTCTTTTTCCTCCAAATTACATCTCTTTTAAAACACATTTCCTTGTACAGTTATGTTTCCCGGCACAGCTTTACATGATTTTTAACGGCTTTTATGTTCGGGGTAGCGCATGTTCTTCTTAGCCGCGGCCTTGTAAGACATTTTTGTCTTACATGAATAACGCGTTTTCCCGTCATTACGGAGGAAAGTCCATGTAATCAGCACACTTTTGTTTCCCTATCATATGATACATGTACAAACTTAACATTGCGAATTCGTCGTGATTAAGTATTTCTGTGCCAAATTTCAATTTGTTTGGTATATCTGACAGCATTTGTACTGTGCTGATTTACGTTTATGGAATTAGTAACCAGAAAAGGGTGTTTTCAGATCAGACGGCGGATACCTTTAGTCTGACATCATGAAAACATGCCTATATAATTTTGACCCCCTTAAGCCCCACTTTTATAAAGTAAAACTGGGGTTTACAGGGGTATACATTATTTTTCTTATTTCTGCTCAAAAACATAGATTGTGGGTACTCTTTAGAACCGTCTCGCCGAGGCGGTTCTAACGAGTACCACAATCTATGTTTTGAGCAGAATATGAAAAATATCATATTTTTTTTTCTATGTGAAAATTTTCAGTTTTTGGAGGTGAAATTTTCTATATATTTGTATAGGCATGTTTTCGTAATGTGAGGAACTGCTATATTCGTTATGTTCTAAGTACCCTATGTTTTTTTTTTGTTTGTTTGTTTGTTTATTTCTGAGAGGATACTGAAGGTCCTGACCTGATCTGACTGTGAATGCTCAGACTGATCTGGGCCTTTGCTGTCCACATATGCCCAAAGACACATTTTTGCCTGGCCCGGCCCATATATTTGGGACTTTTTACATATAGATATGTTGACTTAATAATATTAACTTGGTTCATATGTGATTGTTTTGTTTCCACATTTTGCCCTCTATTCCTTTATTTAGACAGTATTAGGATATAGCTGCATTTGTGCATTTTGACAGGATGGGTGTTTATAGTTTTAGACTTAACTTTTTTATGACGGCTTGGTTCATATGGACCACTATAAGTATATGCCAGACCACATTAAAGACCAACCGTTCACCTATAGATGCACGTACGGAGAGAAAAATGTCTTGAAATATTAAGTATCTATATAATCAAGCTGAACCGGAGAGAAACAATTACATGCATAACAATAAAAGTGATCACTAATGGGAAAACTCCTATGAACCAAGTAACGAAATGTAAATGTAATCAAAAGTTTTGCTGTTTAATTGTAGCCACATTTCGTTTGTTCGTGGATCAAAATGAAACCGAAAACTGTCTCGCTGCAGACAGATATACTACTAAATTTGTAAAGAAAAAAGTAATCACTATGTTTGTAAAACTGATGAAACGTTTCGAAATCTTACATTGACAGATAAAGACTACAGATATTGCACTAAGATATAATTTGCTGCATTTGAAATGATCAGCGTCACTGTTCAATGTCATGCAAATATTTGGTCTTGTTATCATTGTGATACAAATTATATACCCTGGTCCAGCTTCACTGAGCTTTAATAATTGGAACACATCATGCGAGAAGGTGTCTTAATAGACCAAATGTGTAGATTGAGATAATTCTATGTATCCGAACAGTTTTGTAATGGCTTTTACATTCCTTTAAATGTTCTTGATTAACTGGATGGATCTGCTATGTTACAAGGGAGATATCTGTTTGATCCTATACTTAATTTACCTTCTGAAAAGAGATGCACTCTAACAAGAAAGTATTTTCTCCCAAGGGGAGCTTTTTCATGCCATTTAGAGATAACTCTGAAAGTGTAACAATTTCCCTTGACATTTTTCAGCAACTAACAGATAAATGACGACATCCAGAAAATGCCACAATCGCAGGACAACACTGTGGAGTCTGTAAAAGGTGAACGAAAGCCCTAACGGAGTGGAGAGATGCACTGACTGAGCCTGGCCATCACTATACGCAATTCGCCTCCGCTAGCCACATAAACCAGTCGCAAGCTAAGAGAAATATTAGACGTTTCAATATGTGGCCTCTAATGATCCCTGAAACAATAATAGCATAAACTGTCCGGGAAGAGCAACGATCCCAGAAAAATCGAATAATCTAAGATTCTTTTCTGTCCCCCTCCCCCTCCCCCCACCCCCCACAACCCCCTTCCCCCCCCCCCTCCCCCCAGTGTTGTTGGACCATTAAAGCTTTCACTTTTTTATCATTCTATGTGGACTTCGACATGACGCAGTGGTTTTAGAATATAGTTTTAGTTCTGTTTTGTCTGCGTGCGTGCGTGTGTGTGTGTGTGTATGTCGCTCTGTAAGTGCATTGTCTGTGTAAGAGAATATACTGCGCATTATCATACCAACAAAAACGCGTCTCGCTAATAATCTATCCAAGATGTATGTTAAATTCCTGATCATTACGTTAACAAAACTTGCATCGATTACTGGTGGATCGCCTTTATTATTACGCAAATAATTAGTAATATAGAGGATGTCTAGGAATTCTCACAATTACGGATCATAGGCTATCAATGACACCGAAAGAAAGAGAAAATAAGCCATGACAGACACTGCATGTGTAGATCCACATGTATTTTTGCTGCAAAATGTGAGTAGCTTTTGCAAATGCAAAAGCTACTCACATTTTCAGAAAAATATTAGAAAAATAATATGCCATATTTGATGATCAGTTTTAACAATACGTTAACTTAGATTTGATGTCGTTGACATTTGCTTTGGCTTTTGAAGTTATTAAAATATTATCATATTAAAATTCAAAGAAACACCAATTTTCTGGCTTATCTTATAGCTACATAGTATAGAAAATATCCAGGTATAGCCAGACACCAGGAAGAAGAGCCAACCACTCATGACAGGCAGTAAACTAATTATAAGTGATACATGTACATGTATCACCACAGGAATGAGTTGAATAATTACGACTCTGCTGTTTCTGTTTTTTTATTTTTTTTATTTATTTTTTTATTTTTTATTTTTTTTTTTTTGTTTTTTTCCCATTTGTTCTGTATTTTCAAATACTTTGGCGTAGTATAGTGTAAACATTTTTTATTGCATCATTTCATGGCGATGGGGTCGGACCACAAGTTCTACCAACAATAATTACCCCTACAGAGCTTTTATTACAACAATAAACAGACACGTGATAATGGCAAATTGAGAGACGATATCTAAATACTTGATATGCAGTAATTGTTTAACAAAATATGGACTCGAAAACAAATATACAATACATAATTTTAAAAGATGATGGCTAAAATGAGGTGATGAGAAAAATAAAGTAAATAATTCACCCAACAAATGTAATAAGAAAATAATGGAATGTCATGCTGGTCTTAAGTTAGCAACAGGCTAGTAGGTGAATCTTCTGGTATCCTTGATAAACGTCTGCACGGCTGTAGTTTGTGATTGCAGCAGTTATCATTAATTACCTTGAATGCTGTACAAAGTTGTCCCTTTCTTCAATGTAGTGCCGACATTATTGGATGTAAGAGTCCTTCGGAACTATGTAACTAACGCATTTTATGCGAAAATAGTGACCAAGTCAAAGTTGTTATGGGTGGGGCGTGCGGAATTGCGCCATTTTCGTTATTACTACTGAGCAGACTCAATCAACTCGAAACTGCTTTTGAGGTTTTCCTTTTTTAATCTTTCTGTTTTTTGAAAGTCTTACTTCAGACTGTTTTGTACACACGTCTGCCTGTAATACCCCTACTCATCTCAATTTTGATAAACGTTCATGGTGTTATCATTTCTGTAACAGGAACATCGGACTCATGAATTCGGTTATGGACAAAGTAGTCATAGTTGCTGTCGTTTCCGATTTAACGTTTTTTGAATGCCTGTTGGTTAACAGAATGTTTAAGATCCTCAAGGGTGTATTATTTAGAATCTATTTACTTTCATTACAGCTGGTGTGGTCGTAAACCGTCTCCTCTTACATAACTTTATTGTGCTTTATATTTTCTGGTGTGTTCGGATCATTGAACTAATTCCGGAGTTTTTTTTTTTTTTTTTTTTTTTTTTTTTTTTTTTTTTTTTTTAAATATGCCCTTCAAACGTCTCCCCGTACTTCATTATAGTGTAGTATTTTCAGCTGTTTTCAGTATTGTGAGTGGCTTCAATACCCTCAAGGAGCGTTTCATTTGGAATGTTTTCTATCTCCACTAAATCTGGTCCCGAGGTTATAAAACTTTCTTTGTCATGCTCAACTCAGCTGAGCATGAAATTTTGTCTGCTAAGATGAATTTAATAGGTGCTACGTATATCCGTGCGTCCAAATTATCATTACATGCTTCATAGGTGTGTTGGCCAGATCTAACTAAATTTGATTTCAGACCACGCTTGACTTCTAATCCACTGCATAAATTGCGATATAACGTCCAAGTCAACAATATTTTAGTAGTTCAGAGACATTGCCTCCAAATTTGGGGGACTTTTACCCGACCCGATCATATGAATTCGGGTCCTGCTTAGTTACTTGCAGCTCTGTCATGGAGACTTTAGGCAGCCCATCTATTTCGCGGGCCACGATGAGCGGGGCTATGCTTCCCGAATACCGAAAACTAGTGTACATGTATGCCGATGACAGGTACATGTACAACGACAGTACAACGGCAGTATACTATCGTTCGCTTACCTGTGTCGAAGTTTTTTTAAGATTATCACGTGAAAAGAGCGTGAAGTTTATGTGTCATCGAAAAATCTATATCAAAATGAACTTTATGCACAAAACGAATCATGATTAGCTTGTAAGTAGACGGAGAATGGATAGAAATAAAATTCGAATTTGAGACACAATTCAAACAGATAAATTTTCCTGCTCAGCTATGTTTAGAAAAAAATGGCATTGTTAGTAATTTGAGATATATTAGCATGAAAAATTTCATGCTCAGTTGAGTTGAGCAGAAAAAAAAAAGTTTTATAACCTAGAGGCCTGGTTTTAGTGTCGTGTGGCGATCATAAAATGTTTTCCCGTACTTAACTATGGTGCAATTAATATTAATAGATCAACTTTATTTTATTTATTCCACCCGACGTTTCGCGTACTTTTATCAAGGACTTAAAACATTAATATAGATATGGGTATATACAGGGCCCGAGCTTATATTTTTTTTTTTCATGCTCAAAGTTGAACATGAAATACGTCCTAGTAATAAATCTTAAATTACAAACAATTGCGAATTCTTTTCTCTTAAACATAGCAACGCATGAACATTTCTTTTCTAATAAATATGAAAATGCCAACTGTTGTTGGCATTTCTATATTAATTAGCAGAAATTTTGTTTATGCTCAGTTTTATAATCTCGGAGCCTTGAAAGGCCACATTCCTGAACATAACACTTCGTGTGCACCGAATAAGGCTAAAATGGCACAAAACATTGCAAAATAGACAATATGGAATGAAGAGACACTGCAACAGATTGTACTCCGCGTTCTCTTAGAATTGAAATAAATACATAAATAAGTAAACATTACGAAAACACGCCTATTCAAATATATTGAAATTTTCACCACCAAAAACTGAAAATTTTCAGATAAAACCTCCGCTATTTTTTCATATTTCTGCTCAAAACATAGATTGTGGGTACTCGTTAGAACCGCCTCGCCGAGGCGGTTCTAACGAGTACCCACAATCTATGTTTTTGAGCAAAAATAAGAAAAATAATATATACCCCTGTAAACCCCAGTTTTACTATATAAAAGTGGGGTCAAAATTATACAGGCATGTTTTCTTGATGTATGTAAATATATAAACTAATGATACTACTACTACTACTACTACTACTGCAACTACTACTACTACTAATAATAATAGTAACGCGGCTTGTAGTAGATCGTAACATCATCAAACCCATTAATATATATATATATATATATATATATATATATATATATATATATATATATATATATATATATATATATATATATATTTTTTTTTTTTTTTTTTTTTTTTTTTTTTTGTTTCAGAAGAACATTAATCAACAGAAGAACTGAAACGTTATAGTATTATATCTTCACAACTGCATTACTGCTCATCAAGGCAGGAGACATTGAACTGCTATTTAACCGAAAGAAAATCGAGACGAAATGTATAAAGTCGATCAAGACTAATTTGGCAGTGGAAGAGAAAATTGTTAGTATTTCCTTTCTCAGCTATCAAATCTTTCTGTACAGTAGATATAGACCATTTAGATAATCAGTAGATTGACGTTGTTATAGAATGGAACCGAGCTCTACACAAATGTGTCTTTTGACATGCATAAACAGAAACGATTACCATCCGCTAAAGCACAGACAAAAAATCAGTGTCTTTGCTGCACGTAAGTTTATTATTCAGCTAGCAGTACCTCTGTAAGGGGACAGGAGAGTCGCTGACTATTCTACGCGGATACACAAGAAATCCAATGTCCAATTATGCCTTTCCGACACCATTTCTATGCCGCGTCTCAGATAATACGTGCTGCTATTGCTCGTTTACCCTACTAAGATCTTTGTAAGATCATTTTCCAGTTCGATGACTGGCTCAGACGGGATTATAGAGTCTCCTAGTTTTGTAAACCTTCCTTTTGTGTTATTTTCTAAAACAAACGCTGACACATAATACTGCAAAATGAGTCTCTCTGGAAATATTTGTTCGCGAATAAGTTGGTTCGCTTAGGTCAAAGCTGTTGTAATTTACAAAACTTTCAACTATTCTCAAACTACAAAGTGTCTTGTGTTAGCATGAACTGTTCTTACCATATTAACTAAGTATCAGGACACCTTAACCTTCTTACCATACTTGTCCTAAAATTTACGTAAATCCGGTTTAGTAATGTTTTCTTTATCTAAAATATTGCCGGATGGATGGCAAAAGTGTAGTCCTCATCAGCGCCACAGTATATCGACAGTTTGCTCAAGCCTGTTTGTCTCAATATTTACGGTTATTACAGTATATTCCCATAAAAAGGATTAAATTGTGCAATGTATTTTTCAATAGTAATGATGTAGGTATAAAATTGGGTGGGGCGTAATGAATAGATTACAAAAAGAATGACCCTTGAGAGTAATTAACACGATCATAAGAAAGTAAACAGATGAAGTGTCTAGTTTTCTTGACCATTCTACCTAGTATAGACCAATTTGTCCGAATCAGTGACCCTCAAGTAAATTTTCAAAACATCTCAGAATAGACTCAATAATCACGAATGACAAGATAATGTAAACTGAACTATAGTGCAGTACGGGGAGACGTTTAACGGCCGCTAGTTGTAGTGAAGATAAAAATACTATAAGGTTTTAGAGCAACATACTCACATAACGGAATACAGCTGAAGTGTCTTAATTTCTGGGTCCGATTTGCTAGTTTTGGCCAATAAGGCATCATTAGTACCCCAAAAATAAATATTGAAAAATCCCGGAATGGGCTTAATATCGCAAAAGATCACAAACTATAAAATATTCTATATTTCGTGCGAAAATACTTTTTACGACCACCATATGTCACCAACACCAACTGTTAAAAAAGTAAATATACTGAAAGGAAAAAGAAACGCAGGGTAAATTTTATTCCTAAATTTCATTCAAGTTTGAAAAAGTTTATTAAATATTTTACTATGATTACTAAACGGTACATGTATGGAACAAAAGTTCCAAATTTAATTGGTTTGTGATCAACAAGTCTCGAGTTATTGAAGTTCATTGGTAGCTACCCCCTAAATCTTGAAATCAAAATCAAACTGAAAATCAATATCGGGTGTGCTCCACCCCCCACCTCCCCCCCCACCCCGCCCCCTCTTGCTGCCGTTGCTGCCCTAATTCTCCTTTGGATAGAGTTAACCAAAGCATTGACAGTTCGCATCGGGATGTTATTCCATTCATCGATCAACGCATTCCTTAGTTGTGCGAGAGTTGCGGGGGGATTTCGGCGCTTCCTTATCCTTCTGTCCAGCTCATCCCACATGTGCTCTATTTGGGGTCAAATCTGGACTGTACGGTGGCCATGCTAGTGGTGCGATGTTATTGTTTGCCAGGAAATCCTGACAAACCTGGGCAACATGTGGTCGGGCATTGTCCTACTGCAGAATCAGATTACGTTGTTGCACAAGCGGGACTGCAACAGGACGCAAGATCTCATCCCTATACCTTACTGCGGTCATATTGCCCGCAACAATAATCAACTGTGATTTTATCCCGTGAGCAATGCCTCCCCAGACCATAACGGAGCCATCCCCAAACCGATCCCGTTCGACAACACAGGCGTCGGCAAAGCGTTCTCCGCGACGTCGGTACACACGACGTCGACCATCTGCGCGATAGAGAGTGAACCTAGACTCGTCCGTAAAAAGAACTCGTCTCCACTGCCTCATCGGAAATAGCCTGGGCGCATGCGCCGTCAACCACGCCATACGACGCAACCTACGTGCCTGGGTCAGAGGCAGACCAACGTATGGACGACGAGCTCGAAGACCAATCTCACGCAATCGACTTCCAACAGTCTTCGGAGAAATTTGTCGATTATGCGTACCTACTGTATTAAGGGCAGTTTCGGTAGCAGTGAGATGACGATTCCGCAAATGTGCCAGACGGATTGTCCTGTCTTGACGTCGCGACGTCACGCGTGGATGCCCAGACCGCGGTCGGTCTGCTAAATGCCCTGTCTCCCTTAAACGTCTAACAAGACGTTCAATTGTTGAGACGTTAACCCCAAAATGATTGGCAACTTGCTGTTGCCTCTGACCCTGCATCAGCAACGCAATTGCCCTACCCCTCTGAACATCAGTCAATCGTACCATGATTGAAAAAAGTTCAAAGTAGCGTAAAAATGAAAAGAAAAAATCGGTAAAAGAATCGAAGAGCGTTGTGTATCGTTGAAGTGTACCAAATGGTGTGAGGAAATCTTGTGCTAAAGGTTTAAACAATCTTGTTTTGCACGAAATTTTGGCTTTCCGTATTGTCCGTGCAATGCACTGTGTAGTGCACGGTTGAATGATTTCACACACTGGGTAGATAGCACATCGACCAAAGACTCGTATACCCGCGGTTCACATTCACAGGACATTCTGTAAAAGTGTATGGCTATAGTAAACACCGTAAAAAATGGTCAAAATAAGGAGGAAAAATCTCTACCCTGCGTTTCTTTTTCCTTTCAGTATAGTTTCTTAGAGCAATGACCACACACACAAAACCGAAAACAGCTAATGTATCTAGTATTATGGGCCACACTGGCTAGTTTCTCCAAATTTTGCCACTGCAGACGCTTTGACGCATGTTCACTCAATGTTTTTTTAACATGGGCGAAAGAACCTTTTAACACAACATTTAGATCACAAAATGAAGTAGCAATATCACTGTTTACATGTGGGTGAGGTAACTTTTTGTAAGGTGGCTGATACCTACATTGAAACCAACTTTTTTCGTTTAAAGCTTGAAAACGTGTGCAAACAAAAGGCATATAAAATGGGCAACATTAAACAAAAGAAACCTTAATTTTGACGCAGTGCAATAAAGGTGTAAAAGATTTGAAACAAAGACCACACAAGGGAAAGAAAATTGGAAATTTTGTTTTATTAAGTCTCTTTGTATGCTGCAAAGCAATTTGCGAGCTGCATAACCCCTATTCCATCCCCCTGTCCCCCGCTACTCCCACCCCGCCTCCCCTCCTCACCCCATGAAATCATTTCAACTTATTTTGTTATTATAAAATATTTCACTGTTAGATTGCAATGCCATTGGGTTATACTTTTGGCCAGATGTTGCAATTTGTTCAAAAACAATATATATAGGCTACCCTAGCCCTATATAATTATAGCACATAGAGATATATAATGCAATCTATAATGTAAAGAAAGTTGAATATGTGAAGGTACCTGGAACAATTAAATTTGCTCTGCGTGGTGATATTGGAAACACGTGTTTCGTTAAGGCAAAATCCGAAGTTTTCCGACTATGGTTTGGAAAGAACTTTACATGACGAAAGTTTATCAAAAACTATACATAACTGGTCAAAACGAAATCCGCGAGGATGTGAATGGAGAGTGGTGAAATTATCAAACGGATTAAGCGCGAAACATATACTCAAAGGCAATAAAAAGTATTCAGTTTCGAGTTTTGAGTAACGGCTCGTGTTGTACTTTTTTCGTTAAAATGTTTCCATGGTCATTTTTTGTCAAACGTTTGTCTTTGAAAATCACAAAGGTAATTCTTTCGCAGTCATACATTATGGAGTTATGGGCCCTTTATTAAAAACAGCATTTCCAGTCATAACTCGCTTTGTGTAACACAAATGTCATTTTACTTTTCATAAATATCTTGTTCAAATGTCTGTGGGTAAAGCTACAACGTAATTTCATTAGAAATTCACATCAAATGACGTCAAGCTAAATTTGCATTTCTTCCCGTCTCAAGTTATCTCCCTTTGAATGAAAAATATAAGGAATTTAAAGAGTCTATATCTGATGTGGCGTTGGTCGTTTTCACTTGAATTTTTCGAAAAAGTGTTGCTTGGCTTAGCCTTCTTGCACCACATAGAGATGAAATCTCCTAAAACCGTTTATTTAACAGAACAATACCAAATAATGTCACATAGAAATTCAGTGCATTCCGTCAGAAGAGGAGCGAAAATGTCAAAAACGTCATGTTCTTGGTATGGAAATTTGACAGTGATCTCTGCTATACTTTGAAGTTGAAAAAATGTCCTTACAGCATTTTTATCCTTCTATCGACTGAATGCAATATAAATGCATAACTGTAAGTTCCTTTTTCCAAAATGCACTTTTAAAGGGAAGCTACTCATAAGCAAATGCTGATTTTGACTCCTTATTCGTTTCCGTAAATGTCATTCCCTTGCTCTTTCATAGAATTTCCTGGAAATTGCTGCAAAATATGCGTAAATAATCGTTCTTAACTTTAGTATCGACGATTAAACTCCGATGAAAAAATAAATGTTACCTGTACAGTTATTGTTGCCTCTAAGTATATAATAAATGGCCAATACTGCCATTACGCATTGCTCTTGATAATGCTAAACATATCTGTTGTGAAAAGGATACCAAAAATAGGAGTAAACGTTTAACCGAGTCAGACAAGCTAAGGACGTATAGAAAATATACGGGACCACCGGAATCCAACTCTTGGTTTTCTTTTGCTTTAGCATTTCAGGTATTTCTTGCTGTCGAGTTCTCATCGTTGTTTCATCTCTGTATTTGTTTGATGGTGCACTAATGAGTTAGAAACCCCTCACGCTGACTGAACTAAGGTTTTGTGTATACCACGACAGAACGAGGTTTATGGCCACATAAAATCGATTTAAACCCCAGTAAAAAAAAAAAACAATACTGACCGTTCTAAGGCGGTACTTCTGTTGGGGTTTACTGTTTCTGCCATTGTGTGTCTTTGCATGAATGACCTGGTATTTTTTTTTTTTTTTTTTTTTTTTTATAGCCGTTTGTCCAATTTTGGGACAGAGACTGTCCTTTTGGCTTTCCGCTTGTAGTGTTCTAATTGTACTGCAGTTGCTTTTAGTGTGCCCGTCTTTCCCTTTGGTGTCATTGACGGAAGGTGTAAGGTAATTGTATCGATTCCTGATCATTGCCTTCCTTCCCAATAAAGTGGTATTGCATTTTACCCTTACCGAGAGACGACCACCGCATTCTATTTAAATTGCGGCGATCGTGTTGTTTGACCTTATTTGTAGAAATAACATAACACAAAATCAAAGACACCTTTAAATGAACAGCAATGTATATTCTGTAACTCCCCATATGCTGATGATTTCTTTATTGGTTTTGGACATTAGGCACATTCTGATCCAAAGGGCATCAAATTTTAATGAACATTTTGATATGTCCATGAAACGGAAGAATATGTGTGTGGTAACATAAAATCACAGCTCTTAAATCAAATGTATAATGGGTTTTATTATTGATGCTAGACAGTACCGGGACTATTGCGGAAATATCGGCAAGGGATGTGACCGGTAGGGCTCCGCCGTGGTTTTAAAGCAGGCCAGGGTGGTCTGATCTGCGTTTGTTCTCGGATGCTTCATTTCTTGTTTTATCCTGTTATTAGTGTCTTGTAAGTCGGATCCGTCTAGATATCAATATTAGTGATATTTTAATATGTATGCATTTTTTTTTGCAAATGTATTGATATATGACACACTTATAAACAAATTACTCACTCATTCACTCACTCACCCACTTACTCATTCACCCACTCACTCATGTTTTTTTTTCAGGTTGAACTAATTTTAAATGTTGCTTGCTTTACAAATCCGATTCCAGGCCTTCATGAATCACCTACTTTAAACAGAGAGTACAGGCGAAATGCAGACACATTGTTGTGACAGCGCATGTGACCTGTCTGGTTTGGTTCTGCTTTGTTCAGATATATCTGGGAATCATAAAATCTGTTAGAGCAAGCATCAGGCTAAATGATTTTATTTAGTAACTTGTGGTCCTAATTAATCGCCGTTAATAGATAAATAAATACGTTGATGCACCCGAAATGCCATCTTCGCGAAACACATCCCTCTTGACACCTGGTAATGGCTGAATGAAACGTAACGATATCTCAAAACAGGATTATTCATTTGAGACCAAAAAAAAAAAAAAAAAAAAAAAAAAAATATACATCTATATTTGGGGGCCTCACTATGCATACACAGGAGATATAATGTTTTGAAAGTAACTTTATATCGTTTGCTTTACGCTGTGTCTTAAAGTCAACGTAAATGGTTTAATACTTATAACCAAATTCCGTTTGGGTCAACAGGGCACAGCGTTTTGATTGTCGCTTATGCGTCTTTCTCCCTTTACGCTATCATAGAGCATCAAATTTCTTTCTTTTACTTTCATAATACTACGGTATTTTACTGTATAGTTTAGCGTTGATTTCATTGTTATATATCGTTTATTACTACAGCATGCGGCAACGTAGTTGTCGACGTCAATAAACCTTTTTTTTTTTTTTTTTTTTTTTTTTTGTTTTGTTTTGTTTTTGTCTCTGCATACACAGGTTCGCCCGTCCTGATTCCAGAAACTATTGTGGAACTAAGGAGAATTTCTTAATTCGGAACAATTTTTCCTGTTTTCCACAATATTTTGTTACCTGTTGTTAGATTCCCATGTTAAAACAGGGACCAGATTTTTACGTCGAGATGAGCGGTTATTCGCCATAGGCGAAATCAAGATAACGAGAGTCAACTGTATTATATTGAACAGTTCATAGTGTTTTATGGAAATGAAACGATCAAGGATAAATGTGGTAGGTGAATAAGTTGGGTTGCCGCAGATAAAAGACCTGTTTATGTGAATAGTAAACATCCAGATGAGGTTCGAAAACTTCTGTCTGACATTACGAGAACACGCCTATTCAGATATATATAAAATTTCATCTCCAAAAACTAAAAAAAAAAAAAAATCAGACAAAAAACTCATATATTTTTCATATTTCTGCTCGAAACATAGATTGTGGTACTTGTTAGAACCGCCTCAATGAGGCCGTTCTAACGAATACACACAATCTATGTTTTTGAGCAGAAATAAGAAAAATAATGTATACCCCTGTAAAAAAAGGTAAGAGAAAAGTCCAGGGAGTGCCACAATCACAAACCACAGCCGTTCCCTAACCCCAAGAGGAAGAGGAAACCGACAAATCCAAACAAGCAAAAATCGAACAAACGTACGAAAAGCACTCTCTCTTTACCAAGCGAGGTAATTGCAATACTAAAAGGACTGAAAAAGACAAGAACAAAATGACACATGGAAAGACATACAACAAATCGCCTCGTAGAATAAACCACAAAGCAACAAAGAATAAGACTAACACCGGGACCACCGCCTTAGAACAGTCAGTTGAGTAAACCACCGGGGGTTTTAAAGCACTTTTGGAGCTAACTGACTTCTCTGGGTCCCGATGCTACTCTTAATATAGAAACACATAAAAATTCGGTTCGCATAAAGGCTCCCAACTCAGTCAATGCATCAAAGCGAAAACACAAAAATCAAATTAATCACTATAATAAACAAAGACGAGTACTCATGGCAATTCTACTGTATGCCAGAGTAAATGAAAACCAATAGCTGAATCACGGCGGGCAAAGCCGAAGACATATCGTCAAGCCCCAACCCACTAGTTAAAGTTTTACGAAGAGGCCGTCATTGGGTCTGAGGCCCGAACCGCCGTCGCGCAATTAAAGAGTGAGGCATAGCCATCAACAATGATTGGGTTGACAACTAGGCATGCAGTCTGCCGCATAATATCCTGGCTATAGCCAATTCTTTTATAACGGTTAATAAGTTTTCTGAATTGCTCCGAAAAGTTAGATTTACCTACAATTTTTCTAAATCTGTACACTAAGTCACCGTAATATTCTGGTTCCGATTCGGGTACCTTGTTGCAGAAATGTTTTCAGACTGACTCTATATTTTTTTAACAAGGCACTATGTCTGCGATAAAATTTCGAAAACGCCTTACGAAGTTTAAAATAACGATAGCCCTGCCTAAGAAGTTTGGCAGTAAGTTTGTAAACCCCAGTTTTACTATATAAAAGTGGGGTTTTAGGGGGTCAAGATTATATAGGCGTGTTTTCGTGATATATTTGATATGTTATTTTTTGGTCTTATCTCATTCTTTCGGTGTCTCGGATTGGCTAGGCTTCGTGGTTATGGCTTTTCCTGGGTTTTGTCACTTAAATGTTTATAATGTGCTGTCTATAAGGTTCCCCTACAGAACAGTCCATATACGAATAACAATCATATTGGAGTGTTTGTTTTATAGTAGTTTTGCTACTGATCGTTCCAAGGTAAAAAAAAAAGGTAAGAGAAAAGTCCAGGGAATGCCACAATCACAAACCGCAGCCCTTCCCAGACACCAAGAGGAAGAGGAAACCGACAAATCCAAACAAGCACAAAACAAACAAACGTACAAAAAACACTAAGATTAGCTCTCTCTTCCCCAAGCGAGGTAATCGCAATGCTAAAAGGACTGAAAAACACAAGAACAAAATGACACAAAGTAAGACATAAAACAAATCGCTTCGTAGAATAAACCACAAAGCAACAAAGAGTAAGACTAACACCGGGACCACTGCTTTAGAACGGTCAGTAGAGTAAACCACCGAGGGGTTTAAAGCACTTTTACAGCTAGCCAACTTCACCCTAATTTTTTGTTTGTGCATCAGTGGTTTCAAGTGCCAGTGTTTGCACTTTACAATCACCTTTGTTTTCCATATGTGGCATTTGATTTGGTTATGAAGAGACGTAATTAAACCGAGTCTCCGGTTTTCGTTCTTTTATGTGTATATCTCAACTGATCTGAAGTTCATTCACAATGATGATAAATCATTGTTGTTAAACATTTCTGACGAAGATATCCTCTGATGTCAGAATGAATGTATTATCTTGTTATGGAACAATAGGGTAACCTTTACAGTAAAAGAGCATTGTCATGAGAAAGGTCTCTTATCGCAAAGGCGGACAATAATGGCCCAGGTCAAACGGTGCATCACGATACCTGATCAGGGCTTTTGTAACTCCCGATATATACTGTAGTGTTCAGTAATTCTGTAATCGGAAAATGAGAGTGATAGCCAAACTTAACTGGACTCGCAGGCTTATCTAGGCATTCGTTTGCCGTATATGCCATAAATACTTATTTCTAATGCCATATCTCAAATATGTATGTAGCCCTTGAAGTGTAGATAAGTAGCTTACATCAAAATCGTCTGAGCTTTTTGCAATCTCTCAAGTGCAATCCATGCTATTCATGTCTGATTAACACCGACAGAAATAACTCTCACATATGTTATTTGGCCATTCAGCCTGAATTATAAATATGTATACCATACCATGCTATTATGGTACGAAAGCTGTAATAAAAAATCATCAATTCAAAAAGTGGAGAAAAGTGGTGAGGTGCCGTGTATTTTATATCTGTTTCAAATATAAATTTCAACTCCAAATAGCAAAGAAGGCGTCAAGACTATGCCGCAGTTACCCCAGAACATAGCCTACTAATGACATTTGGTTAACTTTATTATCGTGTAGAATATCCCAGTCAGCATTCTACGTAAATCTATATCGGACCGTCATCGGCCCGTCAGGGTAGCTGACGGGCCGATGACGGCCCGATGTAGATTTACGTAGAATGCTAGCTGGGATGTTTTACTGCCGTTTTTGTACTTACATTTGAATAAATATATATGTCACAGACTTGACATCTACATTTTGAAATTGTTTGGGAAATAAATCAACAGTCTTTAGACTCATATAAAATAAATTGAATTATGTCTATTTCGTTTTTTACTATAATGACGTATCCTTATCCTAACGTATCACACTGCTATGAGAAGGATTAATTAATGCTTATGTTGATTGTTTTATCCCCATAAATGATTTGGTGGTAGTGTGATGGTAGGGGTAGGGGAAGTGTGTGGGGGGTGGGGGGGGGGGCTTGTTAGTATTTCTGCCATTAGCATTTTACCTTATCCTCTTCTAATTCTCTCTTTCCTCTCGTATACTAGCTATTCAGTCTCCTTTATCCATTTCTCTGGGAGACGATACGAAATGAAACACAAGCTTTAAAAACATGGTGTTTGAATGGCGCGACCAAACTGTCCTCAAATATATATGTTTTTGTTTTGTTGTTGTTTTTATTATTATTGATTTACAACTTTCATTCGTTAAGCATGTTCACATTAGCACTAAGTACGACGCGTATAATCCCTACAGGTACTTTGTATCTAGTTAGGCAGTTCTGTACAGTATGCATAGAAAAAGATCCGAATTCATAGTTATCGACCCTCAGTACTGTTTGACTGAAAATCAGTGCTTGCCCTTCAACCTTGAGGTGAAACTGGCAAAGGCGAGGCTTATCAAGGTCTTTTGCATTTATACCAGAAAAATCGAAAATGATCATCTAATTGGAGAAACATGTATAAATGGTAGGAAGCTGGAACCTTTTGGAGAAGTTTGTGCCGGTCATCCTTAAAAACTTTCTCGCTGGAAATGTTCTTCTAAAATAAAAAAAAAAAAAAAAATAAATAAATAAATAAATAAAGCTATCACCGAAACTCAAGCCAAAAAATATACATAAAAAAGGTAGAGTCTTTTTTATACGCTTAATAGAATTTATACTTGCTTGGCAGAACTACATACCAGTATCATGCAAAATGCATGTCTTCTCTAAAATGCAATTAGTTTCGCATTGCTGTACAGCGGTTATGTAAGAACCAATATCCAAGCTTTATATATATCAAAACTTAGCCGTGTATCTTTCCGATTGCATCACGAAATCATGCTTATATAATTTTGACCTCCTTAAACCCCACTTTTATGTAGTAAAACTGGGGTTTGGGTATACATTTTTTTTCTTATTTCTGCTCAAAACGTAGATTGTGGGTACTCGTTAGAACCGCCTCGATGAGGCGGTTCGAACGAGAATTCACAATGTATGTTTTGAGCGGAAACTTGAAAAATATCAGAATTTTTATCTGAAAAGTTTCTTTTTTTGGTGGTAAAATTTTCAGTATGTTTGAATAGGTGTGTTTTCGTAATGGTAGAGTAACTGTTTCTTTTTAAGATACAGAAATTGAGAAAACCCGATTATATTGTTAATTGTATTAAATGTACAGGCAAATGCTGTATACAACTGTAGTAGAACGACGTTTGTCTGTGTACTTCGCGTTTGCACTAGTAACCCAATGTGATGTAAATTCGAACTACTACCGACCATGAACGTGTTGATGTGGTTCGTTATGTGTCTGGTACTAACTTGTGGATGGAGGCTAATTTTGTCAGTGGAAGAAATATTAAGACTTCTATGGTTTAGTAACTCTTATATTCGTAACTAAAAAAATATATTATCAATACTTATAACTTTGAGACTCTAGGGAGACTTATTGTAAAAGATAAGAAAATAAACCTACCAGTTTTTATAACTGGCACAGTATAATTTGGTATAAATTGATATTTCAGCGAACTCAGCCGCTTATAAAATTGGCAGCTTAACTGCCAGTATATATGGTATAACCAATTATCAGTGAATTAATCACTTGAATACACGGACTTCCCAGTTCCTTCTTTCTACACAGTTTATCAATACACCCAAAGTCAGTTCTAAATGGTGTCTATACCTTTGATGAAATAGTCTAACTTTATAAGAGGTGTAAAGCAATATGGTAGATATATCTCATTAGAAATGTTTCTCTATATATCAGAACCAAATTCACTTCTTTTTCTGTTAGTCCAGTATATAATATTTATTCTCCAAACGAAAATGTTAGGAAACAGCTAATAATGAACTTATATGTCTAAGGGAGGTATTTATTTATACCACACTCCTCCCCTGTTATTTTATATCTTTTACACTTGAACATTTTAACAGTAAAATATATCAACTTGTTGTAAACACATTTAGCCTAATATTATTATTATTATAAAAATAATGTGGAATCGCCTCCACAGGAATGCGCACCTGAGCCACAGCATTCCATACAGTAATCAGGATGCTGATATTGACCCAACTATCAGTGACACGGAAATGGCCGCCATAACCCAAGAAAGAAGACCCGTATAACAAAGGATACACCATGCCCAGTACAACAGTCTGGGCAAGAAACATTTAAGTCCTACAAAAATTATATGGACTACTACGTGAAGCGTCATTAAGAAAAAACACTTGGTCTTTTGTTGCTCCTCATATAGACGCCGTGCCGTGTTTGCTGCTAAGGCAAAATGTAGACGGCATATTATCAAGTTTCATAAAGACACACCTGCAGGAATAGACACTAAGCACATTCGAAATAAATTATACATTCCAGCTGATATTCCACCCTTACGTCTTGGGAATGTGGCAGAAAGAATGAGTAAAGAACAAAGAAAACGTGAAGCACAGCAAGCCAGAGAGGCTTTAGTAAAGCACAATCAAAACCATCCAGTTCTAACAGAAGTTGTTAATCGAGATGAAGAAATACAGTTTATAGACGGACAGTGGTTCAAACTTACTAAAGGTGTTTTGGGGGGAAAGAGCAGATTAGTACCTTACAAGAAAAAATCCAGTTTCCAATTATTATGCGAGTTATACAAATATTAAGAAGAAAAGGGTGTTTAATAAGAACCGGGTCCACGGGAGTGTAGCCTTGAGCTTCCGTATGTTGTACATATTATATATTATTGTATTGTATATTTGCACTCTGTCTTTTCTAGGGAGTTTGTGGGTCTGGAAGCATCTCCTCATTTCAATTATACATATATCATATTTTAATCCAGACCCACATGCTTCCTGGACATCCATGGGTGTATCTATGCAGCACTTTCAGAATAGTTGTGTGATTACTGTATGGCATGCTGTGGCTCAAGTGCGCATTCCTGTGGAGGCGAATCCACATTATTTTTATTATAATAATATTAGGCTAAATGTGTTTACAACAAGTTGATATATTTTACTGTTAAAATGTTCAAGTGTAAAAATTTTAAAATAACAGGGGAGGAGTGTGGTAGAAGTAATTACCTCCCTTAGACATATAAGTTCATTATTAGCTGTTTCCTAACATTTTCGTTTGGAGGATAAATATTATACACTGGACTAACAGAAAAAAAAAGAAATGAATTTGGTTGTTATATATAGAGAAACAGTTCTAATGAGATATATCTACTATATTGCTTTAGACCTCTTATAAAGTTACTCTATTTCATCAAAGGTATAGACACCATTTAGAACTGACTTTGGGTGTATTGATAAACTGTGTAGAAAGAAGGAACTGGGAAGTCCGTGTATTCAAGTGATTAATTCACTGATAATTGGTTATACCATATATACTGGCAGTTAAGCTGCCAATTTTATAAGCGGCTGAGTTCGCTGAAATATCAATTTATACCAAATTATACTGTGCCAGTTATAAAAACTGGTAGGTTTATTTTCTTATCTTTTACAATAAGTCTCCCTAGAGTCTCAAAGTTATAAGTATTGATAATATCTTTTTTTTAGTTACGAATATAAGAGTTACTAAACCATAGAAGTCTTAATATTTCTTCCACTGACAAAATTAGCCTCCATCCACAAGTTAGTACCAGACACATAACGAACCACATCAACACGTTCATGGTCGGTAGTAGTTCGAATTTACATCACATTGGGTTACTAGTGCAAACGCGAAGTACACAGACAAACATCATTCTACTACAGAAATGAGCAGTTTAACTGCCAGTATATATGGTATAACCAATTATCAGTGAATTAATCACTTGAATACACGGACTTCCCAGTTCCGTTGTTGTTGTGCGGATTTTTAACGCTACCAGGCACCCGAGGTACATAGAGGCAGCGGAATTTCCCAGTTCCTTCTTTCTTTCTACACAGTTTATCAATACACCCAAAGTCAGTTCTAAATGGTGTCTATACCTTTGATGAGTGTAACTTTATAAGAGGTGTAAAGCAATATAGTAGATATATCTCATTAGAACTGTTTCTCTATATATAACAACCTAATTCACTTTTTTTTCTGTTGGTCCAATGTATAATATTTATCCTCCAAACGAAAATGTTAGGAAACAGCTAATAATGAACTTATATATCTAAGGGAGGTAATTACTTCTACCACACAACATATATGCGTCTTCATATGCAGCTGTGCATAATTATGCAATGTATACAGAGGAGCAAACGTATCTGCGAGAAACATGTTTTACCTTGAATTTTACTTTTCAAGAGTGAAACGTTACATCAAAAGCTAATGTACAAAGATTTAAATTTGATTTCATGAGTTCAAATATAGATATTGTCTATAATTCTAAACAACAAGGGCGTTTACTATGATACGTTCATGCGGTAAATTCATGAAACTATGTGTCGCGTGCAGTTAGCCCTCTGGTTTTTGTTTGATACTCTCTCTCTCTCTCTCTCTCTCTCTCTCTCTCTCTATGATAATATTCAGTCAGAAATTGTTGTTGCAAACGTACTCAAGGCTTCCGTTGTCCATTTAAAGATTTGACTATATTAATGTATAGCAAAGACCCTTATCCGACTCGGCGGCTTTACTGGAAGATCGGAATCTTTACTGTTCGCTTATGTCTTCCAAGACCTATGGCCTCATGTGGCAGCTTATATGGTAAAGATTTTCTATTGACTGTTAATAGATGCTTCTGTTACAGATGCTCGATCTTCGCCTTGATTATTCGAGATGTGGTTGAATATTGTCACGAATTTTATTGCTCTTGCTTTAGTGCCTGAGAAAAGCTGAGTCGTATCAGTGCCGCTTTCGTAGATACCATACAGTGTAACGTACCCGGTACGACAGTCCTGTTAGCACTAGTAAAATGTAGCACTAGTAAAATGTAAACAAATAGTGTATATAATAAGACATCCCACTGCAAACATACTTTTCTACATCTTTGCGTTCCCTGTCTAAATGAAACTGAATATAAAATTATACCGTATCTAGAATACGCCTTTTCAAGAATATATACAAATAAAAACATTGTCTGGTGCCGTCTTTGAAATACAATACTTTTTTTCAAAATGTAAATCAGATTGTATAATTTGATATTGATTTTGTGTGATATTTGTTATTCATAGCTTACCCAGAATATTTGCATTACAATTTGCACGCAATCGTAGACAGTCTACATCTAATCGAGGAAGACTATATTGCGATCTAGGCCGTGAACGGGACACAGAATAATCTGCCTTGTGCCATATACCACATTACGATTTCTACTCTAATACGTTTGATATATGTTTGGTATTACAGGCTCTAACAGAGGGATCTGATGAGAGCGCTTCAAGGGAACCGATACACATATAGGGAAGGAAACTCTCCATTACAAAAACACGCCTATTCAAATATACAGAAAATTTCACTCCAAAAACCGATATTTTTTCAGGTAAAACACTCTGATATTTTTCATATTTCTACTCAAAACATAGATTGTGGGTACTCGTTAGAACCGCCTTGGCGAGGCAATTCTAACGAGTACCCACAATCTATGTTTTGAGCAGAAATAAGAAAAATAATGTTTACGAGTACCCACAGTCTATGTTTTGAGCAGAAATAAGAAAAATAATGTATACCCCTGTAAACTCCAGTTTTACTATATAAAAGTGGGGTTTCAGGGGGTCAAAATTATATAGGCATGTTTTCGTGATGCAAAATGTTTCTCTCTCTTCTGAAAAGGATTCTAAGCTTAACGGAAAGAATTTGCTCCCAAGGGGAGCAACTGCTTTCCGTTTAGAATGGATCCCTTGTGGAAGCGGCTTGACATAGAGGAAATCAAACCGGAAGTCACATAGAATATCTTCCTTAGCAAAAGAAAGGCTAGAAATAAACGAAATGTAATCGGCCCACTTAAGGTATTGTTGAGAGGGAACCAGTTTAAAAGCGTATAAACGAGCCTCGTCATAAGAAAAGGAGACTATGTGGCATTCGGATTGAGGAGGCGTAATTCCGCGACAAAATGGATTCATCCAAAGCTATGCACTATAGAACGTATCAATGGAGAGCAAATGCCCGGATGAGACTTTGTGCATGCGTTTGATGTATTTGAATATGTGCATGTTGCGCATACTCGAAGACAAATTGTCGCTTGGCGCGGCCTCAAATACGGTGCGACCACGATTGGATTAAATTTAAAACGCTGCGTAACAAAACCATAAGTGAAATTAGAAGTTCCAAAAGGTCTTTTTATGACACCATTGCGGCCAAACTCTCTTCACCAACACTTTCTCCCAAAGACTGGTGGACTACGCTTAAAAGTTTTATTAGTCCAAACTCAACCACATCAGTCCCTCCCCTTTCACTTAACGGAATTGTATACACAGACGAAACTGACAAAGCAAATATTCTAAATGACTTTTTTCAAAGCCAAACTATCTTAAACGAGGAAAATGCTATTCTTCCAGATTTACATCCACCTGCTTCAATTGTACCCCTTGAAAGTATTATCTTTACGGCCGAAGAAGTCGAATCTGTTTTGAAATTGCTTCCTACTGGCAAAGCCTCTGGTCCTGATGGCCTCAGCAATCGCCTGCTACGTGAACTATCTAATGAACTAGCACAGCCATACCAATGTCTTTTTAACCAGTCCATACGCATGGGCACTGTACCCTCCTCATATAAGGAAGCTAATGTCAGTCCAGTCCCAAAAAAGGGTGATTTATCTATTGTCTCTAATTACCACCCTATATCGCTCTTAAATGCCGAGGACAAATTACTTGAAAGACTTATGTTTACATACCTGTTTAACCATTTACGAGACAATAATTTACTGTGTCCCATGAAAGTGTATCACTTGTTAGTAATGGAACGACTAATGGTTGGTGCTAGCACTTCTCGCACTTCTGAATATGCGTTTAATACATGTAGTCTAAACGGTCCCTGTCTTCACTCATTTAGGACAGTGAATCATGTGTACTTGAAGATGAAACAGTCAAACTAGCGAAAATAAAAGCTCGATTTATAGCAGCCTCGCAAACTACTGTGTTGCATATGAAGAGACTCAGTCAAACCGAATCTCCGATTTTCGTGATTTTGTGTGTTCTTTGTTTCCAAAGGCAATCATTTTTTACTTTTACCATAGGACAATGAGCCTGTGCCAAAACTATCTTTGTGTCTAATTTATAATCCACATGCTACTGTATCTGGACGAAATTAAATTAATAATGATAATAATAATAATAATAATAAACAAAAAAAAAAAACAAATAAAAAAAACAAAACAAAAAAAAAAAAAAAAAAAAAAAAAAAAAAAACGTAAAAGAAAAATACTAGCCAAAGGTATAAGTTTTCCTTTTAAAGCTACACTGGAACAGATCGCTAGCCCTACAATACCAGTGCTTATGATTACGTTAGTAATGCACACAAACTGAATTAACACTACTGAAGAAAAAAATCCTTTTTACCAGGAACGACCCCGGTTATTTAGTAATGGAAGTAAATGTTCGTGCATTTCAGGATTGTTGTTTTATTGTTTCAAAATAGTATTTTCTTTGTGGCCATAAAGCAACGAAAATTAAAGTGCTTGCAGTTTTATTTATTTACGACTTGATCAAGTGTAAGTGTCTGTGAAAGGTGTAGTTTTACATCCCTTAAATTTACTTAAAATAAAAGGAGCCATATAAGAAAGGATAATATGAGATTGAAAGTGATGAAATTGTAGATTCTGTTCAAGTTTACCATTTATCAATGCCAGTAGACTGTAATACTCAAAGGAGTCATAATTTTGGTGAATTTTAAGTCCCGTCTTCTGTAGGAGCATATTTTTCCTTGTAGAATAACTTCCTTTTAAAATGTGCTTGTATACCATAAAATTGTCTTACCTATAAAAAGGGCGAAAATCTCAGTTCGGAGCTTAGCCCTGTCAGCCTTATATAATATACCTTACACCCATTGCAGGTACGTACATTTTTTACATTACATGACATTGATTCTTAGATATAAAATATTTCCCCTTAGATATAATAATAATAATAATAATAATAATAATAATAATAATAATTATTATTATTATTATTATTATTATTATTATTATGCAGACTTTAAACCAGTTTTTCTTTTCATTTCACTTAATTGAAACTGTTAACTGCATAGGTCTGTGTGGTCTCTCCGTACTTTACTATAGTGTAGTTTATATTTTCGTTCCTTTGTCTCTAATTGAATAAAGTCAAAAAGAATTGCCTTTGGAAACAAAGGACACACACAATCACGAAAATCGGAGACTCGGATTAATTGAGTCTCTTCATAGGCAATACTGTAGTTTGCGGGAGGATGCATACGCCACCCCCACCCCAACGCCGGATTAAGCGGTATTCGATTTTCAAAATAACCAGGATGGGCTCAATGATCCCAAAGGAAATAAAATATAACCTGCACTATGATGATGTACGGGGAGGCGTTTTACGGCCGCCACACGGCTCAACACCAGCTACAGTAGAGTAAAATAAAAGTCAAAAACGATTGTTGAAAGCAGCCTGCCTTTTAACGAATGAGAATTATATAACATATTATAGAAAACATACACAAACTGAACAATACATCTATAAGTTATCCCAGCGGGCACATGACGTTTATACAACGTCGGCTCAACGTCGATGGAACGCCATGACGTTGCATCGACGTTCAGGCGACGTTGTATTAACGTCATGTGCCTGCTGGGATCGTACTGCTATTTTTAAAGGGAATTGATACACTTTAAGAGGAGGTAACTCTGTTCAATTAATTTTGTCTTGAAAGACTTATCTTGGGAGCAAATTTATTTCTTTTAGAATAGACCACAAGTGCATTTGTGTGCAGGAAAACAAACATGTATTGTTGAAATAAATGTAAAAGAGGATTGCCTTTGGAAACAAAGAACAAACAAAATCACGAAAATCTGAGACTCTTCATATGCAACACTGTAGTTTGCGAGGCTGCATGCGCCCCCCCCACCCCCCCCCCCCCCACCAGGATGGGCTCAATGATCCCAAAGGAAATAAAATATACCCTGCTCTATGATGATGTACGGGGAGACTTTTTTACGGCCGCCACACGGCACAACACAGCACGGCTACAGTAGAGTATAATAAAAGTCAAAAAGATCATTGCCTTTGGAAACAAAATAGAAGGAAAGGCAATGATCAGGAACCGATACAATTATCCCACACCTCCCATCAGAGACATCAAAGGGAAAGAAACACAAACACGAAATAACTAGACCCTAATGGAAACATCACTAGCGGAAAGCCAAACGGACAGTTACTTTCCCACAAAGTGGCCAAATGGCTATCCAAAACAAAAATATGTAAGCGACACACACATTCAAAGACGAACTATAACAAAAATAAACCATGACAGAAGAACCGCCTTGGAACGAGCAGTGAAAAGTATTTCTTAAATCGATTTTACGCGGCCACTAGCCCTTACTTCTGCCGCGGTTTTGACACATAATTTGTTCAGTCCGCATGAGAGCTTCCTAACTCATCAGTGCTACATCTCCGAGAACACAAAAAATCAACTAATTACAGAGATGCAACAACGACAAAGACTCGACAGCACTAAACAACTGAAATGCTGGAGCAAAAGAAAACCAACAGTTAGACTCCGATGGGCCCGAACAAAGAACACACAAAATCACAAAAATTAGAGAACCCATTCCGGGAATTTTTAAAATCAACTTGTTATGCCTAATTCACTGAAACTAGCTAGTCTGCACCACCCCCCCCCACCCCACTCCCACACACACACACACACAAAAACACTGACATTTCAGCCGTTTTAAGTTAAGTATATTCATTACCCTGAAGGGTCTTTCAGCCAGCTCATGACAAAACCAACAGTCTGATCAGAACATTCGCTGTCTGAATGTAGAAAGATTTGGTCCTTAGCTACCCATTTAGCGCACAACGAAGACTCTGATCAGCCTGGCGGATGCCCAGGCTGATCTGAGTCTTCGTTGGACGCACATGCCATTTTGTTGGTTTTGTCATGCGCTGGTTTATTTATCTTCACTACAGTTATTGTCAGTGCTATGTGGTAGCCGTCAATATCTCCTTGTACTTCACAATTATAGTAAAATGTACATTTTATATTTTCTGGTCTTTTTTTGAACGCTGAGCTTATTTTAGCAATTTCTTGTTTGACAATCTAATTGAGGGTCATTAATGATGCATAAACGGCTGAAACTATCTAGTCTGGCCCAGAAAACTTCACACGTCACAGCCGTTTTCAGTTTAATGAGTGGTCATAGTTTTCTTATTTCTTCTCAAAGTATTTGTTGTGGATACTCAGTTGAAGCGCCTCTGCAAGACATAATAAAAGTATTAATATATTATGATTGAAAAAAGGGGCTTATAAAGAGCGATGACCTATCAGATCTTGTACTTGTACATTCCATAAAGGTGTTAATGGAAGGTTGTTAAGTGTAGTCGCTGTTTGCTAAGCTAAACAGCGATCATGTCATCTGACACACCAGATCTACTCCATCATCAAATACTGATACCCCTAGTAAAATATGTAAAGATACCTTCGGTAGGAGCATATTTTTCCTTGTAGAATAACTTCCTTTTAAAATGTGCTTGTATACCCTAAAGTATACAGGATGTTCTGATGCAGCGCCAAATAATAAATATATGTTCGGTCCTATGACGTCATTGTATTCCTTACAGACACTGTTTGAGACGAGGTAGAGCATTTAATACACGATTAAATGTTCGCCCAGCATACACTCCGATGAGAAGCTTCGCAGGGCAATCTCTGGGTAGCAAAGGATCTAAAGGGTCTTCAGGCGGACAGCGAAGACTCTTATCAGCTTGCGCGGATGCACAAGCTGATAAGAGTCTTCGCTGGGCGTACATGCAATTTTGTAGGAAATGCTGAGCACCGGCTCATTTGCTAAGTTAGTTTTTCCCTGTGTACGGTATCTATAATGTTGGCTGGAAGACGGGAAATTACTTCGGAAATTTCTATTGTATCAAAATGTATCTCATTAGTTTTTGCGTCAATTTGTGAAACACAATTTAAGTGAAAATAGAAGTAACATTTGTCCTGCTGCTTTAACCTTTACCACCCTCTGGACTAACTCAGCAGACGACAAATTGATGATAGTTTTCTTACTTATCCCAGAAAATAGGTTGTGGAATTTCTTGCAGATTTTCTTCGAAGCAGACAATCTTCAAGAAACGTCAAAGCCCATTTTCTAGGAAATGTAAGAAACTGTTTTAAAGTGTCGTCTGCTGAAGTTTTAAACCAGCATGCAGAGCGTTAAAGTACATACATGGTAAACGTTAGAATTTTCTTAATCCATCAAGTGTTCATTTCTTAAGTGTGCAACCAACGTATTAAATGGATGTAACAATTATTGGTAAGCTGTTCTTTTAAATACGAGAATGCGTCAGTGAAATTAAAAACAGATAAATCTGACCCGTGAGGCATACATAAATAACACGCTGACACCCATGTCCATTAATTCTACACGTTGTTTTCAGAAAATAAAATAGTTTGGGCGAAAAAGGAAATGACAGTTATATAAATTTGCATAGAAAAGTATCCTTGAAGCGAAACATATACGCCCATGCCCCGCAACACCCTGCCTCCCCCCGCCCACCCACCCCTTCCCCACCTCCGCCCCCTATTTCCACACCCGCACAGCCACAGGAGAGAGAGAGAGAGAGAGAGAGAGAGAGAGAGAGAGAGAGAGAGAGAGAGAGAGAGAGAGAGAGAGAGAGATCAAACATTAAATGACTGTGTGATCTTAAGTATAAACAGAGCTGGGATTATTTATTGCATAGATATCCAGTTGATGTATTTCTAATGAAACGCTGACAAATGTGTGCTTCTGTTAGTTAATAGCAAGCTTTGAGCGAAAATTAGAGGAGAGTGACTAATATTACAATCACGAAAAAGTGATTTACATTTGATTTATTGGGAGGCAGTTTAAATTGTTTTTATTTAGGGTAAGAGAAAAGTCCAGGGAGTGCCACAATCGCAAACCGCAGCCCTTCCCTGACACCAAAAGGAAGAGGAAACAAAACCATGAAATGGGAATATACAAACCAGGCAAGGCTTTTATCACAAACACTAGAAACAAAGGTGAATGAAGTAGAAACGTATATCCAAGGCACAGGAAAGTACACTTTATCTAAAAGAAATGATGCTTTTATTATAGTTATACTATCATTGCAATATGAGATAAAGTAATGATACAAATTGGGATTGTTAAAATCCCCGTAGATTTTACGGTAAATACTGACAATTGGCTGCCAGCGCCTTTACCGTATGTTTTACGGGATCCCGTAGAATCTTTGCAGGAATTACCTCGTAGGGTGGGGTAAGAGTGTCTTAGCTTATGATACGATGCGTTAGCTCACATCTCTACTATGTCCTATACGTTACCTACTCGTACTTGCCCTATACGGTACATGTTCTGGCAGCCTGTTGCCAGTATTTACCGTAAGATCTACGGTATTTTTTCACATTGCTATTATAGTGTTTCTCCCAGAAACATCTGACATCTAATGGCGAATTTCAATTTCAAGCAAAGTACATTGAAACAAATGACATTATGTAGTAATACTCAGCAATGACAAAACAATGGTATACATGTTTGGGTCATTTCATATATAGCACTTTTGAAGTTAGAAAAGGATAAAAGAAAACAAGTAAATGGACAAAAGATTGGTAGAAAAAGTGGGGAAGGGTGGGAGAGGGGGTGGGGAAAGGGGACCTAGCATCCAAAATGGAATAGAATACAGTTTAGCAAGGCAACCGGAAAACTATAGTATGGCAATCGCATGACCATAGCAATAATTGAAACATTTCATGAGAAACGTTTATAGTTAAGATGAACCGGTGAATATTTTCAAAAATTATCATGTTTGTATTATATGATACGAGTGATTCCCCATACAGAAGAAGATCAAGAGTAGGGCTGTGATTAGGAGATACAGCATTTATAAACACGTTTCTATGCTGCTGATAGCAAGGACAGTGAAAAAAGAAGTATTGCGAGTTCTCAATACTACCACGTCTATACATACGCGAGTCAGAAATACTTTTTAAACAGATCCCGGTTCAATGAGCTACAGTTCGTCCGTATTCTAGTATTGATAATTTGGGCTATTCTGGTTTAAGAACAACAATATTTGAGAACAGTTGTTTTGTCTTTTCTGAAATAGTCTTTTAAAGAGTTTACTGTTTGAGATTGTTTAACTTCGGCGGTTAGATTATTCCAAACCCTTACAGTGGGCGGTAATAAATAATTATACTACAGATTTATTTGCTAATCAGAAGTCTGTAAATGGTCTGGATTGCGAAGATGATTTCTTGACATGTCACTGACTGGTGGAAGAATATGGGAGAATTAATACAAAGGAGTTAGATTGGAAAACATTTAAAATGATAGAGTCAGTTTGAGAGTTTGCATTCTCTGTTTAAGAGACTCCCATCCTTCTTTGTACAAGGCAGTAATAGAAATAAGCTTAGTTGTCCTAGCAGCTATGCGATCTGCTTCAAACTGGATCGTTTCTAACTCTTGTTTTTCGTATTGAGAACAAATGTCCCATATTACATCTCCATATTCAGGTAAACGTCATATAAATGGCTGTATATATCGTTTCTAAAGGTTTACGGTCTAATTTGAACTGACGCTTTCTCATTATTGTGCTATGAACCATCGTTTGATAAATAGATCCTGAGATGATTGTGAAACTGTACTTCGCTTATTTAAATATTTTTCATTGCGATTGGTAGATAGTTAAGTTTGATTAATTCACGCAAAGTGGGGAGACTTTCAGTTTTGGTCGGATTGAGATACACGCCAAGTTTCAACCCAGTTTGAAATTGTTTCAAAATCTGTACTGAGACATTTAGCAGCAGTATTAGGATTATCGACGATAATGTAAAGACTAGTGACGTCCTCAAAAGCCCTTATATTTGATTCGATACTACGTACTCTGTCGTTTATAAATAGTAAGAATAACAACGGTCCTAAAATTGACCCCTGTGGAACACAAGCACGAATGTAAGCGAAGTCTGATGTAACGCCTGGAAGAATAAGTCTTTGATTCCTATTTGAAAAGTAACAATTAAACCATGCAAGCACATTCCCAGTGACGCCAGCTGCCTTGGGGTTTGCTTCACTGTATCTCCTGTACACTAGACATCTTTTTAGAAAGAGGAAGTTACAGCTGTCGCTCTTGCAAACTGCAGTATATCTGGTGGTCCGGTGGCCTTACTCCCTAAATTCAGCAGGCAAAATATTGACGATAGTTTTCATAGGTACCCCATAAAAAGGTTTTGAGGAGACAAATTGCATGATAAGTCAAAGCCATTGTCTGGAAAAAAATAGTTATAAATGTCGACTGCTGATTGTTTACCAACACATATACCGTATTCGACCTAATTACCGCACTGTGTGCTTAGGTTTTTCAAAATTACTGGGAACACTCAGTAATGGTCAAATATGTATCTACCTATTAAGGGTACATTTAACAAAAATCAGAATAGGACGTATTTGATGATAATTATGCGATTTTTGTATGATTTTTTTATAAGGGCATGTGCTGTGGGTACTCATTTGAATCGCATCGACAAGTCGATGCAATTCAAATGAGTACCCACAACATATGTCTTTATAAAGAAGCAGACAGAAAGTACACTGGCTGTCATCTGAAGACTACGGAATTGCTAGGCTGTGCGCTTATAGGGGTATGTGCGGTAATTAGGTCAAATCTGGTAGTAAAGCACCCAGCAAATGCCACAATTACGAAGCAGTCTTTCCAATATGTCAAAGGCTTGGAAAATGAGAAACACAAAAGGACACTACAAACGCCACATATTGAATGACAGACGCGCAAAGAAACACTGTACCAGAGAAACCGCCTTGGAATTGTCAGAAAGAAAATTATTGAGGGTGGAGGGCTTAAATTAGTTTCACTCGCGCGATACCTCACCATTAATTCCGATGCAGCTCCAAATTACAAATATAATCTCGGTCCGAATAAGGGTCATCTACCTTATTTTTGAAAAATCACAAAGAAATACATATATCACAAGCGCGGTGATAAGTAAAAAATGTCTCAATGGCAATCTGAAGCTAGAACACTCGAAACCTACAAACGGGACCACGAGAAGCTCGACCGCAGACATTGATAGTCAGGCACTGACCATCTGAAACGAATTTAGGAGCCGCCATTTAGTCTAACGACCGACCCAGCGTAAAACAAAGCTATCGACCATAATTGTGTTAACAACCATGCATGCAGTTTGCCGCAGCATATCTATGTTGTAACCTATTTTTGTAGCGCGTGACAATCTTTTTAAACTGCACGGAAAAAAGCAGTTTTGCCAACAATCTTTCTAAAGTCGCCATAAAATTTAGATTTAGACTGACCTTCTTGCAGATTTTCTTTTCCTTTTTTTTTCAAACCAACGTTATATTTGGACAGTAATTCAGAATGATGGCAATTAAATTTAGAACGTCTCCCCGTACTTTACCATAGTGCAGATTACGTATATTTCATTTCCTTTGGGATCATTGGGCCCACTGTGGAATCTTTGAAAATGGAGTTCTGCTCATGTACACGCTAGAGGGCGTAAGCAGTGTTGCAAACTTCATTACTGCTTATGAAGAGTCTCAATAAAACCGAGACTCCCATTTTCTTATCTGTAGTGTGCTCTTTGTTTCCAAAGGCAATCTTTCCGACGTTTATTAGAACACAAATGTTTTAAGTAGTTTATGATAATGGTACCCTTGTTAAAGAATTTTAGCTTTATTTTTTAAAATTTTATTTCGTTTTTGAATTAAACGTTATAAAGAATGCCTTTGGAAACAAAGAACACACTACAGATTAGAAAATGGTAGTCTCGTATTTATTGAAACTCTTTATAAGCAGCAATGAAGTTTGCAACACTTCTTACGCCATCTAGCGTATACATGAGCAGAACTCCATTTTCAAATATACCACAATGGGCCCAATGATCCCAAAGGAAATGAAATTATAATCTGCACTACGGTGATGAATGGTGAGACATTCTACACTAACTTGATTAGATGCTCTATAAAAACATAGAAGTATATACACCAAATAATAAATAAATAAAGTAAAAATAAAAACAAATAAACATAAATAAATAAAATATCAACAAGAGGTATTAGAAAACTCCAGGGAGTGCCACAATCACAAACCGCAGCCCTTCCCAGACACCAAGAGGAAGAGGAAACCGACAAAATCGTTCAGTTTGGCTAAAGTAAGGTGACAACTTGCAAGATAAGTCAAATCCCATTTTCTGGAAAACAAAATCAGGAAAACATTTCAAAATCTTTTCTGCTGACATTTTATCAAGCATGCTAAACTCTGACATAACAAAAGAAACGACCGACGTCCCTTTGAAAGCAGAAATATAGAACGGCACTTTCACATGCCAACTGAGCCAGCGCACGATAAAACCTACAAATAGACCTGTGTGCTCAGCAAAGATTCAGATCAGCCTGTACATACACCAAGTAAGGCAAGGGTTCTTGTTTATCTCACTTTGGATAGCCCAGAGGCTGTAAAAGGTACATGCGATCAGCAAAGACTCTAATCAGACTGCTTCTATGTGCAGGATAATCTGGATTTTCGTTGGTTGCACACGTCTTATTGTAGGAACACAAAATTTGCAGAGTATTTAGAATTCATCTATCCACGTGAACTTGAAATAAAGGAAACAACGGAGACTGCAGCCTCCTCCTCATACCTGGATTATTATCTCTTCATTGACAATGGAAAGCTTACTACTAGGCTTTACGACAAACGGGATGACTTCAATTTTCCCATTGTTAACTTTCCATTCCTGAGCAGTAATATCCCTTCTGCACCAGCATACGGCGTTTACGTTTCACAGTTAATCCGTTATGCCAGAACCTGTTCAAATTATAGGACTTCATGGAGCGTGGGAAAGTGTTCACTACAAAGTTGTTGAGCCAGGGGTATCAAAAAACCAAACTGGTAGCAACACTAAAGAAGTTCTATGGGAGACATCATGATCTAGTCAATCCCTACAATGTGGCAGTTTCCAGAATTGTTTCTGATGTTTTTGCCAGTGACGCGCCATAAGTAGACTTTCCAAACCCCAGACATACGCTTCTACCGATATCTCCTTCGTTCAGGCCTATGGGCATGGTGGGCGAAGCTTGCTTACCAAGTAATGCTTACTATCCGCGGACGCCTGATTACACCCTTTGTTCTGGGGTCCATGTCTGTTGGTCTGAACATGCTGATTCGTCATTTGTTTATGGCTTTATGAGTTTGGATTACGGCTTTGGTACCATGACCGCAACTACTTGTCATATAGTCAAACTATTCTCAACAAAATAACTAAAGAGTCACCAGTGTCAGTTTCCCTTTGATTAACATTCAAATGCAACCGGTCAGTTGTTAAAATCATTCTGTGGGCAATACTTTTATTTGCAATCACATTTCATTAAGCTCAACATGTTGGTAATATGCTCAACTACCTAAGTATTACTGATGCAAACATTGCCAGCATAGAAGATTCTGAGACAAATGGGAATTTCTGAAAATGACTTTTTACCCCAAAATGATTTTTTCCACTTCTTTAGAGGTAAAAGACACACAGATATGGCCAGAAAAAGATATCATCACTTTAAGAGTCTAAAATGACCTCGATGGTTCCCCATAGACCGTGAATAATGACTAGAAGGTACCCGTAGGAAAATGTGAGTTGCCTGATTGAAATTAAAGCTTTCCCTATGATTTATTCACAGTTTGAAATAAAGACATTACTTCTTGTGTTCAAATGTCAAATTTCTTTTTTTCAGGTAAAAAGTAGCATTTTTTACGAATTTTAAAATGAAAATTTTCATTTTAAATTTTTTTGTTGGAAACACTCCTTTTCGGGTTCCACTTTAAGATACAATCAACAGTATTTCAGTATCTTCTGAGGTTTTGCCCAAAGACTCAATCAAAGTTTGCATATATGAAAATTGTACTAAAGGACCCTTAAATTATTTTCATGAGTATATATTTTTCCATATGCCATATGAGTTTGTCATTTTTTTTTTCTTATTATAATTATGACAAAAGAGTTTTGTTATTCATAAATCATAATTTATAGGTCAGGCATTATGTTTTATTTGTTCAATAAGGCAAAAGTTTTACTTATATTGGCATTGCACGAGTAAATGTGTTGTTTTCACTAAAATTGGCATAAACTGTCAAATAGTTTTGGTCAATTATCTATTACTTAGAACAGATTTTATTTTACCATATACAGTCGACTCTCGTTATCTCAATTGCGCATATCTCAAATAACCGCTTACCTCGAAGTGAAAATCTGGTCCTTGTTTAAAAATGAAAATATATAAAGAGGTAACAAAATATTGTAGAAAAGAGAAAAAAATTTCAATTCATTCCAATGATATTTTGTACTAGTTTATTTTAGTTGTTTCGTTTATATTTTTCCAACTTAGAAGTAGTCTTTTCGTACCTACTTTGGTCATTTCGTACTAAGATAGCAAATGAATTACGTCATGAAAAAACCTGTTTATGCCATATACGAACATCAAATACGCAGATAAGCGAATGATGAGAGTATGCTTGAAACGTTCGCTTAGGTTTGCTATTGTTGTCGGTGGTATGAGATGACCAAAATATGGATGCAAAATGTCTAAATTGGGTATAAATGACGCGAATACCTAATAATCTGGATACAAAGTGATTTCAAAGATATGGTTCTTCAAAATACACCTTTTGGAAATAATAACCTACTTCGATAAAAAAAGAACATGTCGATCTCCCAGGTATGCATCTCACCACTAGACTTATCCTTAAAACCGAGGAACCTATTTTGGCATAAAAAGTAATTAGAGTCTTCTGATACTGTGAAAGACAAATCTTTCCTTTTAATATTTTACAGTATATTGCACCTATTTGATAACTGAAGACGGTCATTTGCGATTTTTATACAATAACTAAGTCATTACACGAAGTTTAGTTTTTAAAATGTGATGGTAGTATTTGCCACAAGTGCGTCCACAACTTCAGAACCGCACTTCGTAAACGGAGCAACACTACATAAAGGGAGCCACATCCTTTTTCCGTCGATTTCATGTACCTTCGTTCGGAATACCAATACGAATAACTGACCAAGAATTTTTTAGCAACCAAACATATCAATGTAACCACCAAATTCTACACAAGTCGTTCGTTTATGGAGAAGTCTAGTGACATTTTTCGCAGTCCATGCAATTGCATTACTTAACTTGCCCCGGGAAAAATATTTTCAAAGAAAACACAGTGACATTTACAAATCCGTTCTTGCTTGGGACGTCAGTTAAATGAGACGGCCATCAAATACGTATCATCCTCTTTTTTTACCATTACACCCATAAAGAAACAAAATAAATGAATTGTCACTTTATGTCAGTTGTTTACCGTCTACAACTTCGGATCCGCACGTGACTGGGAAGTTCCTCATAACCTTTCATTTTCGAAGCCATCGGCTCCGAATATGATGATTGCCCACGGTATTACAACTGCCATTAGTACAAACTACATGGGATGATTTAATCGATCGTTCTGGTAACAAGTCGTACTTCTAGGTTGAAATTTTGCAAACAGTCATGAATATCCCTAACTCTTCCATTGAAACAGCATTGAAAAACACAAAATAAATAAATAAATAAATAAATAAATAATATGCACATGCAAAACAAATAAAACATTGAAGACACAAAACATAGGTCGTGTGGTAAACGACTTTAATATTTATACTTATTACTGCAAACATTTTCTTAATGTCTCATTTACGGTAAAATATAGCAAATCGTATCCGCAAATTTAGTGTGCTAAATGTAAACATTAATGCATGCATGGTTGTCAGTGGTGCACAATTCTGGAAATGTTAAAATATAACGTGCTACGTCGACAAGCGCTCTGGAAATATAGGACAGCAGTGTATTTAATTACAAATTAACGCCTAGCACTCAATTTCAGTAGACGGCATATTGAAATATTTTCTTATTTTTCCAAGGAAACATGTTTTGACATTTCATGCAAATTTTCTCCATTGGAGACATTTTGCATGAAATGTCAAATCCTGTTTTCTTGTGAAATATAAGAGAAATTTTACCGTCTCCAATGGAGGTTAACCCCTTGTAGTCGGAAAACCCCTAAAAGGGTAGCTGGAAAACTGTGCAGACCCAGATCAGACTCCGCAGAATGCGGCGTCTTATCAGGTTCTCCACTGTTTGCAAATAGTTCAACCAATGTTCTCTCAGAATAACTAAATCACATAGCCTGACATACCTAAAATCGAAATTAGAGTATTCCAGTATATAGTGTGGGTGAGTTCATTCTGTCTACAATGGGTTAATGAGGCCAGTTGAAGTCATTTACAGCTATGGTAAAAATGGAAACACTCCTTATAACGTTCGTCGTTATGAAGATGAAGAAAAACAGTTTCGTCAGTATCTAGTTTTTCGGAATCTTAGCGGTTTATCTTGGTTTTTTATGCGATTAAGAATATTCACTTTGTGCACAAAATTCACTGTCGTGTAGACTATCTATCTTTCAAAAAGCGAATGTATGAAACGTATTAGTTATTTAGACACTTTAGCAATCAATGTTGATGTTTGTTTACATGTATAACTTGGGCATGTTGGTCCAAGTATCCATAATAACTCGAATAGGCATTGCGTTTGAATTTTCGGTGGAAGACAGTACTTGAACAGACATAATCGGTAAACAAAGTGATGTTTCGCTGCATGTTGTACTCTATGTGAGTTTGGCGTAATCCGAACAAATGATACAGCCGCAGATATGTACACATCACAATATTAATGACGTAGGTTGTTTACCCTGGGAAAAGAAACACTGACCAGCAAACGGTCCTACTAAATGCCCTGGTATAGGTTTGCACCTGGCTATCCTATATAAGTCAATGAGTTTTATAGTGTGAATAAGAATTTAACTGCTCAACTTCTAAGCCAGACTGAATTATTTTCAGAATATACGTTGTCTTAAAACACTTCCGCTAGAAGGCATACCAGAAACGTATGACGACAAAGTCTATACATTCAGAAGGACTTTTTGTAATACTGATATTTCGGAATAGTTAAAATGAATATGAATCGCTGTAAAATATGGATTGAAATATGAATGTTTTGCGGCAAAGTGTATGCATGGATGTTAACTCAATTATGGTTTGTGGACCGCACGTACCCTACAGAACTCCAATTAAATAGAGCAAATTCTTCCGATACCGAGGCACCTTTTTTGGATTTGAATCTATGTATATCTAACGGTACACTTTCCACCAAAATTAATGATAAACGGGACGATTTTGATTTTGATATAGTCAATTTCCCTTTTCTGAATGGCGATGTCCCCCGGCATACCGCATATGGGGTATACATATCTCAACTTATTAGATTCGCCAGAGCTTCTTCAAATCTTAATGACTCTAACTACCGTAATAAAGCCCTTACTGCCAAACTTCTTAGGCAGGGTTATCGTTATTTTAAACTTCGTAAGGCATTTTCGAAATTTTATCGCAGACACAGTGCCTTGTTAGAAAAATATAGCGTCAGTCTGAAAACACTTCTGCAACAAGGTATATCGGAACCAGAATTTTACGGTAACTAAGTGTACAGATTTAAAAAAAATGTAGGTAACTCTAACTTTTCGGAGCAATTCAGAAAACGTATTAACCGTTATCAAAGAATTGGCTATGCCTGGATATTATGCGGCTGACTGATTGCCTAGTTGTCAACCCAATCAATGTTGATTGCACTCTTTAATTGCACGTATATACCGTATGTATTCTAATACTCTTGGACAAAGTGGCCTGATACATATTAAAAAAAAAAAAAAAAAAAAAAAAAAAAAAATAATGATCGGTTATATTGGTGTCCATCTCCCAAATATTGCTCTGTTAGAATTTTTATATATGTCTCTGTACCACAATATTGTAAATGTGGCACATGTTTAGTATGTACTATATTATTCTCTTGTTGTTTACAAATATTGTAAACCTGAGACTTATTGAATAAACTGGTAAACTGGGCCTCAGACTCAATGACGGACTCTTCGTAAAACTTTAACCAGTGGGTTGGGGCTCGACGATATGTCTTTGGCTTGGCCCGCCGTGGTTCAGCTATTGGTTTTCATTTACTCTGGCATACAGTAGAATAAGCCATGAGTACTCGTCTTTGTTTATTATAGTGATTAATTGGATTTTTATGTTTCCGTTTTGATGCATGGACTGAGTTGGGAGCCTTTATGCGAACCGAATTTTTTATGTATTTCTGTACTAAGAGAAGCATCGAGACCCAGGGTGAAGTTGGCTAGCTGTAAAAGTGCTTTATACCCTCCCCCCCCCCCCCCCCCACACACACACACACACCCCGTGGTTTACTCTACTAACCGTTCTAAGGCGGTGGTCCCGGTGTTATTCTTACTCTTTGGTGCTTTATGGTTTATTCCGCGAGGCGATTTGTTGTATGTTTTACCTTGTGCCATTTTGTTCTTGTATTTTTCAGTCCTTTTAGCACTGCGATTACCTCGCTTGGGGAAGAGAGAGTTAATCTTAGTGCTTTTCGTATGTTTGATCGATTTGTGCTTGTTTGGATTTGTCGGTTTCTTCTTCCTCTTGATGTCTGGGAAGGGTTGCGGTTTGTGATTGTGGCACTCTCTAGACTTTTCTCTTACCTTTTCTTTTTATAGATTTGCAGCCTCCTTAAATTAAACAGCGTTGTCGAGCCTCAGACTGAATGACGGCCTCTTCCTCAATCTGTTTTAGAAGGTTGGCACGTGCCCATTGCTGACTAAGGTCCAACTTTTGTTTACTCTCGCTTCTGATTGCCTTTGTTGCCTTTACTTTATTTCATCACCGTTTTATGAGTGTTGGTGTTTTATGCGATATACACTCTATTCGTATGATATGAAACATGGGAAAAAGCATTTATGCCATTTGCGAATTGCAAAGGTCCAGCTGAGCGTGCGCATCCGTGCAGCCTGGTCTGGACCTTCTCTGTTCATCGACATGTACTACAGTATCCATTGATTTTGTAAGCGGGCAACGAAGGCCCTGATCAGCCTGCGCAAATGCGCAGTCTGATCAGGACCTGCGATGTCCGCAAACCGCACAAGGACCCATTCCGTGCGTTGTGCATCATATAAAATAAAAAGATAAACTTAAAATAGGACTTGAAAAAGACAGAATGAAACACGTGAGCAAGGAAGGAAAATAAAATAATTTGTTCTCTAGTTCTGTTAAATAGACACATAACTCATCAAACTCCGTGTTTAAAAGCCATATTTGCCATTTAAATTATAGATTTAGGCCTTAACGCAAAAACAAAGAACCGGAATGACTCGTCAAAGTCGTTTTGATGGTCTATTAAGATATAAATTCTGTCAAAGCATGCTGATTTGCATGATTCATATATTTACGGCGAAATTTACAAAGCCAATTTACAACCGCAATCGTTCCCTGAAGCAAATGGTAGAATTCATCATTAGCGTCATCACCCAGCACTTCTCAGCGCGCCATTGCTTCAGGTTGAAATAGACTAATAAACTGATTTTCACGGACAAAATTCCAAGCAAGCTGACGTCTAATAAGATTAATTTGTTTTATTTGAGCCGACTTCTTATTAGGTTGCTTGACAGCATTCACATCCGAAAAGTCAGCAAGGACCTCCGCGGCTGTAATAGCAAGCATTTAAACTATCTTACAGCGTCAAGATGGAAAGAGAAATTCACTTTTTACTCTTTAATTAAATAAAACGTAGATTCAAATGCGTTAAAATATTCAATTTAAGTTTAAAATTGTTAATATGGAATGCATATAATTTAATAAAAGGCACAAATAAACCGGCAAAAAAGAATAAATACAGCGACCGCATTAATCGGTCGAGTGATTTTTTTTTCTACAAGCATGCGCAATGCGCAGTTTCAGAGGAGCTTCCGCATATGTACAGACTCTGGATGACCTTTTGGGCTAGCTTGATAATTCTAAAAGAGGCAATGATTCTTTAAGCAGACATCTCGCATTCTGAGTGGATACGCTGATTTGTTAATAACTTTTTAAAGTGTGTAACCTCATCGTCCCGTAATATAAAGTGAAAACAGAGATAAGCCCGAACTTACCAAAATGAAAACGCGCCTATTCAAATATATAGAAAAGTTCACCTCCAAAATCTGAAATTTTTCAGATAAAAAACTCTAATATGTTTCATATTTCTGCTAGAGAAATCGATTGTGGTAACTCGTAAGAAACGCCTCGGTGAGGCGGTTCTAACGTACCCACAATCTATGTTTTTAAGTAGAAATACGAAAAATGATGTATACCCCTGTAAACCCCAGTTTTACTATATAAAAGCGGGGTTTAAGGGGGTGAGGGTCAAAATTATATTGACATGTTTTCGTGATGATTATTTTGTGTTTTTCGGCCTCTTGATTTCTTCTAGCAATCCTCTTTACTGCAAAAATCTGCATCTGCATTACTTCCTCTAATAACCAAATGACTATTGCTCGATTACAAGAATATTTTGTGGTGAAAATGCTAGCACATGCATATCTCAAATTAAGCGAGATTTCGCAATAAATATTTGATTCTTTTTTTGTCTTATGACTACCGTATTTTACCGTATGTTTTCAGACAGGCAGCATTAGGAAACAGTCTAGACCCAGATAAAACGCTGTACGCGGCGTCTTGTCAGGGTCTACGCTGTTTGCCATTCATCTAGCAATTGTTAGACCCAGCATCGGGTAGTAAATTGTACTAATTCAAATATTAGAACAAGTATGGTAAAGGAGTTGAGGTGTCTGACTACTTAGGGTAAATACAGTTCTCACAACAAATGTTTTTTAGAAGAGACCATAATGACATATAGATATTTCTGATCCCGAGGTTATAAAGCTTTTTTCATGCTCAGCTGAGCATGAAATTTGTCCTGCTAATAAATCTCAGATTACTAATAAATCTCAGATTAACAACAACTGCAAAATTTTCCCTGCTAATAAATATGAAAATGTCAACGATAGTTTATTAGCACAGAAATTTTTATGCTCAGCAATGTTTGGCGAGACATAATTTGCAGTTGTTGTTAATCTGAGATTTATTAGCAGGACAAATTTCATGCTCAGCTGAGCATGAAAAAAGCTTTATAACCTCGGGGTCTGGTTAAAACACGGCTTACCTGGAGCTTTTGCTAAGTACATTTACATAGTTGTGTTAATACAATCTGATTTGAAACATAGTTCTTTGCACATATTCGTAGATCCACGTTTGTTGTCGAGATCCACGTTATTCCCGACGGCAAACCAAACTCCTGGAGGAATCAAGAATACAGAAATGTACGATCAAACAGGGACCTGACTTTGAAACATTGAATGGTTTGTATATATAGGACACAAATGGAAACGATCTGATTGTAATTATATTATGTTCCGCCGTTCCATACAAGAAAAACAAGTTTTGTGACTTTCCGGGTTTGCTTTCCTGCTCTTCAACTCCCTTCTGAAAGAGAGTGTTCTCTAAACGAACAAAAAAGCATGCTTTTTAAAGGGGAGTAAATCCTTTCGCTTTAAAGTGAAGAATTTTGGCAACATAAATGTGACGGAGCTGCCTCCATTGAAGTGTACTCATTTATCTTAACGGCATAAAAACTTCTGATATGCATAATATTTTAGATGTAATGCATAAAGAACATTTTATACCCAAAGCGGTACATATGTTCTGCATAATTTGCAAAAAAATTATTGATATAACTGAGTGGCTAAATGTGGTTTTCACAGTTTAGCTAATTGTTATAATGTATTTTCCCAGGTGACAATAAAACATTGTCTCTCACTTATTAGTACCAGATAACTCAGACAGATTACACGTGAGGAATCCTGGCGGGATTTGCTGCTTGTTAATTGGAAGAAAACTGCATCAAATCAATTTAGCAAAAGTGCTGGATATGCCGAATACCAAGTATTATGATTGTGCAAGTTGTCTTGTTTACAAGACGATTCCTGTGTTGCGGTTCCTCTTTGTTTATATTTCGGTTATTGTAACTTGTCATTGCTTGCTTGTTATCTGTTTATCTTTGGTATTCTTGGGCTTTGTGATTCTGACTTTTCCTGGTTAACTTCATTGACATACACCACGAAAACATGCCTATATAATGTTGACCCCCTTAAACCCCACTTTTATTAGTAAAACTGAGATTTACCGGGGTATATTACTTTTATTTCTGCTCAAAATATAGATTGTGGGTACTCGTTAGGTTCTAACGAGTACCCACAATCTATATTTTGAGAAGAAATATGAAAAATGTCAGAAGTTTTATTTGAAAATTTTCATTTTTTGGTGGTAAAATTTTCAGTATATTTGAATAGGCTTGTTTTCGTAATGGGTATAGGCTAAGCAAAATACTAAAGCAAAAGTAACAAAAACATTTATTAAACATAACGAAAGTGAATGGAATGTCTAAACTGAAGCGCCACCTTGAATTTTCGGTAACCCATATAAAGGCAGATTAGTGCCCTCTTTCGTTGCTGAGATTATACAACTGCTATATTCTGTAAATGAAATGTGTAGATTCTAAACAGTTTATCCTACTTAAGAGAAGCCACAAAACAAGTGAACGATATAACATTTTTTCATTCACACCAAACCAAACCCATGTAGACGATAGATTGACCAAGAAGACAAATACATATAAATAAAAAAAAGAAGATGCGATCAGGGCTACTGGAGGCCCTTTTTTAAGGCCCTATTTTAATTCTGAATTTTTATATATTATGAACCTCTCTGTTATAGATGTCATTTGACCGTAACAAATGTATCAATCAGAGCAGATATCTAACTCAACGGTGTAATGCAAGGAACAATTCCAAACACAGGGGATGAGTTTAAGCGGCTGTAAAATTAAAGCCTCCTCCCCAGCCCCCACCCCCACCACACATACACACATACACACAACTGCTATTAATCATTCTTAGCGATTTCTGCGTTGTGCTTTTTTAAGCTCAGCTGAGCCAAAGGCTCAAGGCGAGCTGCTGTGACCGTTCGCTGTCCGTCGTCCGTCATCCGTTGGGCGTCGTGTGTCTTTTCAGTACTTACTTAAATAACATCTCTTCCTAAAAAGGGTAAGAGAAAAGTCCAGGGAGTGCCACAATCACAAGCCGCAGCTCTTCCCAGACACGAAGAGGAAGAGGAAACAGACAAAACCAAACAAGCAAAAAACGAAAATACGTACGAAAAGCACTATGATTAGCTCTCTCTTCCCTAGGCGAGGTAATCGCAATGCTAAAAGGACTGACAAATACAAGAACAAATAACACAAGGCAAGACTTAAAGCAAATCGCCTCGTAGAATAAACCACAAAGCAACAAAGAGTAAGACTAGAACCGTGACCACCGCCTTAGAACGCTCAGTAGAATAAACCACTGAGGGCTTCAAAGCACTTTTACGGCCAGCCAACTCCACCCTGGTTCCGATGCTACTCTTAATACAGAAATACAAAAAAAAAAAAAAAAAAAAAACAAAAAAAAAAAAAAAAAAAAAAAAAAAAAAAATCGGTTTATGGTAAATGGATTTTGAAATAATTTCACAAGATTGTTTCTTGGGTGATTCTTTACCAAAATTGCCCAACTGGTACCGCTCCGCTAAAAAACACTTTCAACGATATCTCCTCCTAAACCGGTGAACGGATTTTCAAATAGTTTCACAGGAAAGTTCCTTGGGTGTCTCTCCATCTGAATTGCCCAAATGGTTCCGCTTCCTTAAACAAAATAGCCGCCGGAGCTAAACAAAACAAAAACAAAAAATAAATAAATAAATAAATTAGTTAATTAATTAGTTAATAAAAAAAGATAAAAATAAAAAAATAAAAAATAAAATTTAAAAAAAAAATAAAACGACATCTCCTAAACCGGTGAAGGATTTTGTAATAATTTTCACAGGGATGTTTCTTTGGTGACCCTCTACCAAAAATTGTCCAAATGGTTCCGCTCCGTTAAACAAACTGACCAAAATGTTAAACAAAATCCCCAAACGAAGCTAAACAAATAACGACATCTCTTTTCCTAAACCGGTGAATTGATTTTCAAATAATTTCTCAGAAATTGCTTGCATGACTCTATACCTCCGCTTCCCTAAACAAAATATCCGCCAGAGCTAAAACAAAAAATAAATAAATAAATAAATAAATATATAAAATAAAATAAATAATAATAACAATAATAATAATAACAATAATAATAAATAAATAAAATAAACGACATCTTCTCTTAATCCGGTGAATGGATTTTATAATAATTTCACAGGAATGTTTAACCCTCTACCAAATTTGTCCAAATGATTCCGCTCCGTTAAACATAATGACCAAACTGTCAAACAAAATGGCCAAACAGAGCTAAAAAAAGGAAACAAGAACTTTAAACAGCATCTCCTCCTAAACCGATAAATTGATTTTGAAAACATTTTACTAGAATGTTTCTTTGTTAAAAGAAAGGTAATAGAAAAGTCCAGGCAGTGCCACAATCACGAACCGCAGGCCTTCCCAGACCCCAAGAAAAAGAGATAGACCTTGTCGTTTGTTTGTTTGTGTTGAGGTTTTACGGCCCAGTCAACCCAATGGGGTCATGTCGAGCGCGGTCAGTTTACTTAACCACACGTTTACTGGGCAGGCTTAGTCCTCTAAGCGGTTAACCAGTATTGTGCACATTCTTTCGCCAGAAACTGACAACTGCCCTTCTTGAATCAGCGGAAGGGAGAGAATGACCGTAGAAAATATTTCATGATCAATCTCCACGAAAGAATGTTGCCGACCTCGGCGGGGGTTGAACCCGCGACCTCCTGGTCTCCAGTCGGACGGCGCATCCAACTGAGCCACCGAGGCCGGCAGACCTTGTCGTAGAAAAGATTTAACCCACCACCAAAATTTGTCCAAATGGTTCTGCTCCTTTAAACAAAATGGCCAAACTGTTAGACAAAATGGCCAAACAAAGCTAAAATCAGAAAAAAAAATCTCCTCCTAAAGCGGTAAATGAATTATAAAAAAAAGTGTCACAGGAATGTTCCTTGGGTGACCCTCTACCATAATTGCCTAAATAGTTCCGCTCCACCACAGAAAATGGCCGCCAGATCTAAAAATAAAGAAACAAAAAATCTTGTAAACGACTTCTCCTCCTAAACCGGCAATGGATTTTATATTAGTTTTACAGGAATATTCCTTGGTAGACTATCAACCAAAACTGCTGAAATGGTTTCGCTCCGCTGAACAAAATGGCCGCCAGAGCTCAAACTAGAAAGAAAACTTTAAACAACATCACCTAGGCAATGGCCCGATTTCATAATAATGTCAAAAAATATTTCTCTTATGCTCGTTTCCAAAATTGCTAATATGGTTCCGCTCTGTTGAACAAAATGGTTGTCAGAGCCGAAAAAAAAATACGACAACTCCTCCTAGGCAACTGTCCCAATTGCAAAATACTAGGAGCTTAAACCGATTTTACATGACCACAACCCTCGATGGACTTCGGTGGGCCCGACCAGAACCAGAGCATCAAGCACCTACCGGCATACTTAATTGTCTTTAGGCCGGAGCCGTCATAGAGTCTGAAGCCCGACCCGCCAGAGTGCAACCAAAGAGGGAAGGAAAGTTATTAAACGTGATTGGGTTAACTACCATGCGTGCAGTTTGTCGTATTTCATGTATATATATCTATATATATCGAATAATTATTTTACGAAATTGAGTGCCAAAGACATCGCAAGCACATTTTTTTTTCTGAATTTATATACTAAGTTACCTAAAATTCAGTTACCGATAGACCTTGTCGCAGAAGAGATTTAAGTCGAACACTTAATTTTGAAACTAAATCGAAATGGCATCTATAAAATTTAGAAAATGCTTTGCGGAGTTTATGACACCGATCACCATGATTTAGAAGTTTAGCAGTTAATAATTAATCTTGAGTGTTGAAGTCAGTAAATTGGCTAGACACACTGTTGAACCGAATAAGTTGCGATATATAAACACCGTAGGCTGCTCGAAGAGGAATATCCCCATCCAAGTAAGAAAGGTAACAATCTCAAGATCAAAATCATCACGTTTATTATAATGTTTTCATTCCAAACATCCAAAAAACGGTACTTCAGTTTCAGAAGAATTTGCTTTATTTCAGTAAATCTCAGACGGATAAATTTGACCGATCAAACCATCGAAATACACATTGTCAATATTTAATAAGTCGTCCAAATATTTAGACGTTGTTATAAGAAACAGCTCATCAAGCTTGAGGAGAGTTAATGCTGGGGTTCCTCAAGGTTCTGTTCTTGGCCCATTATTATTTTTGGTTTATATCAATGATATATCTGAATCTTTACTTAGTCTTACACGTCTATTTGCTGTTGATAGCTCTCTATTTTACTCTGTAGCAAACATTAAAGACATTGAAGGTATTATCAATCACGACTTACGTATGTTAGTTAGCTGGGCTGCTCAGTGGTTAATCAATTTTAATCCCCTTAAAACTGAAGCAATGCTTTTTACCCTAAGACTTATTGAATCACTACCAAATATAATGTTTGACGGTACACGTATCAAATTTGTAACAGAACATAAACATTTAGGTTTAACATTTAGCAATAATGGACAATGGCATAACCATATTGAAAATATCCTTAAAGGTGCTTCTAAAGTTATTGGTATAATGAGGAAACTCAAATATACATTTTAGTCGTGTTGCTCTAAACCAAATATACCTTTCATACTTACAGCCCATCATCGAGTATTCTTGTGTTGTATGGGACGGCTGTACAGAAAGAGACATTGAGTCTCTCCAAAAACTTCAGAATGTTACAGGCTTAACAAGATCAGTTTCCTTAGATAACCTTTACAAAGAGAGTGGGTGGGTGTCACTTATCGAACGACGGAAGCAGCAGAAACTTATCTTCATGTATAAATCAGTTAATGGTCTTGTTCCTTCATATGTGTCTGATTTAATTCCTCCGCTTGTTGGAGAAACAAATGCCTATAATTTACGAAATAATAACAATATTACTGTTCCCTTTTGCAGGACAGAAATTTCCCGAAAATCATGTATTCCTTCGTCTATTTCGGCATGGAATTCGCTTGACATAGAATTACGTAATTCACCGTCTTTGTCTAGCTTTAAGTATCAGTTGAAAAAAACACAAAATAATTCAATAGTTCCAACATACTACAAAGTTGGTAGTAGATACATCTCAGTCCTACATGCAAGAATTAGAAACAACTGTAGTAATTTATTTTTTGATCTATATATTAACCATCTGTCACCAAGTCCTACATGCAGCTGTTCTGAAGAAGTTGAAGATGCAGAGCATTATTTCTTTAGATGCTCACACTTTATCAATGAACGAATTGCACTGTTTCGATCAACGAGGAATCTCAACCCACTAAATGTTAATAAACTTTTGTTTGGAAATGAAAATCTCACACCAGAAGAAAATGTTACTATTTTCAAAGCCGTCCAAACTTTTATCAAGGTCACCAGAAGGTTCACCGATTAGTCTGCTGTTCACTAAGGCCAGTATGACAATTCATCTTATGACATTCCATTCCATTATCTTATTATTTATTTGATTTGTATATTATTTACATTATTATACCTTTCACTCCATCACCTTTTCGTATTTTTGTAGTGCTTACATGTTTACTTTGCCATTATCATGTGTCTGAATATTGCTGTAATGAAGTTCTGTTAGGGGAGGGTCGTAACTAATGTTGGCAGAACTTGTGGCCCGACCCTATTGCTTGTTTAAATGCAAATGTTTAAACTAGACGTCGAGCTGAAAGCTTCAATAACTTCAGATTGCTTTAAAAAAAGCCACTTCTTTCAGTCACTTTCATAACAAAACAAAAACAAATCAGCCACAAGTAGTGAGCCATTCGTACCCATCGGAATACCAACAATTTGTTTAAACAGCCTAGTACCAAATTTCTTCATGTACTTATTGACATGACCATAAGGTATGATTTCTATGCTTTTCGGTAGTGAAAAGAAAAAAAACGTTTCTGCCTTTACATGCAAGAATGAGGGAACCTTTCCTGTGTAATGTCCATTCAGTTAAATCGTAAAGTTCTTTTTTTTTTTTTTTTATTTTTTTTTTTTTTTTTTCATTTATAAGATTGAGGTAGTGTAGTGTAAAGCGTGGAAAATTTTACGTAGACAGACCTGATGCATGAAAACTTCTGGATGTTAGTTTATTCAAAACGTCAATCAAAGTTTTTAATTGATCGAAACAGATTCTCACCTGCTCTTTCATAGACCTTGTCGTTATATTTAATTCCATGCCTGACTGATTGTGTCTGTTCTGGTCTTAGAGAGACTTCATGTTGTCTCTCTGATAGCACAACCGACCAGTGATAATGTGAATTTTATCCTAGATATTTAGATGGTATACTTACAGTTGATAATGTGCGTATTGGACAAATGGTTGATAGAATCAATCCGAAAGAACTTTCTCTAAATTCATCTGCTTAATACAATACCAACACACTATTTTCTAATTGACTTTTTGCAATAACTAATGATACAAAAAAAAAACATATTTACACGTTTATCCTTTAAGTGAAGCATTACATTCTTATGTGTTTTATTTCTTGATGAAAAACAGTGCCAAGCATCTTCCATGTGGCAGACATAAGGCAGAGTTAAGGAATATTGCTTGTGAACGCCATCCAATAACGTCTTTTGTTTACTGCTAATAAATTTCGTCTCACATATATGATTCTGCCCTTATGCGTCCGCGCTCGAACTGGCTGTGATTTGCTTTTTGTTGCTTTGTGGTTTATTCTACGAGGCGATTTGTTATGTCTTACCTTGTGTCATTTTGTTCTTGTGTTATGCAGGCTGAGGTTTGTAATTGTTGCACTCCCTGGACTTTTCTCTTACCCTTTTTTGCATTTGCTCTCATTTGTTAGGTTTGTAGTCGAGTTCACACCTTTCTTTCATCATAGTATTACAAAAAAATCATCTTTATGTTTTTTCTATGTTAGGAAGTTCCTACAAAGACCAATCAGATATATGTAGCTATAATCTTATTAGGATTAAGGGCGGAATTGGTTGTTCAAAAACCAGGTTTTAAGCCCAAAACAGTTTACAGTACACCGTTCCTAGACGGTATTTCTGTTGTAGCTTCTAGCTGATGGATTTTTCTATGCTGTCCACGTATGTACCTCTGCTGGTTTTGCAATAGAGTCGGTTACACTTTGCCATTGCTCTTATGTCTGGTATTTAGGAAGTTCCTACAACGACCAATCAGATATGTGTAGCTATAAATTATTAGGATTAAGGGCGGAATTGGTTGTTCCAAAACCAGGTTTTATTCCCAAAATAGTTAACAGTTCACCGTTCCTAGACGGTATTTCTGTTGTAGCTTCTAGCTGATGGATTTTTCTTTGCTGTCCACGTATGTTCTGCTGCTGGTTTTGCAAAAGAGTCGGTTACACTTTGCCATTGCTCGTATGTCTGGTATTTAAATCGTGCTGTTTTGTTTTTCATTGCTTAGTTTTCTGTACTCTGGGGATGCTGTGCTTCCTAACGGTGGCCTATCCTGGGTAACTTTCTTTTATATTTTCCTAAGTATAATATATTCTGAGACGATGTCTAAATTACATTATATACGTGCATTCATTTGCACTGAATATGCTGTTTTCCGCCATTTATTTCTGCAAACGTCTTCCAGAAGTATGTTAGTTGCCATTAACCTTTACGGAAATAGTTTGCTTTTAAATCTGATTTTATAGTAGTACGTCTGATTATCAAATGAATCACAACGTTAGTAAACGCACAGCGCAAATTCAAACCAGACTGCGCATTCAATCCGATTCTCATTTGGGCGCATTTTGGATAACCAAAGATGCAATGTTTCTACATGTGGTCAACAGAGACTCTGATCGTACTGCTCGGATGCGCAGACTGATTTGAGTCTTTATTGGCTTCGTTCGGTGCACATGTCACAAGGTACGTTTTTTATGATGCGGCTCGAGTGGTAGCGCTAATGAGGCTTTTTAAGTGCCAATTGAATAAAACAATCAGTTTTACATTTGGGCCACGTAATGTTAAAAGCGGCCTTAGATCATACGTGAACACCCAATGCAAGGATGCATAATCTTGTCAAACTAAGTGCCTTCGATTTTAACATGAACGAAATATGAATGCCACAGAAACAGTTTGTTTAAACCTTTGATCAGATTGTGCATGTGCACAAACTGACTTGTATTATCGTTGACTGCGTTTACCTTTTTATGTGAGGCTGTTTTTTTGTTTTTTTTTTTGTTTTTTTTTTGATCTAATACGCCTCAATTCAAATGCATAACTATGTGGCAACCAATTCGATGAAGTCAATATAGTAGTTCAAATCAGCCGTCTCACTCAGATCCTTTAATAAGACCGACATTGATTTAATAAGTATGTATGTGCAGTTTAAATTCGCACAACTGCATTCGAAGAACGGTCATAATGTTCGGCAACGACCTCGTGGATGCTCTACATTCGTACATTAACCGCATATTTATGTATTTCTGTATAAAGAGTAGCATCGGAGCCCAGCCTCTTCGTTAAACTGTAACCAGTGGGTTAGGGCTTGACGATATGTCTTTGGCTTGGGCCAACTTGGTTCAACTATTGGTTTTCATTTACTCTGTCACACAATAGAATTAGCCATGAATACTCGCCTTTGTTTATCATAGTGATTAATTTGACTTTTTTTTTTTATGTTTTCGCTTTGATGCATTGACTTAGTTCGGAGCCCTTTATGCGAACCGAATTTTTATGTATTTCTTTATTTTTTTTTCTGTATTCTGCGGGTAAGGCCTCAGATTCTATGATGGTTCCTGCGTAAAGGCTTACTTGAAATTTAATTTTGGGTAATTTTGGTTGGTACTTGATGCTCTATCTTTGGTCGGGCCCATCGGCGTCTAACTGTTGGTTTTCTTTTGCTCAACCTTTCAGTTATTTCGTGCTGTCGAGTCCTTGTCGTTGTTGCATCTCTGTTATTAGTTGATTTTTTTGTGTTCTCGGAGATTAGCACTGATGAGTTAGGAAGCCTTCTTGCAGACTGAACAAATTATGAGTCTAAACCGCGGAAGAAGTAAGGGCGAGGATTGTGGCCACTTACAATCGATTTAAGCCCCCAGTGAAATACTTTTCACTGACCGTTCCAAGGCGGTTCTTCTGTCATGGTTTATTTTTGTTATAGTTCGTCTTTGAATGTGTGTATCTCTTACCCATTTTTTGTTTTGGATAGCCATTTGGCCACTTTTATGGGAAAGTAGCTGTCCGTTTGGCTTTCCGGTAGTGATGTTTCCATTAGGGCCTAGTTATTTCGTGTCTGGGTTTCTTTCCCTTTGATATCTCTGATGGGAGGTATGGGATAATTGTATTGGCTCCTGATCATTGCCTTCCCTTCTATTAAGAATAGCATCTGAACCCAGATTTAACTCCCCGGTTGTTTATACTACTGACCGTTCTAAGGAGGTACTCCGCGGTGTTGCTCTTACTCTGTGTAGCTTTGTGGTTTTAATTCTACGATGCGATTAATATTAAATCGCCTTGTGTTTTGTCCTTGTGTTATTCAGTCTTTTTAATATTGCAAACACCTCGCTTGGGGAAGAGAAGAAGAGAGAGCTGGTATTTGTGCTTCTGGTGCATTTGCTTGTTAGTTGTGTTTCTATTTGTACAGCTATTGCGCAGTCCATATGTTTTGTTTGTATATCAAAGACGCTAGTTTCTTTCCTGGCCGCAATTTCTTTACAAATTCCAAGATCAGAGAAAGATCTGTAGCTAATGCAATATAAGGACTTCTGTCAACAAGGAAAGGGCCAGTTCTGGAGTTGTTTCTAATCTCCATACTCTTTCAGTCTCGTTGAAAAGCAAAAATGTAAACGATAATAAAAAAGTGAAAACCCAAAAAACAGCAGTTTGTCGAAGCCAGAATGAAGAGAACGAACATGATGAACCGCAACTGACATAACACATTTGAACAGTCAAAAGAGGATTTTAATTTTGATTCTGGATATCTAGTCTTCATTTTTATTCTAAGTTCCCCTTATTCTAAGTTTTTCTTGAAAATTGCGGGCGCTTGACCAGAACAACCAGAGCGTGTACACAGTTTGGTCTGTGTGTAAGCGAATCGTATATACAAAACTCAGACTTTGTCAAAACAAGGAAACTTATCAAAAAGAGTAAGCGGGGTATGTATTTATTTTTTCTTTAATAAATTTCAATTTAACCTCAGAACGAATGCGGATTAAGAATGGGGATTGAAACCAGGCTTGATGGTACAATGGCCTATGAACTACAACCCTTGATTAAAGAGAGGTCTGTGTTAATAATAATACTACCATTCAGCCACCGAGTTTGCTGTAAGTGCTAAAGACGGCCAAGCTAAGCTTCCTACAGTAAATTAGTTGCCAAAACTTTACAAAAGACCATACGAGACACGGTTTGTTGCAAAGTCAAGCTCTTGTACAACTACTGAACTTTCTAAATGGTTCACGTCTTGTCTTACTGCTATCAGAAAGCATGTGATTATATATTGCGACAAGGTCTATGAAAGATCAGGTAAGAATCTGTTTTGGTCCATTAAAAAAATCGAATGCAGTTTTGAATAAACTATTATCCAGAAATGTTTGTGCATCAAGTCTGTCTACGTATGATTTTTTCAACGTTTTACACTACATTACCTCATAATCATATGAAAGAAAAACTTAATGATTTAATTGAATGAACATTTCATAGGGAGTGTTTCCGCTATATTGTTTTTGGTACTTCCAAAAAGCATAGAGATTATTCTTTATGGTAATGTCAGAAAGAATGTGAACCTCTCCTTTTTCTACATGACAATATTTATATAAGATTTGGTACTAAGCTATTCAGACAAGTTGTGGGTATTCCACTTGGTACGTATTGCACGTCGCTTGTGGCTGATTTGTTCTTGTTTTGTTATGAAAGAGATTTCAAGATGCCTCTTTCTGAAGAAAAGCAATCTGAAATTATTGAAGCCTTCAGCTCGACGTCTAGATATTTGGACGATTAATTAAATATTGACAATGACTACTACGATGATTTGATCAAATTTATCCTTCAGAATTTCAATTAAATAAATCAAATTCTTCTGAGACTGAAGCCTTGTTTTTGCATTTGTCTATTTTAAATTGGTTTATTTCATGAAAACGTTATGATAAACGCAATGATTTTGATTTTGAGATTGTTACTTTTCCTTACGTGAGTGGGGATGTTCCGCGTCGAACATCCTATGGTGTTTATATGTCACGACTAATTCGGTTCGCCAGAGTGTCTAGTCATGTTTCTGACTTCAACGCTCGAAATAAATTATTAATTGCTAAACTTATTAATCAGCATTATCCGTACCATAATCTCCGCAAAGCCTTTTCTACATTTTATACACGTCATTTCGCATTAGTTTTAAACTTCAATGTTGGACTTGAATCTCTTTTGCAACAAGGCCTATCGGAATCTGAATTTTATGGTGTCTTAGTATATAAATTCAGAAAAAAATATACGCTTGCAATGACTAGCACTCAGTTTCGTAAAATCATTCTCCGATCTACATAAAAAATTGGATACAACATAAATGTAATATGACAGACTGCATGCATGGTAGTTAACCCAATCACTGTTAATAACTTTGCTTCTCTCTTTCGTTGTACGCCGGTGGGTCGGGCCTCAGCGTCTATGACGGTTCCGGCCTCAATATTCAAGCTGTTGAGTCCTCATCGTTGTTTCATCTCAGTATTATTTTGAATTTTTTGTTCTCGGAGATGCTGCATTGATGCGTTAGAAACTCTTCAAACGGACTGAACAAATTCTTATGTATACCACGTCAGAACTAAGGGCGAGGGTTATGGCCTCGTATAATTGATTTAAGCTCCCGCCATTTTTTTTTTTTTTTTTGGTGGAAGGTGTGTGTGGGGGGGGGGGGGGTGCAGGGGGGGGGGGGAACAAAACTGTCCTTTTGGCTTTCTGCTTGTAATGTTTCGACTGTGGTGCCGTTGCTTTAAGTGCGCCCTTGTTTCCCTTTGGTGTCTTGGGCGGAAGGTGTTAGGTACATGTATCGATTTCTGATCATTGCCTTCCTTTCTATCTCCACCGCCTCCTTTTACCTTTGATCGTACCACGGCGATATTTTAGTTTCAGGTCATCTCCGTTCTTTCGTTCTATTTCCGATCCGGTTCTTTTTTGCGTGATTAAACATGACAATAATATAACTAAGGAGTTGATCTTTTGATTGATGCTATTCTTATCGTAATGAAATAACAAATACAACAACGTCGCTTATTTCTTCCTAGCAATAACCAGAAAGTAACAAAAAATATCTAAGATGAGAAACCTTGAATACAGGTCACCCTGTTCATTTGAACCGTTGAATGGATCTGTGTTGATTTATTTGCTTACACAGTCCATAGCTGAGATATAATGAACATAACATTTAAAACACAACATCTGAAAACATAGGGAAAAAATGTATTAGGAACGTTTCGTTGTTCAAAGATAACAAAACAAGCATCTGTAGTCTTGAAAGGTTTCATTTTATAAACCGTACTGTACATCAAATATAACATAAAATAATAATCATTTCACGTAATCAGAGCAATAGAGGCTTTTGACCACCTTATCTCTAAACGCTTGTACTGACATACGATATTCGACCTAAACACTGCACTGTACAGAAAGGTTTAACAGATATACGTAACAGCGTAGGGGTAAAATGTCCGCTTATTAACTCTGGTCCTGTTAAACTCAAATATCCTCTGCCTTTGCAAACGGTGTAGATTCAGATGAGTTGGCTAATGAATAAGCCAAATTATCTGGAGCTACATTGTTTTTTCATTTAGTATGCGATGTTTTTTCACAACCTGGATTAAGTACTCTGATTGGCAGAAAAATAGAAGAGGCGTGGTATCTTAATATATTCAGCAAGTGTTGAGAATATATGTAAGGGGACTGGACATCCCTGGCAGAATCGCGGCTACTTTTAACAAGGGCTATAACTTTTATGACTCCCTGTTTGGTTTCCTGCACACCAGACCCCTGACAATAAGGGATCTAATCTACAAGTAAAGAACACATTTCAAAAAAGCTGTGTGAAAAACAATCTTTGCTGTAAAGTAACATCGTATTAAAGGTAAACGGACACACACTTTCCACCATATTTAATAAAGGAGACAAATTCTGTGACATCCTATGTCCATTCCTGAAGAGCAAGCCCTTTCTGGAAAAGTATCTAATCTAAGAGGAAATAATTTAATCTTAAATGTAGAAGCACATTGTTTCTGTTAGAGAAAAGAATATTAGCGAAGATATCCGGGAAATGCCATAATCTCGGATCACAGCGTTTTTGGGGCATCACGAAAACACGCCTATATAATTTTGACCCCCTTAAACCCCACTTTTATATAGTAAAACTGGGGTTTACAGGGGTATACATTAGTTTTCTTATTTCTCCTCAAAACATAGATTGTGGGTACTCGTTAGAACCTCCTCGACGAGGCGGTTCTAACGTGTACCCACAATCTATGTTTTGAGCAGTAATTTGAAAAATATCAGAATTTTTTATCTGAAAATTTGTCATTTTTTGGTGGTAAAATTTTCAGTGTATTTGAATAGGCGTGTTTTCGTAATGGTATCAAAGGAAAGAGAAATGTGGAGCAAATAATGACAAAACAAACTCCATATATGAAACCGTCGATGCACAAACAAATAACACGTACTGCAACCCATTTTCAGAAGCAGACAAAAAAATTTAGATAGCGTTACTTTCATAGCACGAGTACCGAGTCTCCGTAACATAAATATTCTGACAGACTGGCCCCGAGGTTATAAAACGTTTTCATGCTCAACTCAGCTGAGTATGTTTTGTTTCTGCTAATAGTTGGCATTTTCATATTTATTAACAGAGAAACTTTTATGCCCAGCTATGTTTAGCAAGAAACAAAGCTCAATTGTTAGTAATTTGAGATTTATTAGCAAGACAAATTTCATGCTCAGCTGAGATGAGTATGAAAAAAAGTTTAATCTCGGGGCCAGGTTTAATCAAATAGTTTAGATACCATGTACAGAGCAACTTATAACCTACTGAACCGTTTGATAAGGGTTTACAATGTAAGCAATATCGTTTGAATGCCTCATCAGGTAGTCAGATAAACATATTCAAATTTTAATATGCAGCCTAGCTTTCCGATTATGAAGGGTAAATACAGTAGACAAGATGCAGTCGATTCTCTTATCTCAGTCTAAGGGACTCTCTTAGATACTTCGAGATATTCGTACTTCGACTTATCAGATTTGCAGAACTGAGAACAAACAATAAATTGAACAACCACATTTCACAAATGAATATATAATTTGACTCCTGAAGTTAAACTAATATTGCAAATATTGCGGAATAGACTTGTTTCACTTTTCAACAATAGTCTGTTATCTGTTATCCTTATATTGCGCATGTCAATTGCTACAACCCTAGGCACATTACGCGGATGAAGTTTGCCCGTATAAGCCTCGTGATAACCCAGTACGCACCGTACAATGCAAAAATGGATCTTCAAGATATATGCGGTCAGCGCAAGCCGATACGAGCAAGCACACCTGCAAGCATCATATTCATGCGAATGGTTATACCTGGAGGGTTTGTTGTTACTTTGTCAAAGAGATACTTCGTTTGAAGACAATAAAGTGTTTCTCGAATGTTCTTAAAGAATGATCCTTGAGAGGAATGAAAACACTCACCCAAAGCACTCGAAAAGATCTAAAGTGTCATGTTTTCTGGATACGACTAGCTAGTTCCGGCAATTATTTTTCACCTGTGAACTACATAAATATTGAAACACAAAAAGAGCAAAATGCGCTCAGTGATCAAAAAGGACCAGAAAATATCAACTACAGTATCGTAAAGCACGTAAATGAATCCTGCTCTTCCAGAAATGAATTAATTCTCAGAAGGAGAAAGTTATTTCCCTTAAGAGTAGCCATAAATGAGGATAAACACATCCTGTCATAGCTGTTTATCTTGAAGTTGTAGCCATTTCGCTAAAAACATTCAATTACAATGTACCATGGTTCTTCAAAGACTTGGATGGGGTTTCATTTTTCGTATACGAGTATGTTATGAAAGGTCATTCATTTTCTCTAATAGTGGATGAAATAAGTAAAGTTGTTTTCCATGTTCTTAACATTTTGGAGAATTGGCAGACTATAGTTTTTCAATATACATGTATGCATATGCGGACAGCGAAGGCCCAGATCAGTTCACTATCCGCGAACAGAGCTATTGGATACTACAGAATGTATGATTTGAGTGCTAAGGTCAGGATGATATTTTGCGCAGGATTATCTGAATTTGCGCATTTTTTGCATATTCGAAGCCAGGTTTTCGCTTGACGCGATCCACATAAGACTGATTTGCTATCGGGCATCTTGGAGGAAGACACACGAAATGCAAATGCTTATTTTCAAAAACAAAGTGCAATCATATTCTCGTTTCTTAACCTATTGATGCTGAGCGAACTCTTCTACCTCAACTGTTTGGACACGATCAGACGTCTCAACAGCGTGTATATTGTTTGCAGTTCGTTCAGAAATTCCTACAAAACATTACATTACGCAAACACGCCTATTCAAATATATAGAAAATTTCACCTTTAGAAACTGAGAATTTTTAAATAAAAAACTGATATTTTTCATATTTCTGCTCAAAGCATAGATTGTGAGTACGTCAATCTATGTTTTTGAGCAAAAATAAGAAAAGTAATGTTTATCCATGTAAACCCTAGTTTTACTATATAAAAGTGGGGTTTAAGGGGGTCAAAATTATATAGGTATGTTTTCGTGATGTTCTAAGAATTAATTCATTTCTGGAAGATCAGGATTTATTTGCTACAAAATTATATAGGCGTGTTTTCATGATGATAATAATAAAAAACGAACCAAACCAACCCCCTCTCCCACCCACGTAATTAAGGAAAGGAATCGGGTCTACGCTGTTTACCAACTTCCATTTTATGGGATGCTAGGCATAAATGGGTTAACGTCTGTGAGAGGGTTACTAGTGGAAAAGTAAAAAGGTGGGTTTTATATTCTGTCATTGTGCTTTCATGCGTGAAATGTAAAATACTTATTGCCATTTGCAAGAAAAAGATGAGTTTGACAAATTCTGATTATTCATGTGCAAAAAATGCATTCGGATGTTACAACAAAATTAAAAAAAAATCAATAGCTCCTTAGTTTAATCAAGCCTGTATTGCATGCAAGCGTCCTTCATAAAATAATTGGAATGGAAAAAGATGTGCGTCAATATGAATGTGCATCAGCCTAATTCTTACAACAGAAGCATTTTACTCGATACTCGAAAGACGAAGTGTGTGATCTATTACTTTAACTTCCATATAATTTCTGCCTCTACTTCGCCCCACCAACACTCCGACACAATGATCCCTCCCATTTTACTGAAGAGCAAACAAGAAAACTTGTGCCCAAATTCTAAATAAAATCATTTCTTTTGTTTAAGATTTGTGTTTAAAACGACAGAAATAATTAAACAAACATTTGTATTTATTAAAACACCTACTGAAAAGGGGCGCGACAATCGTACGCTGCTACATTAGAATCTAATAGAGAGGTTCCTAAGTTTAAAGCTTCAAGCATATTCTTTAACCCATTAAAGACTGAATAAACTCTCCCATACAATATATTGGAAGAGTCCATTTTCAATTTTAGGTATGTCAGGCTATATAATGTAGATATAATCGATAAATTGATCGATAAATTCCACAAAAAATATTATCATAACATATTTCCAATAATCAATGAGACGCCATATTTTGCACCATCCCATCTGGGTCTACACTGCTCAGGCCTGTCTGACCAAATACATATAGTAAAGATAACATGGTAAGAGTCGTGCTCAGACAGACAGGTAAATTATGACCAAATCTTTAATGATAAATAATCGCTCACAATGGCAGGACTGATGATTGATCTGATATTGCTGTATGTTGATTCTACCGAATTAAAAGAAAAAAATAATTGCGACAATGTATCCATTTAAAGATATTGCCTCCAGATTTGTGGGACTTTTACCCAACCTGAACACATAATGAACAGGCCCTGCCTAAGGCAGCTTTGCCCTGGAGACTAAAGGCACCTCAACTATTTCGCTGGCCCCGATTGGCGGGGGCCGTGCTCTGCGGCCCGTGATTTCTGAATACCCGATAATCAATGCACGCCGGCAATAGGCACCCGGTTACGCTACACTATCGGTTGCCAACCTGAAATGCATTTTACTACATCAGGAATTTTGCTGAAGAATTTTGAACAAGTTTCTGTCGTCGTTTTTTCGCGGACCGACACATCATGAACTTCAAACATGCAGGTAAAAGAAGCTTTCGTGTCTGTATCGAGAAAAAAAAATGGTCGACAGCAGGTAGATTCCAGTTAACAAGCTGGTTGTCATACGACATCATACAAGGTTCCTAGAGAAGTTCCTAAGTTTAAAGCTTCGGAAAGGTCGGAAACCAGACAACGTATCGCTGAGCACTTTCATTGGCTGACTGACATCACATGTCTCAGTTGAAACACTCGGCGCTATTCGCAGACTTTTAATCATTCTGTCTTTTTCAGGCCACGGCAGATATTTTTTTCAAGTGGTCCATACACACAATTCTGTTATGTTCCATACGCGTTACCATTTGACGGCAGCCACGAGGCGGTGTCGCTATTACTAAAGAAAAATGGTTGAACTATTTGCAAAAAGTAGAGGTTGATCAGACGCCGTGTTCTGCGGCGTCTGATCTGGGTCTGCACTGTTTTCCAGTTATCCGTTTAGGGGTCTCTAGTCTTCAATGGGTTAATACAAACACCATGATTACGATAAAGTTGTGTGATTCATTTAAATTATCGCCCTAGGAGGCAAATTGAATACAATTCGACCCTTATTGTCTGTGAAAAATAAGAAACGTATCACCTATTTATCCTCCCATGGTTTACCCTACAGAATAAAGCTTAAGCTTTATTTGAGACGGACGCCTACTGTTAGTTTGAATCCAGATCGGTACAGTATTTGCACGGCATCATGAGTTTGCTGATATGCGCAACAATAATTCAAAGGTCATCCCAAACAAAACAGTACTCTTCATCACGAAAACATACCTAGATAAGTTTGATCCCCTTAAATGCTACATTTATATAGAAAAACTAGAGTTAACTGGGGTATACATTATTTTTTCTTATTTCTGCTCAAAAACATAGATTGTGAGTATTCGTTCTAACGAGTACCAGTTATCTATGATTTGAGCAGAAACATGAAAAAAATCATCTGAAAAAAGAAATTATCTGAAAAAAAAGAAATCTTATTATAATTTATTGGGGCTGAAATTTTCAATACATTTTCTATTTGAATAGGCGTGTTTTCGTAATGTATATCAGGCCCATATGTCCGCTGTCTGCTTTGGGATATTGCTGTTTCAAGTAAAGACTCTGATCAGCCTGCGCCTTTTGGCAGCGCTCAGCCTGATCAGAATCTTCACTGGGTTTCTCCATGCGGACAATGAAGACGATTTCCTCACAATGCTGCTCATAAAACACTCACACATAAAAAAAAAAAAAAAAAAAAAAGAAAACAATAAAAAGACGTTTCTTAAAATACTATGGATGTACGGGTTGTCATGGCACATCCTCTTTTTCAGAAAGACCTGTTTTCTCTACTTTACGAAAAAAAACGCCTATACAAATATATAATAAATTCCATCTCCAAAAACTGAAAATTTTCAGATGAAAAACTCTGATATTTTTCCTATTTCTGCTCAAAACATAGATTGTGGGTACTCGTTAGAACCGCCTCGACGAGGCGGTTCTAATGAGTACCCACAATCTATGTTTTTGAGCAGATATAAATAAAATAATATATAACCCTGTAAAACCCAGTTTTACTATATAAAAGTGGGGTTTGAGGGGGCTCAAAATTATATAGGCGTGATTTCGTGATGTGACGCGGCCTGACTTCTTGTGTGGTTGGAGCATTCAGTAAATAACTATTTACTGGACTACTTGACATATGAGACGAAAACTCAGACCAGCATTCACATTTGCGCAGTCAGTGGCTAACCATAAACCAAAGGTTTCTAAATGTTGATTGTCCATAATCTGATCTGACTGAGTGAATACGTCGGAGAAAATGTGTTTCTTACATTGTTAGCGAGTACAATCTTAGTGCATTTTAGAAAAAATATCTTGAAATATGTTTCATTTAATATGTTTTCTCTTTGCAGCACTTACAGTCTTCGCATGAATACACATTCAGATGCTAATATACATATACGTACAATTACGTATGAATGTTAGAAACACACAGGAGAATCGGCAGAGGATATGATAGGAACTGTGAATATTGATCTTACAAGAAAAGAATAATAAGCTAGCGCATGACAAAACCAGCAGATACTTAGATCAGCCTGGGCATACGCCCAATCTGATCAGTCTTTGCTGTCCACACGAAGAAAGCTTAGATCCTTATCTACCGATTGAGCGCACAGCGAAGACTGATCAGACCGGACGGATGCCCAGGCTGATCGGAGTCTTCGTTACGCGCATATGCCATTTTATAGGTTTATTCATGCGCTGGCTCTAATATAAATGCTCATCTGTGAATACCCTCTTGTAAGTATATTTCCTGCTCGAGAGGGCACAACTTTAAATCAAATCGCACAGACGTGCAGCTGAACGTATACAGCTTTGGCCTAAATATTCAGACAGACATAGCGGAGAAAACTGATTAATCTGCTGATAAGGCGATTGGATTTATCTTATAGATACATTGTATTCTTATTATTACAATGGAGAAAACTTTTTGTGACTTCCTGTTCGCTTTCATGTGTAACAAGGCCCTTCTGAAATGGGGTTGAATCTAAATGATGAAAAGGATTTGCTCAAATTCTACCGTTTAGAGTATATTCTTTCAGAAGATACACAGACATTTTAATAGAAATTTTCTCCACTGAAAGTGAATATATTCCACTTAACTAAGCCGTCTGATCACGGTTTAAAATATTTGCCTTTTACCAACCATGCTTTATACAAATCACCATGTAGTCAAATGAACTTATCATAGTTTCGGAATATAAGAATCCTTTTCCAGAGAACTGACATTTCCTTTACATGGATGATTTGTCCTGTCTGTTTAATCTCACTACAATATTTATTCTTATTAATAAGACACCTTTTCCTTAACAAGCTTACCCAAAACGTTCAACATTTTTTTCTTAAAATCCATTTATGCCTTGCGTCCCATCAAAGGGACATTGGCAAACATCGTAGACCCAAATCAGATTCCACAGAACGTCTTATCAGGGTCTACACTGTTTCCATTCAATACATGAATTTCTATAAAACATGGTAATAATAAAAACTAAACCCGACACTCCTGTGTTAAAACGAACATGTCCAAAAAAGTTAAGGTAGAAGAGTCCACTTGGCACAAACGACGGAACGACAAACAGTGTTTACCCTCATAAAGATATGTATACCTAAGGCGTTTCTGTCCGACTTTTAGGGTAAACACGGTGCAATACAAAATGCTCTCTGTTAAGTTACAATATAATGTGTCATTAAGGTAACTGGTACATTTTAACCCATTTTTGCCGAGCGGACTCTTCTAGCTTATCTCTTTGGTCCATTTCCAACAGAAGGGATTGTTCGTCAGTTCTTATTATTTCAATGTTTTACAGAAATTCCTTTGTTTCATGCAAACAGTGTAGACTAGGCCCTGTTGCGGCGCCTGAGCTGAGTCTACATTGCTTACCAATGGCCCTCTTTATGGTACGTAAGGCATAATAGAGTTCCAGGCGGCAACTCTGTTAAAATGTTTCTGTCCAGTTTTCTTAGCTGTCTATGCAAGTACAATACCCAAAATAACCATACATGTTCTGCTATATCCCAAAGGTTTTAATACACACATGTTCGCCTGCAATATAAATGAGACAGAACGCAATGAAGTGGCCCTTAAGTCAGGCTAGGAGTTCCGAGATTTAGCTGCTACTTTGTTCAGTCTGATCAGGTTTACTTTTGACCGTTTACAAAATCAGTATGTCTACAAGAATGACCGGATCTGTGACGTGGTTATTTGCTTATAACGCAAGGATTTTTTTCCACAACTTCAGCAGAAGTTTATGTCAAGTAAGTTCAATCCGTCGCCTTTAGTCCCAAGTGTAATGCGTCACTTTATATTTGCCTAATCATCGACGAATTAGCGAGCAAAAACCTAATCAGCACATCCTTTGCGTACCAAATACAGCCCAAATGATTTTAACATGTCATACTTTAAAATCATAATACTGACCAGTACAACATTTGATAAGTCATTTGTACGTCGTTATCTTTGGGAAACCGGCCTAAGAAAAAGAAATTACATATGTATATACCTTGTCCCTTCTCCGCTTAATGAACAAATTCTAATCAATGCTCATAGTTATAAGCACCAAAACATACAAAGTACATGACTGTTAGTATGTTCAGATAACTTTGTAACTGTGGATAATTCAATCCTTTCACCCTTGAGTTTTTGAAGTGCTCACCCATCTTTGAACTTGGGCACATCAACTGTTGCAAACGGGTATGTAAGTCGAAATCAAAAAACAGAATGGCAAACAGTGTAGATGCTGATGAGACGGCTCGTCACGAGCCGTATCATGTGGATCTACACTGCTTGCATAGGTTTCTGTTTTGGTATATCGAGCTGCAAGGGTTTAGAATTTGTATTTAACTACACACCCGATCTACATCCATCTTGCGACACGTAACATCGTGCTTCCAAGGCTATTCTAATGTGCACCGGAAATCTTGGTGCAAACAAACAAAAATATCCTCTAGACGTTTGCTGTCCAGAGCTTTTGCCAAAGACATTTGTGTAGACATTTGACACCATACTGCGCCGTTTAAGACTGTCCACCCTCTTCCGTATCATATCCACTTGTAGCGTTCAACGGTATTTGTTCAGGAAGAGACTGATTCTTGTTCCCACTTCGGAAGACACCATTCCCAGATGACACTGGAGGGGTGTAGTCTCGACTGCCACGTGTCCAAGCCACGGAAGTCTTCGTGTATTTTGTACTTAGTGATCGGGCGTCATTAAACCGTAATAGCCTTTTCTTCAAAACACCTTTGACCTGAAATGATATTAAATCTATTTAAGCCTATCGTCTTATAAACGGGACATTTGCAAACAGTGTAGATCCAGATCAGACGCCACAGAAGCGGCGTCTGATCAGGGTCTACACGGTTTGCTTCAAATATGGAAATTTCTATAAAATATGGTAGTAATGTATGGACTTGTCCAACTTGGTTAGATAGGTAGGATATTTATTCTTTTGCTGTGAATATCATAAATATTTCCATCGAGCGTTTTTTTCATTAGTGCGAAGCACAAGTGAAAATTTGAATGTTTACATTGCACGAAATGAGAGTGTTTATGGTATTCACTGAAAAAGACTAAATTTTCTTTTTATTTTATTGTTTACACGCCAATTCGCGCTTCTGGCGTCATGACTAGCATCACCAACTAAAACCTGAACGTCACATGTGAAGCGCTGGAGAGACAGAAACAAAAGTTTCGACAAATAAAAACATTCCTGTAACCAAAATGTTTCTTACTTTCTAACAAAAAAAAAAAAAAAAAAAAACTTTGATAGTTTCGCTCAGAAACAGTGAAGCTAGAAGAGTTAAAAAAGTCGAAGTGGGCATCTATTAGGAAAACAATGAAGACAACCGAAGACAAGCGAAGTAATCCGAAACGAGTAGTGAACAATTAAATCATATCAGTTACTATTGAAATGATAGTTCACTAGTGATTAATACCACTTTAATTTTCACCAGATATACATTGATTTCACCGCTAACAATAAAATGAAAGAGTCCATTCGGCATAAATGGGTTCAGGTTTGCGAAAGGGGACTGGATACACGTGGCAGATGTTCCACTAATTTTTGTGACATTCAGTGTGCTTTCCGTCAACATCTGTGACTTCCTGCCTGTTTTCCTTCAAAACAACCCCTTTCTGAACAAACTGTTGGTCAACACTAAAAGGAAATAATTTGCTCCTACGGACCAGAGCAAATACATTTTGAGTAAGCCCCTTTGCAGAGAAGGAAATCGAAAATATTTTAGACAGCTGCCTCCAATAAAATGTATAAATTTGCCATAAAGATGATTCGTAACAAAGGGAAGTGTTTCTTATCTTATATGCTACCAATATTGTGACGAAGAATGCTTAGATCAGCCTGCGCTTTGGCGCATTGATCAGAGCCTTTGTTGTCTAGTTACATAATTATGAAATGTTATAGAATTTGATAGGAAGAGACGACACTGAATGGACGACACAAATGAAACTTCGCGGAATGCGGTGGATAGTTGGTACCTTCCTACATGTCATTAGGTACGTTCACTTACATTTCGACTCGTATACTGATAGACAGGCAATGAGGAGCAATACCGCGTTTTGTAAAAAAAAAGTCCCACCGGGCACACAGCGTTGAAACAACGTCGATTAAACGTTGATTGTAACGTCGACATTAAATTAACCTTGAATCGATGTTAATTCAATGCTGTGTGCCTGATGGGGTATATGCAACAATACGTCAGTCATACGTGAACCTACTCGTACTTTCAAATTCTCACACCGCGCCCTCACCCCAGATGCCACTTGTAATATATTCAGTGGTGAAATGAGGTGGTGCCTGAATTCTGAAGAAATGTAACAATTCTACTCGTAGTGGCTGTGTTTGAAGCGTCAGAGATAATTTTACATCGATGATTCGGAACAATTAAAAAAAAAAAAGTCACTTGATGCAAAAACGGAGGGCATCCGACAGGCATGTTCGCTGAGTAGATTTTAAAGGAATTAACCTTGAGAGCAATGAACAATTTGATCAGGAACTACACTGTTTTTATTACACCTCCACAGTTTAGACCCCTCTCCAGGCAGCCAAATGATTTGGTTCTCATTGTCGTATAAATACAATACAAGTATACCCAGTGGACACACAACGTTGAAAAAAAAAAAACATCGATTTAACGTTGATAAATGCATTGACGTTGAATCAGCGTTGAATCGACGTTGTTGCAACGTTATGTGCCTGCTGGGTATGTGCCTGAATAGAATGGATCTATTTCCTAAAAACTGATAGTTCGAAACAGAGCCGAAACGTCATTAAAACATATCTTGGAACATCTGCACCCGGAGAAGATATAGATCAGACTGTGCGCTCACGCAGCCTGATCCGAATCTTTACTGTGAGCATTTTGGATAGTTCATGATACAAAGTTCTAATCATGCGGACACAGATGACTCTGATCAGCAGACTTGAGTCTCCGATGGGTGCACATGTCCGTAGGTATGTTTTGTCAAGTCACGATTCATATTCCTTCATACTATTTACCTCTCCGTTAAGGAAACAGTAGAAGACAGCCACAAAGAAGCCCTGAAAAAAAAAAATCTGATGAAGTACAACAAGAACTTACCATGAGGTTATAAACCCTTTTTCATGCTCAACTCGGCTGAGCATGATTTTTTCTCTGCTGATAATATTTACCATATTAATTAACAGAGAATTTTTCATGCCCAGCTATGTTAGCAAGAAAGAATTTACAATTTTTAGTAATTTGAGATTTATAAGCAGGACAAATTTCAAGCTGAGTTGAGCATGTAAAAAAGTTTTATAACCTCAGGGCCTAGTATTGGTAAAATAGGGTTATCCTTTTCAACAGGACATTCTCTTATAATATGTTGGGGAAACGTTTGAATCAAACTGATGCATACCATTTATGCACTACCACATGTCGCAGATCTGCTTCTGTTTTATCACGAAAAAGACCTGATGGTGCCAATGTGACTGATTAATTTATTTTAAAATCTCTATATTTAGAGTTGGTACGAAATATCGGGAATGATTACTTTGATCAAAAGGTAGGTAGATTGTATCTAAAGGAATTCGCCCAGGTCAAGGGAAAAGTATTTGCCCATTCGTGTGGCTAGTTCTCGTCACTATTAATATTTATACATTATTGTATCAAGTATCTAATATGGTATACGACTTACATCAATTTTCACACTTTTTACATTTGTTGACCTAGCCTTAACCTTGAGCAATAACCAATGGAATTTCTCAGTGATTTTGCATTGGATTGAATGGAAAAGATAAGTGGACAAAGACGAGGGTCGCTTGCATATTTTGAGAGAGTAAAACAAATCCATGTAACGCAAAAAAAAAATGAATTATGCAAACCGTTGGCAAAATCTTTCCTGCATCAGTCTGTTTGCAAAATATAATCAAAATATTCTAACTGTTTAGAAGTTAGTGCCATTTTCGCTTACTAGAACTGGACGGACACACTCCGAAAGTCGGCCGGCTGAGTTTTCTGCGGATCGTGTAATTTAAATAAACATGAAATATCTCCTAATACAAGGCCGATATTGTAAGGGAACATGTAGATTAACATTATATGCTCTTGTTAGTTTCATGATCAGCTATGTACCACTAGCTATAAATGAATAAATGCGGTTTTATACTGCAATCAAGATGAATTTAAGGTTTAAATATAATGAAAGACATTGTGGCCCTCGGGACTAAATCAATAAACCAATATAAGCTCTCCTACTGTAGAGTAACCAGCTATAGCAGACACGCTTATAAATCGACCTGATATCAAGAACTGAACATTCCAAACTATTTGTAGACATAAAGCATCATCTAAGCGGTTACAGTGATATATACGGAATCATTCAAAAATGAACAATTGAATTAGGTAGCTCCCGGGAGCTTCCTCGATGACGGTCGGCATATGAGTCCTATCCGATACATTTTATTTTCCTGTGATAGAACATGTTTTATAGCTAGATATTATATAAACCTGAGAGTGATTATTAATGGTCTCCATACGCACCTGTAGCGACTGAAGGATAGCATTTATATAATTAAATACTATATGAACCTGCGGTTGGTCACTTGGAGGAACAATAAACAACACATAGGTGATACCCAAGAGAGGAAACAGAATCACGGTCGCCTTCACAGCTTTTCTGAAAACAAAATAAAAATATGAGTCGAGTCGTGCAAATAGTAGCATTTGAGCAGTTTATTCAGGACATTATTAGTTCGATTACAGAGTCATCGGATATTGCATGTATTTAAAACTAGTCCTCTGAGAAATTGGGGGAGCGCAGGCTGAGCTGAACCTTGTTATAACATCTGGTTAACTATCCATTCTTGCTTAATGCGGGTTAGTTGTTGCAATGCAATTGTCTTCGTTTGGTTCATGTAAACAGACATTTTTTCATTAATATAAAAAGGAATAATGCGCGTTCATGGGAGACAACTATGTCCCATTTGTTTTTGCTTTCGTGTGATAACGTCAGCGATCATTCCGTTTCTTCACAAATACGTTCTTATTTCAAAAGAGACTTGGTGTAAAGCAAAGCAAAGAGGATGTCACAAACAGTTGGCTTTATTGTAACAAATTGCGGACCATTAAGAAAACATGCCTATATAATGTTGACCCCCTTAAACCCCTTTTTTATATAGTAAAACTGGGGTTTACTGGGGTAAACATTATTGTTCTTATTTCTGCTCAAAAACTTAGATTGTGGGTACTCGTTAGAACCGCCTCGCCAAGGCGGTTCTAGCGAGTATCCACAATCTATGTTTTGAGCAGAAATATGAAAAATATCCGAATTTTTATCTGAAATGTTTCATTTTTTGGTGGTAAGACTTGCAGTATATTTGAACAGGCTTGTTTTCGAATTGACTCTACCAAGTCATTTGATTCCGCTTAAACGGCCATGCACATTACAATGGCATATGTTATGCCCTAAAATGGTCAATGCGGTTTCTTAGATTTTGTAGGTTTATCTCTTTCAACCATGTGTCAGTTTTATCGGACCGACGTTATTAATGGTGCATGCATTTGTATAGTCGTGCATAAATCTTTAAAGCGTATATATAGCCACCGCAGTTGTTATCTACTTCATACGCGACCGAATGCACAAAAAAAGGTAAGAGAAAAGCCCAGGGAGTGCCACAGTCACAATAAAAAGGTAAGAGAAAAGTCAATGGAGTGCCACAATCTCAAACCGCAGCCCTTCCCAGACCCCAAAAGGAAAAGGAAACCGACAAATCCAAACAAGCACAAATCGAACAAACATACGAAAAGCACTAAGATTAGCTCTCTATTCCCCAAGCGATGTAATCGCAATACTAAAAGGACTGAAAAACACAAGAACAAATTGACACACGGAAAGACATACAACAAATCGCCTCGTAGAATAAAACACAAAGCAACAAAGAGTAAGACTAACACCGGGACCACCGCCTTAGAACGGTCAGTAGAGTAAACCACCTGAGGGTTTAAAGCACTTTTACAGCTAGTTGTTGTCCTGTTCTATTAAAGTATGAATAATTTCTCACTTTGTGTCTCATACTACTTTATGCAGTTGACATTTGATACGTTTTGAATACAGAGGTCCTTAGCATATTCAGGTAAGAATATAATGCAAAGATATACTAAATAGGAATAAATTCACTTTCATTGAGCAAAGTAAAATTAAGAGCTCAGGAACTGATACAATAAGACCCACATCAAGCCTCCAACACCCAAGGAAAAGACAGACAAATACAATAAGGCAGCCACAAAATGAACAGATAGCAAGCGGAATTGGCAACTCTTTCCCCAAAAAGTTGGAACTCTGTTACCCAAACTTAACAGAATATACTCTGTCATAACTTTGCCCCTTCAGGAAAGAGGTTTGTTTTATGTCCTACCATGTGTTATTTTGTTCTTGTATTTTTCAGTCCTTTTAGCATTGCGATTACCTCGCTTGGGGAAGAGACAGCTAATCTTAGTGCTTTTCATACGTTTGTTCGATTTGTGCTTGTTTGGTTGTGTCGGTATCCTCTTCCTCTTGGTGTCTAGGAAGGGCTGTGGTTTGTAATTGTGGCACTCTCTGGACTTTTCTCTTACCTGTTTTATTTGGCTCTAAAAGAAAACAACTGGCTCAATCTTGGAGCAAATCTACTCCATTTATAGTATATGAATTTTCAGTATAAACTTTGTGTGCAAGAGAACAAACAGGAAGCCATAAGCGTTAATAATGGCGGACAGTATATCAAGTGTAACCAGTCCACATGAAGAGAGAAACCTTCTAAGCTGAAAAGTATTTCCTGCATTCATAGAAGTAGACCTCTCCAGGAAACAACAATGATTCCCTTGTACAGAAATATTTTTAAATAACGGGGTTCCGCTAAAAGCTAATGGGATTTAATAATTTTCGTTAAGAAACAGTTCACTTTGAGACGGAGGTTGATATGTGCAAGTCAGAATTACCCCCCCCCCCCCACCCCGCCCGCCACACCTTTGAACAATTATTATTTACCTGTATTGCCGTGTTTCTAACGTATGAGATGCTCTGAGTTTAGTGATAAGTACCCAAACAATAGTCGACAGAAATATTATATTTGCCTGAAAGAGAATTATATAAAACATAGAAACAAAAAAAAATGCACAAATTGAACAATACATTTTAAGTTATCGCATTGCTATTTTACATCACGAAAACATGCCTATATAATTTTGACCCCCTTAAACCCCACTTTTATATAGTAAAACTGGGGTTTACAGGGGTATACATTATTTTTCTTATTTCTGCTCAAAAACATAAATTGTGGGTACTCGTTAGAACCGCCTTGCCGAGGCGGTTCTAACGAGTACCCACAATCTATGTTTTGAGCAGAAATATGGAAAATATCAGAATCTTTATCCGAAAACTTTCAGGTTATTTCGTGGTAAAATTATAAATATATTTAAATAGGCGTATTTTCGTAATGAAAGGGAATTGATACACTTTAAGAGGAGGTAACTCTGTCCAAATATTTTTGTCTTAAAAAGCTACTTTTGGGGCCAAATTTACTTATTTTAGAATACACCACAAGTATATTTGTGTGCAGGGAAACAAACGTGTAGTGTTGAAATAAAAGTAAAAAAGGATTGCCTTTGGAAACAAAGTCACAAAATCCCGAGAGTCGGAGACGCGGTTTGATTGGGTATCTTCATATGCAACAATGTAGTTTGCGAGGCTGCATACGGCCGATAGCGCCTGCTTAAACAATATTCGATTTTCAAAATAACCAGGATGGGCTCAATGATCCCAAAGGAAATAAAATATAACCTGTACTACGAGTGATGATGTACGGGAAGACTTTTTACGGCCGCCACACGGCTCAACACTAGCTACAGTAGAGAAATATAAAAGTCTGATTGTTGAAAGCAGCCTGTCTTTTGATGAATGGCGGATAATCCATGAAATGTAACCATTCATTTTAAGGAGTACTTACAGTTTCAGCATTTTGACTAGACGAATGGGAAAATAACATATTTTGAATAATAGATCAAGAAATCAGATGTAGGTGCTACACGCATGAAACATAGCAATGCGACGCATGAAGTCTGAAGGCTTTAGTACAAGGCGAAACCAGTAAGACGGGCGTCGAATCGTACGACGAAAATGTACTCATAAGGTTCTAGGTTGTCTCAAGGTAATTACGTTAGCCATTTGCAGATATCATACAAACAGATGAGTTGCAAAGTGGAAACGTTACTTGTCTGACATATGAGCCTAATGAAAAATCCAAGCAGCCAAAGCATCCACACGGGCTGGTCATTCACCAGAAACTTTGCCTCCATGGCTATCCAAAATACGTCCATTGACAATTCTGATCATACTGCGCGAATGTACAAGCTGATCTGAATCTTTGCTTGGTGCACCTTCCGAAGGTACGTTTTCTGACGCTGCACATTCTCTCTTAAGCATTTGGTTTAGACACAATTAAACTGTAACCACTTTAACTACAATCGACTCTCATTATCTAGAAATCCAAGGGACTCTCTGAAAGACTTCTAACTTTAGGGGTCAAATTACATATTCATTTATGAAATGAAGTTGTTCGATTTATTGTTTCTGTTTGTCGAGGTATTAATATCTCGATTTATTTAAAATATTTCGGAAAAGAGGAGAAAATGCTCCTTGCTGTTGTTAGATTTCGATGTCAGAACACGGACCAGGCTTTCAGTTCGAGATAAGCGGTTATTGGAGCCAAGCGAAGTCGAGGTAACGAGATAACGAGACATTAGCTGCATACAGCATTGCTACAAAATTCCTAATATTTCTATCTTTTCTCATGTCTCTGTGCACCTTCCAGTTAGTTTAGAACAAATTAATTCGCTACATGTACTCATAATTTTACGCATGTTGTCACAAGATGATAAACACTTAAGGGGTATCCAAATATTATATTAAAAGTAAACTAGTGAACTCAGGAACTGAAACAACCAGCTCCATATCAAGCAGCCAACACCAAAGGGAAATTCAGACAATACAATTAAGCAACCACAAAATGAACTGATGGCAAGCAGAGTTGGCAACTCTTTCCCAAAAAGGTGGCAACACTGTTACCAAAACTAAAACTTATATTATTGTTAACAGAAATATGGAGAGTGAAACAGTACTTAACAATTAGCAAAATGTTATCCAATGACAGTAATGTCAATGTAAATTACAATTGTTTGTCATTTGCGTTTCTATCATGTGTTTTGTCCTTTAAAAATTGGTCTCAAATAGCGTTTCAAACTTCTAAAAAATGTACATTACTTTTTCTAATGCGCACATTCTTATCAATTTTATTGAAGTTTAAAAGACTTTACTGTCAATTTTAATGGCTTGAACACCTTTGGGACCATGAAAATCTGTTAAAGACATGCGTAGTTGAGCCCCTGACGGATAGTCATACTGTAGCGAAAGGTCAGTAGGCAAATGGGGATAATTTAGGGAGTCTTTTCGAGTTTCTATAAAATATGCGTATGCTTAGTGTACTCATTAGAATCTTTGCGATGAGTTCGACCTATTTCCAATGCGTACACACAACACATATTTTCATGAAACAAAAAGACAATGTCTCTTTAATGTTTGTTTTCCTGAGCTATCAGAAAAATTTCTCTGGTATTCAAAAACAAGTTCGAATCAGCCACGATAACTGAGATATCGGTGGTCGAGTCGTTGAAGTTCCACTGTATTAACAAACTACTGTCTGTTTTCATGCAATAACATAGTGTCTTTAAATATTATGTAATACAATGAACATGTACTTACAAATAACACGAATAGAATTGGTGTAATATAGATATAGTCGTACACAGCACCGTCGTTTGCCTCGGGAGAATCTGGCATCCAAGGACTGAAAGATAGAAGTTTGTAAAATATAGTGAGAAAAAAAAAAAAAAAAAAAAAGAGCCACTCAAAGAGAAAAAAAAGTGTGTTTTAGGACACATGTATGTTGTTCAGACCCCGAGGTCATCAAACGTTTTTCATGCTCAACTGAGCATGAAATTTTTCATGCTAATAAATCTCGAATTACTAACAATTGCAAATTATTTCTTGCTAAACATAGCTGAGCATGAAAATTTCTCTGCTAATAAATATGAAAATGCTGTTGGCATTTTCATATTTATTAGCAGAGAAAATTTCATGCTCAGCGGAGTTGAGCATGAAAAACGTTTTATAACATCGGGGCCAGATCTTGATCAGCTAAAAAGGGCACGGCTTGAAAAAAGTCTTACTCTCTGTCATAGTTTGTTTGGTTATCCTTTTGCTGTCATTGTTAGGCTTTTTGTCTGTGTTGTTGGTTCTTTCTGTACATCTTCGATACTATGTGCGCTATACGTCCATGTAAATACCATTACCTAATAAAATTGTAAGCAGACAGTGAAGGGCTTTATCAGACCATGCGGATGCGCACTCGTGTTTGCCTTCGCAGTCTTTATATGCCTAAAACACCATTTTCAAATGTCGTAGCTCACACATATGGCTTATAAATGTGCATACACTTTTTCCGAGCGTTTGTTTCAAATTTGCAGTTACTGCTTGGTTACAATGTACATATTTACTTACACTTTTTTAACGCGTTTTTTATATAGAATATTACAGTACTGTTTATCCTAAGTCATTCGACCATATATGACTGATCAATCAGTGTAGACCAAGATCTATGTTCAGCTCATAGGAGGCAGTTACATCAGGGTCTACAGTGTTTTTTATTCCGTTAACTGATCATCAGTAAACATACCCACGGAGACTGCATGCACTGACAGACATAATGGGCCTAGCCAAGCGAAAATGTGTCTCCTAGTATGCGTAACATGCACACTATAACCACATTCATCTCACGCATGCGCAAAATCTCACCTGGGTATTTTCTCTCCATTAATACATTTAATAATGTCCGTCCAATGACTCCGGAATAGCGGACAGCGAAGGCCCTGATCAGACTGCGCGGATGCGCAGGCTGATCTTGCCCTTCGCTGTCCGCATATGCCCGAATACATTTTTTTGCATGGCGCGATCTAAATGTTTTCACAAGGTATACAACATTTTTGACTTCCTGTTTATTTTTCGTCACATCACGAAAAGACCCTTCTGAAAAACTTTCCTCCTTCCTAAGTGTGGGTAATGTTGTGCTTTTTTTGAGCAGACACCTTTTCAGAAGCGGGAGGGCAAAACAATTTTGATAGAGTTGACTGCCATGAAACACGCTTACAAATGGAAAAAAACAATATAATCTCAGGTAAAACTGATACAAATGTTACATAGGTTACGAATGTGTTCTAACAGTTGTCTGTGGCCTTTACAACTGCAATAGTTGAAATTAATTTAAAATGGAAAACGAAAGTTATTTTCTTTTTAATTTATACGATGTGTTTTGCAGTAGCCGCAGTTTGCTGAAAGCATATCTGTTAAAATTAATTTCCGTCACATCCAGCGTGTTCTGCAGTTGCAGATATTAATTCGGCTGTTCGTGGTTCTATTACAACATGCAGTGTAAACAAATCCACTCTTAATGGTTTGAATTAATCTGTAACAAGATTTCGATATGCCTAGGGACTCAGTGGTTTAATGCATCATTTGATCTTTAACATCAGAAAGATGATTCGGATATGTGAAACCAGTATAGATTCAGATCAGCCTGTGTATTTTCGCAGTCTGATCAAAATCTTCACTGGACGCATATTTGGATAGCCAAGGATGCAGACTGTTTTTACGCGAAGAACAAATACTCTGATCAGACTGCGAATGCTGATTTGAGACTTAGTTAAGCACACGTTTTCTGGCGTTTTGGCTTATGCTAAGCAGAAGCGCTAGTATAATAGACTGACCTTGACTTTGGTCCAGTTACCATTACAATAATCCATGTTATGATGAAAAGTGCAGGGAATACTGAAAAAAAGAAGTGCAGAATACAGAACATCATTTATAGTTCTGGAAAAAATGATATATAGAATTGTTCAGTACTGTTTGATTAAAAGCAGCGCCTTAGCCTGTTCCTGTTATTGAGCCAGCAATATTAAGACCTGCATAAACATACAATAAGACCTGCGTAACCAGCAAAGTATCAGATCAGCCTGTATATCCACCCAGTATGGCAAGGGTGCTCATTTTCCGTCTTAGAATAGCCTGGAGGCTGTAGAAGGCATATGCAATCAGCGAAGACTCTGATCAGAATACGCGGATGCGCAGGCTGATCTGAGTTTCGCTAGTCGCACAAGTCCGATAATAGGTTTTGTCGTGCACTGGCTTAATTATTTGACCGAATGTTAGACAAAAACTCATATATGATATGCAGAGAACAAATCTATAAATAAAGCCGCGCATGCGCGAATCAGGATTCCCAATTGTGAAGTCTGAGCAGAGGTTTCCCAGCTAACTGAATATATCGATAGATTATAACACAGTAGCTAAATTCACAACATGAAATATCTCGCAATGTACAATGCATCTGGGCATGTATGTGCGATAATGAACTCGCTCATATTCGAACATTATCACATCGTACATGCACAAGAATCATGGTATAACTAAGACCTATTCGCATGTTACTTTGCTGAGCTATTCAAATAGGCATATTATATTGGGAGTAACCAACGGTATTTGAGTGATATGAAAGAACATTTCGTGAGGGAGTGCGGTAATTCGCCAAAATCGATTTTCGAAGGAAAGAGCATTCTACCAAATCGTCCACGCTTCGTGACCTTTTCTTTCGTAACACGAACACACACTGTTTATTATTCTGCTCATGCTGCAGTATCCTATTAAAAGTGTTATTGCACTGGTTTCTTGAAATCGTAAAAAATTATTTAACCACAAACCGTCAGAAAACGGCTGTATTCGACATCACGTTCATAACATAACTGCCTTTTCGGTATGGACAGACGTTGTAAAAATGAAAACAATTTTGAAAACAGTTTCGTAGTTTAACATAAGTAATTAATTACTCATGTCGTATCATCTACTTAACAGTGTTCTCACTATTGTAACACCTGTGACAAACGAATGTTTTGTTACAGTTTTAGAAATGAAAATAGGTTCTAAAACAGTTTTTTTTTATCAGATAACTACAATGTGTAGGAGGCGCACTATACAGATACATACAATAATATCAAACTAAATAAAGTAACAGACCTATAAAATAGTATGTAGAATATTATTTTATAAAAACAGAATACTATAAATGAAACCTTTTAGTACATCTCTCTGGATAGAACATACTACAGTTTGAAACGTTAACAAAATAAAACATCAAACACACACCTAAGATAGGTATGCATAATGCTACAGATGCAAATAGTATAAGCCCAGATCAGTACGCGCATTCGAGCATACCCATCAGGTCATCATGGCCTTCATTGCCCGCTTGTCTAATCACTGGCTATTGTGGTTAAACTGCCAAACAGAGACTGTCCTGATCAGACTACTCTGGCCCGAAGTTATAAACTTTTTTTCATTCTCAACTTAGCTGAGCATGAAATTAGTCCTGCTTACAAATGTCAATTTTCTAACAATTGCAAAAACTTTTTTTTGTTAAACATAGCTGAGCATGAAAATTACTCTGCTAATAAATATGAAAATGCCAACTATTGTTGGCATTTTCATATTTATTAGTAGAGAAAATTTCATGCTTGGCATTTTCATAGTTATTAGTAAAGAAAATTTCATACTCAGCTGAGTTGAGCATGAAAAAAAATTATAACCTCTGGCCCAGGGCAATGTACGTACCCCATCCAATCACAAAAAGATATCTGAGTTTAATTTTGTCAGCAGAGTAAGTCCATACAATGATCACATGAAGATATAGACCTTCCACAAACATCCAGAAGAAATTGGTTCCTTGTGAGTAGTTAAACAGAGCCACCTCCACCTTTATCAACCACTGAAAAATAACATGAACACATTTCTACAGCGATACCACGTTTAAATTAAATTTGAAAGAACTAAACCCCTTGCGCCATTTTTGTCCACGTTGACACTTGCGACGATGTGAGTATTAACTATTGTTTACTGCACGACTATGAGGAATAGGGGATGCTGACTTTTGATTGTAATTTTGAGCTACAACGGACTTAATGGCGAGGATTTGATCGAGATAAATCTAGTTTATGTTTCGCCCCTCTCAGGTACCCTTCAAAGCAGTTGTATCTGCTGAACGTTCAAAGACGGTTCCATTATTGCAGTTCGTCTTTATGCGTTGGTAGTTGCAACTAATCCGTTGCGTTTTGTCAGTGTTCCTTCCTCAGCTATTCTTCATTTGGTGGCTCTTCGTGCTTGTGGTCTTTTAAGGGTAACATATATGCCATGCTATGAAAAAACTTTCAAACGGGAGTCTCTTCATAACTGGCTGGTAAATAAAACACAGTTTGAATCTGATAAGATTCCGTTGATTTAAGAAAACACAACTCTCTCTCTCTCTGCGGATTTATATAAATTTGTGTGTGTGTGTGTGTGTGTGTGTGTGTGTGTGTGTGTGTGTGTGTGTGTCTAATGAATTGAACTTAAAATATTAATAAAATGTTTTATGAACATTACGTATGATATGAAGTACCCAAATAAGATTCATCCAAACAAAGCAAATGCTTCTGGTCTAAAGTTCCATTTCCAGTGAAAATAATTACACATTAAGTGTTTCATGACTGTGATGTTTTATGTGTACTTGTAGGTCTTGCATGTTTATGGAATGCGTCAGCATGTTCGTGATGCTGATCCTGGCCTGCACATTAATCGAGCATGGCAAAACTAAATCGTAGAAAGACCGGAAGGAAGCACGAACCAATGGGAGGTGTCTTGGAACAGACACCAGTAAAAGCGTAAATGTAAGCTCGCCTTAACTGTTTTGTCCATGTTTACCCCTTTCCCCATGGAGTATTCTTATACACATATTCAAAGACCTATGTCACATGGCATCCTTCTCAGCAGGCACACAACATCAAAATGACGTCGTATCAACGTCGATGTGACGTGATCACGTCGCATCGACGTTGATACGACGTCATTTTAACGTTGTGTGACCACTGGGTTATACTTTTAGTATTTGCTACAATGTCGTTATCCGCACAACTTGGTCTAAAACATGCGTTTTGGCTATAATTTATGTATGATTAAATATGTGTGTAATAATACGTGTGTAATAATATGTGTGTAATAATGAGGCAGCATATGAGCCGCAACGTGAGAAAATGTTCCATCGGACATGTGCACCCAGCGAAGATTCAGACAAGCCCGCGCATTCGTAATCTGATTACATTACGAAAACATGCCTATTCAAATAATACTGAAAGTTTTACCACCAAAACTAAAAAAATTTCAGAAAAAAAATCTGATATTCTTCATATGCCTGCTCAAAATATTGATTGTATGTATTCGTTAGAACCGCCTCGTCGAGGCGGTTCTAACGCGTACCTACAATCTATGTTTTTAAGCTGAAATAAGAAACATAATGTATGCCCCAGTAAACTCCAGTTTTACTATATAGAAGTGGGTTTTAAGGGGGTTATAAATATATAGGTATGTTTTCGTGATGAGAATCTTCACTGAGCGCTTAGAGAATAGGCAAAGATACACAGTCTCTTCATGAGGACAACGAATAACCTGATTAGACTGTGCGGATGTGAAGGCTGATTTGCGCAATATTTGGGCTTATTTGTCAGACGACACGGTTTCTGACGTTGCAACATATACATGTATATTATACAGCGCAGCGCCACCTTTTGTGCTTTTTAACCCATTGTAGTCTGGAGACCCCTAAAAGGGTAAGTGACAAACAGTGGTGACCCATATCAAACGCCGCATTCTGCGGCGTCTGATATGGATCACCACTGTTTGCAAATAGCTCGACGATTTTTCTCTCCGAATTTCTAAATCATATAGCCTGACATACCTAAAATCGAAATTAGAATCTTACAGTATATAGTGTGAGGGTGTTCATTCAGTCTACAATGGGATATAGTTTTTAGCAAAGTGCTTGATTTTGAAGCCAGCAAACCGTCTGTATCGCCGAAATATATATTGCATTATAAATTCGTAACACAGAGATTGACAATAAACGTTATGTTTACTGGTAATCAAATCTAAGTCATGAAGGAGCGGCGCAGTTGTTAAATTGTGTACGTTTGTTCTGTGGAAGTACAGACAGCAATTTGCCAAACTGTGGTATTTCCTGCTTCGTGAAATAATCACAATTATTGAAATAAACCAAGCCAGGAGAAAAGGTTTGATAAAAATATATTGCGTATTTACCCCAAATTTATGGGCACATTATGTCTTTGCAGTACTTCTCTTAAATACCCAACTACATTTGACTAACTGTCGAGGCTTCTGAAAAAAAGTTGGTTGAGTGGTAAGCAATGTAGAGTCTGATCAGACACCGCGTTCTTTGACGAGTGATCTGGGTCTACACTGTTTGCTAAGGCATGTTACACTAATAGGGTTATTACTGTACGAAAAGTAAAGGTTCAAATCAGACAGTGAAACTTTAGTAGCCAACAAGATAACATTCTTAGCCTCTGGCTCCAGTTACCTTAATGGAATTTAATAACACTGTCGAAATATGGACATTTTATTCTAAATAGTTCAGCAAAACGCCAGTGCCTATAGCCAACAAACGGACTATATATTGATTGATGCTCTTGAAAGCCATACATCATAGGTACCAGATTTTAAATGGCAGTGTGCTCTTCAGAAGTCTATAATCTCATCCTGGTTGGTGTTAGACATTTTGATACTACACACCATTACGAAAACATACCTGAGTATCAGAGTAGGAATGAGTTCTGAAAAAAAATGATTTCTCACAATGATTTCGTATTAAGAATTACGTTTCGCTTCCCTTTCATGAAAACTTGTATTGTTCCTGAAATGTTTGTTTGTTTGTGTTGAGGTTTTACGGCCCAGTCAACCCAATGGGGTCATGTCGAGCGCGGTCAGTTTACCTAACCACACGTTTACTGGGCAGGATTGGTCCTCTAAACGTTTCACCAGTATTGTGCACATTCTTTCACCAGAAACTGACAACTGCCTCCTGAATTGTACAAACATGTTTTTTTTTTTTTTGTTGTTGTTTTTGTTTTTATCATATGACGTCGCGTCCGGCAGAGTCACGGGTGCAACAGAGAGAACTGGAACAACGATGGGCTTGTCTGCCGTGGCTGATTCAAAATCATTTTTGAGTCCCTTGAAAATTCGTTTGATAGTCCAAGAAAAATCATTACGAAAACACGCCTTTTCAAATATGTAGAAAATTTCACCTCCAAAAAACTGAAAATTATTAGATAAAAATTCTGATATTTTTTTATATTTCTGCTCAAAACATAGATTATGGATACTCGTTAGAACCGCCTCGGCGAGGCGGTTCTAACGAGTACACAATCTATGTTTTTTGAGCCGAAATAAGAAAAATAATGTATACCCCTGGAAACCCCAGTTTTACTATACATTGTATAAAGGTGGGGTTTATGGGGGTCAAAATTATAGAGGCGTGTTTTCGTGATGATTTAGGGATATTTAAGGGAATTTTTTTTTTTCATTATGAAAATGGATGTTTTGTGTATTCATTAGAATCGTCTCATCGAGTCTATTCTAGTGAGTACACTTAACATACTGTTATTTTATAGAGGATCGAAAATACATCCCCAAATATTATCCCAATATGCCTTCTATCGGCGGTATGATTAAACCTCAGTGGCTCTTCTATCCATGCCTAGCACATATTTCCATGGTCCCAAAGACTGATATTCGAGCTACTGAAATTCGTATGTATATGCTGCTGAGATATAAACCAGAAATATCAACATAAAATGAACTCTTATTCCACTGATTTCTTTTTGTATTATTAAGGAAAACATAATCACGATATTTTATATTTCTTGGATAAGACAGGAAGAAATTAGTAGAATAATGTGACATTCTATCCTGATTAACCTATATGGAATCAAATTTAGAATGTCTTATTTATATCATAATTTGTAAATGCATTTAGGTAGCGCATGCCCCACGCGGAACCATAATTAAGCAGAAGACAGAATTTCCGTGTGCTGTGTAACTACAGTCGACTCTCGTTATCTCGAATTTCAAGGGACTCTCTGAAATACTTCGAGATATCCGTAGTTCGACATATCAGGTTTGCAGAATTGAGGAAAAAATAATTTGATTAACCACATTTAACAAACTGATAGGTAATTGGACTTTTGAAGTTAGAGATATATTGAAAATATTGTGGAAAAGAGGAGAAATTGCTCCTTAGGAGCAATTTCTCCTCTTTTCTACAATATTTTCCATCTGTTCTTAGGTTTTCATGTATAGGCAGGGACCAGATTTTCACTTCGAGATAAGCGGTTATTCGAGATAAGCGAGGTCGAGATAACGAGAGTCAACTGTAGTTGTTTAACTCTATTATCATCAGTGGCTCGAACTACCTATATCTCGAACATTATTATTTATGGCGCCATGTCAGGTAGCAAATAACGATCATTTAGGGAAATATTTTCAATTTTCTACACAATAATTGTGTGTTGAGTGTACTCATTAGAATCGCCTCGATGAGGCGATTCTTATGAATACATACAACATACAATTTCATGATAGAATAAGAAAAGTTTCCTAAATATTTGTTTTCTTGAGCTATCGGAAGCTATCGGAAGAATTTCGTTCGAGTAAGCCATTGTAAACGAGCCATCAGTGTTCGAGCTATTGAGGTTTGACTGTATTAAGAAATTCTAGAGCGTCTTCGTTAACAAGGCCTCCGTTAGTACTGTTTTACCGTTAGTTTTATCACGAAGACACGTCTATATAGTTTTGACCCCCCTTAAACCCCACTTTTATACAGTAAAACTGGGGATTAATTTTCGTATTTCTTCTCAAAACCATAAATTGTGGGTATTCGTTAAAACCGCCTCGCCGAGGCTGTTCTAACAAGTAACCACAATTTATGTCTTCAGCAAAAACTTGACAATTACCAGATTTTTTTATACAGTAAAACTGGAGATTAATTTTTGTATTTCTGCTCAAAAACATAGATTGTGGACATTCGTTAAAACCGCCTCGCCGAGGCGGTTCTAACACGTAACCACAGTTTATGTCTTCAGCAAAAATATGAAAACTACAAGAATTTTTCATCTCAAAGTTTTCATTTTTTGGTGGTAAAATTATCAATATATTTAAATAGGCGTGTTTTCGTAATGTGTATTGTAAGTGCAGTAGTTTTGCTCATAAAACAAAAATCTAGAAGGTTGCTTTGTATGCAAATATCTTACACAAAAAATTGAAAATTTTCAGATAAAAGACTCTGATATTTTTCATATTTCTGCTCAAAACATAGATTGTGGGTGCTCGTTAGAACTGCCGCACCAAAGCGGTTCTCACGAGTACCCACAATCTATGCTTTTGAGCAAGTTCTTTAATTTTTTAATAAGCTGCTTTTCAGAAGAGGTTTGGCATGCAGGGTAACAAACAGGACGTCACAAAAATTGTCACCCTTGCGATAAAATAAGGCATCACGAAAACATACCTATATAACTTTGACCCCCGTAAACGCCACTTTTATATAGTAAAACTGGGGTTTACAGGGGTATACATTATTTTTCTTATTTCTGCTCAAAACCATAGATTGTGGGTACTTGTTAGAACCGCCTCGTTGAGGCGGTACCAACGAGTACCCACGATCTATGTTTTGAGCAGAAATATGAAAAATATCACATTTTTTTATCTGAAAAATTTTATTTTTTGGTGGTAAAACTTTCAGTATATTTGAATAGGCATGTTTTCGTAATGACTTTCTACGAAGTACATCTATAAATGCAATCCCCTTAAAGTGGATTCTGTAACACCAATAAAAAAGCCAAAACACATTGACCCCTCTTTATAACGATATAATTTATTCCCAAAGATGTTGCCGTTCACTGATTATAAATCATCATTGAACGCTGCAGAACAAGATGTAAGAAAGCGCTTGTCTAAAACATTTCCTCGCATAACATATTAAGCTACTTTTTAGAATCGCCTCACTGAGGCGATTCTAACAAATATCTAAAACATATGTTTCTTAAGTGTTAAATACAATATTCTTGCCTAATGTATCTTGAGCGAATGTGCTGGTCAAATTATCAGTATGTTGTTATATCGATTGTCGGTAAAAAGAGATTTTACTGTATAGGAATAAGATACCATCAGGTATAGTCAATAATCAGCGACCCCTAAACTATGATGTTTTATAAATCGCTTTAGCATCTACATCAAGTAGAGCCAATTAATATTCCTGGAAACTTCGAGATTATTAAATCAGAGAATCGTCACCTTTTGTCGCAAATAAACGCCATAAGGTTAGACAATTTTCTGGACATTTAAATAACAAATGCAGAAATGTTGCAAAGCAATAAATAGTTGACGCACAGGCATTAATAAGCGTCTGATTGCCGGCAGAATATAATACCAATCGATAATTGCTTTATGGCAATTTACATCTATTAGTGTATGAAATGACAGTAAATATGGCTTTTGGGTGACATTGCTGTGCTCGTTACACCTTGTAGGGTTTTCATTTGCCAAACGCAACAGTATTAAAACCTATTAAATTAACAAAAATAAATGCATTAGACGTCACAAACTGGCTACAGTAGCTATTCGAAATCTACGAATGATAAAAAGAAAAAAAAAAGTGTATGAAACGCTGTGTACCGGCTCATATTATTTTCTCAATTGATTCCATATAGGCTTAATGATCTAAAATTGCAGAAATTATCAAAAGAAAACGCTGATGTGAAGCACGGCTCGAATCCCCCACCATTTGTTTCTGTTGACAGTTCCATGCGGTTTCTCATTTGCAGTTCTGTTTCATTACGAAAATAGGCCTATTCAAATATACAGAAAATTTTACAACCAATAAAGAAAAAACAAAATTAGATAAAAAAAATCTTATATATATATATATATATATATTCCTACTCAAAACATAGATTGTGAGTACTCGTTAGAACCATTTCGGCAAGGCGGTTCTAACAAGTACCCGCAATCTATGCGTATAGCAAAATAAGACAAATAATGTATATCCCTGTAAACCCCAGTTTTACTATATAAAAGTGGGGTTTAAGGGGGACAAAATGATTTAGGCGTGTTATCGTTATGGTTGTCGTTTTTTATTAGCATGTCAGTTAACGCAACTGTCGTTGTATCTCAGCCAGGCTGTGGTTAGTAATTGTGAACAATTTAATTACAATTTAGGTCTCTGCTAAAACTAAATAGGTTCTGAAAAAAGATGGATCCGTTGAAAGCCAGAAACACGCAGGACAAACGAAAGAGCAGACTTGTTTCCTTAAGTTCGTCCACGCAAAGCACTATATTATGCAACACCGCGAACACTTTATCCTCGTCCGACGGAAGGTAGAGCGATAACTGTCCCTACATAAATACAAATGAGCCAAGTTGCCTTCAAAGACTCATGTGCAACACCAACAGTAGTGAATATAAAAGCAGATATCGAAATCAGGGGAACCTGTTACTGTCAGGTACGCGTATAAATATTAACCCAGTTAGCAATCTTTATAAATCTATAGCGGGCCGTTATCGGCCCGTCAGGGTAGCTGACGGGCCGATAACGGCCCGCAATAGATTTATAAAGAATGCTAGCTGGGAAGCGAAATCTTATTCACTTGTCAGAATGTTAGTTCTGTTAATAATAGAAACATAGAAATATTTAGAAAAAAAAAAATATGTACAAACGTTCTAAAATTTACACTGTCACATCTGAAACCACACTCACACACAAACACATACACACACATAAACGTGCACACCCACACCAGCCCGCCAGCCCCAACACACAAATAATGGCGCACACCCACCAACTCACACAAATATACAGAGAGAGAGAGAGAGAGAGAGAGAGAGAGAGAGAGAGAGAGAGACAGAGAGAGAGAGAGTCCTGTACAGATGAGAGGTTGAGAGGTTAAATCTAATTTGTCACCGGCACTCCTAGACTGTAGCAAACAAAACATATATCAAATATCCTGTTTTGCTTGCCAAACAATGATCATCTCTACATCGATCGATTCTTAGGTAATTTCATGTCTGTGCAGATGACGAAAGTTACTTTAATGATTTAGAGCTGTTTTCGTTTTAAATCTGCAGAAACAAATTAGGTGCAAATAGTTATTATGATTAAAAATGACTGCCATCAGTGATAAATGTAAAGTAATTTCTAGAATAATGTTAAATATAAGGAAAATAGATACACTCCCAGTAAGAAAACTCTACCACATTGTTTTGTCTGTCTTTATAAATAAACGCTTATTCTAAAAGGCTCCCCATGTGAGCATATCTGTTACTTTTAGAGTAGAAAAAAAACTCAGAGTAGGTACTGTTTTCAGTATGAACGTTTTGGACGCAATAACAAAAACGAAACAACAAACACTATCGGCCATGATTGACAGCATTTGTGACGTACAGTATGTTTTTATGTCCAAAATATTTTAAATGAAATCTTAAGGTTGTAGTCGTTTGGACGCCATTTAGTTGGTTTTTGAATAACATCACATCCGCCCAATGTAAATGATATTATACGGGGACAATGGTACATAATTGCTTGGAAATCGTTGAATAGTTTAACAATACAGAAACACATATAGAAAATTATATTTTAATATAGATATAGTATTTAATTTGTGTACATTACTACTATATTCTTCTATATTAACTCTTCTTTGTTTGGCCTCCGATTGTGACATTTCTTTTGCCATTATTTGCTCCTCGTCTCTCCTACTTTTGGTGCGCCAGGAAAACATGCCTATATAATTTTGACCCCCCCCCTTAAACCCCACTTTTATATAGTAAAACTTGGGTATAGAGGGGTATACATTATTTTCTTATTTCTGATCAAAACATAGATTGTGGGTACTCGTTAGAACCGCCTCGTCGAGGCGGTTCTAACGAGTACTTACAGCCTATGTTTTGAGCAGAAACATGAAAAATATCAGAATTTTTTAACTGAACATTTTCATTTTTTGGTGATAAAATTTTCAGTATGTTTGAAAAGGCATGTTTTAGTAATGTTTGCTTTGTGGTTGTGGCCGTTCCTGGGCAACTTCGCTTATATATGTAAATCAGGCTTTCGTCATATAATTGGATAATATATATTTAATTACATCCTTTAAAGCAACGATAATACCTTTGAAGAGGAGAATATAGAAATAAATGTAACTCACAGAAATCCTACTGTCTTGATGTGCCCTCTGAATCCTGCTCTAGATATAAGCAAATTTCTATGTTTTAACGATTGAAATTTTAATCGTTCCCCAAAGTAAAAATCTTGATTTTTTGATTTCCCTGTTCCCCAAAATTGCCTTTGTTCCCTGTTTCTTTCAATTCTAAACTTTTGTTCCCTTGTTCCCTGAAAGAAATTACCGTGTTTCCCTGTTTCCAAAACCATGGGCCTCACTTTTATTTTGCCCTTTAATCTGATAACTAAATTATATTGTAGCTTTCAGCTTACCTGAGCCAAAGACTCAGGATAAGCTTTTGTGATTATTTGCCGTTCGTCGTCCGTCCACACCTTTAAACGACTTCTCCTCTGAAACCCCTGGACCAATTTTCTTCAAACTCCATGTGGAATTTTATGTTAAAGGCGGATTGAAATGTTATTCAAATGGCATTGGTCTATTGATCAAAATGGCCGCCGTGCCCATATATGATAAAAAATATTTAAAACGCTTCTTCTCAAGAACCAAGAAAGCATTGGGGCTGACTTCTGGTATCTAGCATCGATGACTTTGTTCGAAAGATTACCCTAGGTTGACTTTTGACCTTTTTACGACAAGGCAGAAATTGCGTCCCTATACACTCATATAAGGAAAATGTTAAAAAATCATTTTCTCCAAATGTATTAAAGGCTAATGGCTACAACTCACAATTTTAGATAAATGTAGTAAAACTTTTTCTTTTAGTTACAATGAAAAGTTTGTCCCCTGGGGGCTTATCTGCCCTTGCCACTGGGCTATATACATGTATAAAATTGTATAAGTTTTAAATGTCTTCTTCTATGAAATTTTTTCAGCAATTTTCAACTGATTTCACATGGAGCCATCTGTCGAAAGAGTGTTGACAATTTGTTCGAATGGTTCCGCGCCATTGAACAAGATGGCTGCCATGCCCAAATATGGTAAAACACTTGAAAATTTTCATCTCTAATGCCAAGATAGCTTTAAGACTGAATATTTGTATACAACATCGGGAACGCAAGGTCTAGCAAGTTTTTTCAAAGATGGTCTTTGTTGACCTTTGACATTTTTTACGGCAAGGTCAAATTTGCGTTCCCATATATTTGTATGGGGAACATGTTGATAGGTCATTTCCTTAAAATGTATTAAAGACTAGCGGCTAAAATTTGCAATGTATGGTTAAAGTAGTACATCTTTTAGTTACAATTAGTAACAATCGAAATTATGTCCCCTCGGGGTTATCTGCCCTTGCCCCGGGCTATATACATGCATACAAAAAGTAAGAGAAAAGTCAAGGGAGTACAACAATCACCAGCCGCAGCCCTTTCCGGACACCAAGAAGAAGAAAAACAGACAAAACCAAACCAGTGCAAATCAAACAAACGTACAAAACCACTAAGATTAGCTGTTTCTTCCCTAATCAAGGTAATTACAATGCTAAAAAGGACTGGAAAACACAAGAACAAAATAACATAAGGCAAAAAAGGTAAGAGAAAAGTCCAGGGAGTGCCACAATCACAAACCGCAGCCCTTCCCAGACCCCAAGAGGAAGAGGAAACCGACAAATCTAAACAAGCACAAACCGAACAAACGTACGAAAAGCACTATCTTCCCCAAGCGAGGTAATCGCAATACTAAAAGGACTGAAAAACATAAGAACAAAATGACACACGGAAAGACACACAACAAATCGCCTCGTAGAATAAACCACAAAGCAACAAAGAGTAAGACTAACACCGGGACCACCGCCCTTAGAACGGTCGGTAGAGCAAACCACCGTGGGGTTTAAAGCACTTTTACAGCTAGCTATCTTCACCCTGGGTCCCGATGCTACTCTTAATACAGGGATACATAAAAAGTCGATTCGCATAAAGGCTCCCAACTCAGTCATTGCATCAAAGCGAAAACATAAAAATCAAATTAATCACTATAATAAACAAGAGTACTGATGGCTCATTCTACTGTATGCCAGAGTAAATGAAAACCAATAGTTGAACCACGGCGGGCCAAGCCAAAGACATATCGTCAAGCCTCAACCCACTGGTTAAAGTTTTACGAAGAGGCCGTCATTGAGTCTGAGGCCCGAACCGCCGTCGTGCAATTAAAGAGTGAAGCATAGCCATCAACAATGATTGGGTTGACAACTAGGCATGCAGTCTGCCGCATAATATCCAGGTTATAGCCAATTCTTTTATAATGGTTAATACGTTTTCTGAATTACTCCGAAAAGTTAGATTTACCTACAATTTTTCTAAATCTGTACACTAAGTCACCGTAAAATTCGGGTTCCGATATACCTTGTTGCAGAAGTGTTTTCAGACTGACGCTGTATTTTTCTAACAAGGCACTGTGTCTGCGATAATATTTCGAAAGCGCCTTACGAAGTTTAAAATAACGATAGCCCTGCCTAAGAAGTTTGGCAGTAAGGGCTTTATTACGGTAGTTAAAGTCATCTAGATTTGAAGAAGCTCTGTCGAATCTTATAGTTTGAGATATGTATACCCCATATGAGGTACGCCGGGGGACATCGCCATCCAGAAAAGGGAACTTGACTATATCAAAATCAAAATCGTCCCGTTTATCATAAATTTTGGTGGAAACTATACCATTAGATATACATGGTGCCTCGGTATCGGAAGAATTTGCTCTATTTAATTGGAGTTCTGTAGGGTTTATCCGGTCCACCATTTGGTCAAAGTAAATATTGTCAATATTTAATAAATTGTCAAGGTATCTTGAAGTTGAATTGAAAGCCTCAATAATGTCAGCCTGATTTTCACGTGAGAAAGACTTCACGAAATCTCTCTCATAACAAAAAAGAAACAAATCTGCAACGATCAATTATTTCCCATCGGAATACCAATAGTTTGTCTATAAAGTTTAGTTCCAAATATAATAAAATATTATCCAAAAGATAAACAAGGGCATCACAAACTTTTTGACACGACCATAAATTGTGATTATTATATACATCAGAAGTGAAAAAAGCACATTCTTCGTTGCAAGCCAAATATTGATTATTCTCCCGAATAAACGTTCGGTTAATTAAATCAATAAGTTGATCTTTTATAAGATGATGAGGTAACGTAGTATACAGTGTCGAAAAATCAAATGTAGACAATTTAGAAGCCTGAAAGTTTTTAGATTTAAATTTATTGAGAACATCATTAGAATTTTTATTTCACCAAAAATAGTTAATTCCGTCTCTTTCGTAAACAATATAATAGTATCTAATCCAATGTTTTTTAACAGCAATAAGGCATGAAGTTAGCAGTTTTGATAAAACAGTAGTCGTACAAGAACTAGAATTAGCAATGAAACGTGCTTAATAAGGTCGTTTATGAAGTTTCGGTAACCAATATAACATAGGAAGTCTGGCTTGCTTTTCTTTAATACTCATTGCAAACTTAGCAGTAATATCGATAGAATGGGTATTGACAATAGATCTCTCGTCAGTAGAAATCCGTTCATATGTTTTGGTACTACCAAGTTCTTGTTTTAGAGTATTGATATAATAAAGTCGTCACACAACAACAACGTTTTATCGATAGAATGGGTATTGACAATAGATCTCTCGTCAGTAGAAATCCGTTCATATGTTTTGGTACTACCAAGTTCTTGTTTTAGAGTATTGATATAATAAAGTCGTCACACAACAACAACATTATTAGCAGCTTTATCAGCTGGAGCCAAAACATACTTCGTATGAAATTCTTGGATACCTTGTTTCAAATATCGAAAAGATAATTTAGGCTTAGGAGGGAGAAGGGCAAGGTTATTAGAGTAAAATAACACACGTTCATCAATGATCTGAAAAATTTTTAATTTCCAATTATTTAAAGCATTAGACTCAACATGCTCTCGTTTACACCAACGCGTACAATAATCATTTAAAGCACAGACAATTGTTTCCCGACATTTATTGAAATCAATGTGGGCTGGGAATCTATATTTATGTCCTTTTGATATAACTGAACGGATTCGTGAATCAGTTATAATCTTCAAGTTACCAGTGACAATATGACCCGCTGGTTGATGACAAAATTTAGAATCATTACAATCACAAGAATCAGGCGAACTAGTTTCAATATCAAGATCAGAAACTAATTTATTGAAATAAAGTATAGTATTAGGGATAGGTTTGTTATATTTATAACAAATAATAGGAGATTCCGTGTTTTCGATATATAAAGGTATAGCTGATATAACATTATTATCTCGAAATATGCTAGGTAAATCTATGAATTCAATACCTTTATTAATGAATGGAATTTTGATGAAGTGTCTAATGTGGTTAATGTCAGAATCAATGTAAGGACGAAGAGCATGTTGAGTATAACATCTAGTAAGGAGAGCTGCTTCATACAAATTATGTTTTCTATCATAAAATTTACTCGCCTCATCATCTAACTTACGTAATGAAGAAACAGGCAGTGAACCTAGTTTAGAAAGCATTTGATGACGTCCAGAATTTAAGAGAATATTTAAATCAAAAAAGGACAAAACAGTTTTATTTTTTCGTTTAAAATTGCCATTTTTGCGCTTACCATGACTAAAAACAAATTGCCTCGTAGAATAAACCTTAAAGCAACAAAGAGTAAGACTAACACTGGGACCACCGCCTTAGAACGGTCAGTAGAATGAACCACCTGGGGTTTAAAGCACTTTTACAGCCGACTAACTAATTGTGTAATTTTAAATATCTTCTTTTCTGAAATTACGTGAGTGATTTTCATCAGATTTTACATGGGACCGTCTGTCGAAAGGGTATTGACAAGTTGTTTGAATGTTTCCCCGACCAATATATGGTAATAGCACTTAAAAATCTTCTTCTCCAGAACCAAGAAGGACCTGCGGCTGAATCTTAGTATATAGCATTGGAGACCTAAAGTCTACTAAGTTTGTTCAAACGAGGGTCGTTGGCAAGGTGAGTTTTGCGCCCTTTTACATTTTTAATGGGGAAATTTTTGAAAAAAATCATTTTCTCAGTATATATTAAAAACTAATAGCTGATACTTACAAAGTATGATTAAAGAAGTAAACTGTTTAGATACTGTCAAATCTTTAAACACCTTCTTCTCTGAAACCTATTAAACAATCTTATCATATTTCATATGGGGCCTTCTGATGAAAGGGTGTTGACAATTTGGTCAAATAGTTCCGCGCCATTGAACAAGATGATTGCCATGCCCATATATGGTATAGCCCTTTTTCTCTCCAAAACTAACAAAGTTTTTTAGGCTGAATCTTGGTATACAGTATTAGAGACTCAGTTCCTACTAAAGTTGTTCAAATGATGATATTAGGATGACCGTTGACCATTGCAGGGTATGGTTAAATTTGTGCCCTAGTTGCTGTGGCAATATTGTTAAAAGTCGCAGGGTATTTGCAAATATATTCAATAGCTGTTTTTTATCAGGCGAGCCTGATGCGTCTCTTATTTATAAAGACTCGCACAAACTGATTAAAAGTTAATTCTAACACAGACGCATAAGCTATCATCAAAATCTAATACCGTAGAGGACAGGTTGAAATGCATGGAATGCCGGCACTAATCATTCTAAATGGTAATTTAAAAGAATTGAAATGGACCACACTGAGCATAGAACACCTTTGTACCGTGTACGAGTATACTGATTTATATCTGAGCTTTCTTTGCTTGCATTATACTCTAACAGGACTGAATACATTTGTATTATTCCGCTGGACTTACAAAGGGGCGAACCTTGCTGCACTCTACAGTGCGCTCTGAAAAAGTGTCTACTCTACAAGAACAAATGTCTCCGTTGTTCAGAAGGTAGGCAAAGTCAACTTTGATAGAGTTGCCTTTTCTGCAAACATATCAAGGCCCCTTAACCCATCCATGCCTAGCATCCCGAAAAAGGGGCATTGAGAAATTGTGTAGACTCAGACGCAGCGTCTGCAAGTTCTAAGAGGTAAAAATAAAAACGAATCAGGCGTCCTCTATTGGACAAGGATCTGTTCAAATAGATGTGATAGCAGAGTCTACTCGGCATAAATGGGTTAAACTACATTTTTTCGCCCAAGACAGACTTTCAGGTTTATGAAACTGGTTGCTTTGCTTTTCATGCGGCTTGTGTACTGACTGTCATGGTTTGTTTGCTCTTCCCTTTGGCGTCATTTATAGACCATTACGAAAACACGCCTATACAAATACATTGTAAATTTTACCGCCGAAAATACGAAAATATTAAAATGAAAAATTGTGATATTATTCTCATTTTTGCTCAAAATATAGATTGTGGTACTCGTTAGAACTGTCTTGCCGAGGCGGATCTAACGAGTACCCACAATCTATTTTTTGAGCAGGAATAAGAAAAATACTGTATACCCCGGTAAACCCCAGTTTTACTATATAAAAATGGGGTTTAAGGGTGTCAAAATTATATAGGTATGTTTTCGTGATGCTATGTTCTGTAATTGTGGCTCTGCCTGGAATTCTTCTATACTATTTGAGCCAGCAGATAACAAAACAAACAAAATGGCATGCATACCCAGCGAACACTCAGATCAGCCTGGGCATCCACATGAAGAATGCTTGGGTCCTTAGCTACCCACTGAGCGCACAGCAAAGACTCTGATCAGTCTGGTCGGATGCCCAGGCTGATCTGAGTCTTTGCTGGGCGCACATGCCATTTTGTTGTTTTTACATGCGCTGGTTTATTTTTCTTCACCTACGAACATACCTGATATTGACTGTTCCGAATAGGTATAAGGGTATGTCTCATAATAATCCACATAACGTTCATGAAGATGAATGACACGATCAAATGGCAGTGGATAGAGTTTCTAAGGCAACGAAGGCTTCTGAAAACAAAAAGAGGACATTCAAAGATGAAACAACTAAGAGGGGAAGAAGGACTTCCGAAATATTAATAATAACAAACAAACAAAGAAACAAAAAAAAAAAAAAAAAAAAAGAAAATGGAAACGAAATGTTCCTTACTGACATTACTTAGGACTATCTAGGATTGCCTTCTTCGTTACGTGCTAGTGCGTCCCCCTCAATGGGATCATGCTTTTTAGAATCCATTTACGTCTCCCCGTATTTTACTGTAGAGTATATATTTCTTTGATGTTTTTTTTTATTATTGCGCCCATACCGCGTTTTGAAAAATTAAATGAAGTCACTGATGAGGCCCAGATGGCCAGAACCAGCCAATTTCTCCCAGAAAACTTAACTCTTCAGCTGTTTTCTGTTTTACGCGTGTGTTAAATACTCCCTAAGGTCATTCCAGTTTAGAATGTAATTGCCTAGATAGAACTAAATATAATACAATTACTTGGGTTGGAGTCAGATCCCCTTGGGCGGTATATTACCGCAATGAGAAGATTGAATGTGAACAATGAATTCATTTTAAAGCTCTGCTAGGATCATTGGGGCTAGGAGTGCATATTCTTTGTCTTTTCTTGACAGTTTTACTTTTAATTTGTAAACTTCACAATTGAATATGATTGTGGTTAGTTTATGTCTGACCTTATCCGTCTGTTGTATTTACCGTGGCTAAGTTGTGGTTTTCTGTCGATCTGACGTTTGATGTTGAATACGATAGGTTAATACTATATAAGTTCAGCGGCATTACACTGTCAGAATAATAAATGCTTTTAAACCGCTGCTAGATACAAGAAAAAAACCGAACTGATGATATCGAGAAACAAACGCAAAATATGAAATGACCGACGCAGGAACAAAGAAGAACTGCAGCAGAGGGACTACCTTGTGATGGTCTGCAGGCAAATCCTACTGGGGAGCTTAGCCGTTACTCGCCCTTAATTCTGATGCAGCTCAAAATTACAAGCATATTGTCGGTCAGCACTGGTGTCTGCTACCTCACCAGTGAATCATCACACTGAAACACTCGTAATCATAAATACTATGATGAAATAAAACATATGACTCTGTGACGATCTGTCCGAATACAAGAAAAACACAAACAGGAACATATTGAGCTTGACAGTCAGGCGCCAACCTTCTGCAGATTGAGGAGAGACCCGTCACGTAGTCTGAGAAACGACTCACCGTCATGACATTAACTCATTTAAGACTCGAGACCAATAAACGGGTAAGTGGCAATCAGTGCAGACCAAGATCAGACGCCGCAGAACGCGGCGTCTGATCAGAGTCTCCACTGTTTGCAAATAGTTCAAACATTCATAAGAATATTTACATCATATAGCCTGAAATACCTAAACACGAAAATGAACTCTTCCAATATATAGTGCGGAGAGTTTATTCAGTATTTAATGGGCTAAAGAAGAAAGGAAAAATGAGCCACAGCGTGAAAACAAAACTTACCCTCTGGCATGGGCGCACTCGATCAGAGTCTTTATTGTCCGCACGGAGAAATTTTGCATCCGTGGTCATCCAAAAGGCGTCCGGTGAAGATTCTGATCAGACTCTATAAATGCGCGGGTTTATCTGAATCTTTGGTTGACTCACATGTACGAAGGTACGTTTTCTGACGTCGAGGCTCAAATATCAAACATGATTATTGCATTAAAAGCAGTATCGCACGTTATTAACAGCCGTGCATTAACCGGCGAAAAGCCGTACATTAACAAGGCAATTCACGCGCTGTTAATGCACGGCTACGCAACTTTCAATACGATAGTACCGGGGCCACAAATTTGCTGCCGTTACGAGATGTGTACTGCCTGGCCCTAGAACGAGCATAGTCCGTCGAAATTGCATTCGTGAGACATGGGTGAAAAGGCGAAACAAAATAGTGCAAGACACAACGCGAAATGTAGCAAATGTTTTCAGTTATTATGCATTAATAGCGAATCGAACATGGTTTTTCAATGCATTAACATTCGCCAGGTCCCTCGGGAGGTGCTGAAAACCGCGGCCTTCGACCTTGCGAATGTTAATGCATGAAAAACCATGTTTGATCCCTGTATTGGGTAAACAGGCATGCATGCATATCAAATTTACAAAATATAAAAGTGCGTCGTGTCATCTGATAAAACAATACTTCTCCCAAGGAGTAGAGGAAATCGGACATATCTGTTTGTCGATCGATCATAATATTTACTGAAATTCCTACCATATAATAGTCTGAATGTAAGCAATCAGACAGGTTAGCAGAATATTCATTTTATTAATAATACAGACCCACGATGCAGAATAATGTTCGAATGTCTATGTTTAACATGCATATACCGTTCGACACACAGAATTAATGTGAGTTCTCAAGTGTATAACATAACGAAAATAGAAGACTCCTCTGCCAGTGTCTCTTCATGGGTGGCAATGCTATTTGCTATGAACGTCAAAAAAATTGCCTTTGGAAACAAAGAGCACATTAAAGATTAGAAAATAAGGAATTTCGGTTTTATTGAGACTCTTCGTAAGCAGTAATGAAGTTTGCAACACTGTTGACGCCCTGTAGCGTATACATGAACAGAATTCTATTTTCAAAATAACCAAAATGGGCCCAATGATCGCAAAGGATATGTCATAATCTGCACTATAGTAAAGAACGGGGGACGTTCTACAGCCGCCACAAGGCACTAACACAACCTCCAGTGTTGACTATATGCAAGAGTAAAACTGGACAGGAGCCCAGTAGTTTTTCAGCTGAAAGTTCCAAGGCGGTTCCTCTATTGCAGTTCTTATTTGTTTGTGCGTCGGTGATTTTATATGTCATCATATGATTTTGACCCCCCTTAAACCCCACTTTTATGTAGTAAAACTGGGGTTTACAGGGGTATACATTATTTTTATTATTTCTGCTCAAAATCATAGATTGTGGGTACTCTTTAGAACCGCCTCGCCGAGTCGGTTCTAACGAATACCCACAATCTAAGTTTAGCGCAGAAATATGAAAAATGCCAGAGTTTTTTATCTGAAACCTTTCAGGTTTAGAGGTGATTTTTTTTATGTCATTACGAAAACATGCCTATATAAGTTTGACCCCCTTAAACCCCATTTTATGTAGTAAAACTGGGGTTTACAGGGGTATACATTATTTTTTCTTATTTCAGGTTTGGAGGTGATATTTTCTATATATAGTTTAAATAGGCGTGTTTTCATAATGGGTTTTTGTTTTGTTATTTTATCTGTCTCGGACCTCCTTCGTTTGGTGCGTCAGGTAGGCTACGCTTCTTGATTGCGGCATTTCCTAGATATTAGCACTTACAATTTCCCCCAAATATAAACATAATCACAAAATACAAGAAAATACATTCTAAAAAATAATCAGGTTATCACTGATTATTTTTTTGTTGTAATTTGTTCACTGAATAAGCGTGCTTTCATAATGTATAGATGTTGTTTGACCAAGTAACTGTACCTTCTTGAAAATTAATAAACAGTAAATAATTTATACGTGCATCATTCAACCTACGATGTTACTTTATGTCGAGTACAATATAACGCTGGTTTCTCCAGAGTGTCAATACCGTCTGAACAAAGTGCGTTCTATCATAAAAGGCAGCGATAAAATTCTTGACTACAGTGGCAAACTCATATTTGATTTCATTTTTTTTTTTTTTTTTTTTTTTTTTTTTTTTTTTTTTTTTTGTTGTTGTTTTAGTTGTTTATGAAGTATTTTTCATGGATAAATGGATGTCTATAACGTCCAATTTAACAAATGTGCTAAACTGAAAATGTAAAATCTGTGCAACAATATACGAACCGCGCCGTCGGAAAACGCATCTTCTAACATGTGTGCCTAAGAAAGACTCAAATCAGCCTGCACATCCGCGCAGTCTGATCAACGTCTCTATTGTCCGCATAGAGAAGCATTGGATCTTTGGCCATCAAAAGTGTGTCCACTTAAGATTCTGATCAGGCTGCGCGAATGTGCAGGCGGAGCTGAATTTTCGCTAGGCGGTTGCGGTTCTTGTATTTCCCGGAAATAATAATGGTGGGCTCTAGTGCATGATCGGCTAACATAGGTCCGCGCTCAACGACACCAGGTTAAAAAACTTGTTTTATGCTCATCTTAGCTGAGCATTAGATTTTCTTTACTAATAATAAATTTCGGTGAGGCGGTTCTAACGAGTACCCACAAACTATGTTTGTGAATACCCACAAACAATGTTTTTAACAGAAGAAAGAGAAAACAAATAAAATAATGTACACATCTGTAAACCCCAGTTTTACTATATAAAATTTGGGTTTAAGGGGGTCAACATTATATAGGCATGTTTTCATGATGAAGAAAAATTTCATGCTCAGCTGAGTTGAGCACGAACAAGCTTTTATGACCTATTGGCCAGCGACTGGCTTTCCTCCTACAAAACCATTGCAATCTTCCAGAAATAGCAAAGTTACACATAACACAGTTGTACAGTCTGATCAGGGGTATGGTATTTGCTGACGTCACTGAAACACTGATTTTGCATTTTTCACACGCCTATTCAAATATATAGAAAATTTTCACCTCCAAAAACTGAAAATTTTCAGATAAAAAAACTCTCATATTTTTTTCAAATTTCTGCTCAAAACCTAGATAACGGATACACGTTAGAACCGCTACGACGAGATGGTTCTAACGAGTATCCACACTCTATGTTTTTTGAGCAGAAATTAGAAAATAATGTATACCCAAGTTATCTCCAATTCAGATAATGACTTACCTGAAGTACAAAAATATGAAGAGTGCTATAATAAGAGTTATCGTCGATACGGAAAATCCCACATTATATATAAACCTTGTAGCTCGATCATGGATATTCTGAAAAAAAAGATTATATAATTTAAAGGGAAATACCAGTAAAGCCAAGAGATTCCTAAACTATCCAGCCACAGAAAAGAAGTACCTTGGCGTAATTTTGATCAAAATCAGATAAGAAATAAGAAAAATAATGTAGTTTATACTTTATATACAGTCGAACCTCGTTATCTCGAACTCGCTTATTTCGAATTACCGCTTATCTCTAAGTGAAATTCTGGTCCCTGTTTTAACATGAAACTATGACAACAGGTAACAAAGTAATGTGGAAAAGAGGAGAAATTGCTCCTCAGGAGCAATTTCTCCTCTTTTCCACATTATTTTATATATATATATTTCTAACTTCAGGAGTCAAATTACATATTCATTTGTTAAATATGGTTGTTTAATTTATTATTTTTCTCACTCTCTCAACTCTGATATGTCGAAGTACGGATATCTCGAAGTGTTTCAGTGAGTCCCTTGGAATTCGAGATAACGGGAGTCGACTGTATCTGTGAATATGGGCGGTGCCATTTGAATAGGGCCAAACCACAATGGCTCGGACATCTTTGGGACCATAGAAATTTATTCGAGATATAGGAAGTTCAAGCCACTGAGAGATAATCATAGTGCTAGGTCAGGAAGCAAATGGCGATCATTTTGTGAAATTTTTTCGATCTTCTGCACAATAATGGCATGTTGAATGTACTCAACAGAATCGCCTCGAAACATACAATTTTATGATCAAATAAAATTTTTCTGCAAATATTTGTATTCTTGAGCTGTTGGAAGAATTTCGTAGGGACTCAAAAACGAGTTCGCATTAGCAATGGTAAAGAAGCCCTTGCTGTTCGAGCTATTGAGGTTCGACTGTATCATCACGAAAACATACCTATATAATGTTGACCCCCTTAAACCCCACTTTTATATAGTAAAACTGGGGTTCACCGGGGTAGACATTATTTTTCTTATTTCTGCTCAAAACATAGATTGTGGTACTCGTTAGAACCGCCTCGTCGAGGCGGTTCTAACGTGTACCCACAATCTATGTTTTGAACAGAAATACGAAAAATATCAGAATTTTTTATTTGAAAATTCTCATATTTTTGGAGGTAAAATTTTCATTATATTCGAATAGGCTTGTTTTCGTAATGTTAAATTAGATATTTGATATTTATTTTTCAAGACACATGTAAAAGCCACCTACTGACAGGCATATGCTGTTTATGTCACGTAGGTGGTAGTTTATATCTAAATGGACACATTTGCTATCATAAAGCAGCAACTGCTTTAGATGTCATTGATTTATTTTTCAAACATTTAATTAGGTGGTTATGGCATCAGTAAATCACAACAATTGCGGCTACCATGACAGCATTTTCTAGATTTCAAAATCCAATAACTTTCTTATTTTTCATCCGATTTTCGTGACTTTTCTCCAAACTGCTGAGCTTAATAGTTGTTTTTCTTTTATTTTTGTGATATACTCATTATTCGATTTGTGTTTTTCTAGTAGGTGTCAGGTACCAAAGAAATGTTTTCGGGGGATACGTAGCAAATGAAGGCGAATATCAATCTCGTCATCTAATTAGGGTCTTCTCTGTCTGGTTATGCAACACTGGTTGCCATTTCATTTTAAATTTTCGACTTGCACAATATCTGCAACAGCAAGTCCAACATCGAAGACAGAAGAGCCGAGGTCAGAAACCTAGGAGTGAAAGGATTAATGCTTGAAAACTTAGTTCATTTGTAAACTTCGAACGTCAAGATCAGTCTAGTGTTTGCTCGGTATGCGCAGGAACTTAGACGGTCTCTGTATGATATAGAAATGTTTTACGTTTCAAACAATATCAACTCACATTGTCTTTCTTTGTCCATGCTGATTTATTACTAGACAGTCCACGCTATTTATTGTTACACAGTGACACTTCCCAGAACAATATGCATCAACTATTATGAGAGCATCCACAAAAAAGCAAACACTTCCCGCACATCTTTTCATATAATAACATTATTATATATGTATCGGTAATACCGCTTTCATATAGTTTTGCTGCTTACACAGCGTGATCCGTAAAGATGGATCTGTTGAGAATCTCGACTGATTCAACTACATATGAATCTGTCTCAGACGAGGCCGTTTAACGTCACCCTGTACTACGATACAGTACTGATATTTTTAATGTTATGGTCCGGTGAGACTTTCACATTATAGGAGAATATAGAATTTCTTTCAAAGCTGTTAGAATACTTTATCTTCATGAACAGACTCAATAAAACCTAGTCTGTTCTTTTTTTAATTTGATTTGTTTTATGGTTCCAAGGGAAATACTTTGTGATCACATGACTTGTCGTAGGCATTAATGTGGAGTCTGCTAAACGTGGTTTGGTTCCGTACTTTGATAATTTGCTTATATTATATTGCCTGGTTATTTGGGACTATAAGGCTTATATAGTATATGTGACATTATCAATAGAGTCCTGCTTAAATCTGCTACGGAGGAGTTGGGACGTTCTATTTTTTTTAGGCTTGTCTAGGTTGTATAAAATTCAATCCCGGCCCATATGGGTAGTGACCCATCTAAAGCAAAACACTTCGATAGCTTAGTGTTATAAGTATGCCGACAAATATTCAGAGAGAGAGAGAGAGAGAGAGAGAGAGAGAGAGAAAGAGAGAGAGAGGAGAGAGAGAGAAGGTGCAGGGATTTGCCGCTGAATATAACAAGAAAGAATGTTTGTATTTTAGTGATTATTTTTGCACTGAGTATTCAACATAGCAACATATTGTGCAAACAATTCATGTTCTCTTTTCGAATTTTGTTATGTTTACGTTGTATTTCTGAATAAATAGAATTACTGCTCGGCATGATCTGCAACACCGCTGTTACAATATAGGGATCAAACCTGTTTTTTATGCATTAACATTCGACAGGTCCCGTGGCAGATGTTGAAAAACGAGGCCGAAGGCCGCGGTTTTCAACACCTCCCAAGGGACCTGGAGAATGTTAGTGCATTGAAAAACCATGTTCGATCGTATTATTGCATAAAAACTGAAAACATTTGCTACATTTCGCGTAATTTCTTGCACTATTCTGTTTCGCCTTTTCACCGATGTTTTGCGAATGAAATTTCCACGGACTATGTTCGTTCTAGGGCCGGGCAAAACATATCTCGTGACGGCAGCAATTCTGTGGCCCCGGTACAGGCATACTAAAAGTTACGTAGCCGTGCATTAACAGCGCGTGAATTGCCTTGTTAATACACGACTTTTCGCCGGTTAATGCACGGCTGTTAATAACGTGCGGCACTGCTTTTTTATGCAATAATGTAAATTAACTGGCATTGAGAAATCCTAGATTAAATTATTAGTTTTTGTTTTCGTTTGTTTTTCATTTCTGAGGCGGTAATAATTCGATTGTAGTGAAAATCTTCGAGCTTTAAATGAATGGAATGTTACAAGATTCGAGAAATATAATCAAGCTCTGTAGTAAATATCTCAAAGTCAATGCAAAAACGCAAACACTAATTTATAGTTCTGATGAGAGCTGAATATCGAAGCATCATTTGGCCCAGCACGTTTCGCTATATGAATTTAATCAGCCTGGCTGTGTGTGTCTGGCGTTATTGTTGTTTGTAGTTAAATACATAAATTAATATAAGAAAGTAAGTTACTCTATTAATGAAGGTTTTACCTGAACTTCCCGATATTTGGATGACCTTTTGAATATTGGCAATCCTTTAACGGAATGAAATGGTCACTAAGATTAATCCTATTAAATCAATTGAACACTCTAACTCTACTGATAAAGGAACCCCAGTCTTTTTTTTGCATTTTGATTTTTTCATTGTTTATTTCCCACGTTTTGATGGTGACGTTCCTCATGCCCCTACTTATGGTGGTTATATTGTTACGACCGAGCACTCCTACCTTCGATTATCTGCCTTGGCAGATTACGCATAGCTTCTTAGTATATATTCAATCTCTGACAACTGCGTCAGGGAGTCGACTCTTTGGCTCAGTGGTTAGAGCATTGGATTTTTAACCTGGAGGACCGGGTTCGATTCCCACGAAAGGCGGAATATTTTTTCAGCTATTCTTCATTTCTTGGTTGCGACTTTCATGTCGTAAGATGGGGGCTCGTCCGGCATAGGACTTTATACGCCGAAAATGGCTTCACGTCATCATAAATGATGACTTCCTTGAAAAGGGGGAGTGTTACGACCGAGAACTCCTACCTTCGATTATCTGCCTTGGCAGATTACGCATAGCTTCTAAGTACATATTCAATCTCTGACAACTGCTTCAGGGAGTCGACTCTTTGGCTCAGTGGTTAGAGCATTGGATTTTTAACCTGGAGGACCGGGTTCGAATCCCAGGAAAGACGGAATATTTTTTCAGCTATGCTTCATTCCTTTGTTACGACTTTCATGATTTGCAAGAATGTCGATTCATTTGGCTGATTTCAATGCTCCTAACAAACGTCTGACTGCCAAATTTCTCTAACATATATATCAGTATATTAAACTTCGGAAAGCTTTTTTCTAAGTTTTTTGTTTGTTTGTGTTGAGATTTTACGGCCCAGTCAACCCAATAGGGTCATGTCGAGCGCGGTCAGTTTACCTAACCACACGTTTACTGGACAGACTTAGTCCTCTAAGCGGTTAACCAGTGTTGTGCACATTCTTTCGCCAGAAACTATTTCTAAGTTTTATCGTTGACACTATGAATTGATTTCTAAAAACTGATACCGGACAAAAACACTTCTGGTACAAGGCCTCTCAGAACCTGGATTTTACGGTGACATAGTGTAAAAGTTCTGACAAATGATAGGTAAACCTAAATTTTCTGACCAGTTTAGTTAAATTGGCATATATTATAAACGGAAGGGGTATAACATTTATGTTATAAACCTGCCTCTTGTTTAGCAGTTAAAACAATCACGGTTGACCACTTTGCTTACCTCTTTAACTGCACGCCGGTGGGTCGGGTTTCAGACTCATTGATGGCACCGACTTAAAAACTATTAATTTAGATTATCTGGGCCGGAACTTTTTATGTCTGTTTCTCGGCCCATCGGGGATTTATTGGTGGTTTTCTTTTGCTGCAGTTGTTTGACACCCCAGGGGTCACCAGGTGTCTCGTTGCTGCTGTTGAGTCCTCATCTCTGCTTTATTATGGGCTTCATCTGTGATTTATTTGTTGCACGTAATGATTCATTGATGAGTTAGAAAACCTCCAGGCGGGCTAAACAAATATACAGTGACTCTCGTTATCTCGACCTCGCTTATCTCGAATAGCTGCTTATCTCGAAGTAAAAATCTTGTCCCTGCCTAAACGTGAAAATCTAACAACAGGTAAAAAATATTGTGGAAAAGAGGAGAAATTGCTCCTAATTCGAGATAACGAGAGTCGACTGTATATGTTTTTACCACGATGGAAGCTGTGGGCGAGGATTGGGATCCCGTAAAGCTAGCTTAAGTCCCCCTCCCCTACCCCTCCCAATAATTTAATACTGACCATTTCAAGGCAGTTCTTTCACTTTGGGTCTTTTTGTGTTAAATGTTCTGCAGTGTTGATTTGTTTTACCAATTATGTAAGTTTAGGATGTATTTAGTTTGTGTAAGAGAGTTGCAATCTTTTGGTGAAAGGATTGCTAACTCTGCTTGCCATCTGTTCTTTTTTTTTGGCTTTAGTTGTATTTGTCTGTCATTCCCTTTGATGTCGAGAACTTGATGTGGATCTAGTTGTATGAGTTCCTGGATTTGCTTATTTACCTTATTTTTTTATAACGGATTTGGTACAGAGCTCGCTTTTACAGCCTTTCTGTAGAAGACGGTTTTTGGCGACGCGCGTTAAATCATTGGCTTTTTCGCGAAGTTATGCGATTTCTATCTTGATTGACTTCTTGGAAGACCCGGTAAACGCTATGATCTTTTTGACACTATATTTTGCACAGCAGTTCAGGGTTCTCACACTACATTTCATACAATATAAGGTTTAGTTTGATTTTCTTGAAGCTTTTTTTCCTACTCCAATCAAAACTAGGAGTGATCGTTAAAAGGTAATTAAATAGCGCATATTCAAGCCAATGTTACATGTATTCGTTGACAGTTACCAACGTAGTACAGTCGATTCTCGTTATCTCGAATTCTAAGGGACCCTCTGAAATACATCGAGATATCCGTACCTCGACATATCAGATTTGCAGAATTGAGGAAAAAATAATTCGAACAGCCACATTTAACAAATATATATGTAATTGGAATCTTGAAGATAGAGATATATTGGAAATATTGTGGGAAAGACGAGAAATTAGCAATTTCTCCTCTTTTCAATAATATTTTATCTGTTGTTAGATTATTATTTTTAGGCAGGGACAAGATTTCCACTTCGAGATAAGCTGTTATTCGAGATAAGCGAGGTCGAGATCACGAGAGTCAATTGTAATTGCAAATCCAGGACGTTATTCGCAGGCTCACAGCAGAAAAAGACAATGTTCGACTAGATCCGTGTGTTAATTTTGCATCGTCATTTAAATTCTCCGGTAAAGTAATATCGTCATTGAAATGCTTCAGCATTTTATTAAAAAGTAGATAACAGAACTCAGGAGTAAGTTGTTAATGCCAGAGACGAAACAAAAAAATAAAATAACTTGATATTTACGAGTGTGGTAAGAAAATAAAATTGAAGCATGCTATCAAAGACTGAAGCAGTCGTCGCAAGCGAAAACGTACCCTCAGGGCATATACAAAATGCGCGGTATGAGTACAATTAAGGCTGGCACAATCGATCGGATAATAGATTAATTGACCGATAAATTCCACAAAAATGATTATCATTACAGAATCGCTAATAATCGATTATTTGATTTCTGTGTTACTTAACTGTATTTACCCTTAGTATTCAGACACCTCAATTCTTTACCATACTTTATCTAAAAATTGAACAAGTACAATTTACTACCCACTGTTGTGACTAAAATAGCTGGATGAGTGGCAAACAGTGTAGACCCTGATGAGACGCCGCGAACGCGGCGTCTCATCTGGGTATACACTGTTTGCTCAGGCCTGTCTGTCCAAATACATACAATAAAGTATAACATATGGTTAGAGTCATGCTCAGACAGGTGAAATTATGACCAACACTTCAGTGGTTACTAATCGATTATCGATCACAATGGCAGGACCGAAAATCTTTTATCTTTTCAGCTCTGATTAGCCAGCCTGAGGTACAATGTGGTGGAGGCAAGTCTGTTAAAACTGCTCAAACTTTTATTTGAAATACATAGAGCAAATAGATAGCCACAGCAACCATGAAGAGACACATCGCAAGTAAAGGGCATTCTTAGATTAGAGCTTTTGCACTTGTCAACAAAGCACGACCATTCGGACACATGAGAACAAATATATCTTGTTTATGAATCATTTCTTTGACGGGCACAATGTTACCGCGGGCTCACCCTTGGCGGTGTACCAGTTTTTTATTAAATGTATAAGAGCCGCAACGTCAGAAAACGTACCTTCAGACATGTGCACCCAGCGAAGATTCAGATACGCCTGTGCATTCGTGCAGCCTGATCAGAATTTTCACTGAGCTCATCGTGGATAGCCAGACATGCCAATTGCTTTTATCCGGACAACGACGGCACTGATCAGACTGTGCGGATGCAGAGGATGATTAGCTTTCTTTGGAGCACCTGTCAAAATGTACGTTTTCTCAAGTTGCAGCTTATAAAATGAACGTTATTTTGCCACATCAAGAGAAATAATTATCTTTGTGGCATAAGCTTACTGCCAAGGCCGTTATATTTCAGCACAGTCGCATCAGGACCTTTGTTGTCCGTTATCATTACGAAAACATGCCTATTCAAATACACTGAAACGTTTACCACCAAAAAACGAAAATTTTCAGATAAAAAAATTCTGATATTTTTCATATTTCTGCTCGAAACATAGATTGTGGATACTCGTTAGAACCGCCTCGACGAGGCGGTTCTAACGAGTACCCATAATCTATGTTTTGAGCAGTAATAAGGAAAATAATGCATACCCCTGTAAACCCCAGTTTTACTTTATAAACGTGGGGTTTAAAGGGGTCAAAATTATATAGGTATGTTTTTGTGATGTATATGATTTTTGTGTAACTAGACTACACTGTTTGCAAAGGATTATGTTTATATCAGCGCGTTTAAAATAAATAAATGACTCTAGTATTACCTCCTCTGGTATTTCTGCCGGCTTATCATCTAGGCAGAGATCATACACAGCTTTACTGGCCCACGTGCCGTTTTCATGGCAGTACTTTGTAGCATTATCTGTAATGAAACACCGAGATTATTAGGCAAGTACTATAAAATTTATTCCATTACCTGTCGTGCATACGTAAGGCAGACAGAAAGACCAACAGGCATATGAACCGTGTCTTGGGAAAAAAAAAGCCGTTGTAGCATATGCAAACAGCAAAAGGTTCAAGCGGGACTGCACATAAACGCTTAACAAAATCGAGTCTCCGTAATTACAACAATAAACATCACAAACACGCCTATATAATTTTGACCCCCTTAAACCCCACTTTTATATAGTAAAACTGAGGTCCATAGGCGTATACATTATTTTTCTTATTTCTGCTCAAAACATAGATTATGGGTACTCATTAGAACCGCAACGCCAAAGCGGTTCTAACGAGTTCCCACAATCTATTTTTGAACAGAAATATGAAAAATATCAGAGTTTTTATCTGAAAATTTTCAGTTTTTGGCGGTGAAATTTTGTATATATTTGAATAGGCGTATTTCGTAATGAAGTTGAATGGAAATTAAAACAAAGATAACGTATTTCTTTTCCGATTTGTAGCAGAAAAGAAATCTAAATAATAAAAAATAGAACAGTAACAAAAACAAAAATAACGCATCTTCTTTCCGATATTTAGCAGAAAAGAAATTAAAACAATAAAAAGATCTCTGGTCTTTGTTTAAACATAATGATTTCGTTTTAATAACATAACATATCAACCAATGGATGTCCCAAATTACGTTGAATAAAAGATATAATAAGTCGTTTAAACGATATATTATGTCGTTAAAACGAGATCATAAAGTTGAAAAAACAAAACAAAAAAAACAAAAAAAAAAAACAACAAAAAAAAACAACAAAAAAAAACGACATAATAAGTCGGTTAAACGAGATACTATATTGTTTCAATTTCCATTCTATATATATATATATATATATATATATATATATATATATATATATATATATATATATATATATATTTTTTTTTTTTTTTTTTTTTTTTTTTTTTTTTTTTAATTTCTGTTCTGTTTTTGTTTTAATTTCTTTTCTGCTAAAATAGCGGAAAAGATATGTGTATTTCAGTTTTAATTTCTGTTCTGTGTTTATTGTTTTAAATTCTTTTCTGCTAAATATTGAAAATGACTTTTTTAATTTTTGTTTTAATTTTCGTTCTGTTGTGATTGTTCTAATTTCTTTTCTTCTAAATATCGGAAAAGAAATGAATTATTATTGTTTTATTCTGTTCTTTTTTTTTTGTTGATTTATTTTCTGCTTTTCTGTTTTTATTTCCGATCTGTATTTTATTGTTCTGGTTTCTTTCCTTTTAAACATTGGACAGAAAACTAAACCAAGAAAACAAAATGGAAAATAAAACATGATATGTCGTTTTTTTTTTTTTTTTTTTTTTTTTTTTTTTTCAAAATAAAGCGAGGTAATGGCACTGCTAAAAGGACTGAAAAACACAAGAACAAAATAACATAAGGTAAGACATAAAACAAATCGCCTCGTAGAATAAACCACAAAGCAACAAAGAGTAAGACTAACGCCGGAACTACCGCCTTAGAACGGTCAGTAGAGTAAACCACCGGGGATTTTAAGCCCTTTTACAGCCAACTTCACCCTGGGTCCCGGTGTCACTCTTAATACAGAAATACACACAAATTCGGTTTGCATAGAGGCTCCCAACTCAGTCAATGCATCAAAGTGAAAACATAAAACATGAAGTCCAATATTTAGAAAATCACAGTCGAAAGCAATATTTAGTATCGTCACAATATGTGTGTGTGTGTGTTTTTATTTCAAATGCACTTTTACTTGGATTATTATTCCGGAAAGCCGTTAATTTACAAGCAAACACAATAATGCAATTATCTTCGCTTTATTATTTTGGAAAACCATTAATTTAAAAGCAAACATTGAAAGTTGTCTTTCAGAAATTATAGTCTTAAGGGTGATAAACACATTTTGTACATTTTCCACTATTGTATACAAGGAAGACGACTTTTGTGATTTCCTGTTTGCACAATTAACTTCTGAAATCGGATCTACACGTAAATGGAAGAATTCGATCCCTTTGCTTCCTTTAAATGTAGATCCTATTTTTAAAAGAGATGCAAAAGCAATTAAACAAAACTTGTCTCCCCTGAAAGTGCTTCCATTCCTCTTAAGTTGGCAGGATACACCTCCACATGAAATCATGCTAATTTCATATCAGTAACTTCAGTGTGAAAAACGTACCTCGCGACTCCAATACAGGAAGGCTAATCTTCTGAAACAGAGTCGTATGAATATACAGTTTACTTAGAAGGTAGATCGTATGTGGAAGATGTTCTTGTGGTCAGAAATACCTTTTCTATTACTCATAACGGGATTTCGATTCTGTGTTCAAAGGTTTATGGACAACTTTATGCACAGTGTATATGAATACTAAATGTTTTTTTTAATGACACGGAGAAGTTCCCGGAATGTGAAAGCGATTCCATTTATTTTCTCATATGCGACATGGAGGCGAGGGAGTGTGTGTGTGTGTGTGGGGGGGGGGGGGGTCCTTTTAATGCATAATGTTGGCATGTCTTTAAAATGTGTTGCCGATAGTTCCACTAATATACTGTGTATACAGGAATATTTATTGGTATACATTACAACGTTAATGTTGAATTTTGTTGTAGACGCCCAAACCAGCACCGGCTAAAGCGGCTTTCAGTTCTCAAAGTAACTACGAAGAATAGGCTCACTAGTTCCAAAGGAAACAAAAATATATTATTGCATAAAAAGCAATGCCGCACGGTAATAACAGCCGTGCATTAACCGGCGAAAAGCCGTGTATTAACATGCAGTTCACGTGCTGTTAATGCACGGCAACGCAAATTTTAATACGCCTATACCGAGGCCACAGAATTGCTGCCGTCACAAGATATGTACTGCCCGGCCTAAAAACGAGCATAGTCAGTGGAAATTGCGTCGCGAGACATCGATGAAAAGGCGAAACAAAATAGTGCAAGAAATAACGCGAAATGTAGCAAATGTTTTCAGTTTTTATGCAGTAATAGCGCTCGAACATGGTTTTTCAATGCATTAGCATTCGCTATGTCCTTTGGCAGGTGTTGAAAACCGCGGCCTTCGGTCTCGGTTTTCAACACCTCCCACGGGAATTGGTGAATGAAAATGCGTGAAAAACCATTTTTGATCGCTATAATCTACACTGTGGCGAAGTACCGGGAGACTACTAACGGCTGCAGGCACGGCACTAAAAGGAACATTTCTGTAAAATTATTTTGAAATCGGGTCATTGGCTTAGAATGAGATGTCGTTTAAATATTTTGCCTTATATTTTTTAGCTTTGGCTGCCATTTTGTTCAGTAGAGTGACATCAGTTTAATAATTTTGGTAGGGTCCAAGGAACACTCCTGTGAAATTATTTTGAAATCGGGCCATTGGCCTGGAAGACATGGCGTTAAAGGTTTTTCTATTTTTAGCTTTGGCGGTAATTTTGTTCAGCGGAGCGAAACCATTTTAGCAATTTTGGTAAAAGGTCACCCAAAAAAACATTTCTGTGAAATTATTTTCAAATCGGGCTAATGGCCTAAGAGGATATGTCGTTTAAATGTTGTTTTTCTATTTTAAGCTTTGGCAGCCATTTTGTTCAGTGGAGCAGAACCGTTTTAGCAATTTCGGTAGATGGTTACCCACCGAACATGTCTGTGAAAATTTGTAATCGAGCCATTGGCCTAGAAAGAAATGTTGTTTAATGGTTTTACTATTTTTAGCTTTGCCAGCCATTTTTTACAGCGGTGCGGAACCATTGTTTTGCAATTTTGGTAGAGGGTCACCCAACAAATATTTCTTCGAAATTATTTTGAACTCGGGCAATTGGCCTAGGAGGAGATGTCGTTTAAAGTTTTTTTGTTTTTTTTTTTTCTATTTTAAGATTTGGCGGCCTTTTAGTTCAGTGGAGCAGAACAATTTTTAGCAATTTAGGTATAGGGTCACCCAAGGAACATTTCTGTGAAAATATTTTGAAATCAGGCCATTGACATAGGAGGAGATGTCGTTCAGTTTTTTTTTTTTTGTTTTTTTTTTGTTTTTTTTTTTCTGTTTTTAGCTTTGGCGGTCTTTTTGTTCAATGGAGCGGAACCATTTTATCAATTTTGGTAGAGGGTCACCAAAGAAACAGTATGTGAAATAATTTTGAAATCGGGCCATTAATCTTGGAGGAGATGTCGTTTTAAGTTTTCTTTTCTATTTTTTTTATTTTTGGCAGCCATTTTATTCAGCGGATCATAACCTTTTTAGCAATTTTGATAGAGGGTTTCCTAAGAAGTATTTCTGTAAAATTATTTTGAAATCGGGTCATTGGCTTGGAAGAGATGTCGTGTATTTTTTTTTTTTTTTGTTCTATTTGAGCTATGGCGTTCATTTTAAACAGCGAAGCAAAATTATTTCAGCATTTATTTGGTAGAGGGTTATACAAGAAACATTTCTGTGAAATTATTTTGAAATCGGGTCAATGGCCTAAGAGGAGATGTTGTTTACAGGTTTTTCTATGTTTAGCTTTGGCGGCAATTTTGTTCAGCGGACAGAAACGATTTTTGCAATTTTGGACGCTGGACACAGGGTGATCACAATAGCTCACATTAGCTCACCTAGATTACTTTGTGCTCCGGTGAGCTAAAAATTGACATCCTATTTTCCCTTCAACACATTCAAAAGATTATATTTCCGTCTTTTATCTGGTGTTTCTCACTTTATATGTTCATACGGACGAAATATCAATTCAATCAAAATATTTTTATCTTATCCCAAGACAAATGTCGCAGTAAGTGAACATTTTCTTGGGATACGATATTATAAAACAATCCTTTTGATTGCTGATGTTTCTATTGTAAGCTTTTATATTGTGTGAATATATTAGCCAGCATTGAGTTAGGTTTAACCCTTAACAAGCCATTCAAACTTTTTTTTTTTTTTTTTTTTTTTTTTTTTTTTTTTTTTTTTTGTTTCGTGACTATAATTCTTGATATTTCATCTGAATCGTCTACTACAAATTTTGCTTGCCGCTTTAATAGTTAATGTTCTACATTTCATCTAAATATAGGAGGTCTGTGTCAATTTTCATCAGAGATGCGCTAGTGATTCCCGACATATTAATTCAAAGATATAACATGTTATACTTTATCAAAGATTTCCTGTAGAACTATAAGAATTCTGTCATTTGTTATATTGGATCTGTCGAAACAGCAGCTAGTGAATAATTATTGCAGGCATCTTCCCAAACCAAACTCTCTTAAAGTGTCTAAGAATAACTTGATCATTCCTGATAGAAACACACATGAGACCAAAGTCTTGCTTATTTTGCATACATGTGCAGAGTACTAAACGACGCATCATTATTTTTACAACTGAAATTATAGTGCAAATAAATGAATAACGATTTTGATTTTTTTTAGTGTTTTCGTATAAAACAATGACCAGCCACCCTGTTTACGAAAACGCAGCTGTATACGTATCTTTCCGGTCACGGTACAATAGCATTTTGTTTGCAAGTTTGCAAGATTAACCGCCTCCCAGTCAGCATTCTACGTAAATCTATATCGGGCCGTCATCGGCCCGTCAGGGGAGTGCCACAATCACAAACCGCAGTCCATTCCAAACACCAAGAGGAAGAGGAAACAGACAAAACCAAAACAAGCGCAAATCGAACAAACGCACGAAAAGCACCAAGACTAGCTCTGTCTTCCCCAAAACATCTTTCATTTAATTATTGTTCTACAGTACGTGTATCTACATGTACCTCGGTTTAGGCTGTTACGAATAAGAGTTCCTGCGGTTGATGGCGGCTGCGTGCTGGACGCTTGTTGTTTTCCATTAATATTATTCACAAGATAAGGGGTAAATACTGCCAAAAATAAACAATCGCAGACATGTGACCAGTTTTCTAATATGCAGCTCATTGTTTAGGTTTATGGTTTTTTTTTTTTTGTTTTTTTTTTTCATCATTTTATACCATAATCGTGATTAATGATTTTAGATAAAGTAACGGTGTTGAGGAATATTAATTCTAACTACGAGAAAGACAAGGGTATAATATTATTTTATTTTATTTACCGGAAACCGATTCGTTAAGGAGAATGTATACACTGCCAGAGGAGGTACGTCTATAACCACAGCTAGTGTTGGTGCCATGCTGCGGACGTATAATGTCTTCCCGTACTTCGCTATAGTGTAATTTATATTTTATAGTCGTTTTTTATCGTAGAGTCTATCCCGGGATGTTTAAAAACTTATATGGGGATCGCTAATGGGGCTTCGCAAACTACAGTGTTGCATATGAAGAGACTGAATCAAATCGAGTCTCCGATTTTCGTGATTTTGTGTGTGTGTTTTTTTTTTTTCCGAAGGCAATCCTTTTTAATTTTTATTTTACTTTCTTCAGCAAACTGCATGAATGGTTGTAAACCAAATTACGGTTGATAATTTTGATTTCCTCTTTAATCGCACGATATTAGGTCAGTCCTCAGACTAAATGATCGCTTCCTCCTCAATCGGTTTCAAGTAGTCGGTGACTAACTATCAATATATGTGGTCAGGTCAATAGTAAATCTTTTTGTGGTTTACTTGTGTACTGTAATCATACATCGAGCCCGCTGCTGTACTTCATCGCAGTATGTTTGATTATGTATGTTTCACTGTGATGTTTCACAGATGTGGTAGATAACACCTATGCGGACCAAACATACGTTTGTTATGTGGAGCTGCATCAGAATAAAAAAGTAAGAGAAAAGTCCAGGAAGTGCCACAATCACAAACCGCAGCCCTTCCCAGTCACCAAGAGGAAGAGAAAACAGACAAAACCAAACAAACCCAAATCGAACAAACGTACGAAAAGCACTAAGATTAGCTCTCATTTCCCCAAGCGAGGTAATCGCAATGCTACAAGGACTAAAAACACAAGAACAAAATAACACAAGGTAAGACATAAAACAAATATCCTCGTAGAATAAGCCATAAAGCAATAAAGGGTAAGACTAACACCGGGACCACCGCCTTAGAACGGTCAGTGGAATAAACCACCGAGTGGTTTAAAGCACTTTTACAGCTAGCCAACTTCACCCTTTTTGTGAAAAAAACAAAACAAAAAAAAACAAAAAAAAAAAAAAAAAACAGGAAGAACTGATAATTCCCAACTGACCGTCCCAAAGCTGTACTTTTGTTGTAGTTATCTATTTGTTTTGCGTCTATAGTTTCATATCTGGCGTTTGGGTTTGCCTTATTTGTTCCTCATCGCCCATTCATTTGGTATCTCAGGAGTAGCATTTCCGGGGTATCTTCACTTATATTTTTATATATAAGCGGATCATATTGTCACTAGTAACTTGAAGATTATAACTGATTCACGAACCCGTTCAGTTATTTCAAAAGAACCTAAATATACGAGCGTAGATTTCCAGCCCACATTGATTTCAATAAATGTCGGGAAACAATTGCCACTGCTTTAAATGATTATTATACGCGTTGGTGTAAACTAGAGCATGCTAAGTCAAATGATTTAAATAACTGGAAATTAAAGATTTTTAAGATCATTGATGAACGTGTGTTATTTTATTCTAATAACCTTGATCGTCTCCTTCCTAAGCCTACATTATCTTTTCGATATTTGAAACAAGTTATCCAAGAATTTCATAAGAAGTATGTTTTGGCTCCAGCTGATGGAGCTGCTAAAAATGTTGTTGTTGTGTGACGACTTTATTATGTCAATACGCTAATACAAGAACTTGGTAGTACCAACACATATGAACGGATTTCTACTGACGAGAGATCTACTGTTAATACCCATTCTATCAATATTACTGCTAAATTTGCAGTGGGTATTAAAGAAAAGCTGTCTACGTTATATTGGTTACCGAAACTTCATAAACGACCTTATAAAGCACGTTTCATTGCTAATTTTAGTTCATGTACGACTACTTTTTTGTCCAAACTGCTAACTTTATGCCTTACTGCTGTTAAAAAAACATTGGATAAGATACTATTACACTGTTTACGAAAGGGACGGAATTAACTATTTTGGTCAATTAAAAAATTCCAATGATGTTCTTAATAAATTAAAATCTAAACACTTTCAGGCTTTTCTCTGACCTTTTTTTTTTCTTAATTGTCTACATATGATTTTTCTACACTGTTTACTACGTTACTTTATCATCTTATAAAAGATAAACTTATTGATTTTATTAAACGAATGTTTATTCGGGAGATTACCCAATATTTGGCTTGCAACGAAGAATGTACTTTTTTCAATTCTGATGTATACAATAATCACAATTTATGGTCGTGTCAAAAGGTCTGTGATGCCATTATTTATCTTTTGGATAATATTTTCATTAGATTTGGAACTAAACTTTATAGGCAAACTATTGGTATTCCGATGGGAACTAATTGTGCTACTCTTGTTGCAGATTTGTTTCTTTTTTGTTATGAGAGAGATTTCATGAAGTCTCTCTCAAGTGAAAATCAGGCTGACATTATTGAGGCTTTCAATTCAACTTTAAGATACCCTGATAACTTATCAAATACTGACAATATTGACAAAATGGTGGACCGCATATACCCTACAGAACTCCGATTAAATAGACCAAATTCTTCCGATACCGAGGCACCTTTTTTGGATTTGAATCTATGTATATCTAATTGTACAGTTTCCACCAAATTTTATAATAAATGGGGTATACATATCTCAACTTATTAGATTCGCCAAAGAATCTTCAAATCTTAGTGACTTTAACTATCGTAAAAAAAAACTCTTACTGCCAAACTTCTTGGGCAGGGCTTTCGTTATTCTAAACTTCGTAAGGCGTTTTTGAAATTTTGTCGCAGACTCTGTGCCTTGGTAGAAAAAATATAGCGTCAATCTAAAGACACTTCTGCAACAAGGTATATCGGAACGAGAATTTTACGGTGACTTAGTGTACAGATTTAGAAAAATTGTAGGAAAATCTAACTTTTCGGAGCCATTCAGGAAACTTATTAACCGTTATAAAAGAATTGGCTATAACCTGGACATTATGCGGCAGACTGCATGGCTTTTGTCAACCCAATCATTGATGATGGCTATGCTTCACTCTTTAATTGCACGATAATTGTTGGCCAGCTGTAAAAGTGCTTTAACCACCCCCACCACCACCCCCCACCCCCTCCCCCCTCCCCCTCCTGGTGGTTTACTCTACTGACCGTTCTAAGGCGGTGGTTCCGGTGTTAGTCTTACCCTTTGTTGCTTTGTTGTTTATTCTACGAGGCGATTTGTTTTTTCGTCTTACCTTGTGTCATTTTGTTCTTGTGTTGTTTTTCTTGTCCTTTTAGCATTGCGATTACCTCGCTTAGGAAAGAGAGAGCTAATCTTCGTACGTTTGTTGGATTTGTCGGTTTCCTCTTCCTCTTGGTGTCTGGGAAGGGCTGCTGTTTGTGATTGTGGCACTCCCTAGACTTTTCTCTTTTCTTTTTTTTACTTGGCTCTTACTAGCTTATTTGGCCCAGAAAGATGGACTTTTGAACTGTTTGCAGATTTGTGAGTTTATTCATCATCCACAAGGGTCATTTCTTCTAGAATCTATATTTCAAAATTGCTCTCGCCTCCTTCTGAAATGAGCTAAACTAAAATGAGCGTCTGTGCAGAAACACCATTTTTCAGAAAAAAAATGATGTGCAGAAAAGAAAACACAAAGCCAATTGAAATTCTCCCTTGTAAAAATGACAAAAGAAAGTAAATGACAAAAGAAAGTAAATAAGTGAACTCATTAACTGATACAATCAAATCCACCCAAAGGAAACGACAGACAAATACAATGAAGCAGTCACACAATGAGCAGACGGCAGGCAGAGTTGGCAACTCTTTCTCAAAAAGGATGCAAAACTCTTACCCAAACATAACTGAATATACTTCAAACTTACATAATCGTTAATAGAAAACATTTAAAAGCGAAACACTATATAACAATTAACAAAAAAGTATCACAATGCAGGTACCGCCTTACAACGGGTCAGAAATGAATTACTTGGGGCTGAAGCTAGCTTTATGGGATACCAACTCTCGCCCTCACCTTTCGTTATAGTAAAATCATATATTTTCGGTTTTGTCAAATCTGTCACATGTATTAAGGTACACTAATACATTAAGCATGTGTCAAATAGTGGTAAAATTCATAGGTTTGCGTCCGTTAAATTGTAAAAGCAGACGCAAAGCAATGCCACAATCAAAATGCACAGCCTATCCGAATAACCAGAAAAAAAGGAGATATAGGCAACAGATAAAAACATAAAAGTACTGACACACAAACAAAGAAGAACCTTAGCAGAAGAACCGCCTTGGACTGGGCAGTATGAAAATTACGGTGGGGTGTTTGTGTGGGGGTGGGGGTGGGGGTGGGGAGTAACCAGTTTTACTCTAGCGGAACCCCATCCTTATCTCTTGATGCAGCTCCAAACAGTAGAACCAATACAAACAGAAAGCAAAGTGAGGAAGAAGATGATTAGAATGCTGGAATCAAAAAACGAAAAAGTAAATAAAGTGGGCATCCATACAGAGGGTAACCATATTGCTACAATTATGATAAAAATGATCAGCATCAGAATTGCCGCCTCGGAACGGACAGCATCTACACAACTATAGGTTTTAACCAGTTTAATAGGCGAACAGCCTCACCCATAACCTTTATGCCTCTTCCCTTTACAAATATCGGTCGGCATAGGAGTCGTTCATTTCATTTATAAAAAAAAAAAAGATTGCAAAGAAATACACATAAACAAGCAAACTGTGATAAAACAAAGCAAAAAGGAAACCGACAAATCCAACAAGCACAAATCGAACTAACGTACGAAAAGCACTTAGATTAGCTCTCTCTTCCACAAACGAGGTAATCGCAATGCTAAAAAGACTGAAAAATGCAAGAACAAAATGACACAAGGTACCTTCACTTAGTCTGTAGACCTAGCCACAGCAGTTGAATTAAAACGGGAAGCAAAGTTAACATCATGCATATAGTTCGCCGCAGAATATCCAGTTATGCCATCAGTTTTTCTCTTTATATATTTATGCCGCCATAAAATGCAAGTTCAGACACACATTCCTGCAGAAGTGTTTTCAAACCAACGATTTACTTTGACAGTAATTCAGAGCGAAGGCGATGAAACTTAGAATATGTTTTACGTAGTTTATGATAACGGAACTCTTGCTTAAGAAGTTTTAGCAGTTAAAATTTGCATTACGAAAACACTCCTATTCGAATATATTGAAAATTTCTGCACCAAAAAAGAAAGTTTTCTGATTAAAAAATCTGACATTTTTTCATATTTCTGCTCGAAACATAGATTGTGGGTACTCGTTAGAACCGCCTCGTCGACGCGGTTCTAACGAGTAACACAATCTATGTTTTGAGCAGAAATAAGAAAAATAATGTATATCCCTATAAACCCTAGTTTTGCTATATAAAAGTGGGGGTTTAAGGGGGTCAGAATTATATTTTCGTGATGTATTTCGTGATGTATTTCGGTTATTAAAGGCACCAACTTCCAGATGCTCTAGCAAAACGGATTAACGGAGAAATGTATACATTATAGGCTGTGGCACGAGACACACTGATATTTCGAAATAACTAAACACTGATCCATCCATCACTGAGACAGAATAAATATAATTGTTTCGAAATGCTGTTCCATTATCGTAATATTTTCTGAATACCTCTGTTTGTATCTTTGTTTATCGCATGAAAGAAGAGTACATAGTACATAGAATATTAATGTGTTGAAAATCTGACGCTTTTTAGACGGACGCTTATGTTTACAGTTCCTTGAACTTTTCATTTAAGGCAGCATTCCTATTTTGCTTTGCCGACGTCTGGCATTAAGTATAAGATATTTGTATGTACATAAAAACTGAGCGGGAGCACTTAAATTAGTTTTACTTGATCAAAACCGATTTTAAACATTACTTGCGTAATCTTGAATTTTAGGACTATAAAGGTGGATTTATGGCTTTAACACAGCCATGATTTTGCATAAACTATCCGATATGTGCACTTTCCACCAGTCACAATAAGTGATTGAAATTTGAATTCATTGTCTAAATATTCCAGTGCTTTGTCGCTTATCTCAGTCTGCAGACATAAAAGGCCTTGATGAATTTCAATATCGGACGAAATGCATTGATCTTGCAAATAAACGAAGTGCATTCACGACGAGGGGTTTTCAATTTCAAAATACAGCTCGGTTTTAATACTAGCGCATTACAATACTTTCTAAAGGAATGACCCTTGAGAGCAATAAACACATACAAAACTGAAAACAGCGAGTCAAATCGTCATTCAAACGCACTCCAGTCTCACTTTCTTGTTATCAAGTTGGTTGGTGAATATAAGTAATGATAACCAGAAACGCCACAACCCAGCTAGTATTCTTTATAAATCTATAGCGGGCCGTTTTCGGCCCGTCAGGGTAGCTGACGGGCCGATAACGGTCCGCTATAGATTTATAAAGAATGCTTACTAGGAATCGCGACGCACAGCCATCCCGAGGCAACTAATCAAGGAGTGGTGAGAAACAAACAATGACAAACAAACGGCACATATGAAACAACCGACTCACAAGCAAAGACGGAATAAAACGGAGGAACCGCCTTGGACCGGTCAGTAGCAAAACTACTGTAGCGGGGCTTAAACCAGTTTTATTCACGCGAAGCCTTAATCTGAATTCTGATGTGGCTCCAAATTACAAACATAGTTAGCACTGCATAGGGATCTTCTACCTCACCTATGAAACAATACAATGAATCGTTCAGAACAGTATTTCGCTATTTTGTTTTGCATGTTCGTTATAGTAAATACCGTATACGGATTTGTTCGGACATTACGTACGTAATCTCTTCTTCTTTCGGAATGACTCTTCTTTGTTTGCATGTTGTTTATTGTAAATATGTCGTCTTTTGTCTGTCTCTCGTACTAGCGCGCAGTTTGTTGTTGCTTATCTGCGTAAGTTTTCACGAAACAAATTGCACGTATAGAGGTAGGAATATTGTTTATCAGAGAAGTTCTTTTACAATGAATAGTCTTGTGAAGTTGTGAGACAGTGTTCTGAAAACACAACTTACCAACATAAATAAATAAATGAGTTTTGTCTACAATATGACCTGTATGACCAGCAAAGACTCAAACCAGCCTGTGCATCTACCAAGTATAGCAAGTGTTCTCAGTTATCTCTCTTTGGATAGACTGGATACTGGAGAAGACACATGTGTTCAGCGAAGACTCTGATCAGACTGTGCACAGGCTGATCTAAGTCTTCGCTGGTCGCACGTCTTATTGTAGGTTTTGTCGTGCGCTGGCTCATTTACCAGTGAGATAAGATATCCGAAATGTTAGGATAAACATGGTATACAAGAAAAAAAATACAGTCAACTCTCGTTATCTCGAACTCCAAGGGACTCTATGAAACACTTCGAGATATCCGTACTTCAACATATCAGATTTGCGGAAATGAGGAAAACAATTAATCGAACAACCACCTTTGACAGAAGGAATAAGTAGTTTGACTCCTAAGTTAGAGATAGATTGAAAATATTGTGGAAAAGAGGAGAAATTGCTCATAAGGAGCAATTTCTCCTATTTTCCACAAAATTTTGTTGCCTTTTGGTAGATCTCTGTGTCAAAAGAGAGAACAAATTTTCACTTCGAGATAAGCGGTTATTCGAGATAAGCGAGTTCAAGATAACGAGAGTCGACTGTACTAGACACTTGTCAAGAGTCAATGGTTTTCTCAAAGCAAACCAGCAAATCTATCATCCCAGCTGACCGCCTATTTGTACAATGACATTAAAACGTTTGTCTCTCCCTGTCTGAGGCGCATTATTTCTTACCTGTTCCATCTATTCCGGGAAGGTATCCTGGACAAGGAATAACTGCGTAGGTGCCGGCAAGAGTTCGCGGCCAACACGAATACATGTCCCAGCTGCTGTTACAGTACAGCTTACCATCGTCTGAAATAAAATAGAAATCGTTATTCTTAGGGGAATGCATACAGTTTCAGGGGAGACTATATCAATATTGACTATGTCCCTTCTAAAAGTGGTCTTCTCTAAAAATCGCTCCATCCATTCACAGAGAGGGGAAATTATTTTCCTTTTGTGTAGACTAATTTCTTTTATTAAAAGAACTTGTGCACATTGTCTACATTTAGTACTATTCTGCCTACGCAATCACTCTCGCACAATATGTCTGTTTGCATTTTCGTTACACTCTAAGGAGCGTTCTTAATGCTTATACGGACAAAAAAAGCAAAACTATTTTTTGAAATACAAGCGTACAAGCGTAAATCATAGATGAAATATTAGTGTTGATAGTGCATTCGTTGTTGCATGCTTGTGTTTTCTTTCTTTCTTTTTAAATGAAATGGGTACGTGAAAAAACGTACCTTCTGAAATGTGCGCCCAACGAAGACTCAAATCATCCTGCACATCTCCGCAGTATTTCTTGTCCGTACGAAATCACGGTGCATCCGTGGCTACTCAATACTTACCCAGTAAGATTCTAATCAGGTCCCGAGGTCATAAAAGTTTTTTTCATGCTCAACTCAGCTGAGCATGAAAGTTTTGTTTATAAATCTCAAAATACTCACAAAATTTTGAAACTTCTTTCATGCTCAACTCAGCTGAGCAAGCTCAGCTGAGTTGAGCATGAAAAAAGTTTTACATTTTTGGTATTTTTATTTTTATGGCCATGTTAAATTTCATGATCAGTTGAGTTGAGCATGAAAAAAGTTTTATAACTTCGGGGTCAGGCTGATTTGAATCCTCGCTGAGAGCACGGGACCAAAGGTACATTTTCTGATGTTGCGGCTCAAATATTGCTTTGGATCTCGCTGAAGAACATCAAGTTCATTTTATTAAAAAGTTGAACAGCTGAACGCATGGTAAGTATTGATTATAAAGAAATTTATTATTAAAGACCAAAAACGTCTTCTATGGACAAGAGTAAATCGGATTTTAGAAAATGGCACATATACTGTATAATATGACGCCAAATATTTCTGATAACTAAAGTCTATGTTTGGAGTTACATTTAATAATTGATAAGTTTTCTCTTAATCTCAACAGTGTCTGAGAACCTTACGACAAAATGGCCACGGCTCGCTCACCTGAGTATAATAGCCACTGCAGATATGCAGATGTAATGCAACACTTTTAAAATCTGTCATTGCAAATAATGAAAGGATCATCATTTAAGCGGTTTCTAGTTTTGAAATAGAACAGTATGTTTTATTGTTATTTTACCATCTTACGACGAAAGTCGGAACAAAGGACTGAAGCATAGTTGAAAAAATATCCCCGCCTATCGTTGGATTCGAGCCCGGTCTGCCCGGATAAAAGTCCAATGCTCTAACAAATGAGCCACAGAGTCGACTCACTATGGCAGTTCTCAGAGGTTGAATATATACCTATAAGCTATGCGAAATCTGGCATGGTAAATTATCGAGGGTAGGAGTGATAGGCCGTAACTCTCCCCCTCTTCAAGAAACTCATCATTTAGTATGATGTGAATTCGTTTTCGGCGCTGTAGTCCGATGTCGGACAAGCCCCCATCTTTAGACGAAAGTCGTAACAAAGGAATAAAGCATAGCTGAACACATTTCCCCGCATATCGTGGGATTTGATCCCGATCTGCCCGGATAAAAACCAATGCTTCAAAAATGAGCCAAAGAGTCGACTTCCTGAGGCAGTTGTCAGAGATTGAATATATACCAACAAGCTATGCGAACTTGGTCAAGGCTGATTATCGAAGGTAGGCGTGATAGGACGTAACAATCATATGTGGTCATAAAATTCAATGGAGCATGACCATCTGAACAAGCTCTAAATCCCGTTTAAGTAGTAGGATTGGCATGATTTTTTTTTTAAATTTGTCCAAGTGGGGTCGGAAGATAAATTGTTTAACGATAGCATGATTTTTATACATGTGTACAGCACAGGGGCAGGGGAAGATAACCTCGCAGAATACATGTTGAGTGTAACTTAAAGCTTTTGCGACGTCAATATTATAATAAGTTTTAGATACGTCAGCTATAGTTTGCCTTTGTGTGTGTGTGTGTGTGTGTGTGTGTGCGCGCGCGCGTATGTTTATTGCGAATTCTTTTTATAATCTAGTTATTTTCACCAGAAAGCAGGGACTTACCAAGGTTTCATCTTCATTGGATAGGGACAATACGATGGGAGAAGAGAGATATTCAACTGCATAATACCACTCCCACCTACGCTACATTTCCTGTGTGTCTTTACAAGGCCAGAAAAGAGGTAAGCTCAACGTTGTCTTCTTTCTCTGCTGGTGCTTCACATGGTCTTCCTTTCCTGCTGGTGCTTCTAAAAATTGCCCACTTTAAAATTGTGCGATGGCAACCAAATAAAATGGCCACTAGCCATAAAAACACAAATTGGCTAGACAATCATTCAATGATCACAACTGCCAAATATGATTCACATTACTTCACGTGTTATGAAGAAAATGGAAATTAACCATTATACCATCTATGCGGACAATTCGGTTGTCATAGCAACCAAACAAAAAGATAGATCACAGTAATTTAAGTTTGTTTTTTTTACCCCTCCCCCACCCCCTACCGAAGCAACATTTTGGCCTATTTAGGGACAAATCGCTTCAGTGGCTTAAGAGGAGTTATCGTTATACATTGTTTACGAACGGAAGAACGAACGAACGAACGGACAGACGATGCACAAACAGTGATCACTATACCTCATTCTAAGCTTACAAGATGAATGAACAGCAGCTTCAGAAAACGTACCTTCGTACAGGTGTATTCGCGCAGTCTGATCGGGTCTTCATTGGGAGCATTTGAACAGCTTCTTCATACGGAGAATGAAGAATGATCAGGGCCCGTTGTTCAAAGCGTCGTTAGCTTAACGAGCTCGTTAAGGGTCATTTCGTTAACTATTTTAGCGGATTTAATATACAACATTCTGATATTTTTTTGCTGAAAAATTGTGAGTAGCTTTTGCACTGCAAAAGCTACTCACATTTTTTCAGCAAAAAATTTCAGCATATTTGCGTATCACTCGATGTAAATTTTAACGAATCGTTAACTAACGACATTGTTAGCTTTGAACAGCTGGGCCCTGACTGCGCGGATACGGACGCTCTTTTAAGTCTACAATAGGCGCACATACCAGCTTGTACGTTTTCATAAAATGTGGCTCACTATGCTTTGGTTTGTTTTCGCAGTTCATGTTCGTTAAAGATCCATTTCTATTTCCGTCTGCCTACGTTGTTGCTCAGAGACTCCGTTTACGTCGAGCAACAATATGTCTTCGAATCTGGAAACATAGGCACACTCAGATCATCTGGCGCTTGCTCAGTCTCATCAGACCTTAAGTTTGCAATGACATATTATATGGTATTAAGTAATTATTGAAGATACAGGAAAAATCTGACAAACTGCTGGTTGCTGAGACTTATCTAGGCCACCAGCTCGGCCATATGCTCACAGCCTTGTTTTCTGTTGACGCGGCCTGTTTGGTATTCATAGATTCCAGCAAGCAAAGCGTCACAATTCAAAAGTAATTTCAGAAGTCCTGAAAGCAATTAAAGATAACGATATAACAATTGTCACGTCACTGTTGTGGGCAAAATGCATTACCAAGAATTTAAAAGTTCGTGGTTTGTCTACAAACAAGTCAATAAATACTGCTAAACACAGATGAAATATTGTCATTCTCAATTTTTCATTTATAGACAGGGCTCGTAACGGCTTAGCTTAAGCGATATTCTCAAAATATAAACATAATGCAGTTTCACGTCTTCTTGAATTTCGCAGTTAATAAATGTAACCTAAAAACAAAAGTAAGAGAAAAGTCCAGGGAGTGCCACAATCACAAATCGCAGCCCTTCCCAGACCCCAAGAGGAAGAGGAAACCGACAACTCCAAACAAGCACAAATCGAACAAACGTACGAAAAAGCACTAAGATTAGCTCTCTCTTCCCCTAGCGAGGTAATCGCAATACTTAAAGAACTGAAAAACACAAGAACAAAATGGCACATGGAAAGACATACAACAAATCGCCTCGTAGAATAAACCACAAAGCAACAAAGAGTAAGATTAACACCGGTACTACCGCCTTAGAACGGTCAGCAGAATAAACCACCGGGGGTTTAAAGCACTTTTACAGCCGACTAACTTCACCCTCGGTCCCGATGCCACTCTTAAGCACAACTAGTAAAAATAAAGCAAACTGGGCAGCTGTAGAAGGTGACCAAAATGCTAGCGTCACAACACAGCTAGTGAAACAGAAAGCAAAGTGGGCAGCTATTGAAGACGGTGACAAGTTAAAGATAATTTTTTAAGCTTATACGTATATGGTTCAAATCTTTGGCATTTAACGATAATATATATTGCAGATGCAATGTTTCGAAATGCCAGATTTTGATGTGTTTTACCCGGTTTTGCCAATCGCCAACTCATGACTGAATACAATATACAACTACGGATCTTGATATCCATACTAATCCCAGCGGGCACATAAGGTCTATACAATGACGTTTCATCGACGTTGCTGCAACGTTGTACATGTATACATCTTACATGCCCGCTCAAACGCTTCTAAGGTATGACATTGAACGGATTCAAAATATTGCTGTTCCCGTCTGATCATGTTATCACTGCCAATTTGAAAAGTATTCTTAAATTTTAGTAAATAATTATAATAACTAAGGCTGGCTAATGGAGCTGAAAAAAATAATCGATTATTAGTGCTGCCATTGTGATTGATAATCGATTAGTAATTACTGAAGATTTGGTAATAATTTTACCTATCTGATTGAGCATGACTCTTGCCATATGTTAAACTTTACTGTATGCATTTAGGTCAAACAGTGAGCAAACAGAGTAGACCCAGAAGAGACGCCGCAAACGCCGTGTCTCAACTAGATCTACACTGTTTACCACTCAACCAGCTATACAAGTCACTAAAATGGGTAGTAAATTGTTCAAATTTTGGATAAAGTATGGTTAGGAGATGAAATGTCTAAATACTAAGGGTAAATACGGTTAAGTAATAGACACAGAAATCAAATGATCGATTATTAGCAAATCTGTAATGATAATCATTTTTGTGGTATTTATCGATCAATTAATCGATTAATCCGATTAATTGTGCCAGCCTTAATAAGAACACTATATATTTGTAGCTTTGTCCACTGTAGACAAAACAACAAAAATATAAATGGAAAAAAAAGGTAAGAGAAAAGTCCAGGGAGTGCCACAATCAAAAACCGCAGCCCTTCCAAGACACTGAGAGGAAGAGGAAACCGACAAATCCAAACAAGCACAAATCGAACAAACGTACGAAAAGCACTAAGATTAGCTCTCTCTCTTCCCGAAGCGAGGGAATCGCAATGCTAAAAGGACTGAAAACACAAGAGCAAAATAATACAAGGTAAGACATAAAACAAATCGTCTCGTAGAATAAACTAGAAAGCAACAAAAAATAAGACTAACACCAGAACCACCGCCTTAGAAGTTGCCCAGGAAAGGACACAGTCACGATGCACAGCTTTCTCGAAGCACCGATCAAGGGAAAGAAAAGAGTTACACATACAGTCGACTCTCGTTATCTCAAACTCGCTTATCTCGAATAACAGCTTATCTCGAAGTGAAAATCTGGTCCCTGTTTTAACACAGAGATCTACCAACAGGCAACAAAAAATATTGTGGAAAAGAGGAGATATTGCTCCCTAGGAGCAATTTCTCCTCTTTTCCACATTATTTTCAATATTTCTCTAACTTAGGAGTCAAATTACATATTCATTCAGTTAAAGGCGGATGTTCGATTAATTGTTTTGTCTAAGTTCCGCAAAACTGATATGTCGAGGTACGGATATCTCGAAGTGTTTAAGAGAGTCCCTCGGACTTCGAGATAAAGAGGTTCAACTGTAATGCAGCACAACTGAAAAAAAAATAAAAAAATAAAAAACAGCCAATTTGGGTTTATGTGGTGAAAGGATTGGATCTTTAGAAGTTAATGAAATAAATGTACATTTATGTATAATTCCATAAATGCTTAATTCCCTGACATTTAAAGCGTGGAACTGAAAATGCTCTCGTTTGCACCAGTGAGCACCATCGCCCAGTAAAGCTCCAAAAGATTCTGCCATATTTTAGTTGAAGAAATGATCCTGTATTTAGATCCTTTAGAGATAGACGAGAGAATTCTAGGGTACCCGAGTTATTTTATTCTGTTGACCATTCAAAGGAAAGGAAGTTTCTCTGTTATTGTTCCTCCTTGTTCGTACATCGGTTAATTTGCCGCTTCTGTGTTTCATTGTTCTTCATCACTTCTCTCAGTGGCCCGGGACAGCTGTGCTTTGATACTGTGAACCTCCCCAAGTAACTTCATTTATCGTGTTCCGACGTTGTATTGGTTGGCAGCGTTCAATGAAAAACCGTGGAAAAGAGGCTTTTTATATATACGGATTCTTGTTCATGCTTTAAAACTGCGCTTTCGAAATCATTAGTTTTTTTTGTGTTTTGTTTTTTGTTGTTTTTTTTTTTTTTTTTTTTGTCTCCTCGCCATTTAAAGCATCCGCCTAAATATTGTGTAAACAATTATTTTAATGGGGTCAAACTCTTTTAGCAAAACGAACCATCCGGTGAGGTTCCGTTTGTTCTGATATGTCTGTCCGATGTACGTATACATTTATGCACTGTATAAAAACATGTACAACAGCAGGAAACATTCCTCGCCTGAAGTCATTAGCTTCACTCCTTATTTAGCTTCGCAAATTAAATAAGTCTAAGTTCATTTATCATACAAATTGTGAATGCTGTAACAAGAACGTACAGTACAGAATGCCTTCGTTTCCTGTCAACCCTTGAACTGCTGAACCCGGATATACCCTGCCTTTGCAAACAGTGTAGATCCAGATCAGTTGGCTTCTGAAGAAGCCAACTGATCGTGATCTGCACTATTTGCCATTAAGTATGCAAATTTATAGCAACTATTCGGATCAAGTAATCTGATTGGCGGGAAATTAGAAGTGGGCGTGGTATCTTAATTTATTCAGCAGTACAAGGGTTAATATTATCTGAACCCCAATGTCAGGAAACGTACCTACATGTACGGACATGAGCACCCAATGAAGATTCAAATCAGACTGTGAATCCGCATAGTCTAATCAGTCTTCAATATCTGCGTGTGGAGCGTTTGCATCTTTCACTATCCAAAATGCCCTCTATGAAGATGCTGAACAGAATGGGCGAACGTGCAGACTGATCAGAATCTTCATTGGACACCACGCATGTCTGAGGGAACACTTGGGGACGTTTCGGCTCATCATTACAAAAAACACGCCTATTCAAATACATTCAATTTGAAAATTTTACAACCAAAAAAAGGAAAATTTTCCGATAAAAAATCTGATATTTTTTTCATATTTTTCATATATCTGCTCAAAACATAAATTGTGGGTACTCGTTAGAACTGCCTGGGCGAGTCGATTCTAACGATTACCCACAATCTATGTTTTTGAGCAAAAATATACACCACGAAAACACGCCTATATAATTTTGATCCTCTTAATCCCCATTTTTATATAGAAAAACTGGGGTTTACAGGGGTATACATTATTTTTCTTATATAGTGTATATCCCTGTAAACCCAAGTTTTACTATATAAAAGTGGGGTTTAAGAGGATCAAAATTATATAGGCGTGTTTTCGTGGTGTATGTTTTGTCCGTGTAGCGTTCACCGACAATACTCGCCAAATTGAGAACGACAAAACATATGGCTACGATATCAATTCCGAGGTGTTTAAACGAAGAGACCCTGCACCTTGAAGATTATCCTCTAAGTGTGATCTATGCCCAGATATATACCAAACACCTCCAACATCCATCGAACATTGCTATAATTATTCATTTGTATTAAAGGGAGAACATCGTTTTATTTATTTTATGTCATTTTTTCCTTCCTTAATGTTTACCTCGAATATTAATGCCACAAAATAAATCACAATCTAAGATTATCTTTCTGTTACGACTTTTATTGCATCTTTAGTTATCTGTCAAAGCACATTGCCTTTATTCAGTACTACCAACACACTTCATATAATGATTGTATTATTTGTCGCTGAAACTTGGTCAAACGTGAATCCCCCGCCCAGAAATCAAAACGTGCGGACGGACATACCGACGAACATCGCGAAAAAAGTACATCCCAACAAATACAATTTGTGGGGAGGGGTGGAGAGGGCTATAAAAACGATATTTTTCTATTTTGGTAAAATATCCCGAACTACAGCTGTAGTTTTGTTTACATACCTATGTACAATGCACACTCCGTAGACAAAACTCTCGATGAAGCAATATTTCAAATATATATATTAAATCATCACGAAAATACGCCTATATAACCATTACGAAAACAAGCCTATTCAAATATATTGAAAATTTTACCACCAAAATTTTCAGATAAAAACTCTGCTGTTTTTCATATTTCTGCTCAAAACATAGATTGTGGGTACTCGTTAGAACCGCTTCGATGAGGCGGTTCCAACTAGTACCCACAATCTATGTTTTTTGAGCAGAAATAAGAAAACTAATGTATACCCCTGTAAACCCTAGTTTTACTTTATAAAAGTGGGGTTTAAGGGGGGTCAAAATTATATAGGCATGTTTTCGTGATGTGTTGACCCCCTTAAACCCCATTTTTATATAGTAAAACTAGGGTTTATAGGGGTATACATTATGTATCCTACTTTTCTAAAAAAACAAACATAGATTGTAGGTACTGAAGCTATTCTAACGAATACCCACAATCCCGAGGCGGTTCTAACGAGAACTTACAATCTATGTTTTGAACAGGAATATGAAAAATATCAGAATTTCCTTTTTCGGTTGTAAAATTTTCAATTTATGTGAAAAGGGAAATGAGGTAAGTTAAGAAAATAGCTAATTAATGACAGGAGATGATGTACACTATTGCTAAACGTAGCAAACAAATTCTGGACATTCCGCCTGTTAGCGTTTACAACGCAATGGCCCTCATTTCACTATTTGTTATGGCGGATCACAACAAATAAACTTGTTATCGCGATGAATAAAATTTCTCACTATACCATAGTGATGTACGGGGAGACGCTTTTCGGCCGATACACGGCACTTTTACCAGCTGTAGTGAAGATAAATAGATTCTAAACGGAATTACCCTTGATAGAGATAAACAACTCACAAAGCTAAAAATAGTTGCAGTGCCAAACAAGCTAGTTTTGGCCTGAACAAACAGCGTTGAATCAGATCTGAAGCCGTATTCATTATGTACTACTCATGCGGTAGTACAGTCGACTCTCGCTATCTCGAATTCCAAGGGACTCACTGAAACACTTCGAGATATCCGTACCTCGACATAACAGAGTTGAGAGAGTGAGGAAAACAATAAATTGAATAACCACATTTAACAAATGAATATGTAATTTGACTCCTGATGTTAGAAATATATATATAAAATAATGTGGAAAAGAGGAGAAATTGCTCCTTAGGAGCAATTTCTCCTCTTTTCCACATTATTTTGTTACCTGTTGTCATAGTTTCATATTAAAACAGGGACCAGATTTTCACTTCGAGATAAGCGGTAATTCGAAATAAGCGAGTTCGAGATAACGAGGTTCGACTGTATTTAACATATCATTAAATAGACTGCGTTCAAGTTTAGAAAAAGTCTGGAGCAAATTCCTTCCTTTTAGAATAGGATTGATAGGCAGGAAAACAAAGAGGAGGTCACAAGTTTTATCCCTTGTAAAATGATTGAAAGTTTACCAAGTGTACCAAGTCTCTTTAGAGTTGAATTAAAATGTGCTCACTTCTCTTCGCTGCTTATGTTTTCCTTAGAGATATTATTTATACGTACGTAAAGATAGTAATTATTACCATTACAAAAACACGCCTATTCATACAGAAAATTTCACCTCCAAAAATTGAAAATTTTCAGATAAAAAACTCTGATATTTTTCATATTCCTGCTCAAAACATAGATTGTGGGTACTTGTTAAAGCCGCCTTGACGCGGCTGTTCTACGAGTAACCAAAATGTATGTTTTTGAGTAGAAATAAGAAAAAAAAAATAATGTATCCCCTGTAACCCAAGTATTTCTAAATAAAAGTGGGGGTTAAGGGGTCAACATTATATCGGCATGTTTTCGTGATGGGGCAGGAGAACAAAGTGGGGGGTGGGGGTCACAAATTTTATCCCTTGTAAAATGGTTGAAATGATTAAATGACAGGAAAACAAAGAGGAGGTCACGTTTTATCCCTTGTAAAATGATTGAAAGTGTACCAAGTCTCTTTAAAGGTGAATTAAACTGTGCTCACTTCTCTTCGGTACTTATTTTGTGTAAAATGACTAAACGTTTACCACGTTACCAATTCTCCTAAGAGGCGAATTTAAACTTGCTCTTCGGTATTTATATTTTTCCTTAGATATATTATTTACACATACGTAAAGACAGTAATTATTGCCATTACGAAAACACGCCTTTTCAAATATATAGAAACATTCACCTCAAAAAAACTGAATAATTTTCAGATAAAAACTCTGAAATGTTTCATATTTCTGCTCAAAGCATAAATTGTGGGTACTCGTCAGAACCGCCTCGGCGAGGCGGTTCTGACGAGTACCCACTACTTATGTTTTGGAGCAAATCTAAGAAAAAATAAGGTGTACCCTTGTAAACCCCAGTTGTACTATATAAAAAAACGGGTGTAAGGGGGTTAAAATTACATAGGCATGCTTTCGTGATGACAAATACCTTCTGCACTTTACCTAGTACAGTCGACTCTCGTTATCTCGAATTCTAAGGGTCTATTTTAACCACTTCGAGATATACGTACCTCGATATATCAGAGTTACGGAATTGAGGAAAACAATTGATTCGAACAACCACATTTAACAAATGAATATGTTTGTTTGTGTTTGTGTTGAGGTTTTACGGCCCAGTCAACCCAATGGGGTCATGTCGAGCGCGGTCAGTTTACCTAACCACACGTTTACTGGGCAAGCTTAGTCCTCTAAGCGGTTCACCAGTATTGTGCACATTCTTTCGCCAGAAACTGACAACTGCCCTTCTTGAAACAGCGGAAGGGAGAGAATAACCGTAGAAAATATTTCATGATCAATCTCCACGAAAGAATGTTGCCGACCTCGGCGGGGGTTGAACCCGCGACCTCCTGGTCTCCAGTCGGACGGCGCATCCAACTGAGCCACCGAGGCCGGCCAAATGAATATGTAAATTACCTCCTGAAGTTACAGATATATTGAAAATATTGTGGAAAAGAGGAGCAATATTTCTTTTCTTTATTTTCTTTATCACAATATCTTGTTATCTGTGTTTAGATTTCTATGTTAAAACAGGGACCAAATTTCCACTTCGAGACAAGCGGTTATTCGAGATAAGCGAGGTCGAGATAACGGGAGTCAACTATTCCGCAGCAACAAAAAATAAATAAATAAATAAATAAATAAAAATAAATTAAAATAAAAGAAATTAAAAAAAAAAAAATAAAAATAAAGGCGAAACGAAGCAATAATAACAAAGCTGTAGATTTATGTAGAATGCTAGCTAAATTTGCGTGTGGAATAATGTATTTATTGTTTATACAAATAGTTCTATGCTGTCATTTTCTACTAGTGCATTTGAATAAACTCAGGAATTGAAAATAGTAATAATATATGTATATTGGTATTGTTGCTAAATCCCTCATGACATGCTCAGGAAATAGGATATGTCACCTCAGTAGATTAGTGTACATCAGTATAACAAGATCTTCGGAAGTAATTGGGATTTACCACCACGTGTCAGTGTACATCAATCAATCACACGGAATATGACCTGAAGTCTTTGTTACAGGACTGCAGAAAAAAAGAAAGAAACACACACACACACACACACACACACACACACACACACACACACACACACACACACACACACACACACACACACACACACACACAAACACAAACAGTTTACTGCTTTCTTAATGAATAACTTTACAAACAATGTTCAATGTTCCATGGCGTAGTAAACAGGTAAAGCAGAACTGTGTACGAGTAGGCATGTCCCCAATGGTTCAATTAACAATCATTTCTGATTCGCTTAATCGAGCCATGAAAAAAAAAAAAAAAAAAAAAAAAAAAAAAAAAAAAAAAAACGACGCTATGCATAATGTGCATAGCACATTTATGCACAATAACGCTCTTAATAAGTATTTTTTATCAATGCGTGGCTCACTGAAACGAATCAAAGCCAAAAATCAATTCGTATAGTTAATTGTATATTTGCAATTTTCATAAATTCCCTTTCGGAAATGAAAACCTCTTAATTTCGCATTTAAAGCGATAGGTCGGTGCATGCAAATATATTTAATTTGGATCGTACGAGATGCTGAGAGCTTGACGACCTTTCAATTTTGCATAGACTGACAGGAGATTAAAATACGAAAAACTCCTGGCGGCATTATGGACGGATTTTTCAAAATGGTTAACCGAAAGGTAAACCTCGGACGACGCCCTCCCGCCCGGACATCGCTATTTAAAAGGGCGGATTTTTGACAAGTCCGTCCACTAAAAGTTGGAGAATTGAGAACAAAGAAACGTTTTATTGTTGATAAAAAAGCCAAATAAAGCCAAGAAATAATTTGTGCTGATCCTTAAATAATAATAAGAAGAAGAAGAAGAAGAAGAAAAATAATAATAAGAATAATGTGCCTTTAAAACTGTTTGGTACTTTGGATAAATCCTAAATATGTTTTGACGTTCAAAAATGCTTCTTGTCTCTTGACGACTCTTAGCAATCATCGATGTGTTGTTGCCATCCAAAATAAAGAAAAACAAAATACTGGATAAACCAGTCAGGCGATTTTTTTAATTGTGGTATTTTCGTTGTATGTAGTGTGTAGTCTGTCTCCAGACTCTATTTTTTCTGTCATGTTCTCTTTTCTTTTCAAAGGTATACAATCTAGTACACCTTATGATGATTTGATAAGTTATGTCCCTTGGTGGAAAAGATAGAGTGTTCCTGTAGTAAAACAGTGAAATGGGATTAAAGAGACAAATACAGCTAGAGGAAGTGATAAAGAATGACAAAAAATGCAGAAACAACTGGAGCCAGTCTATGTTTATATAGTGTGTCTCTAACGTGTTTTTCTCTGACCAATTATGTAAGTTAAATATATACATTCAGGTAAGTTTGGTATAAACAATAGTTTAGGTAACAGAATTGCCACCGGGCAGCCAATTACGCTTGCCATCTGTTAAGTTGTGGCTATTCATTTTCATACAACTGTTTCTTCAAAGGAGGAATATTTAATTATAACATCATTATTGTTCACTAAATTCTTGGAAAAAGGTCGGCCTCGCGGCCTTCATCAACCCAGAAACAAGCTTTAAACCTATACATACTATATCACTGTAAAAAAACAAAACAAAACAAAACAAAACAAAAATAAATAAAAATAAAAAAAACTCCATAATTCATTTGCAATTCTCTGATGTGACTATATGCTATGTCACTATAGATGCATGCGATTTTGTTATGATGTCACAACGTAGCAACATTAATGACGTCATCTATTTGGCGTTTTTCCTTAAATTGGATGGACCCTCCTGATATGGTGAACATATATCTTATATATACGACGAGCATACGCGACCAATGATTGACGTATGAATATGATATCAAATAATTATTTAACTAATTAAAATACAATGAATTGGGAACCTATTGATAAGTTGCCCCTCTCTCAATTCCGGAAGCAGAAGCCCAGATCAGCTTGAGCGATTGTACGTCACGAAAACTTGCCTATATAATTTTGACCCCCTTAAACCCCACTTTTATATAGTAAAACTGGGGTTTACAGGGGTATACATTATTTTTCTTATTTATGCTCAAAAACATAGATTGTGGGTACTCGTTAGAACCGCCTCGCCGAGGCGGTTCTAACGAGTACCCAAAATCTATGTTTTGAACAGAAATATGAAAAGTATCTGAATTTTTTATATATTTTTTTCCCTTTTTGGTTGTAAAATTTTTAATATATTTGAATAGGCGTGTTTCCGTAATGGTGTGTCTCAGGACCCTCTCTCTGCATACGCCGCCTCCACTCTCCTACTACTTTTCCTACAATTCACATTTGTCTATAGAAACCATCCCATTCACTCAAAATATTCGGATATCTGAAATCCTACCACAGCATTTTTATCACATAAAAATGTACCTAAGAACTGCTTGATGAATGGTAAACAGCGTTGACCCCAATAAGGCATCATTTTCTGTTGCATTGTAAATGGGTCCAGCCCGTTTCCTCAGGCCCATCTGTCCAAATATTAAGAGCAAATACCAAAAAACAAATGTATTAACAGAGACAGAGAGAGAGAGAGAGAGAGAGAGAGAGAGAGAGAGAGAGAGAGAGAGAAAGAGAGGGTGATGCTTATTAAAAGTTTACGATAAGGTTATTAATAAATAAATAATAATTAAAAAAATATGTATAATAAAAAATAATATTATTATTAAGCTTTTTTTAACCAAAGTGACCCTCAACGGTTCCGTAACATTTACCATTCCCTGGGTTAATGCAGCAGACGACAAACTGACCATACTTCACTTATCTTATCCTAACCTGCCCGCCACCTCTGTCCAGAAAACAGGTCCCGACACTTCATGAAAACTGTCTTCTGAGGAGATAACCGGCATGAAATGTCAAAGTCCGCTCCCCGGAAAAAAATCCCATAATGTCGTCTGCGGAATATTTTACCCAGTATGCTAACCATTAAATACCGTATTCACACTAAGCATTGGGACACGAAAACACGCCTATATAATGTTGACCCCAATCAACCCCACTTTTATATAGCAAAACTGGGGTTTACAGGGGTAAACATTAATTTTCTTATTTCTGCTCAAAAACATAGATTGTGGGTACTCGTTAGAACCGTCTTGCCGAGGCGGTTCTAACGAGTACCCACAATCTATGTTTTGAGCAGAAATTTAAAAAAATATTAGAATTTTTATCTAAAAATTTTCATTTTGGGTGGTAAAATTTTCAGTATATTTGAATAGGCTTGTTTTCGTAATGGGGACACCTTAACTCCTTACCATACGAGTCCTAAAATAGAAAAAAAATACCTTCAACGACTACTTTTGTGGTTGTTTAATTCTATTTGTCTGTCGCTCCATTTGATGTTGAGAACCTAATGTGGATCTGATTGTTGGAGTACCTGAGTTCGCTTATTTACTTAAAAAAAGTACCTACTTGATACATCACAAAACCGAAAGACATGACCTAGTTAAGTTGATAAGAAGCAACTGCTGATCTTGGCATTCGTTGTTAAATTCTGGGACGGCTATATTTCCCGAGATTATTCTAATACATTTGTATGAACGCTGACAATAAAAAAATAGGCTATTCATTACGAAAACATGCCTATTCAAATATATAGAAAAAATCACCTCCAAAAACTGAAAATTTTCAGTTAAAACTCGGATATTTTTCATATTTCTGCTAAAAAAATAGATTGTGGATACTCGTTAGGACCGCCTCGGCAAGGCGGTTCTAACGAGTACCCACAATCTATATTTTTGAGCAGAAATAATAAAAATAATATTTACCCCTGTCAACCCCATTTTTACTATATAAACGTGGGGTTTAAGGGGGTCAGTATTATTACTCGGCGAGGCGGTTCTCACAATCAATGTTTTGAGCAGAAATAAGAAAAATAATGTACACCCCTGTAAACCCCAGTTTTAGTATATAAAAGTGGGGTTTCAGGGGGTCAAAATTATATAGGTATGTTTTCGTGATGACCATGTTCGGTCAATAGGCCCGATAAGTCTTTAAATTAAGAGCTTTATTGACAATATACCCTATCGACTTTGACAAACTGCAAAAAACTGGGACATTGGCGTCTTTATATTATGAGTTAGATGTTTGATTACGGTATTTTGTCGGTTTCCTCTTCCTCTTGGTGTCTGGGAAGGGCTGCGGTTTGTGATTGTGGCACACCCTGGACTTTTCTCTTATCTTTTTTTGTCATTGCGTTAATCCTACATGTACAGACGGTACAGACAGATTTATCTTTTCAATCTGGTTATCTTCCATATAAAACAACTTAGAAAATATTTAATTTTAGTATTTTGGCAGTATTTTAAACTGTTCTGTGTTATGTTCAACATACTTAACGTCTAGATATTCAAACCAAACGTGTATCTAGCTCATTGCCAAATGGTGATGCTATGTAATACTTAAATAATGCGTCATAACGAGACGATTTACATGACATGCCCCCGCATGACATCTGAATGTAGCGCAACATGCAATAGTATTTCTTTCAAATCCATCATTAGTATCACATAGAGAGTCAGTAATACACTTTTCCCTCTTTTGATTAATTTCCAAATCATTTGTGACGATTCCTTCTGTTTTAATAGCTTCAAAACAATGTTGTCTCTGATCAAAATTAGTCTTTTTTTTTCTTTTTTCTTTGCTACATCAGCTGAACCATCACGAAAACACGCCTATATAATTTTGATCCCCTTAAACCTCTTTTTTATATAGTAAAACTGGGATTTAGAGGGGTATACATTATTTTCCTTATTTTTGCTCGAAAACATAGATTGTGGGTACTCGTTAGAACTGCCTCGCCGAGGCGTTCTAACGAGTACCCAGAATCTATGTTTTGAACAGAAATAGGAAAAATATCAGAATTTTTTATCTGAAAACTTTCATTTTTTGGTGGTAAAATTTTCAGTATATTTGAATAGGCATGTTTTCGTAATGTTTATTGGTGTGGCGAAATGTAATGGTTTTCGCAATAATCGTCAGATTGTTCGACGTAGTTGTTTAAGCTCATCGGCTTGAGCAGCTGTATAAAATCACGAATATGCCATACAATCGAAAAGAATCTGCACAACGACCTTAATGTTCTCTTATTACCGTAAAAGGACACGCCATCTTAGTCATTGTACATTATGCTTTGGAAGTGTTTTCAAGATCACGGTAAAACTGCGAGGTTAGAACAAACCTAAACAGGAAAATACTAAAATATAAAAACAGGATACTTATAATTCTTTTCGAACGATACTGTACTCTTTGTCCTTCCATATGCACATTATTGAGTTATGTTTATTTTTAGCTGTAGATAAATGCAGCTGCTTAGCAATATATAATTAGTTTTCGGGCGGTACCGAAGCAGCCCCCATACCTCAGTCGGGAGAGGGTTCGCCTACCACGCGGAAAGTAGCGGGTTCGAAACCCAGGATTGTTTTTTTTTATTTATGAATCTGTCCCGTCCCCTTTCTTCATTTTTATAAGTATGTAAATATACTTTCGTTCCTACGTCGTGTATCTACTTTTACAGATATTACTTGTCTCGTTTAACATCATCTAATGTTTAAAACAAAGATACATGATATACAAAGTCTGCAACGTGTCCTGAAAAAATGAAAATGAAATAACACCCAGCTAGCATTCTACGTAAATCTACATCGGGCCATCATCGGCCCGTCAGCTACCCTGACGGGCCGATGACGGCCCGATATAGATTTACGTAGAATGCTGACTGGGCAGGTGTCGTTATTGTAGATGTTTACGTTTTAAAAGTATATTAACTTTATGTGTGAATGGTAGAAATTCACTGTAAATAATGCCAGACGTTTACATAATATAACTGAAAGTCGGGTGACGTCATGTATTACTTACAGTATTTTAGTTATTGTCATTTATATGTAAGCAATTAATTGGACAAAAAAATTGTTCCTGGCTCCTCCTCACAAACCAACCTGAAAACAAGAGCTAGTGAACAATTCTTTGTAATGATAAAAACAAATCAAATGAATTCGATAGCATTTGGATTTGGTAACCTTATTCCAAATATACGAAATCATTTACCAAACTATAATGCAATTCAGCCGTACAGTGCGAAACAAATGCCAAGTCTAGAGTCAAAATCACCCACAAATTAAATGGATGGAAGCTTCGATAATATTTTTAAAACGTATTAATTTTGAAATATAACTTTGGTTTGGAAATCAAAAGCTTCAGCAAAGTTAGTCGGGAACTTTTCATTTGTAGCGACTTAGTATACAAACTTAGGACAAGACAAGAGGACCATGATGGTCCTATATCGCTCACCTGAGCAAACAGATTTGTACTAGGAGAAGATTTCACATAAGCTATAATTAGCTTGTTTTCTGATCCTTTATGCAATTTTTGTATGTTTGTGTTGTACACATTATATTCAATAAACTATTGTTTAAACCAAACAGATTTGCATACTTACTATTGACGTTTCAGCCAAGTTCACTGCTCTGAGATTTTTGATTCTTGAAATCAGTCCAGTGGTTTCTGACAAAAAGATTTTTAAAGTGTTTTATATAGATATATAGGGAAAACAAGCCGCCCCACGCCTAGCGGCCATGTTTATTGACGAATCATGACAGCTTGGACAAACTTGATAGAGGGTCATCATAGGAACATTCCTTCCAAATTATACTGAAATCGGTTAAGTGGTTGCTGACAAGAAGATTTTAAAAAATTTTCTATATAGATATATAGGGAAAATAAGCCCCGCCCCCTAGCGGCTATGCTGTTTGACGAATCATGACGGCTTCAACAATCTGGATAGAAATTCACCAAAGAAACATTCCTGACAAGTATTATTGAAAATCGGTCCAGTATTTTCGGACAAGAATATTTTCAAAGTTTTCTATATAGATATAAAGGGAAAAAATAGACCCGACCCCTGGTGCCTATATTTTTTTGACCAATCAAGACGGCTTGAACACTCTTGGTAGAAGGTTATAGAAGGGAATAGGTAGGCTGTGCGGATGCATAGTCTGATCAGAGCCGTTTTATGCACTTATGTGGTTTTGTAGGGATCGTGGCGGCCTAGCACCTATATCATTTACATTTAAGTTGATGGTTTTATAATGAAAAAACATGGTAATTTAATGATTGACGTTTCGCCGCGACGTCATTTTCAATGTCAATGTTTCCCGTAATTTCATGACTTTATCTTGTTGTACAGTTTTTAACAACGTCATTCTATTTGGACATCCTGCTGAAGATCATTTATGTGAAAGCGCTTTGGGATTTAAAAAAATCTACTAACGGGAATGCTCTGACGTTGTGTTTTTTTTTGTGTATATATATTCTATTGATATGAAATGATAGAAACTAATGTATATATGTTAGCGACATACTGTATACTGTAGTTAACCCATTTATGCCTAGCGTTCCATAATAGGGATATTGGCAAACAGTGGAGAACGCGGCTTCTGATCAGGGTATACACTGTTTGCATTGAGTTCAGAAATTCCTACAAAACATGGTTCTAATAAAAACTTACCAGGCACCCCCTATACAGGAAATGAACCTGCCCAAAGAAGATTCCACTCGGCATATGAGGTGATCAAATCAAGGCTATCAAGCACTTGCCCAGTCAGCATTCTACGTAAATCTATATTGGGCCGTCATCGGCCCGTCAGGGTAGCTGACGGGCCGATGACGGCCCGATGTAGATTTACGTAGAATGCTAGCTGGGTGTCCACTGTAACCCTTTCAGTCCCGCAGATCGTAACGATGATTATTTTTTGCAGTGTAGATCCTGATAAGACTCTTAATGCCTCAGGGTCTACACTATTGGATATTCTGTTTGTTGATTTTTACTGAAGCCCCTATTTGGAACAATGGATCTGACCAGATTCAAAGAGAGTTGAGTCCAATTAAAAAAAAAAAAAAAAAAAACTCAGGGATGTAAGGGGCAGTTTCGCGACGACAGTGCGAGCAATATAGTTATCACGGCGCAACGCTAAATAGAAGGACGGAAGTGAGCAGGAATCGATACAATTACCTAACACCTTCCGTCCAAGACATCAAATAGAAATAAGTACGCTCTTAAACCAACGGCACCACAATCAAAACACTACAAGCAGAAAGCCAAAAGGACAGTTTTTCCCCGAAATTGGCCAAACGGCTATCCCAAATAAGAATTTTACTTGGACATATATGCAAAGACAAACAATACAATGACAGTAATAGCAAGCCACAGCAGAAGCACCGCCTCGGAATGGTCAGTAAAATAATACTGGGGGTGGGGTGGGGGTGGGGGTAGGGGGGGGGGTGGCTTAAATCAATTTTACGTGACCACAACCCTCGCCTTTAGTTCAGCTTAGGTATACACAAGACTAAGTCACCATAAAATTCAGGTTCAGACAGGCCTTGTTGCAGAAGAGATTTAAGTCCAACATTGAATTTTGAACCTAAATTGAAATGACGTCTACAAAATTTAGAAAAGGCTTTGCGGAGATTATGGTACCGACAACCCTGATTTAGAAGTTAAGCAGTTAATAATTTACTTCGAGTGTTGATGTCAGTAACATGACAAGACAATCTGCCGAACCAAATTAGTTGTAATATATAAACACCGTAGGATGCTCGACGAGGAACATCCTACCCAAGTAAAGAAAATTTACTATCCCAAAATCAAAATTATTGCGGTTATCATAAATTTTACAAAACATCAAAAATAGACAAATGCAAATCCAAAAAACGGGGCCTCAGTTTCAGAAGAATTTGCTTTATTTTATTGGAGCTCTGAGGATATTTTTGACTGATCAAACCATCGAACTAGTTATTATTAATATTTAATAAATCGTCCAAATATCTGGATGTAGAGCTAAAAGCTTCAATAAATCATTATGAAAACATGCCTATTTAAATACATAGAAAATTTCACTTCCAAAATCTGAAATATTTTAGATAAAAAACTGATATTTTTTATATTTCTGCTCAAAACATATATTGTGGGTACTCGTTAGAACCGCCTTGGCAAGATGGTTCTAACGAGTACCCACAATCTATGGTTTTGAGCATAAATAAGAAAAGTATTGTATATCCCTGTAAACCCCAGTTTTACTATATAAAAGTGGGGTTTAAGGGAGTCAATATTACATAGGCATGTTTTCGTGATGTTCAATATTTTTCTTCAGATAGAGACATCATGAAGTCTCTTTCATAACAAAACAAGACAAAATATTTGGACGTAAACGTCTAAGTACCGGCAAAAGTTTTTGTTCCTGTTTACTTAGAGATATGGGACAAGGGTATACCAAAGTTAAATAATTTTTCAACGTAACAGGTAAAAAGAACATCAATGTGATTCTTTAATGTGTGCTTTTAGTAAGCTTTATGAAATGTCTAGATTGAAATGAAAATAAAATAGACATTAATATGTTTATAATATTAATCTGTTTTAACACAGTTTGTTATAAGATTATATATATATAATTGCCGGGATCGCTACACACCGACAATCCCAACGAACTCGTATATATAAAAACCTTTGTGAGCTAATCGAATACTCTACCATATATAAAACTCCAAAGCAATATAAAGAGGCCGGTGCGATTCCCGCGCCGGTAAAAAAGAGCAAATCGGCACAAGCGGTGCGCAATTCGTATCCATCGAAATGCCCACTATTTGTCTAAATAGCTTAGTACCAAATCTTTTATAAATATTGTCGTGTAGGGAGATGAGAGCTTCACACACTTTTTGACATGATCATAAAGTATTATTTCTATGTTTTTCGTTAGATAGAAGATTGAGGGAACTTTTTTTTTCTATGAAATGTGCATCCAGTTAAATCATTAAGTTTTTCTGATATAAGATTATGTGGTAGTGTGGTGTAAAGCGTGGAAAAATTCAGACTTGATGCACGAAAACTTCTGGAATTATGTTTATTCAAAACTTCATTCAAATTTATTAATGGACCAAAACAGATTTTTATCTGATTTTTCAAAGACTAAACCTTCTCTAGGAGGCTTGTATCTGATGTCTGACCTTACTCGTCTCGGTTAGGCTCACCGTGGTTCTACCATACTATTGGCGGCGCCAAACGAAATAGTGTCTCTGAACATGCGTAAGTAGCAACGTATCATCTCGTGTTTTGCTCCTCATTCATACATTTTGTAGTATCCAATGATTATGTTTGCGTGCACGGAGGGCCCAGATCAGACTGCGCATGTGTGCAAGCTGATCCATTACGAAAACACGTCTATACAAACATATAGAAAGTTTTACCTCCAAAAACTAAAAATTTTCAGATAAAAAACTCTGATATTTTTTCTATTTCTGCTCGAAACATAGATTGTGTGTACTCGTTAAAACTGCCTCATCGAGGCGGTCCTAACGAGTACCCAAATCTATGTATATGAGCAGAAATAAGAAAATAATGTATACCCTGTAAACCCCAGTTTTACAATATAAAAGTGATGTTTAAGGGGGTCAAAATTATATAGGCATGTTTTCGTAATGTTTGTCTTCGCTCACCGCATTTTCCCGAAGAAAGGTTTTCGCATGGCGAGAGCCAATTATTGTAAAGCTCCATCAACTCCTAAGCTCAAGGATCTGATAAAAATGGTATGGTTAGTTCTAAAATAATAATCTATTAATATAAAAAAAAGTGAGTTATCATAATTCTAAGAAAGCTGGTGATAAACTATTATGATACCAAACATTTTTATGACAATGCTACAAACATAGTCATAATATTAATTGATAATAGGTAACTTAGGGTATAAATACAGGATAGCGCATAAGAGCTGTCCTCAGTGATCGTGGCATTTTCTGGGTAATTTCTGATCAACGATTTTGTTCTGCATTCAACAAACGGGTCAACAAATAAGAAATTGTCTGACAAAATACCACAGATATGCATTTTAAATTGCAATCCAAAATGAAACCAAACATGAACAATAAATCATAAGTCAATGATACGCTTACATGATACCTAGTAACCTTATATTTGACAATTTAAAAATAAATGTCATGATACATATAAGACTTTGCTTAGATCTAATTTAGTCATATCTGGAAATGATTTTAATATAAACGCTCCGCAGGGATATGTAGTATACATGTTCTTTAATTTCAGTTTATTTCCTTACAATATTAATAGCAATGTTTAACATCAAATATAAGCAAAAACTCCCAAAAGGGAACTAAAGACTGACACAGCGCTTTTATTGTATGTTTGACATGCTATCGGCTTAGTTCGAACAAAATGAACTGCGCACCAAATGATTTACCACACACACAAGACAGATAAATTCTAGGTTTGCTTTATAATCTATGTTGTAAGTTGTATGTTTGAACAAGTTTCGGCCTCAGATTGTATAAACAAATATTACTAAACTACGTAACGCATATGACACAGTCCACCATGTCTAAGCCGCCCATTGTCAATATAAAGCCATTACAAACAGACAGAAGCGAACATGATTTACAGTTAAAAGGCGTGCATTAGAAGTCGCACGAGTGGATAAACAATGCGAGTAAAGCTTATTGATTTTGATGAAATTCCTTCTGTTTTACGATACGTCAAGTTCACTCGAAAAAGACTTCATTTAAAAGGAATTAAAGCAAATCCCGTTGCCATCGGCTACCACTTGACTTGTGTTAAAGTTTGCTCATTACAGAAATACAGTGATAATCTGTATGCGTGAGCAACAGTCGCTGCTTTAATCTGAGCTAGCGGTGTATCTTATCTATATTTTGAAAGGTGTATATAGCAACGTGCACTTTACGCCTATTTGTTTCGAAGTTAAAGTACCTGTTTAACATCGGGTTGTGAAGCAAAAAGCAATTTAAATGCAGTGAACCAAACAATCAAGTGAAATTAATTGCGAAACCGAGAGAATAATCAACAGTGTTTGATTTTATGGAAATTTTGCCACGAAGGACCGTGGTGATTCGGTAAAAACGAGTTCGAAGACAATTGTTTTATCCGCATTGCACAAGCGCCATCACGAGAGATTTCTCATATCAAGCAAACGCTGTTCATTTTAATCTAGTTTTATACCTTTTTGCTAGTGTATATATTCTGTTTATCTGGGAAGGGCCTGATACAATTGCACTGCAGCGTAAAATAATAAAGGCGTCAGTCAAAATGGAGCCGTTATTTTCCGTTCTCAAGTACGTCGGCGTTATCTTTATGAAGTAGCGCTACCATATATTTCAAGTGACTTTTTTGATATTTTTGTTAGCTACGATTGTCAGACTTGTGAATCTGGTATTATGTAAAGTGTGGCGACCGTAAAAAGTATTCCCCTATTACATCTTATTGCAGATAGTAGTTTTAGTTTCTTTTGGATCATTCAGTCTATTCTGATATCTAGAAAAATCGGGTTTCGAGCCATAATCACAGAACATACTCTACCTATGACACCAGAAGGAAGAACAAACAAACACGACAGTACACAAGACACATCAGAAGCAGGTGCTAAGGTGTGTATGCAGCACTGTAAAGTATAATGTAGTCATATGAAGAGTCGCAAAGTAATCGGGACTCAAATGTCTGTTGGTCTATGTATGTAAATTCTTCCTATTAGACAGCTTGTTTTCGTACTTTGTGGAATCTGCCAAATGTGTAACCCTAGGCAGGGTACAATCAGGCACACATACACAGGTCCAGATATTATGGGTGTGGAATGCGAGCCGATATGCATGAATAGACACAGAAAATGCTTAAATCGCAAAGCACAAGCTGTCTAAAGTAACAACAAAACTATGGCCTAGGAAAAAGCTTGGAGTGGACGGCTAGATTGCGATATGGGGAAGCTGATACATCTCAGCCTTACCCTAATCACTAGTGCAGAACCAAATTACAAATACTCGTTCAATTACTTAACTGCAATCGTATCTGATCGGTCAGTCATACAAAATCATCAAACGATTCCGTTTCAATTACGTCTGAAGACATAGTCTAAGGAAACAGACACTGTCCTTGTAACTGCACTGTGAAGACGTTTCGTACTTTGCGTTTTATTCTGAATAAACATCTTCACTTTATCTGTCAAAGTACTATCAGGAACAATTGCTCGGTCAATTCTTGCTCTGTGTATTGGTATAAAATTGTAACGATAACAACTGGTGTGGTTTAGAAACTACATCAAATGTCCACTGACTTTGTTTACTCATATCTCATAACAGGTTTGCAAAAATAAACACATTACCAAACACATTGAACATATAGCAAGGTCGAACTGCCTTCGCTGGCAATGTTATACTATGCATAAAAATGAAATACAGTATTAACGTTACGGTGGAAGGAGACACGCTTCACACGTCTTCACCAAGAAACTTAACATTGTATAGTTTTTATAAGCCGAATGATAAATTATTCATAAGTCGCTGAAAGAAAGAGTTATTGGAACGTATTTTTGTGCAGATAAATGCACCTTATTGAGCAAAATGTCAAAACACCGTCTTAGAGGAATCACGCACCACTGTCTGAGAGGAATCACGCAAACAAATTAGGATATCTTACAGATTTAGGCCCTGATTTTAATGCTTAATTCAGTTCCTGCTAGATGTACATAAGGTGTTTAACCCAGAAAGCAATAAAATAAATAAATAAATAAATAAATAAATAATAAAAAAATAAAATAAAGAAAAAAAAAATAAAACAAATAAAGAAAAATAATAAAAATAATAAAAAAACAATCAATCAATATATATATGTGGCAGTTTCCAGAATTGTTAATGATGTTTTAGCGAATGACGAGCCATAAGTAGACTTCGAACATCCCGAACACACGCTTTTACCTACATTTCCTTAATTCAGGCCTATTGGCATGGTGGGCGAAGCTTGCTTATCAAGTAATGCTTACTATCCGCGGACGCCTGATTACACCCTTTATTCTGGGGCCCATATCAGTTGATCTGAACATTCTGATTTGTCATTCGTTTACGGATTTGAGTCTGGATTACGGCTTGGGTACCATGACCACTACTACTACTCATCTTTGTAATTTTTCAATACCATTAAGTATGATGGAACAAATGCATGTACCATATGCAAATTATTATGAATGCTATGGACTGTAATTTCACAGACGCATTTCAAATTGACTCCCTTAGCTTATTATGCCTCATCGATATGTATGTCTGTTCGAAGGTTTTCTTACTTTATGTCTACAATAAACATCAAAAAGAGTGCCTCTGGAAACAAACAACACGCTACAGATTTTAAATGGGAGTCCCGGTTTTATTGAGACTCTTCATAAGCAGTAATGAAGTTTGCAACACTGCTTACGCCCTCTAGCATATACATAAGCAGAACTCAATTTTCATATATACCACAATAGGCCCAATGATCCCAAAGGAAATGAAATATAATCTGCACTATGGTGATGTACGGGGAGACGTTCTACCGCCGCTGACATGGCACTGACACCAGCTGCAGTGTGGTAAAATAAACGTCAAAAATATTGCCTTTGGAAACAAAGAACACACTACAGATTAGAAAATGGGAGTCCGGGTTTTATTGAGACTTTTCATAAGCATTAATGTAGTTTGCAACACTACTTACGCCCTCTTTCATATACATGAGCAGAACTCCATTTTCAAATATACGACAATGGGCCCAATGATCCCAAAAGAAACGAAATATAATCTCACTATCGTTATGTACGAGGAGACGTTCTACCGCCGCCACACGGCACTAACGCCAGCTGCAATGTAGTACAAAACATATTTTGTGTAACCTCTCAACGCATACTGCATTATACTTCTTTCTGTTATAAAGTTTTGCTTGCTCTCGGTAATCTCGTATTACAAGATTCTAATCAGAGAGATTAAACAACCTAGCTGAATTAATCCAGCAAGAAATATTTACGCCAAAACCATAAATCACTTTCACCAAATGGCTTAGAAACCGAATCGAAAATTTCTAATTTCTCCTCCACTTTTTTTTTCAAAATATATATTAAGATAGTTTTGAATATGCGAGTCACGCAGCGTCTTGGAAAGCCACAATAAAATGCCAGGGAAACAATTGTGTGTTGTGAAAGAATAAGCCGTAAATCTAAAATTCGACTAGATAAATTAATACATGTACAAACATTAGCGACAAATGTAACGTTTTTTCCGTCGAACCTAGCTCTGTTTATTAACATGTTCCTGGTATTAAAACACACAGTTAATGATTTTTTTTCCTCTGATACAATACTTTGTAATCAGAACAACACTTAAGTAGTTATCAAGAAGCATTTGAAGGGGTTTAGGTAGTTTTGTTCCGGCATTTTCTACAAAGACGACAATACCTGTGACTTTCTGTTTGTGTTCCTTCATACTAAGCCTCTTCTAAAATGAGACTGGTGACCCTTTTGAAACATACATGAACAAACAAAACTTCAAACTTTATTGACCGGAAATGCTGTGCACAGAGGAAACAAGATTAAAAAAAAAAAAAAAAAAAAAAAAAAAAAAAACTTGGCGGGAATAGCGTTCTCGTTGAGAAATTGTCCATACTTATATACTAAACTTAATAACAAATACAGCATGCGTTGGAGGGTGGATTTTAGCTGGATAACAAAAAATACCGGATAACTTTTGTGATGATGCAAGGAGTTGTTAATATTGAGACATTTAAGATACACTGTACTATAGCTACTAGTAAAGTAGTAGTACTTAGAGGTATTGTCAAGGGCTACCCCCTCATACCGATCTTGGAAATCTGCGCATTTCGCAGATATTTGATGTGGATCATCTAATGGATTAGATAAACTTTCAGTGGAGGTACCTAAGAATTTGCTACATGTGAGAACAAATTTTCTTTATTGAAAAACTTTTCACAAGCTATTAGTTTGCAGCAAAGCAAACAGGAAGTCGCAGAAGTTGCCTCCTTTTTTATAAAATGGTGGACAAATTATCAAATGTATGAAGTTCCCGTAACTATGAAGTTCCCGTAACAATTGTGGCAAAGTGTTTTTCAAATCACGGAATTACACAACATGGTTAACGATAATACAGAGATACGGAAGTATCTGAGCATCTGTCCTCAGAGCATCACAGAACTGTAACGGGTTAGTTTTCACAGACGTCCTAAGGTTTTGTGGGAATGAATTGTTTGGCGCCTAGAAAATAACGGCTTAAGCTTAACTTATAGAATAATTCAGGACAAAGCCGATTTATTTCAAAATGAACCAATTCATCTTCTCTCCACGGTAAGTTGTCAGATAACAAACACTCTAGTGCAAAGCCTAGCATGGTTCTATTAGTGTAATTTTATCACAGAATCAATGCAAGATTGACATGTCATGGACTGAAAACAAGATTTGATTTCTCATGAATAACAAATCCAAGACATTGACCGTCATTACGTGTTTTACGTATGAATGTGCAAAATACGTAAATCATTTTTGCTGCAAATGAACTAAGGTGACACATTGGAGGATACTTAAATGTATCCGATGATTTTAAAATAATAAAGAAAGAAATTATACAATAACAAACAAAACAAAATGCTGTTTTTAGAAATGAGAATGTTTCGCTGAAACAAGAATGCTTTCGTATTGAATAGAAAGCCTGCAGATTGCTTCCTTTGAGATATATCAACATTAAATGCTGTTTATTTTAAACAACGATTTCTGGACCGAATAACAGAATATACATGTATATTAGTTTGATTACACTGTGCTGTTTTTTATGCCATGCTATCTTGAATAGGGCTAGATCATGCATGACAAATTGATGGATTATTTCAGCAATGATGTTCACAGGCATAAACGCCATGTCTACGCAAAAATGTCCGGTTTTGACATTCTTACTTTAATGTAAATATTGCATGTCATTGAAGTTTTAATATGTAAACTTTCAAAACACAATCATGGTGTTGATTTATATTGCTTACGTTAGAGAATAGAAGCGAGATAAGGATATAATCCCAGTGTTAAGCCTGTACCATAAGCTTCAAAAGATCATTTTTAAAGCATGTTTTATCGCGATTTCTAGTTTGTGCTCTGCGACTAAACTTTCTAAATTACATATTTTGTTAACTTCTTACCGAATCGCCATTTAAAAGCATGCAGTTAAATACTTTGAAAACAAATTTAGTACATTAAAACTGGGCAAATGATATTTTTCTACAATTTATACACCATTTGCAAGCAAACTGAGTAAATTGAGTAAAACCAAATGTCTTGTTCTTAGCGAAAGATTTTCAATTGGGGTGATTTCCCAAAATCAGTTCTTACACAAAAAAAAGTTGTTGTTTTTTCACCAAAAAGGTTCAGAAACATTATACTTTATTATACTTTATAATTTTGTTTAAACATTTAGGATACTCTTGTCTTTCTTCTATCTAAGAACTTTATACATCTCTGTTAGGCATGGTGGGCAAAGCGTGCTTACCAACATGGTTCCTTTCCGTAGACGCATAATTACACCCCATTTATTTTGGCTCGTCTGTCTGTCTGAACACTCCTTATGTTGCCTTTATGTACATCGACTTTATTATTTTCCGAAAAAAAAAATTGATATGTTGACCTCGGACTCATTGGTACTAAACTGTATAAGCAACTTGTTTTTATTGCGATGAAGCCTAGCTTGGAAAAAATATGAAACCGAGTATTGTGGTAATATAGTTTATAAACTCAGAATAACTATTACTAAGCCAATTTGTCTGAGCAATAAAAAAAGGACTATAGGCGATACAAACATGATAGGATATAATAAAGATAATATACGGCAGATTGTATACATATCGGTTCATTGAAGGTTTTCAACTTTGCTGCCTTTTTCAATTGCACGTCGGTGGGTCAGGCCGGCTCAACCCTAAATCTTTCATAGATAGGTTTCATCAACCCTAAATCTTTCATAAATAGGTTGAAAACGAGGTTCAGCTGGTTGTTTCATTTAGTGCTTAGGTTCAAGTGTGTAGTGTGTAGTTTAATCCTCATCAAAGTTTTATCACAGTGTTCAGAGCTTTTTTCATAGTCGTGTTTGTTTGTATTTATCAACTGATAAGTAAGAATCACCTACGCAAACTGAGAAAGTATCTGTAGCTGAGACAGCAAATTAATTCTTTAACGTATGCGGTATTCCACAAGTAAAAACTTGTATATTTTTAAATTGATTTACAGAGCTTGATTTACAAAACACGTAAATAACATATCAGCCACGTGCAATATTTTTTCCGATACAATTAGATCTTATTTTCTGTTCGGAGATTTAGAAACAAATGTATCTCACCAGTGTCTTTCAAATATCTTATCCCCTATAAATTATTCAAACAGCAGCCGAAATTGCTGATAATTGAGACAAATCTATTTAAGGATAAGTGGCTTGTCTGCAAAATAGATACAAAATGGACCGTTGAGAATCGAAAACAATAAATCACTGACGGCACACGGTTATAAATATTTACCATACCAAGGCTTTTCCTGCTGGGATTAATAGATATTACCAATGTCTGCCCTACAAAAACAAAAGTGGCTACTTGCTTACCATAAGAAAGACGATGCTTTTGACTAGCTAGAACTTACATTTTAAATTTATAAGATGATACTGATATAAAAAAAATCATTCAGACAGATATGTAAACATGCACATAAAGCACATACATCAATATAGATCAATAAAATTGAGGAATAAGTCTTAATCCTCTGTCTTTTTCTATGGCAGATGTCTTTGTTTGTGCGTCGATAGTTTCAAATATGGTGTTGGTTTGTCATTATTTATTATCATTTCGCCTTCGTATGGGGCCTCGGGAAGGATCTGCGTCGTGCTAGTGGCATTTTTTGTGTATGATCACTTAATTTATCTTATTTTATTCAAAGTCGAGTGTTTCTGACTTGTACTTTGTTTCTATGCCTGTTATGGCAATAATTGCCTGATGTGTCTTATTGCATTTTCCTCATATTTATTGTCCTCTTTCAGTGTCTCAAAAAGGGGATACTTAATGATTTATGGCCTTTGCTGGGTACCTGTATTTGATTTTTTGGAATAATATATGTCACAGATTTATCGGCATTCAGAAAAAAAAACTGTACTTCTTTATTATGGTATGTATATCCTTGGTTTGTACATGGAACACACCTTTTGTTGAATATAATTTCGATTTACGTATCTCTGTATTTACCAAATACATTGCCTTTGTCTTTGGCTTGGCCCACTGTGGTTCAACTATTGGTTTTCATTTACTCTGGCACATAGTATTTGTACTTTATTCTACGAGGCGATTTGTTTTTAGTCTTGCCTTGTGTTATTTTGTTCTTGTGTTTTTTAGTCCTTTAAGCATTGCGATTACCACACTTGGGGAAGAGAGAGCTAATCTTAGTGCCTTTCGTTTGTTCGATTTGCGCTTGTTTGGTTTTGTCTGTTTCCTCTTCCTCTTGGTGTCTGGAAAGGTCTACGGCTTGTGACTGTGGCACTCCCTTGACTTTTCTCTTACCTTTTTTGTGTTGTTATAAGTGACAAACTAGAAGGAGAGATCGTCTTCGGTAACAGAATGCCTTAACACTAAATGTTAAGAGGCCACTTTGGGATAAAGGTTTGGCCGTTTCTCTAGAAACCGGGGTCTATACTGAAACCGGGGTCTAAATAGAAAACATTCAAATGTCTGGTGAATTGTAAATAAATAAACATTTGAAAGGGGTTATATATATATATATATATATATATATATATATATATATATATATATATATATATATATATATTAGTCCCAGTGGATCACGGGATTCAATAATACTATTATTATATGTATTGTATTCCAACTCAGCAAAATCGAAGGGAGATCATTTAGAAATTAAATCAAGTAATAAAGGTTGTGTTTTATTAGACAGTGTATTATTACAAAGGGAAAATAATACACTGCACCAGATCTGCTTAGCGCTATACTCGTAAAACCATTTATGTTTATTCAATCAGGGCCCAGTTGTTCAAAGCGTCGTTAGCTTAACGAGCTGGTTAAGGGTCATTTCGTTGACTGTTTTAGCGGATTCAAGATACAATATTCTGATATTTATTGCTGAAAAAATGTGAGTAGCTTTTGCACTGCAAAAGCTACTCACATTTTTTTTCAGCAAAAAATTTCAGCATATTTGCGTATCAGTCGATGTAAATTTTAACGAATCGTTAACTAACGACATCGTTAGCTTTGAACAACTGGGCCCAGAACTCTAAATTTATAGAGAATTAGTTTCTAATAAAGCCTTGATAATGCTATGACAAAACAGAAATAAGAACAAGCGCGTAGTTAATTTAGAATGCAAATCAGAATCTAAAGACGCTTTGCCTGATACGTGTGTATTGGGTCATTTAAAAACAGTGCCGTATTTAAACAAAAATAAGGGCTAGCGTTCATAGTCCGTTGGTTAGGTCAGATAGTAAATAATCTTTTAACCTATCTAAAAGTAGTCGGTATTTAGTAACTTGGATAGATATTTCAGAGTTTTATACAAATTTTATGTCTGAGATTTTGTACCAAAATATGCTAGAAATAGCTTTGCCAATCACTGGACATTAATATAATGAAACAACAATTCATATACTCTTCATCGTTATTGCGACTCTGTTGTCTTATTGTATGCATGGGGGTGGGGATCGGTGTTACGTATGTGTGGCTTTTCCTAGGTATCGCACACTATTTTGTTCTGTTACAGACCGTTTTGAATTTTTTGTCTAGCATATCTCAAATGTGCAACTGTATCCAGTGACTTAAACATGACTAATGCTGGGACAAATTTGTGCTGCATATATATCAAGACAATACAGAACAATTCTTCAGTCGTGTCAAAGGCAATACCGTCTAACTTATGCCTGTGCCAAAATATAATTCAAGTTACCCAGGAAAGGCCACACTCATGAACCACAAATTTCCTGAGGCACCGACTGTAAAACTAAAAGGATTACAGTAGCCGACATATAAACAGAACACTGCCCTGGAATAGTCAGCAGAAAAAAAAAAAATAAAATAAAAAAAAAACAAAAAAACTTTTCAGCAGTAGTGAAGGTAAAAGCACGTCCTACACGACTGCTACAATGCCTTAAATTCTGATGCTGTTTTAAATTACAATTATGTGGTCGGTCCTTGTAGTGTCTTCTGCCACATCATCGACATATCACTCAAAGAGGCAAATAATTGGCTCTAATGTTATCTGACACCAGACCAAAACAAAACCGCAGTTGGACCCCGTTAAAATGATTTTTACATATTGAAATGCTGATGTGTAACTAATGACTCCAACATAACCAAACAATATAAAAGAAAATAAATTGAAATGAATATCTGATTCGTACAAGTATGACAGAAACCGATTTAAAAATAAAGTAAACTGAAATAAATATCTGATTCATTGGTATACAAGTACCACGAACCGATTACTTGCTTTAACGTAACTACATAAATATTCGACACCGTAACATCTTACATAACTTATCCTATCCTGGGCCCAGTTGTTCAAAACTAACGATGTCGTTAGTTAACGATTCGTTAAAATTTTAATTGAGTGATACACAAATATGCTGAAATTTTTTGCTGAAAAAATGTGAGTAGCTTTTGCAATGCAAAAGCTACTCACATTTTTTCAGCAAAAAATATCAAAATAATGTATATTGAATCCGCTAAAACAGTTAACGAAATGACCCTTAACGAGCTCGTTAAGCTAACAACGCTTTGAACAACTGGGCCCTGAAGTTTGAACATCATATTTGGTTACCTGGTACTTGAATGGCGGTTGTAAAACGTCTTCCCATACTTAATTATAGTGCAGATTATTTTTTTGTTTATTTTTTATCGGACCATTGAGCCCTTTCAGGTTACTTAAAAACGAATACTGCTTAACTCGGTGCTAGGGGTCATATTTAGCCTCGCAAACTACATAGCGGCATATAAAGAGAGTTCATAAAACCTAGCCTCCAATTTTCATTATTTTCTGTCTTCTGTGTTTCCAAAGGTAACTTTTAGATTTTTATACTGTAAGTACTTGTTGAGTGGCAAATATTGTAAACAGCTGATGTGATTACTGATGATGCAGGCATGGACGGTTAGCACAAAGAGGACTGTCTGAATATTTAAGAACAATGAGTAGAGTTCCTAAAACATATACAAAAAAATGTGACATTTCTCAATAACAGAAAAAAACATCTCAGTAATTCAAATATATTTACACTTCACGGCAATTCTGCTTTTCTATATAATGTTTGTGATCGACATGTAAACAGCGTCTGGCAACTTATGTGACCGAGCATTAGAGGATTGTGCACAAATGATACGAGTATCTTTATATAGGTACGGTTGCGTATATTCTATTACAGTATACTAGTAACGGATCGAAACTCGAACTTTGATTTTAAAAACATATTTACCAATCAATATCAGAAGCTATATTTGTAAATTTGCGCATCATACAGTCTAAGACTCCTTAGGGGTAATAATTCTTGTTAGAGCAAAAAACAATATTCCTTTAGAACGTTATCTTGCAGCGCAAAAAGTATAGACGGCGTAACGGTACGTTATTTGAACACGTCAAGGTTTACAACAAAGTCTGAGGAAACAAAATTAATTTTTGTATGCAATATATAAGATAATACATTTTGAGTTGAAATAACTGAATAGTTCCTCCGAGACTTGCAAACTTTGTTTAAAAAACTCGTGTTAATGCATTTGTTTGTTTATCGGATTTGCAAATCTCCCGAGAAATATTTCCTGTACTTTAAACTAAGGGTGCATTAACCTTTATATAACGTCTGTCCGTAATGATTCAGGAATGAGTTAGAAGACCTCCGCGTGGACAAAACTAATATATGTTTTTTACCACTATAGAAGCTGAGGAGAGGTTTGGTATCCCGTAAAGCTAGCTTAAGCTCCCCCCCCCCCACCCCGCACACACACACCCCCTCCTCCCCATTGATTTACTAAATAAGTGATCGTTCCAATGCGGTACTTTCAACATGGTGCGTTTTGTTATATGTTCTGTAGTATTACACTTACAAATGCTTTTCCTTTTACAATTATGTAAGTTAGTGATATATTCAGCTAAGTTTTGGTAATAGAGCTGTCACCTTGTTGGAAAAGGGTAGCCAATTCTGCTTGCTATCTGTTCTTGTGCGGTTGTTTGATTACGAAAACAAGCCTATTCAAATATATTGGAAATTTTACCGCCAAAAATATGAAAATTTTTAAATGAAAATTTGGATATTTTTCAAAGTTTTGCTCCAAACATAGATTGTGTGTACTCTTTAGAACCGCCTCGCTATGGCGGTTCTAACGAGTGCCCACAGTCTATGTTTTTGAGCAGAAATAAGAACAATAATGTATACCCCTCTAAACCCCTGTTTTGCTATATAAAAGTGGGGTTTAAGGGATGTTTTCCTGATGTTATTGTATTTGCCTGTCTTTCTCTTTGATGTTGCGAACTTGTTGTGGACCTTATTGTATCAGTTCCTGAGCTCACTTATTTACTTAATATGCATTAATACATGTTCTACAAAAGCATATCCTCATGTAACACGAGGATTTTCTGTCCATTACGAAAACAGCCTATTCAAATATATAGAAAATTTCACCTCCAAAAACTAAAAATTTTCAGATAAAAAAACTCTGATATTTTTCATATTTCTGCTCAAAACATAGATTGTGGGTATCCGTTAGAACCGCCTTGCCGAGGCGGTTCTAACATTATCTATGTATTTGAGCATAAATAAGACAGTTTCACTATATAAAAGTGGGGTTTAAGGGGTCAAAATTATATAGGCATGTTTTCGTGATGCACTGATTTTTGTTTCAAAATTACTTCCTGCAAGTGATGTATATCATGTCATCACATATCTGCTGCGCCCAAAACCAACGTCCATTTCCACATCGCTCTTCAAATGTTGATGTTATTTTGAAAGTTGCGAAGGAACCGTTCATTTGATACATCTTTAACCCATTGTAGACTGAATAGACTCCCCCTATATTGGAAGAGTCAAATTTTTGGTACGTCCAGCTATGAAATTAAGATATTCCTAGAGTAAAATAGCTTAATAATTTGCAAACAGTGGATACCCTGATTATACGCCGCATGTTTCGGCGTCTAATCTGGGTCTACACTGTTTTGCCAGTTACCCTTTTAGGGGTCTCCAGACTACAATGGGTTGAAGATGAATTGAAACTGAGAGAATGTATCCTTCAGAAGCATGTGGCATGTTCATAATACAAGTCGTCCGTTTTTTGTGAGAGAAAGTCTACATAAATACAATATAATGGCAAGTTTAAAAAGTTTGTGAAAACGGATGGTGTTAGTTTCATCATGCAACAATATCGACATTATCGCCATTAATAACAAAACGATAATATATTCAGCTATAACATACCTATAGCGTTGATAGGGTAGAGAAGGCTATGGCGATGTTCATTTGTTTTCTCATTGATGATATACAGTTGAACTTCAATGGCTTGAACATCGTCGGGACCATTGAAATTTGTTCGTGACATTGGAAGTTCGAGGGTTAATCATGTTGCCTTCGAAACACTAATGGTAGGTTGAGTGTACTCGTTAGAATAGCTTCGATAAGCTAATGAGTACACACAACATACAATATCACGATAAAATAAGTAAATTTCCTTAAATTTTTGTTTTATGGAGCTATAGGAAGGATTTCGTAGGGACTCAAAAGCAAGTTCGAATCCGCCATGGTTAACGAGCCATTCAGGTTCGAGCTATTGAGGTTCGACTGTATACATACATTCAAACTAAATCTTTGTACTGCTGAAGCGTATGTTCTATTTGTTCTACCTACCACACTTACCGTATGTATTCGGACAGACAGGCCTGAGTAGTGAAGACCTAGATGAGACGCCGCATAACGCGGGTTTACACTGTTTGCCACTCTTCCAGCAGCATTGGGTAGTACTAGTTCAAATTTTAGAACAAGTATACTAAGGAGTTGAGGTGTCCGAATGCTTAGGGTAAATACGGTAAGGGGCCTAGATACCCTTAATAGATGTTCGCCATTATTTATAAGGCAGATGACATTTGTTGCTACCTACGTGTTATTCTGAAGATCAAAACATATAAAGATACCAAGGAAAGCCTAAATCACAAAACACAGCCTTACCGAGTCTCCAAAACAGAAGCTGAACACATAACGATATAACAAAAGCCCTGAACACATAGCGATATAAATAAAGCCCTCTATGTAACCAGCTATGCAGAAAGAACTGTCACAAAGGAGCTGCCTTGGAACAGTCAATAGGAAAATAAATGGATTGCGGCGGGGGTGGGTGGTGCTTAAACCAGTTCTACTCGCGTGAAACCTCAAGCCACTTATGAATAGGATCTACGCAAAAAGTAAAGAGGTTTCCAAACCCTCCGAACATAGCCTGCTCATGACAGGAAGAGAGGAAGAACAAACAATCCATGACGGGCAGCACACATGCCACTCAGCAAAGAAAGGCAAAATAAGCAGCCCCGCCTTTCCCAACGGGATAAAAATGCATGCCTGACATAATCCACCAAACACAACAATAAGACATCGATTATGATAAAATATGAAAGACGCCTCACAGCCGGCAGTCTCAAGGCTACAAAAGCACAACAACAACACAATAATCACAGCTTTAAACCGATCAGTAGTAAAAAAAAGTAAGACAAAAGTCCCGGGAGAGCCACAATCACAAACCGCAGCCCTTTCCAGACACCAAGAGGAAGAGAAAACAGACAAAACCAAACAACATCACGAAAACATTTTTTGGTGGTGAATTTTTCAATATATTTGAATAGGCGTGTTTTCGTAATGAAGCGCAAACCAAACAAACACACGAAATGCACTAAGATAAGCTCTCTCTTCCCCAAGCGAGGTAATCGCAATGCAAAAAGGACTGTAAAACACAAGACCACAATAACACAAGGTAAGACATAAAACGAATCGTCTCGTAGAATAAACCACAAAGCAACAAATAGTAAGACCAACACCGGGACCACCGCCTTAGAACGGTCAGTAGAATAAACCACCGTGTGGGTGCGGGGGGGGGGGGGGGGTTGGGGGGCGGGGTATGGGAGGTAAAGCACTTCACCCTGGGTCCCGATAAAACAAACTACCGGAAGCGGGAGGGGATCGAGTTGAATTTGATTTTACTGGTATAAAATCGTCCTTTCAGCTTCCCATGTTGTTAAATAAAAAATGCCCGCTTATCAGAACTAACACATGTATGGTTCATATGCAGTGAGACGTTATAACCTGGGATTTGGCCTACATGTGAGCATCTGTATTTCATTGGCCGCTTTTAATATCATATAATACGCATGTCTGCATTTTGAGACTTGACTGCAAATGCTAGGTTATACAAAAAAAAAAAAAAACGATCATCACACAGGACACTCATCTCTTTTAAGATTTAGCAATTATTTATTCTATTGGTCTGAAAACTGCGTTTGATATTCGATTTCACTCCCGTCCTTAAGCACAAAATTCAACATGTCTTATCAGCGACAAATTAATGCTTTGTTTCTTCACTATAGTAGGCTCATTAAAGAAAACCGTGTTGATGTAAATGAAACATCATGTCACGTTCTTTTTGATCATATGTGTATGGTAATATGTTACGGACCGGGAAACGTTTCTCGTGGTAACGTAGCTTTCTCATAAAATGTGTACAATGTGCCACAGGCGCACGTAAAATCTATGTGACGATATGTCTTTGTTATATTGTCTTTGACAAGGCGTAAAAAATAGCTGTGTTTCCGCTAACCCGACAGATCCTGTTTCAAGCACCCGACTGCTATTTTTATCAGTAAAATGCAAAATAAAAAAGTAAAGCACCGACCCTCAACAAAACACCTGTATTTTCATTAAATTACAGGCCCGACCCTATTCTTTTCCGGAGAAAAAAAATAGAAAAAAAAAAAGTTTCTCTTACCTACCGATCTTTTTCTCAGCATGTTAGCGGAAACAGCTATTTTTTACGCCTAAACGACAGACGCGGTATGAAGCAGTTACAGTTTTAACATTACGAAAACACGCCTATTACACTGAAAATTTTACTACCTAAAAATGGCAATTTGTCGGATAAAAAATTCTGATATTTTTCAAATTTCTGCTCAAAACATAGATTGTGGGTACTCGTTAGAACCGTCTCGGCAATGCGGTTCTAACGAGTACCCACAATCTATGTTTTTGAGCAGAAATAAAGAAAATAATGTATACCCCTGTAAACCCCAGTTTTACTATATAAAAGTGGGGTTTAACGGGGTCAAAATTATATAGGCATTTTTTCGTGATGATGTCATATTTTGACACAGAATCTTTGCACATGTGAACAAGGCAAACAAATATATAACTCATCCCTTTTCTTCTATTAATATACGTTTTTCACGCTAAGTACCTTAATGAACTCACCAAATCACCAGCTTTTGGATGTATTTAAGTTATAACTTTGCAGACAGAGATTAATGTACCTCAGCGAACAGTGTATATGTAATGTGTAAGGGATGCTCTTGGAAATAAAGAACCGGGGTGCAATTTTTCATCAATAAAGGGAAATTTCATCAGGAGTTGCACCCGCTTGCCACCCAATCGGCAATATGAGACACATTGGCTGGCTGTCAAAACATATTGTTTGGTTGGACAGGTATTATAAAGGACTCGTAGATGAATATTGTAAAAGAATTTCTAGACCATGGTTTAACAGCATTTATTTCTGTTGTAATACAACAAAGCATGCGAACAAATATTCACACGGTCTTACTAATTGTAGCCTGCAGCGGTGTAAGATTAGAAACATTCAATTGTTCCTTAATACATGACTCCTTCTTTTCATTCAGAACAAGAGAGAAAATAAGGCAGAAGCCATTTTAATTGCATAACCCTTAAGCAGAGCGTAAATTAACTCTTAAATAATGCCAACGCATTGTCGCTGTATGGAGTTCCTACGCAAATGCATTATTTGTCATAACTATAGATAAGAGGAAATCAAGCTGCATACTTTTGCAGAATTTGCCTCGAAAACGTATGTTGTCGACACACATTAGAGTTACCTCAAAGGCTAGATCCCTTCCGCTGATTCAAGAAGGGCAGTTGTCAGTTTCTGGCGAAAGAATGTGCACAATACTGGTTAACCGCTTAGAGGACTATGCCTGCCCAGTAAACGAGTGGTTAGGTAAACTGACCCCGCTCGACATGACCCCATTGGGTTGACTGGGCCGTAAAACCTCAACACAAACAAACAAAGGCTAGTCTGTGATAATAAACAAAATAACAAATAAATAATAAATAAAACCGCCTCTGTGTTTTGAGAAGAAATAAGAAAAATAATGTATACCCCTGTAAACCCCAGTTTTACTATATAAAAGTGGGTTTAAGGGGTCAAAACTATATAGGCATGTTTTCGTGATGATGAACAAAGACGAACTGCAACTGACAATACTGAGCACGTGCGGTTTCAAATCACCAAAAGAAGTTGAAAGTTATGAAGTTAAATTCAAATAAGAAGCAGCCAAATGACACACAAAGCTCTATGCTTAGGGTGTACAGTCGTGCTTAACACAAGTAAAATATGTTGCTAGACCATGTAGGGACAACATCAGCTAAATACATCTTCTGTAAGCATACGTACTTTCTTTGTTGTATTCGTATCAGGACCTTTGTTGTGTCGCTTTACAGAATCAACAGAATTGGGCACATACATAAGAATGTGAGCTTATGAAATCATTACGAAAACATGCCTTTTCGAATATACTGAAAATTTTACCACCCAAAAAAAAAAATAAATAAATAAAAAAAAAAAAAAAAAAAAAAAAAATAAATAAATAAATGACATTTTTCAGATTAAATTTTTTTTATACTTTTCATATTTCTACTCAAAACATGGATTGTGGGTACTCTTTAGACAATCTATTTTTTGAGCAGAAATAAGGAAAATATTGTATACCCCTGTATACCTGAGTTTTATTATGTAAAAATGGGGTTTAGTGGGTCAAAATTATATAGGCATGTTTTCGTGTTGTACACAATCAGCGATCAGCTCAGCACGGGCATTCACATCATTTGATCAGAGTGTTCAATGGTCACTAATATAATATTTGAATATTAAATGTTCTATAAACAAACAGCGTAGCCTCTGATCAGAGTGCAAATACACAGACGATTCTGGGTTTATGCAAAAGCTCTTTCGAACATATCAACGAATATAACAGGTCATGAGGATATTGTGTAGATGCACAGGATCATCTTGGCCCTCGCTGTCCCGTCCGTTTATGACAATAAGGACTTTCTCTTGCGTGAGAATAAATACTTTTTGATTATTGCGTTGTACCGCACTTTCTAATGTTTTCTCGACTATACGTCTATGTATGTATACACCATACATGAAATACATAGAGTTTATTCATTCTCCTATTTTAAATATGGGGTTTATAAACCGAGGAAGGTAAAACAAAATCCGATAAAGAAACGAGTGCGAAGCACTCGTTTCTTTATCGGATTTTTTTTTTTACCTCCCGAGGTTTATACGAGAATGAATAAACTGTATATTATATGCATTTCGCCGCAATAGAGTACACCATTTAAGAGGCTTTTGTGGCAAGTCTAGTCTGCCAGTTTGTTTACGCTGTCATTTCTATTTTGGGTCGGCGTAGTAATAAATAATATATTTAGGATAGCTTTTGTTTTTATCCTAAATGATATTGACAGCAGGGTCAAAATCTAGGCTGTTCATATGTTACAAAAAAAAAAAGTAGTTCCTTTTAAAGAGATTTATTTCCCCGGCTAAGAAGAAATATTTCTTCTTAGAAAATAAGGAAAATACCAGTTTTATGTCTGGTAGAAATCATGGTATTTCTTGGTTATGCATGTAATATAGGTACCTAATAACCCTAAGCATTGGGACACCTCATCTCCTTACCATAAGTGTCCTAAAATTTGAAATGATCCATTCTACAACCTCCTGATTTGTCTAAAATATTACTGTATGTATGGCAAACAGTGTAGATCCTGATCAGAAGCCGTGTTCTGCGGCGTCTGCTCTGGGTCTACACTGTTTGCAAAGGCCTATATGTCCCAATATTTAGGGTTGTTATTTGTTTACAGAGAACACGCAGAAAGCCAAGGTCCAAGCCGGACAATTATTATAAACAAGATGGATTTGACTGTCCGGGATGACCTGAAAACACATCTGGTTTGGAGAGCTAAGTACGAGAATGCAATAGTTATACTATATTTGCGCACAGACGGTACTAAGACAACCGCTAATTGACCAAGTCTGAATACTTCTCTCTAGAAAATAGCCCTTGTGTGCACATGTGCGAACATAAAGTCTTTTATATCTACTTAAAAAGCAGTTTAGCCATATTCTTTACGGTTTGTCCTTCCGTCGGTTGATTTACATCACAACACATTACAAGGTGTACTTAATTGATAAGTATGGTAACGAGTTGAGGTGTCCAAATATTTAGAGTAAACACTGCAATTCAGTTTGATCAAAATATGCGAGAATTAGTGTCATGTCATTTCTTTACTTAGTCTGGACACACTTGGTGGGGTTTTCTCCAATCCATTACGTAAACAAGCCTATTCAAATATATACTGAAAATTTTACCACCAAAAATACAAATTTTCAGATAAAACATTCTGATATTTTTCACATTTCTCCTTAAAACAACGAGGCGGTTCTAACGAGTGCCCGCAATCTATGCTTTGAGCAAAAATAAGAAAAATAGTGTCTACCCCTGTAAACCCCAGTTTTACTATATCAAAGTGGGGTTTAAGGGGGTCAAAATTATATAGGTATGTTTTCGTGATGCATATTTTACAGGTGAAAAAAAAACAAAAAACTTTTGTTTTGGCTACTTGTTGGTTTTCAGTCAAAACCCTCCTTGCAAATAGGATCTGACACTTCATGCAAATTGTCTCCTTTGCATGAGGTGTCAGATCCTATTTCTAGGAAAGGAAAAAAAGATGTCGTGAGTCTGTCGTCTGGTGAATGCACATATTTACCTTAATTCTAACTTTAGTTTTCCTATACTTTTAGCAAGTATCACTTTATTACAGTATGATTTATCTGTTAACTGCTGGATGCATCACGAAAACATACCTATATAATTTCGACCCCCTTAAACCCCACTTTTATATAGCAAAACTGAGATTCACAGGGGTATACATTATTTTTCTTATTTCGGCTCAAAAACATAGATTGTGGTACTCGTTAGAACCGCCTCGGCGAGGCGGTTCTAACGAGTACCCACAATCTATGTTTTGAGCAGAAATATGAAAAATATCAGAATTTTTATCTGAAAACTTTCAGTGTTTTGGTGATGAAATTTTCAATATATTTGAATAGGCGTGTTTTCGTAATGGAGTGGCACATTGTGTACACCCTGCTTAGCCGGCGTATGGTTTTTGCCTATAATGTTTGCTCAGACATCTTTCCGAATACGTGGGTTTAATACCTCAATAACCGCATATTGTTTTCTGGTTTTATTGTCAATTTGTCAGGAATAAAAAGGACTTTAAGTATAAGGTCGGAAAATATGATATTTTGCGGAGTGGCAAAACATAATTGCAACAAAAATGACAATGGGGCGGAGAAAATATCGTTAGAACTGTTATCTGTGGTTATTAGTGTTGTAGACAGACTGATGTCTAACAATAAGTAGGATTTAGAACATTTAACACGGCTTTATCACAGACATCTTAAGTGACAGTTGTTGTTTGAAATGACAACAATTATGAGTTAAAATAAGAATTATAATAATTGATTGCAAATACATTTGATGCATTTGCCATGACTTTATAATTGCCTATATTGTGCTCTACAGACCCTTTTGTTTTTATAATCCCTTTGAAGACTGGAGACCCCTAAACGGGTAACTGGCAAAAAAGTGCAAACACAAATCAAACACCGCAGAACGCGGCGTCTGATCAAGGTCTCAGCTGTTTGTAAATAGTTCAACCATTTTTCTTAAGGAATATCTACTTCATATGGCCTGACATACCTAAAATCGAAAATGGACTCTTCCAATATAAAGTGAGGGAGAGTTTATTGGGTTATTTGAGCCGCGAAGTGAGAAAGCACAACTTCTTATATGTGTCCCCAGTAAAGACTCAAATCAGCATGCACATATCAGAGTCTTCGTTGTCCGCAGGAAGAAATGTCATCACGAAAACATACCTATATAATTTTTATCTCCTTAAACCCCACTTTTATATACATGTAGTAAAACAGGGGTTTACAGGGGTTTACATTAGTTTTCTTATTTCTGCTCAAAAACATAGATTCTGGGTACTCGTTAGAACCGCCTCACCAAGGCGGTTCTAACGAGTACCTACAATCTATGTTTTTAGCAGCAATATGAAAACTATCAGAGTTTCTCATCTGAAAAATTTCAGTTTTTGGAGGTGAAATTTTCTATATATTTGAATAGGCGTGTTTTCGTAATGTCATCCTTGGCTAGCCCAAATGCGTCCAGGAAATATTCTGATTAGGCTGTGCAGGCTGATAGGAACCTTTGCTGGGCGCACATGTCCGACGGTTTTCTGTTACTCCGGCTCATTTTATACGGAAATTTTTTTTTCTTTATCGCGTGATCTTCATAATAATTTCTTACTCGTCCCGGATTCATCTTACTTACTATACATCACGATAAACACGATAACATGACTCCTTAAGCCCCACTTTTATATAGTAAAACTGGGGTTTATAGAGGCATGCATTGTTTTTTTTTTTTTTCTTATTTCTGCTCAAAATCATAGAATATGGGTACTCGTTAGAACCGCCTCGGCGAGGCGGTTCTAACGAGTACCCACAATCTCTGTTTTGAGCAGAAATATGAAAAAATATCAGAGTTTTTTATTTGAAAATTTTCAGTTTTTGGAGATGAAATTTTCAATATATTTGAATAGGCGTGTTTTCGTAATGTAAAGTGCTGCAAAAAAGGGGTGCATAAGTTCCAAATAAAGCATACATTTCATAGTTTTTCAGCTCAAATGTAATTTATGATGTATTTTTTTATTATTACTAAGCAACCCTATAAAAACAGTTAGAGCCATACTTTGTACAAACGCATGAGACACGTTCTGAAGTTTGAAAGTTTAAACCTTAACCCTTTTGATTATTAATAAAAATCGATATTTAGAAACGTGTTCTTATTTTTCAAGGAAAATAACGCTTGACACATTTCATTCGAACTTTTCCTTTCGGAGACGATTTGAATGAAATATTTTATTCTTTTCTGAGAAAAATCAGAAAAAAATGTCATTAGCTGTATATTTTTTACCTGATTGTTTCGTCGCCCGAGTATTCGGAGTGCTTAAACAAAAATGCATATGACAATATAAAACAAAAACTAATATATATATATATATATATATATATATATATATATATATATATATATATATATATATATATATATATATATATATATATATATATATTTTTTTTTTTTTTTTTTTTTTTACCATTTGGGGCTATTCTTAAATAGGGGCAACTCTTAAAAGAAAAAAATTGCTTCCACAAAGAATTTGCTCCTGTAAGAGCAAATAAATTCTTTTTTTTTTTAAGAGTAGCCCCTATTTGTGGAAGCGATATTAGAGGGAATTGTTTTAAATATATTTCCCGGGTGTGCGTAAACATATTTTGTTCCGGCTACGCCACTGCTACTAATGAACATATTGTGGCAGGTAATAAGTGCGACTGCCTAGACAAGGAATTATAACACTTGCAATATTGTTTACTGGACAGTACACATCACAAAAACACGCCTATATAATTTTGATCCCCCTAAACCCCACTTTTATATAGTAAAACTAGGATTTACAGGGGTATACATTATTTTTCTTATTTCTGCTCAAAACATAGATTGTGAATACTATTTTGAACCGCCTCGTCGAGGCGGTTCTAATGAGTACCCGCAATCTATGTTTTGAGCAGAAATATGAAAAAATATCAGAGTTTTTGTCTGAAAATTTTCATTTTTTTTTTTTGTGGTAAAATTTTCAGTGTATTGGAATAGGCATGTTTTCGTGATGAGGTAAAAGTACTTAACACCGGGAGCGAAGAGAAACTGTTTAAATCAGCCTCACATCCGCGCACTCTGATCAGAGTCTTGACTTTTCGTTGGTGACTGATGATTTTGGAACACTTGATCGTGGTGTCCAGTTTTCTTTATTTTTGTTTGTATAGGCAGCGTACATGTAACAAAAACTCCGACATCGATGCGGGCACATTTTGTCCTGTCTGCACTGTACGTGTTTGCAGGCTTATCTGGATATAGTATACGTCATTAATTTTACCATTCTCTAGGCTAATACAACAGACGATAAAGTGGTGATATTTTCGCACTTTCTTTCTCAGAAAACAAACAAAAAAAAAAAAAAAAAAAAAAAAAAAAAAAACGCTTGCAATTTTGTGCAAATTGTGTCCAGTAAAGAAAATTTGCTTGAAGTGTCAAAACCTATTCCCTGTGTCAAAATATGAAATCTACATTAATATGTCGTCTGCTGAAATATTTACCCAGGTTGCTGTTCGTTAAAAATATATGACAAACACTAACCGGTACAACCACTCTCTGGGCTAATTCAGCAGACGACAAAGTGATTTTTTTCTTATTTTTCCCAGAAAACAGGACTTGACATCGCTAAAACCTGTTATCTGGGAATTATATATCGCCTGCTGAAACGTTTACCCAGCCCGCCAACTCTTTCGGCGCCAACTTTCAGAGGACATTTGTCGTCTGCTTTGTTTTTTTAACAAACTATCAAGTGGAATTAAGTTAATATGAAAAGTTGAAAAATGAATGTCAAACAGCGTAGATCCAGATGAGACGGCTCATAATGAGCCGTCTCATCTGGATCTACGCTGTTTATGAGCCGTCTCATCTGGATCTACGCTGTTTGCAAAAGCCTATTGTCATCGCCTAAGCAAGTGAAAGAGTTATGCATTGTAATATATAACAAACACTTACCTGCGTTACCAATATTTCCGTATAACTCTTCGATCACTACGGGACATATAGCCTCAATTAAAGGAGGAATAGAATAGGTAAAGTTGCTATCATCTAAGGAGTCCGACATATTTAAATAACTCTCAATAGACTCAAAAAGCTTTTGATAAATTTCCGTTCCAGTTGGAGGATGACTCTTCACAATCGTTTGTGCACTCTGATTATTCCAATCCGAATCTCTTTTATCTCTTACAAATCCAATATCCCTTTGTTCAATTACGTCACGATTAATATTTGTGTGTATTTTCTCGGTGACAGTTGCTTTAAAACTGTGTTTGCCGCTGAATATATTCCGTTCTGTTTTAATGACAGGTTGACGAATGGGCACAGCGGTATGTTTTACTTTCAGCCTATCTCGAAATTTTGATTTACAGTTTTTGCACTTATTATTCAATAGCTGAACAATATTGTGGTTCCCAGAAAGGTTATCTGAATTCTGACCATCAGCACTGTAACTGTCTCCGTGGCTAATGTCATCTGACGAGATATGCTTTTTGTATGCTTTATTAGCATCAGTAAATACTATATCACTGCTAGGAGCGTCGATATTTCTTGTTATTCCGAAAAGTAATTTTCGTCGAACATTTGGTCTGTTTGCGTGTAATACTTGTCGATCTGTCTCGTTAGTTTGGGATATCTTATTATTTTCTATCAGAGTACTTGATTGGCTGTCATTGTCCATCTGGTACTCAGAGGCTGTTACATTATTAATGTTTGTTTCTTGATCATTCCAATACTTATAAACATATGACAACTTAGCAGCCGGCCAATGGACTTGTATTGACTTAATTGAAGACGATGGTTCCTTGTTAGAGAAGTGTCTTCCTGACAACAAATGAAGTTTCCATCGTTCAGCTTGATTATCAAATTGTTTTAAATATCCAGATGACGTTTCTCCGACGTTTCCATTAGTTTGCAATATAGATTTGCATACCATATTTAAATAAATTGTTAAGACGATTATACCTCTAAATCGATATTTCCACATCAACACCATTCTAATTCTGTAATTATTTGTTTCTGGATGGCTGTCAGTGACACGTGTTTAAAAAAAATTGACATACCATTACACTACAGCATTTTACGGACAATCGTGTACATCAGCATAGCCCTTAGGGAAACTATATACGATAATCTTTACAGCTTGATGACCAAGTTTGAGCTACTTATATTTTTGTCATTCAGTTTGCACTTTTGCATTAGTTCACTGCATCCAGTTTCGCATTTCTGTCTAATATGAAAATATCGCACTTTACGCACAAGACACTGTTCACTAATAATTTACAGTGAAAATAAACTGCAAACATACTGAAAGTCTTCTGATATTTAATTTGTAAATGGTACCGTAGTTTCCCAGAGTATTCGGATACAAATGTCTGAGCAAATAGTTTAGACAAAATATCAAACGCTGCCCAACGCGGCATCTGATGAAGGTTGGCACTGTACAACAGCCATCGAGCAGTTTTCCGACTTAGCAACAGGCAGGTGTAGATTTATCATAAACTGAGGACAAGTATTGTAAGGAGGTACCCAACAAACACACAACGCCGCAACAACGTCGTTACAACGTCGTTACAACGTCGCTGCAACGTCACGACGTTGCAGCGACGTTGTAATGATGTTGTTTGGACGTTGTGTGTTTGCTGGGTACGGGTTTTTAAAGGTTTATGGTAAAATACGATATTCCTTGAATATCCATATGAAACCGGTTACATTTTTTTCCTTTCAATATTTAACTTAAAATGTTAATTGCTGTCAACTGAAACGATCACTGTTAAGGAATGAGATTCCTTATTGCGAATGTGATCTTTGCTCAAGGGAATCATGAGAATCATACGCACAGAAAATGAATACGAATGATTAATTCATTTAGTTCTACAGACGACTGCTATCGTTATAGGTTAACCTAATTAACCATTGTCATGCTGCATAAATTAAAATGCCACGCCCATTTTTAATTGTCAGCCAGTCAGATTACTTGTTCCAGGTTGTTGATATGAATTCACATACTGAATGACAAACAGTGCAGATCAAGATCATTTGGCTTTTTCAGAAGCCAACTGACTTCAAGCTACACTGTTTGCAAAGGCAGGGCAGATCCGGGTTCAGCAGGACCAGGGTTACTCTAACTGAATTTGCTTACAGAAAATTTATTTTCCGCAGTCTAGTTTATGACGATGATTACTTCAAGATAATTAGGCGAGAAAAAATATATCGAGCACGAAACTAATGGTTATTGACATCTGACAAAATAAATCAAAAGAAAGCCCTTCTCTCTTCCTCCCCCATGCTCGCTTAATTACACACATAAACTAAATAAGTCTTGCAAACTCGATCTAGACTGCTCATGGAGCGATGAAGTACGAGTACATGATGATAAACACGATGTAGTCTCTGACGAAGCATTCACAACATTTTATAGCAGTGTTTATGACAACTGTTTAAAATCTGTTGACTACTGTGCCAGTCATTCAACGTAACTAAAAAGACATGATCATATTAGTAAGAGAGTCCCAAGGCGGTGATTCTTGCGCAAAAGCCATCGTGTTTTTACTGAGAAGATACTCCGACTGCAACGACTGCATTACAGTAGATTTCATGCATAAAGACATATGCGGTCACTTGCGAAACGTACTTGCGCATATGTGCGCCCAGCAAAGAGTCAGACTGCACAGTTGCGCAGGTTGATCAGAATCATAATAACCGAACGCATTTGAAATAGCCAAAGTTACAAAGCGGACATCAAAGACGCTTATAAGACTGGGCTACTTGGGCTCACACTACCTATTTGTTAAGTCATATGTCAAGCAACATACATAAAACAGATAAATGAATCACTTTGCGAGAAAAAGGCCTTTCGTACAACCTTTCAATGCGCATGCACCACCTCTTAACGATGCTACATATCTATTTATTTGACCGAAGCTGCCTTGTGGCCTACCACGTACGTGAACGATTATCAAATGTTCTAGCGAAACTGCGGAGGCCTAGGCTCGCATAAAACTTTGATGTTCCCATATGTTATAACTGCATGTTTCTGATGATGCGGCTTCAATCTATGTGAATTGCTTGCAGCTGTTATAATAGATAATAATAGTAAATGAATAAATACAGACGAGAGGACCTAATTTTTGTTCTGAGAGAACAAGCCCTTCATTCGATACTTTTCTGCGAAAGATGCTACTCAGACAGATATATGATATATTGGTATGACAGCAGAACTCTCAACATATCACAGTTTAAAGGGTATTATCAGCACACGTACCGTTTACAATCTTAAGTATTCGGACACCTTAACGCTTTATCATTTTTTTACTAACAGTTGAATAAGTCTACATTACTGTATGTTGGTTAGTCTATACACCAGTTGATGAGCTGCTGATGCTGAATATTTAATGAGTTTATTAAATATAACGTTCCGACTGACTACAACAATGCAGTTTCTAGTAAATCAATTACAAAGAGAATACGCTATGTACAAAATACATAGGTAAATATTGCTGTAAATATTACTTAGAACTTCGCATTCACTAAAAGCTCCAATTAACCTGTAACGTATTTAATGAAAGCTCATTAAAATTTTTTCCTGGGTATTTTCGCTTTTTCTGTGTCTTAAGATTCTTGTCAGTGTGGGCATTTCCCAGTTGCAAACACACCCTAATCCGTTCAAAGGGGTTGGTAAGCATCATCCCTTAAATGCGAAACAACAGGACAAGATCACAAGATACATCCTTCATAAGTATCAAATGTAGCTAGGCAAACTACAAACAAATGTCCTCGCCGTCAACACAGACTGAGGTTCAATGGTGTACATGCAACACATATATTGCGCATATTTTGACGACACATATATCGGTTTCTTGATTGAAATTAAAGCTTTTTCTATGATTGATTCTTAGTTTGAAGTCAAGACATTACTTATCATGCTCGAATGTCAATTTTCTATTTTGGGTAAAGCGTAGCATTTTTTACGAATTTTAAAATGAACATTTTCGTTTCAAAATTTGTTGTTGGTAACACTAATCTTCGGGTTCCACTTTAAGAAACAATCAACAGTATTTCAATATCTTCCGTGGTTTTGCCCACAGACTCGGTCAAACTTTGCAAATATGGAAAATTGCACTAAATGACACTTAAATTATTTTGTTGAATATATATTAATCAGGAAGCACCACCGCTTGGTTTCCCGCCTAGGAATATTCTATGTCGTCGGTTTAACGGCGAGTGTTGGCCGTAATTAAATTATCCACCGTTAATTGTCAAATAATGAAATAACAATACTAAACACGGGCAGTATGAAGTACAGTCGACTCTCGTTATCTCGAATTCCAAGGGACTCTCTGAAATACTTCGAGATATCCGTACCTCGACATATCAGATTTGCATAGTTCAGGGAAAAGTAATTCGATTAACCACATATAATAAGTATATATGAATTGGACTCTTGAAGTTAGATATATATTGAAAATATTGTGGAAAAGAGGAGAAATTGCTCCTAACAATATCTTTTTACCCGTTACTAGATTTTCATGTTTAGACAGGGACCAGATTTTCACTTCGAGATAAGCGGTTATTAGAGATAAGCGAGTTCGAGACAGCGAGAATCAACTGTACATATTACTCACCATAATCGTTTTGGATGGGCTTAGTCTCATGTTACTGGCATCAACAGTGAGAATAAATCAAGCATGAGGAATTACTTAATAAGGCTATCCTTACGACAAACATAGTAAGTCATTTACAAATGTTAATCGACGACATCCTTAATGGATTGCTAAACGGCTCGTTGGCTTAAATGCGCTTCTACAACAACCCAGTAAGCATTCTTTACAAATCTACAGAGGGCCGTTATCGGCCCGTCAGGGTAGCTGACGGGCCGATGACGGCCCGCTGTAGATTTATAAAGAATACTAGCTGGGATTTGAACATCGGTTCAGGCATCCATGTTTAGTTGTATAATTAATTTAAGAAGAGGGTTAGAAAATGTTTTTGTTTTTTTTTTCTTCGGAATATTTAAAAACGCTGCGTTACCGTGATAAGAGAGTAGGCTATAAGATTAACATTATGCGGCAGACAGCATACCTAGTACATGATCCAATAATGAATGAAGTATTACTTTCATCATGGTGACGTATCCTGTTTCGGATTCATTGGCAGCACAAACTGAACATTTAAACGAATGTATATAACCAATACTATTTCCGTGGTCTGGCGCACCATAGGTTGCATTTGCTCTTGCTGACTGTATATACCTTTTTGATGAGCTTTATTTTTATTTAATTGCGATAAACTTGAAACGAAAAACAACATGGGTGAAAGAGTTGCATAAAATTGATGGTCTCAAATTAAAAAAAAAATATCAAAATGGCATAAACCCTAGGGACGTTAACGGTGTTTACAGTTTTCATAATTATTATCAAGCGCGCCGCAATGCTAAATATTTTATGAGGTTTTAAACATTTCAAATTATTAAAAAAACAAGTTCCGTATGACAGAAAAAGTGCAGTTTTTAAAGAAAATTAAATGCATCTTTTGAAAAGAAGCTAAATACGTAAATACAGAGGGCAGTATCACTCTAAATGTTATTTATAGATTTGACATATTCCTGAGGCAAGAAATGAAGGAAAGTTGCGAAATAAATAATAACTAGACAAACTCCACATACGAAACCGTGGGCGCACACACTGAAACAAAGGAACCCATTTTAGACCGGTCCGTAGGAAAACTACTGGGGACTTAACTCTTTCAGCGCCAAATTTCAGATGACATTTGTCATCTGCTTTTTATTTAAACAAACTATTGTTTGGAAAGACGTTCATATGTAAAGTTGAGACCCTGAATGTAAAACAGCGTAGATCCAGATGAGATGGCTCATTGAGCCGTCTCATGTGGATCTATGCTGTTTGAAAAAGTCTATTATTATCGCCTGTGGCAGTGAAAAAGTTAAACTAGTTTTACTCGCGTCGCGCGATACCTCACCCTTAATTATGATGCAGTGGCAAAGTACCAATATATGTTCATTCCGCATAGTGTTCCCTCATCTGCGAAACATCACAGTGAAACAAATATCACCAAAACCAAAGTAAAGGGTTCAATGGCGATCTGCAGCCAGACCACAGGAAAAAAAAATCAAAAACAGGCCACAATGGACTCGACTGCAAATATTTATAGTCAGGCGCCAACCCTCTTGAACAGACTAAGGAGGGATCCGTCATTTAGTACAAGGACCGAACAATCGTCGTGCAATAAAAGAGGGAAGCAAAATTATCAATCATAATCCAGTTCACAACGATGCAGGCAGTGTGCCGCAGAATATCCATGCTGTAGCCTATCCTTTTGTAGCGAGTGACAATCTTGTTGCGCAAAATGCCAATAATCTTTTTTGTTTGTTTGTTTGTTTTCTTCGCTTTATTGTTTTTTTTATTTCCTTTGGGATCACTGAGCCTATCCTAGTTATTGTTAGAATCAAATACCGCTGAAGCCGGCGCTTAGGGGCGTATGCAGCCTCGCAAACTACAGTGTTGCATATGAAGAGACTCAATCAAACCGAATCTCCGATTTTCGTGGTTTTGTGTGTTCTTTGTTTCCAAAGGCAATCCTTTTTGACTTTTAATTTGTAGACAAATTCGCCCTACAATTCAGGCTTAAGGCGGTGGTCCCGGTGTTAGTCTTACTCTTTGTTGCTTTGTGGTTTATTCTACGAGGCGATTTGTTGTATGTCTTTCCATGTGTCAATTTGATCTTGTGTTAGTCCTTTTAGTATTGCGATTACCTCGCTTGGGGAAGAGAGAGCTAATCTTAGTGCTTTTCGTACGTTTGTTCGATTTGTGCTTGTTTGGATTTGTCGGTTTCCTCTTCCTCTTGGGGTCTGGGAAGGGCTGCGGTTTGTGATTGTGACACTCCCTGGACTTTTCTCTTACCTTTTCTTGGACATACCTTATAGTTTAGGTGTTTCAAACCAACGTCATTTTGGACATCAGTGCAGAGTAAAGACAATAAAACTTAGAAAAAACTCGATTATTGTCTTATTATTCAACTGATGTTAAATTTACAACCACAAGCATGGTTAATCAAGATATTTCAATGATGATGCATTCTGTTTGGAATCTTTGCATTTTTATTAAATATGATGTAGCTGCTCTTCAAATTGCAATTCCAAATTATGAAAATATGTTCGATCTGCATAGGGGTTCTATACCTCAGCTCTGAAACATCACCTGGAACACATATAATCAAAACAATATGTATGATTAAACAAATCAAATGTCTCAATGCCAATCAGAAGCAAGAACCGAAGAAAACCTCAAGCAGGCTAATGATGAGCCCGACCACTAACACTGACAGACAGGCGCCGACCAACTAAAACAGATTGCAGAGGGAGGCGTTATTTACTCTGAGGACCAATCACTGCCGTGCAAAAAAGAAGGAAGCAAACTATCCATATTGTAACCTAAAGCGAGTGACACTCTTTTCAAATAATACCGACAAATAAGATTGGCCAACAGTCCTTCGGAATTTATAGACTAGGTCGCCATACAGTACGAAAAAGCTAAGAGAAAAGTCGGAGAGACAGGGCAGAAGTAGTTGCAAACCAGCGTTATATGTTGACGTTAATTCAGAATGAACGCGATAAACTAAGAAAATGATTTATGATAACGTTTCTCTTGCTTATGAACTTTAGCTGTTAAAATTTCATTCTAATTATTAAAGTCACTTGTTTGACTGGATGCTCTAGCAAAAACGAATTAACTAAGAAATATATACACTAAGGATGCAAAATGAGTGACATCGCCACCCAGACATGGAGACATTTAGAATATCAAAATCTAAGTCGCCCCGTTTGTCATAAAGTTTAGTAGAGATTATGCCATTAGAAATATCGATAAATATAAATGCAGAATGGTGATTCGGTGTCACAGGTATTAGGTTCACCTATAGTTCTTTGAATAAAATTATCAACCATTTGTTCAAAATATTCATTTTCAATATTTAGTAAGTCATCCAAGTATCGAGACATTGAATTAAATGCTTCAATAATATCGGCCTGATGTTTGTCAGGAAAGGATAGCATAAAGCCTTTACTTAAACAAATACAGAAACATTTCTGAAATAAGGGAGTAGGGTACGATTTGTAGCTATACAGTCAGCTTCTTCGTATAATTCAGTACCGAACCGGATAAAGATATTATCAAGAAGAACCAAAAGCCTTCAATTTGCATGATTTTCAGATGCTCGCGTAAACTGGTGTCCAGCTATTACAATTTTATTTTCAAGAACCAGGAACCATTTCCAAGATACAGTTATTTTCAGGAAGAAGAAATTTCTATATTTCGGATTGTCAATGATGTAATTTTCTGATGTATATACATGCATGAAAAAGCCTTGAAAAAAAGACAAAGAAACGGAAGCGCCTCACAAGCATTCTGACAAGACGTCCTTAGAAGTGAAAAAAAAAAAAAAAAAAAAAAAAAAAAAAAAAAAAAAAAACGTGTTTCTCATCACAAGTAAGATAGTTAAAAGTAAATAAGAGAACTCAAGAACGGATACAATCAGATCTACATCAAGCCCCCAATACCAAAGGGAGAGACAGCCAAATACAATAAAGCTGACACAAAATGAACAGTTGGCAAGCAAAGTTGGCATTTCATTCCTAGACAGGTAGGAACTATGTTACCCAAACTAAACTGAATATATAATCAACTAGCATAATTAAGTCTTAAAAGAAGAAAAAAAAACAACAACACTAGAAAGTGAAACACTACATAGCAATTACCAAAAAACACCACAATGAAAGTACCACCTTCGAGCGGTCAATAGTAAAAAAAAAGGTAAGAGAAAAGTCCAGGAAGTGCCACAATCACAACCCGCAGCCCTTCCCAGACATCAACAGGAAGAGGAAACCGACAAATCCAAACAAGCACAAATCGATCAAACGTACGAAAAGCACTAAGATTAGCTCTCTCTTCCCCAAGCGAGATAATCGCAATTCTAAAAGTACTGAAAAAAACACAAGAACAAAATGGCACAGAGTAAGACATACAACAAATCGGCTCACAGAATAAACCACAAAGCACCAAAGAGTAAGACTAACACCGGGACCACCGCCTTAGAACGGTCAGTAGTGTAAACCACCGGGGGGTTTTAAGCACTTTTACAGCTAGCCAACTTCACCCTAAATTACTAGGGGAGTGGGGTGGGGGCGGGGGGGGGGGGGGGGGGGGGCTGGTCGGGGGCGGTGGAAGTCTTAAGCTTCAATATACTTCTTCGGTTCGTGTGGAGGTCTTCTAACTCATCCATGAATCATTACGGGCAACAGTTTTCTCTTAAGAAGGTTCTCTCAATTAAATTAGTAATTTTATGGCTATGCTTCACTCTTTAATTGCACGACGGCGGTTCGGGCCTCAGACTCAATGACGGCCTCTTCGTAAAACTTTAACAAGTGGGTTGGGGCTTGACGATACGTCTTTGGCTTGGCCCGCCGTGGTTCAACTACTGGTTTTCATTTACTCTGGCAAACAGTAGAATTAGCCATGAGTACTCGTCTTTGTTTATTATAGTGATTAATTTGATTTTTATGTTTTCGCTTTGATGCATTGACTGAGTTGGGAGCCTTTATGCAAACCGAATTTTTATGTAATTCTGTATTAAGAGTAGCATCGGGACCCAGGGTGAAGTTAGCTAACTGTAAAAGTGCTTTAAACCTCCCCCCCCCCCCCCCCCCCCCCGGTGGTTTGCTCTACCGACCGTTCTAATGCGGTGGTACCGGTGTTAGTCTTACTCTTTGTTGCTTTGTGGTTTATTCTACGAGGCGATTTGTTGTATGTCTTTCCGTGTGTCATTTTGTTCTTGTGTTTTTTTGTCAGTCCTCTTAGTATTGCGATTACCTCGCTTGGGGAAGAGAGAGCTAATCTTAGTGCTTTTCGTACGTTTGTTCGATTCGTGCTTGTTTAGATTTGTCGGTTTCCTCTTCCTCTTGGGGTCTGGGAAGGGCTGCTGTTTGTAATTGTGGCACTCCCTGGACTTTGCTCTTACCTTTTTTTTTTTTTTTTATCTTTAATCAGTTTATGCGGCAGTGCAATATAAAGCGTAAAATATCGTAGGCAGATAAATAAGATACACGGACATATCTAGATTTAAGTTTATTGTAAACCTTACAGGATCTTTCATATATCATCGTTCTCTTTGATACAAGCGTTAACCTGACAGACTGAATACTATGCCTGTCAAAAAAGACCACTCATCTTTGGAAGTCTGAGTGTATGTTTTAGTACTGCCAAGTTCCTTTTATGGTATTCATTTTGTGGTATAGTGCGGATTAAAAGGATTACTGGACCCATTGTGGAATCTTTGAAAATGGAATGTTCATGTATAAGCTAGAGGGTGTACCCAGTGTTGTAAACTTCATTACTGCTTATGAAGAGTCTCAAGAAACCCGAGATTCCCATTTTACACTTCTGAGCGCCATAAACATGTGAGTATAAAACTGTTCTTTGAGAGTCATCAAAAGTATGAACATGTATGTTTCAACTCACTTTTCAAAATATCATGCTGACCGTATCTGAGTGATACTGTAAAATGAAATCTGACTACCCGCAAATTCTTCGAGTACTCAAAATCACATTTACCACACTTACCCTAAGCATTTGTACAAGAATGCTTGAACAATCTGAGTAGGTTCCAGAACGCGGTATCTGTTAAGGGTCTACACTTTTTTGCCATTTATTCAGGGGTTTTAGACATACCACCCAGGTACCCAATTGGACTTATTCAAATTCAGATAAAGTACAGTCTGGAGTTAATATGTCCGAATATTTAGGGTAAATACAGTATTGTACACGCATTACAACTGTGCAATGGAACAGAAGTATGCCGTCTTATTTGATCTTCAGTCGCAGAATTACCCTCTTATAACAATATTTTCACAAACGTGTTTTCTTTATGGCTTGTTCCTGCAGTAATATTGTCGATTAGGAACAAACCTTCTACAATTACTACCGACATTATATTGCTTTCTTTCTCCATGAATATCACAAATTATTGACTTTTAAGTCTATACAAATAAAAATTGACCTTATGTCATATTCAAGCTACGTAGCATCCGCGCATTATGCTTATTGTGCACACTGGTCATCAAATTAATAGATGGACCTTAAACATTCCGCGTACAATGCAACCCCCGATCAGACAGCACAAAATCTCAGGCTGATATAGGTCTACGATGGCATATATCATAACAGTGATGCTCCGTATCACATATAATCCTATGATCTACCTCTCAGCCCAAATGAGGTAACAAGGTTTCGTTGTTTGACGGCTCCACTATGTTAACACTCTTCAGCAAGAGCTTGGTGGTACTAAGGCTTATGAACTACAACTTTGGCTGAAGAGAGGTCTGTAGTTAATGACTATATCTGTTATTCAGCCACCAAGTTTGCTGTATGTGCTACTGAAGGCCAAGACAAGCTATCTATGTTATATTGGTTACCGAAACTTCATAAAAGACCTTACAAAGCACGGTTTATTGCAAATTCAATCTCTTGTACCACCACTGAACTTTCTAAATTATTAACTTCATGTCTTACTGCCATCAAAAGCATGTTTGTTTGTATTGAGGTTTTACGGCCCAGTCAACCCAATGGGGTCATGTCGAGCGCGGTCATTTTACCTTACCACACGTTTACTGGGCAGGCTTAGTCCTCTAAGCCGTTAACCAGTATTGTGCACATTCTTTCGCCAGAAACTGACAACTGCCCTTCTTGGATCAGCGGAAGGTCAAAAGCATGTAATGAAATATTGAGACAAAGTTTTCGAATAATCAGGGTGAAATCTGTTTTGGTCTATAAAAATTCGAATGAGGTTTTAAATTAATTGAAATCCAGACAATTTCGTGCTTTTAGTCTGTCTATTATGATTTCTCCACGCTTTACACTACACTACCTCATAATCTTATAAAAGAAAAAAAAAATAAATTATTTAATTGAATGGACATTTCATAGAGAAGATTCCTTCTACCTTGCATGTAATGTAAGAAATGCTTTTTTCACTTCTGAAGTGCATAACAATTACACATTATGGACATGTCAGAAAGTGTGTGAAGCTCTCCCCTTTCTACTTGACATTATTTATATAAGGTTTGGTACTAAGTTATTTAGACAACTTGTGGGTATTCCGATTGGTACAAATTGCGCACCCCTTGACTTGTTCTTGTTTTGCTATGAAAGAGACTTCATGATGCCCCTTTCCTTTGAAAACCAATCTGATATCATTGAAGCTTTTAGCTCGACTTCAAGATATTTTGTTGATTAATTGGATATTGACAATGCATACTTCGACGGTTTAATCAGTCAGATTTACCCCCCAGAACTTCAGTTAAATAAAGCTAATTCTTCTGATACCGAAGCCGCGTTTTTGATTTACATTTATCTATTGTAGATGGGTTTGTTTCCTGCAAAATTTATGATAAAAGCGATGATTTTGATTTTGAGATTGTAACTTTTCCTTTCTTGGATAGTGATGTTCCTCGTGCGGCATCCTACGGTGTTCATATTTCACAATTAATTCGATTTGCCAGAGTGTCTGGTCATGTAACTGACTTCAACACTCGTAATAAATTGCTAACTGCTAAACTTCTTAATCAGGGTTATCAGTATCATAAACAACGTAAAGCTTTTTCTAAGTTTTATAGACGTCATTCCGATTTAGTTTCTAAATTCTATGTTGGACTTAAATCTCTTCTGCAACTAAGCCTATCGGAACCCGAATTTTATGGTGACTTAGTATATACATTCAGAAAAATATATGCTTGCAATGACTTCAGTCCCCGATTTCGTAAAATCATTCTTCGATATAAAAAGATTGGGTACAACATAGATGTTATACGACAGACTGCATGGATGGTTGTAAATTCAATCACGGTTAATAGCTTTGCTTCCCTCTTTAATTGCACGCCGGCGGGTTAGGCCTCAGATTCTATGATGGTTCCAGCGTAAAGGCTTGCTTGAAATTTATTTTGGGTAATGTTGGTTGGTACTTGATGCTCTATCTTTGGTCGGGCCCACCGGAGTCTTACTGTTGGTTGTCTTTTGCTCTAGCAGTTCAGTTGTTTCGTGCTGTCGAGTCCTCATCGTTGTTTCATCTCTGTAATTTGTTGATGTAGCACTGATTAGTTAGAAAGCCTTCATGCGGACTGAACAAATTATGTGTCTAAACCGCGGCAGAAGTAAGCGCGAGGATTGTGGCCACGTAAAATCGATTTAAGCCCCCCCCCCCCCCCCCCACCCCCAGTGAAATACTTTTCACTGACCGTTCCAAGGCGGTTCTTCTGTCATGTTTTTTTTTTTTTTTGTTATAGTTCGTCTTTGAACGTGTGTGTCGCTTACATCTTTTTGTTTTGGGTAGCCATTTGGCCAGTTTGTGGGAAAGTAACTGTCCGTTTGGCTTTCTGCTAGTGATGTTTCCGTTAGAGTCCAATTATTGTGTGTTTCTTTCCCTTTGATGTCTCTGATGGGAGGTATGGGATAATTGCATCGATTCCTGATCATTGCCTTCCCTTCTATTTATGCTAGTGATGTTTCCATTAGGGTCCAGTTATTTCGTGTTTGTGTTTCTTTCCCTTTGATGTCTCTGATCTAAGGTGTGGGATAATTGTATCGATTCCTGATCATTGCCTTCCTTTCTATTTTTCAAGGCCCTTGCTGAAAAATCATCTAGACGTATTACTGTCATAAAAGCGTGACGAACGAAAAAACCTAAACAACATGCCTCTCTAATTTTTTCGAAGTTTGGAGCATAATTAACGCATGGTTGAAGTTCTACGTATGACTGAATATATCCAGAGTACCCTTAGCATTCAGACAGACAAAATTCGCCAATGTCGAATGATAATGTCACATGCCACCACCTGTAACCTCTGCTAAAACTGCTCAATATATATTTAACGATACATCAGCAGGAAGTACAAAGGACTTGTTTAATTGTAAGGACCAGTATGGCAAGGCTTTAAGGTGCTGGAATAAAATAGGTAAACACGGTAGCATAAAACGCTCAGACAAGGTCGAATAATTTATTCGTATAAAGTGCAATTAATAGGTTTGCAGATGGTGGTCTAGTGTTGCAAATTTCATTACTGCTCATGAAGAGTCTCAATAAAACCGAGACTCCCATGTTCCAATCCGTGGTGTGTTCTTTGTTTCCAAAGGCAGTCTTTTTTACTTTTACTATAAGCGCTTGTCCAGGTGTATCCTGGCTTGTACTAGACACATCTCTTATGTGAGACATCCACACAATTCAACGTTTATTACTAACAAGAATATCAGAATGTTGAATTGGAGAACGCCTCATGTCTGAGCCAATCTGATTTTGAAACAATTAACCACCAGAAGCGAATTAACCTCCAACAGGCAAATTGTTCAATATACATTAGAAGTACAAGTACGGAATCATTAGACAGGCAGCACAAAATTAAAAAAAAAATCTACTCAAAGATTATGAAGCATATACAGTCAAACTTTAATGACTCTACCATCGTTCAGACCAAGAACATTTCGAGGGTTGAGCGCAAGACTAGCGTAAGTCAGATGGTTGTTTTTCCCCAAACCTAATCTCCTCACCATGAAGGTGTTATGAAGATTACAACATTTCTTTCTGTAAACAATGAAAATTTAGGTGCCATTGCTCGTATGAGCAATGGCACCTAAATTTGCATTGTTTACAAAGGGGTCCAAGTTGCCCCTAAACAAGGGTTTCAAAAATATGTTTGAGTTACCATAGTTTTGCGCTCAACCCTCGATTTGTTCTATATATGTCTAGTGCAAGCCACTGACAGTTAATCACAGCTCAATGTCAGTAGGCAAATGGGGAAACGTAGAAATGTATTTTCGTTCTATAAAATAGTACGGCGATAACATCTGGGATTACTGTACACAGTTTGAAAAAGATGAGCTTGAAAAAATTCACAATGAAGCTGCAAGAGTTGTTCCATGGGCAATTTAACTTGTTTTCGTACATAATCTTTACAAAGACATTTGTTGAGAATCATTCTAGAAAAGACGACGCGATCATAAACTTACTTTTTTTTTATAAAATGATACACGACTTAGCGCCTTAATACCTGTCTTTATTAATACCGCAAGAAGTTTATAACATATTTCGTTACAATTTACACAAATCTGGCAATATACAGACAATAAGGGCTAAAAACACTCAATATGAAAATTCTTTTCTCCCATCTGTTCTAAGAGATTGCAACAACTTACCAACAGAAGCTAAACAAGTAAGTATTTTAGGTTCGTTTGAATAATTCTTAAAAAAGACAGCGTCTGTGCCAAAACATTATTATTTTGGAAACAGAAAGGCCCCGATACTTTACACACGACTGCAATCCGGGTGCAGTTCTCTGAATCTTGACCTGTTTCTCAAAACACATAACAGATTCACCGCTATGTAGCTGTGGTAGCATCCAACTTGCGCTGCACTTCTTTTTCTACTGTAGGTTCTATTAAAGTGATGACTCACTGTCTACAGAGACAAAACAACGTATATTTGCCCACGTTCGTAAGTATATTATAGAATCAAGACTTTCCAATAATCTTTAATATGTTCCACTGAAGTTCACAACATGTGATGGAACAAAAAAAAAAAAAAAAAAAAAAAAAAAAAAAAACAGGATTTTAATGTGGTCATTCAGTGGGCCTGCGCCAACCCCTCCTCTCCTTTACCTTTCGTTTGTGTCATTCCAAAGTGTCTCCAAGTTCTATTATTATTATTATAATCATTATTATTATTATTATTATTATTATTATTATTATTATTTATAATAATCAAGTCATTTTACATTCACGGATGTGTACCGCCATCAACAATGCATTGTCACATGCACGGAAAGGGACTATATAAGCATTGCTTTCGTTCTAATCCTTTGTATGTATTCAACTTTGTTTGTATGTTGTATTATTTTGTAAACTTATCGAATAAAATACGTTTAAACCAAAATAATAGTATGTTTCGTGTAAATGAACCATCCATTTTCATGATATAATAAGTAAAACTCCCTTAAATAACCTTTGATATTTATTTTCTTGAATTATCGAGAGAATTTACAAGAGACTCAAAACAAATTCGAATCATCCGCAGTTAAGAAGTCATCTATGTTCGAGATATTGAAGTTTTACTGTACTTCATGACCTTACCAAAATATTTCTGAAGCTATATTTACCCTCTCTTGAATGTCCCTGTCAAAGAATTGCTTATAGCAATCCGAACGCTCCAGGATTATAATCCGTATCCCAGCAACATATAAATCCATTGTTGCAGATTTGTTTCCAGTATATTAAGTCTCGTGGACAACACGTTCATAGCAGCGAAGCATTTATTTCTACGTTTCGGGATTTAGCTTAATAAATATCGGTAGACTTAGTTTGAGCAAACAAAGTCAAATGAATTAAAATTATACTCAGTTTACCGAGCAAATGTAATTTGATAAAATAGTTTATTTTGTAGGAATTGAGTTATAGTAACTCTAAGAGAATACTAACTTCAACAATATATGGGAAGAGAAACGGTTTTCAGATTTCGTATAGTCTATACTAGTCCTTCAGCATATATATTGCGAAGCTCTTTGGTGCAGGTAGACCATGTAATCACATCAAACTATATCACATTCGCAATGCTCTTTTTAGAATCTTAACGACTAATTTATGACAGTGTTTATCACATTGCACTTAAAGTTCCAACATCAACATTTTGCTTTTCTCAATATAAGGTCGGCATGTAAACATCTCTTTAAAAACACCTAGAAGACTTTGAATATTAATGCGACCTCGTATTAAAATAAAAAATAAGGTTTGTAACGAAGATTATTAGTTGAATATTTTTTAGCTCTCTAGTCTCTAAGGAGCATACCGTTGACTCTAAACAAATATGCAAGTGAAGTTGCACAGGAAATGTCAAAAGAAGTAAAAAGGACAGCCTTATATATATATATATATATATATATATATATATATATATAAACGATGTGGACCAAATAAAGACAATAGCAGAATGAAATAGCATCTATACTTACAAAGACGATCTGAAACAAGAAACGCTTTTAAGTGGTAATGAATAAGGTGCTGAGGTAGTGATGCTTTTTAACTAGTTATTCTCACACGAGAAGCAAGGCTTTTAATTCTGATATTTTTTCCAGAACTGTAATGAAAATACCCTGAAACAGCCAGAATCACAAAGTACATCAACGAACAAACAATAACAGAACAAACACCACATTATGCAATTACCAACGCACGAACAATGATACTTGTCAACACAGAAATAGTCAGTAGAAAAAACAAATGCTGAGAGTGTGGTTGTTACTCGCGCGAAACCTTACCTTGTGTCTAGCGCTACTCGGAATTACACACTTATGAGACGTCGGTATCGAGGTCCTCTACCGCATCGATGAAAATACAAACACTATAATGGCAAAACACAAGGGGCTTAATAGCGATCTGAAGCCAGAAGGATGGGCCTGACCACAGTCTTTGATAGTGAGGCGCAAAAATTGCAATTGAGTTTGGTCTGCTTAGGGGTTCTATTACTTGTCAGAGAAACAACATAGAAATCAAAAGTCATTCCAAACAATATGATAACTCACATTTGAAAACGGAACAACTATGTACATTAAGTGTGCATTGGGCAGGTGTTTGGTGTACAAAGAAGCAAATTAAAAGTCACAAAAGTTATCTGTTGTACAAAATGACGGAAAAGTAACTAGTCCTAGACGCTATACTGCTGGACATCATATGAACAATCTCAACAAAAACCGAGTTAATAATTTCGTTGGTTTCTTTTTTTTTTTTTTTTTTTTTTTTTTTTTTTTTTGACGCTATACTGCTGGACATCATATGAACAATCTCAACAAAAACCGAGTTAATAATTTCGTTGATTTTTTTTTCTTGTTCAAAAGACAACCTTTACAACAGTTTTGCATTCACTGCTGCTGATATTATTTTCCGTGTTGCGGCCTTAAAAATGTCTAACCTTACTTTATCATAGTTCAGGTTTTATTTATTTTTTTTTTTTTATTTTTTATTTTTTTTTTATTTTTTTTATTTTATTTTATTATTTTTTTTTTTTGTTATTTTATTTTATTTAAGTTTCCGTAGAATCATTGACCTTTCTGTTATATTGGAAAATCGAGATTAACGGACACTGGTCGTGCGGGACGTATGCAGCCCTGCAAATTTCACTGCCGACATTTGAAAAGACTGGATAATATCCGAACACCGATTTTATGTGTTCTTTGTTTATTATCATTATAGCTGTTTCAGTATTAGTATATACTACAGCCCAGAACCTGTTTAATAAGGTTTTGTTTTATTAGCGACTAATATTCACGAGATCCTAAATAGTACAGAGCAACGTCGAAAGCCTTGTTCGGATTGTGCAGAAGATCAGTATACATGTTTTGTTTGCCTTTGCTAATGGCGTACGTAACAATGAATGCTTATTTCTGACATGTACTTTATTGTATTTAGCAGGCGTTCATATATGATGTCATATATAATGTTTCAATCAAAATGTATGGTAAACGCGATGATTTTGATTTTGAAATTGTAAATTTTGCTTACTTGGATGAGGATGTTCCTCGTCGAGCATCCTACGGTGTTTATATCGAGCAGCTTATTCGGTTCGCCAGAATGTCTAGTCTTGTTTCCGACTTCAACACTCGAAATAAATGATCAACAGCTAAACTTCTAAATCATACGACATACTGCATGCATGGTAGTTAACCCAATCACGGTTAATGATTTTGTTTTTCTCTTTGGTTGCACGCCGGCGGGTCGGGCTTCAGACTCTATGACGGCCGAAAGACTTAGTAATTCGGTTAGTGCCTGATGCTCTAACTCTGGTCGTGCCCCCGAAATCCAACTGCTGCTTTTCAGTTATTTCTTGCTGTCGAGTCCTCATCGTTGTTTCATTTTTGTATTCGTTTGGTCTTTTGTGTTCTCGGAGATGTTGCACTGAAAAACCCTTCACTGATGAGTTAGAAACTCTGGGAGGACCGCTATGCCGATGACCTTGTTATCATCGCTGACTCGCTTGAGGAATGTGTCAGGAGGCTCTTGACTTGGAAAGAAGCAATGGAGAAGAAAGGACTGAGCGTAAATGCAGGAAAGACAAAGCTCATGATCTGCGGTACGGGACTGGACCTCCTGCAGAGTTCAGGCGAGTTTCCATGCGCCGTCTGTCGCACGGAGTGGGTAGCAACAGCATCTTCTGCAATGGCTGCAAGCACTGGGTGCACAAGAAATGCAGTGGGCTCAAACGTTTGAAAAATTACCCTGACTACAGATGTATACGGTGCAAGAGAACTGCACCCTTGGATGGCAGACCACAGAAGAAACTCCAGGTCGGACCTGACAAGCCTGAGATGGTAACTTCCTTTTGCTACCTAGGAGACATGCTCTCAGCCTGGAAGCAGTTTAAGGATCTGCTACCAGTTCTCTCTTTACGCCATCTCTCTTTCAAAACACCTGGCGGTGTGTACAGCTCTTGTGTGCGGATGCAATGCTCCATGCCAGCGAGACTTGGCCATTGACAAAGCCGAACCTCCAGCGTCTGCAGCGAAATGACAGGGCAATGATCAGACAGATCTGCAATGTCAGGCCGCAAAAAAGGTAAGAGAAAAGTCCAGGGAGTGCCATAATCACAAACCGAATCCCTTCCCAGACCCCGAGAGGAAGAGAAAACCGACAAATCTAAACAAGCTCAAACCGAACAAACGTACGTAAAAGCAATAAGATTAGCTCTCTCTTTCCCAAGAGAGGTAATAGTAATACTAAAAGGACTGAAAAACACAAGAACAAAATGACACATGGAAAGACATACAACAAATCGTCTCGTAGAATAAACCACAAAGCAACAAAGAGTAAGACTAACATCGGCACCACCGCCTTAGAACGGTCGGTAGAGCAAAAAAAGTAAGAGAAAAGTCCAGGGAGTGCCACAATCACAAACCGCAAGACATTGTCACCGCCAGGTCCAATGAGCTACTTGTGCGGCTTGGCATTGAGGATCTGGACCTCATTCTGAAGGAGAGAAGACTCCAGTGGTATGTACATGTGGACTCAATGGTGCAGTCAAGACAGCCTTTGACATACAGGTTGATGGAAAGCGTGGGCCTGGGAGGCCAAAAATGACATGGAAGCAGCTGGCAGCGAGGGATTGCAGAGAGAGGAAGCTCTTGGCTATTAGCCCTCATGATAGACGTACCTGGAGATCTGGTGTGAGATCTGCCATGCGTGCAGCAAGCCAGCTATCTGGAATGGGGCCCAATGATGTGGATGTTGCCCCCAGTACCTTCACGTTAATCAAAAATCCGATAATGATATGATGATATATGAGTTAGAAACCCTTCACGCGGACTGAACATGTCTTGACTATACCACGGCAGAACTAAAGGTGTGGGTTGTTGCCATGTAAAATCGATTTTTGAACACCCCCGCCCCACCCCCCCCCCGCCACGCCCCACCTCCCCACCCCAGTAAAATGTTTTCTGATCGTTTCAAGGCGGTGCTTCTGATGTGGTTTACTATATCTGTCACTGTATGTCTTTGCATGTATGTCCTGGTGATAGTTTTATTTTGGCTAGCCGTTTGGCCTTTTTGTGGCTTTCTACTCGTAGTGTTTTGATTGTGATGCCGTTACTTTAAGTGCATCTTACTTTTCCTTTGGTGTCTTGGACGGAAGGTGTTAGGTAATTGTATCGATTTCTAACTATTGCCTTCCGTTCTGTTTAACTGCCCAGTTAACTTTCTTTATTCTTGGTCTGGTTTGGGCAAATCAGAGTTTGCTCAAATGCATATTTGCATTTTGAGATATTCAAGAAGTATCACACTAGACAGTGTGTTTGTAAAATACTGTGTTTCAAGCTACAGTTTGTCACTCATAAATTAGCGCACATCTGCAAGTACATGACTGACAGGAAAGAAAAATATATGTTTTCAGCCATATTTTATCAGCACATAAATAAAACTTTAGGAACTTAACGATATAATATAACTAGTAACAATATGTACCTTAAGTGGGAAGTTTGTTCATAATAATGGGCAATAAGTCCGCAACTAATAAATGCATCATATCACAACTATATTTAAAATGTTTGATTCAACAAATTGTAATATTCTACTAAACACCAGTCTTCCAAGTCAACTAGTTCAAAAGTTATAAAACAAATCAAAGCTGTAATAATTGGGCGTGTTGACGGATTATACACACGGAAATATATGGTATTCACATGTCCGATTAAATACATTTTATCCGAAATCATAACAATATATCATTATGTTTGGTAGAGGACCAAAGAAGGCGTCTGACGGCACAACACAAAATACGCTATTTCACATTGGCAATCTGCAAATGAAACGTCAAGACCCTTGCAACAAAAGAACAGACATGGATCGCTCAAAAACAGAAACTATCGAGAGATATTTTTACTCGCGCCGAATATCGCCGTAAATTCTGACAATTGCTTGTATATGTTCGGTCTGTTCATGAATAAACTATTTTTACTCGCGCCTAATAGTGCCATAACTTCTGACAATTGCTTATGTATTTTGGGTCTTCTCAGGGATCTGCTCCCTCATCTATGTAATATCACAGTAAAACAAACATACACATAAACATTATGATGAAACAAAGCAATGTGTTTAGTGGTGATCTAAAGGCTGGATACATGATATCCACACAGAGGATCACGATGGACCACAGACAGTCAGGCACCATCCTTCTAAAACAGATGAAGGTGGGAGTCGTCGATAAATCTAAGGCTTAAAATCCATGCACGCAGTTTGCCAAAGAATATCAATATTATAGGTTATCTTATTGTAGCGACTGACAATCTCTTTTTGCTTTCTCCAAAATATCAGTTTTGCATATAATCGTTCTGTATACAGAGATAAGTCAACATGAAATTTCAGTTCCGATACGCTTTCTTGCAAAGGTGTTTACAAACTAACACTATGTTTTAGGCTGGCATATAGTAGATTTGGCCACGAGTACTCGTCTTTGTTTATTATAGTGATCAATTTGATTTTTATGTTTTCGCTTTGATGCATTGACTGAGTTGGGAATCTTTATGCGAACCGAATCTTTATTTGTTTCTGTATTAAGAGTAGCATCGGGACCCAGGGTGAAGTTAGCTAGCTGTAAAAGTGCTTTAAACCCCCCGGTGGTTTACTCTACTGACCGTTCTAAGGCGGTGGTCCCGGTGTTAATCTTACTCTTTCTTGCTGTGTGGTTTATTCTACGAGGCGATTTGTTGTATGTCTTTCCGTGCGTCATTTTGTTCTTGTGTTTTTCAGTCCTTTTAAGTATTGTGATTACCTCGCATGGGGAAGAGAGAGCTAATCTTAGTGCTTTTCGTATGTTTGTTCGATTTGTGCTTGTTTGGATTTGTCGGTTTCCTCTTCCTCTTGGGTCTGGGAAGGGCTGCGTTTTGTGATTGTGGCACTCCCTGGACTTTTCTCTTACTTTTTTTTTTAAACTTAAAAAAAATGTTTTACATTGTTTATAATACAGGACCTTGCTTAAGAAGTTTAGTGGTTAAACATTTATTTCGATTATTAAATTAACTGCCTTGACCAGATGCTTTCACAAAAAGAATTATATACACCACAGGATGCAGTACTAGGGCATTTCCATCCCGAAACGGATGTTTTTATTATCAAATTCAAATCCATTCAGCAGAAATTATGTTATTAGATATTGATGTATCCAAATCCAGAAAAAAATGTGCTTCGGGGTGTATTTAGTTTCATTTAGCTGAGAGGTTGAGGCACTCCCTGGACTTTTCTTTTACCTTATTTGGATACATTTTAGCAACATTTTTTTAAAGATCATAATAATATATACTGTCACCTAAAAGCCGAGACGTTAAATCGAATGCTTTACTAAAACTGGCTTGATGTTTGTGAGACCTTTTCGTGACAAAACGGAAACGGATCTGCAATAAGGGGCAGGGGCACAATTTATACTAATAAGTATACCAACATTTTGTTAGTATCCGGTTAGTATCTGGTAGAACCAAACTGAATACAAATATTATCAAGAAGAAATGAATGAGGCCCACAAACTTTCTGACAAGACAACAAAGTATTATCCTTAGGTGAGGCCCACAAACTTTCTGGCAAGACAACAAAGTATTATCCTTAGGTCCTCACAATTGAATAAAACAACATGTTTTCATTATATGCAAGGTAGTACTTTTTTCTTGATAAAGCAATATCGATGAAATAAAGCAGATTACAAGAAATTATTTGAAGTGGCAATTTTGTATAAACTGTGGATAAATCATATGGGAACAGACTATAAGCGTCAACTGATCGAGATTGTTTTTTGTTATGTTTTTTAACCATATCAGAATTTTAAGGACCCAAATATTTTTATCGTATTTTCCTTTTATATATTGTCCTACAATATGTAAATGTACGCCTTGTTTCATCTTGGTAATATTTTATTCGGTTTTGTACTCAGTTATAGTAACAATACTTTTGTTGCTATACGTCTCGATATTTTGATGATTTTATTATTTGTAATGAAGAATTTGAACAAATCGTTGATACAATTTATCCAAAGAACTAAATATTAATAGAAAGAATATCTCTGACACTAAAGCACCTCTCCTTAATTTAAATTAATCAATATAAAATGACATAAATTCTACTAAAATTTATGACAAACGGGACGACTTTGATTTTGATATTGTAATTTCTTCCTATTTGGATACCGATGTCCCTCGTGCTACATCTTATCTTGGCTGCAATTTGTGATTGTGGCACTCGCTGGATTTTTCTCTTACCTTTTTATGGTGTATATATTTCTCAGTTAATAGTTTTGGTAGAGCATCTAGTCAAGTTAATGACTTTGATAATTAAAATAAAATTTAAATTTCTAAACTACTTAACCAAGGACACCGTTATCGTTATATACGTAAAATATTTTCTAAGTTTTATCGCCGTCATTCTAAATTATTATCAAAATATAAGACTGACTTGAAAACACTCTTGCAATAAGGCCTGTACGAAGCTAAATTGTATCGCAATTTAGTCTATGAATTCAGGAAATCCGCTGGCAAAAACGGTTAGAGAAAAATTCAGGGAGTGCCACAATTAAAAGCCGCAGCCCTTCCAACACACCAAGAGGAAGAAGATACAGACAAAACCAAATAAGCGCAATCAAACAAACGTACGGATAACACCAAGAATAGCTCTCTCTTGCCCAAGCGAGGTAATCGCAATGCTAAAAGGACTGAAAAAAAACAAGAACAAAATAACACAAGGCAAGACTTGAAACAAATCGCCTCGTAGAAGAAACCACAAAGCAACAAAGAGTAAGTATAACACCGGGAAAACTAATCTTTCCTTGTAATTAAAAATATTGTCTCTCCCTACAAACCGATAGCATTACCAAAACATGCCTATTTAAATATACTGCAAATTTTGCCACCCAAAAATGAAAATTTTTAGATAAAAAATTCTGATTTTTTTTTTTTTTTCATATTTCTGCTCAAAACATAGATTATGTCTACTTGTTAGAACCCACTCGACGAGTAAACCACATTTTTACTATATAAAAGTAGGGTTTCTGGGGGTCAAAATTATATAGGCATGTTTTTGTGATGGGTTACAATATGGACATTCTGCGGCAAACAGCATGCATGGTTGTTAACCAAATTACGGCTGATATTTTTTTTCTTATTTAATTGCACGACAGGGGTGGGTCCTCAGACTAAATGACGGCTCCTCCCTAAATGTGATTAAGGGGTTTGGTGCGTGACTATTCATGTTTTTGTTAGGCTCGTCGTTGGCAGGTTTGTAGCTTTCTAGTGTTCTGCAATCTTTTTGGCATTTATTCAAATCGCCATTTAGCTCTTTTGTTCGTTTCATCACAGTGTTTTTGATTACTTGTTTTTTACTGAGCTGTAACACAGATAAGGTAGAAGACGTTCATGCAAACCTTAATTATATCTGCATTTTAGTGCTGCATCAGAGTTAAAGATAAGGTTTTGCGCGAAAAAAAAAAACTGGTTTAAACACCCAAGTAATTTTCTATTTGACTGTTTCAATGCGGTTCTTCAGTTGCAGTTAATCTTTGTTTTTGCGTCTGCAGTTTCACATTTGTTGTCTTTATTTGTTCCTCATTTCCCCTATTTTTGGTCTTTAAGAAGGGCAGTGCTTCGTGATTGCGGTTTTTATTTGTTATCTAAATTTATGTTTTTAGTACATGAACTAGGGTTTGCGATAAGAGCCACTTTAAGTATATACTCCTGACAGACGAATACGTTGAGACATATATACTGCATTTGGAGAGATTTGGGAACACCGCCATCATGAAATAGGAAATTAACAATGATAAGTTCAAAACTCATGCCGTATTTCGCAAATGTTTTAGTCCAAAAATGTAACTTCTGTATCAGATAACTTAGCCTTATGTAATTGAAGTTAAGTAGAATAACTCTGACCAGCCATGCTGTCGAACACACAACACTTGAAAGAGTCAATCACATCAGTTTTAGTTTCTTAGACAGAGATAATATCAAGTCCCTCTCGTAACAATACAAAACGAAACAAAAAAAAAAAAAAAAAAAAAAAAAAAAAAAAATCAGCAGTAAGAGGAGCGCTATTTTTCCGATCGAATACAAATAATTACCATATACAAGTTAGCAAAAATAAAACATATGTTACACTAAAGACTTATGGGAGCTTTACACACGTTTTGACATGGTCATTGATTGTAAGTATTATGAACTTTATTCTATTGATCGTTTGTCCTACTGACCGTTCAAAGGCGATGGTCCCGGTATTAGTCTTACTCTTTGTTGCTTTGTGTCTTACTCTGTCTTACCTTGTGTTATTTTGTTCTTGTATTTTTTCAGTCTTTTTAGCATTGCAATCACTTCGTTGGGGAAAAGAGAGCTAATCTAAGTGTTTTTCGTACGATTGTGCGATTTGCGCTTGTTTGTTTTTCGTCTGTTTTCTCTTCTCCATGGTGTCTGTAAAGAGTTGCGGTTTGTCTTTGTGGCACTCCCTGGACTTTTCTCTTCAGAAACAAATATGAACAGATTGAAAGCATAAAATGTTTTAATTTTGATTCATCAAACACCCCAAGCGTTTTGTTATGGACAAAAAGAGATGTGACATATAATTTCCTTATCCTTTTATTGTATACTATCAGATAAATGTTAATGATATTTTATCCACAACTGTATCGCAAACGCGTATTTAGTTAAATAGTACTCCGAGGATAAAAAAAAAAGTAAATAGGAGCATTACAAAATTCTTTTTTTTTTCTGCAAAAGTATTCCGGAGATCTATACTTCGGCTCAAGAAAGAAGTATACCAATTACGACTACTCTGGATAAAATATGTTTTTCCGAAAACAAAGTGAAAGTCTAGGTTTTATTATCTGAAAAAAAAAAAAAAAAAAAAAAAAAACAACAACAACAATAAAACAACAAATCTACGAAGACCGAAAACATATAATTGTTATTTTTAGCTTCGAGCTTAACGTGAACGTGTGGCACACCCACACAATGGGGAATTCCGCAGTATATATGTCTTCCTTTCTCTATATCAACCACTGAAAGGCATATTGGATCGGGATCGCCTGCAGTATACTTAGAGCAAGGCGATCACCTCAAACATATTGTCTACCATGCTTCCACCCTATCAGAAATGAGTCAAGCTTACACTCACTGGATTACACGTCATCAAGGGCACATATGTCATCATACAGCCGGTCACCTGTCGGCTGTCGTTTTGATTGACAGACTATTTTGGGCATGCCAATGTCCTAAAGGGACAGACGTTTACGCTAACGTTCTAACGTGGACACGAGTAGACCGGTACACATAGCCTGTATCTGCTTTGACAGCATTGTTTTGGTATAGTTTTCTCTTAAACGCTTTCTATGATAAACGAAACATTAAAATGTACAGTTAGATGCCATTTTATACTTTTAGACAACGTTCTAATTATATATTTTTGTAGAGCATATGTTTGTTGTTTCAGTATAAGTTTTACCCATTTTTTCAAATACTCTTTACAGTTTACAATTGCATGCAATTGCAGTGAGGCAATTCTTGTCAGCTTAGAAAGCTAAGTAGAAGTGAAAGAGCCGGTATTTGTCAATAAACTTTGTTTCATAATCTTTAATGCAGTAAATTGGTACAGCATAAAGCAGAGATTTATATCTAAATATACTAGGAATATCGATAACTTTTATTTCTTTATCAATAATGGAATGCATGCGAATTTCTAATAATTGCTGATCATGTTTGGTATGAAAACGTATAGGAGAAACCGCAAGGATGTCCACGGTCATAGAATATATTGAATTCGTTGTCTATTTATACGTACCGATTAATTCTTAAGAGATGATGGAACGGAACACATAGAATGTGTTTCGGGCTGTTATTATAATTTCTGAAACTATCCTATTAAAATGGAGTGATTCGTGAGCCATGCAATATAATGTTAAGTTCACGAACGAATTAGACAAAACGGCAGTGATATCGTTTATTCCGAAACTCACCGGAACTCATGATTGTCCTAATATTTTGACCAGACGTTTCATAAGCTGTGCTCATAATTTACTTGCATGCTTAGTATCGATAAGGACAGACCCATATGCGGACCTAACATATATTTGTAATGTGGAGCTACATCAGAACTGGGGGTGAGTTCTCGCGCGATTAAAATTATGTTCAATCCATCCCCCACCAACCACACCGCCCTTCTCTTTCTACTGACCATTCCAAGTCGGTTCTTCTACTGCATTTTTTCTTTGTGTAACAGGTGAAAAAATCTAATCACCAATGCCCGCGACCGGGGATCGAACCCGGACCGCTTGTGTGACAGCCAAACAATCTACCACGTCGCTATTAAAGCCGGCTTGTACCGGAAATCTATCATTTACCTATCACTACTACACATGTCCCTTCCATTTTAAGATTCGTCTGCGAATCGAAATTTGAGCAACAACTTAATACCAGACCACCAAGCCTATTGGGCCACAAAGCCCATCAAACTGGGTTATTTACGTTGGGAGCCAGATGTAACAGGTGAAAAAAAAGGATAATCACCAACGCTGCGACCGGGGATGGAACCCGGGCCGCCTGCGTGACAGACCAGCACTCTACCACGTCGCTTTAAAAGCCGGCGTGTACCGCAAGGCAAGTAAAAGTGTATCATATACCTATCACTACTACATTTGTGCACCAGTGGTTTCATATGTTGCGTTTGTTCTGCCCTTATTCGTTCTTCATCTCTCTTTTTTTAGTTCAGCTAAGTGCTCAACCAAGCCTCTTTTTCTGATTCTAACACAAATCCTAACCGCAGTTAAAAGAGGCCTTCAGAAGTATTGTGACATTGCATATGCCAGAAGAGGTGTTAATCAGATATGGATCCTGAAAAACTCCAAAGAGCTTTTAGAAAACCTAAAGACACAATATCTTCATACCGTCAATAGTATAAAATCTTTCGATTTCTCTACTCTTTACACTACTATTCCTCATGATAAATTGAAATCTAAATTAAAGGAAATTATCAACCAGTGTTTCTTCCACAAGAATGGTAACCGTCAATTTTAGCATGCTGCCTGACTTAAACAAATGGTATCGAAATATTCAAACTAAGCTCAGACCAGGGTGAAGTCAGAAAGTCAAACTCTCTCTTTCAAACTCGTGACTGGCTCCACTCTTTTTTTTTTATTCTGATTGCTACTCCATTCCCAGTTGGACTGACTTTTGCTATCCGTCCCAAACACTTGTATGCATACCACCGTCTAACATACTTTTTGCCCCACAACATATATGAAACTGTAAATCAGCACAACAAAATAGTCGTTTAAACCTCAGACAATAAGGTGGTTTTTAGACAAAGCATTACAAAAGGGTCTAAGCTATTAATGAAATGCCGATCCCAAATGTGACCGCACAAACATACAAAAAATAAGGTAAGAGAAAAGTCCAGAGAATGCCACAATCTATATTGAGTAAAGTGTGTTAATCGTCAATTTCTACTACACAGTCACAGCGTTGGGCCAATTACAAGGACATGTAAGTAACAAGAGCTGTATGTATGGATGTATGTGCAGCATACACCTACATAACATTTACAAGTAAACTCATTTTCTAATGCAGATAATTGGACATATAGAGGTGAAAATAAATACACAGCGCATGAACTATAAACTGTTGACGTGTAGCCCTCCCGAGGCACCAGAATAATGTAGAGATGAATAACACATCAGGACCATTTAAACAAAAGACGTACAGAAAAGAAGAACTCCAGCAGGAGAACTACCTTGAAACGGTCAGTCGGAACCTAATGGGGGCTTAAACCAGTTTTCCTCGCGCAAAACCTCACCCTTAATTCTGATGCAGCTTAGATTTGCAAATATATGTTAGGTCCGCACAGGTGTCTTTTGTGTCAGCTGTGTTTAAGAAAAAAAGGATATTTAAAAAAAAAAAAAAAAAAAAAAAAAAAAAAAAAAAAAAAAAACTGCAGTAACGAGATTCATTGCTTTATTTAAGGTTTTGTTTGTTCGGTTTGTGCTTGTTTAGATTTGTCGGTTTCCTCTTCCTCTTGGGATCTGGGAAGGGCTATGGTTTGTGATTGTGGCACTCCCTGGACTTTTCTCTTACCTTTTTTATCAGTATTTTAAAGATTCATGCTCGACATTCTATCCTTTTGTTCTTAAGTTCCATTCCTGTTTCCGTCAAACGTATTCTTGATCTCGATGCTAATAAATTCTACGAGAGGGATATTCAACTGTACAATGCTGCATTCCTGACCAGATGTTATACTCAGCATGCTATCTGTCCATTATTCGATACCGAAGTCATTTTATTAAAATTCCTTTCAGATCTTGAAACTCATACTCATACCCTAACACGTGATTGTCAAGACCATGTTTAGTCATCCTATATTAAATTTTAGTCCAAAACTAATAATCTGTTACCACCTAAACTAATCTACTTTCGTCATCGGAAACAGAGCCTTCAAGAATTTCATAGGAAATAAGTTTTAGTTCCAGCTGCAAGGCCGTTAACAACTAAGAGAATATGTTTTGATCAATTAAAAACTCTGATGAGGTCCTTAATAAACTAAATTCAAGAGGATTTCGTGCGTCCAGTTTGTCAACATTTGATTTTACTACGCTTTTCCCCATAATTTAATCAAACAGAAACATACAGACTTAATTGAGAGTACTTTTTTTCTAAGGGAATGCTCTGCTCGTTTTGCTTGTGATAACTGGAGTGCATTAGTTACTTCTGATGTCAAAAAAAAGGCTTCACCCAGGGTGAAGTTAGCTAGCTGTAAAAGTGTTTTAACCCCCCCGGTGGTTTGCTCTACCGACCGTTCTAAGGGGTGGTCCCGGTGTTAGCCTTACTCTTTGTTGCTTTGTGGTTTATTCTACGAGGCGATTTGTTGTATGTCTTTCCGTGTGTCATTTTGTTCTTGTGTTTTTCAGTCCTTTTAGTATTGCGATTACCTCGCTTGGGGATGAGAGAGCTAATCTTAGTGTTTTTCGTACGTTTGTTCTGTTTGTGCTTGTTTAGATTTGTCGGTGTCCTCTTCCTGTTGGGGTCTGGGAAGGGCTGCGGTTTGTGATTGTGGCACTCCCTGGACTTTTCTCTTACCTTTTTTATACCTTGGTCTTGTTAGAATGACGCATTATCGTACCTTTTAAACAACATTTTCATTAGATTTGGCACTAAATTACTCAAGAAAACTTTGGAAATTTCGATAGGGATTAAATGGGCTTCTTTTGTAGAAATTTGCTTTTGTTTTGTTACAATATAACACAAGTGGATACTATTGAAGCCTTTGATTAAACTGCCAGATATTTAGACGACCATTTGAATATCAAAAATTCTCTCTCTAAAGGAATGGGTATTAAAATTTTATCCTAATGAATTGCGATTGAACAAATCTTTGGCTACCAAACTTCACCAACAATTGTAGAAAAACTGAAATTTCCAAATCATTTTATTAAAATTATTCTGTGTTATAAACGAAAGGGGTATAACACTGATGTCATAACACAGTTTGCTTGCTTAGCGGTTGATCCAGTCATGGTTGACCTCTTTGCTTAACGCTTTAATTGCACGCCTGTGGCTCAGGGTTCAGATCCTATGATGGCACCGACTTAAAAACGCAAACCATTAGATGGTCTGGACCGGAACCTTTTTATGTCTGTTTTTCGGCTCACCGGGGTTCAGCTGGTGGTTATCTTTTGCTCCATACAGTTGACGACCTCTATCGTAGAATTTACTAGCCTCGAACCAAGGGATCTCTAAATGTCTCAACACGTTGTATCTGTTGAGTCCATCTTTGCTTTATTAAACACTTTACCTGTAATTTATCTGTTGCCCGTAATAATTCATGGATGATAGAAGACCTCCACACGGGCCAAACAAGTATACGTTTTTACCACTATGGAAGCTGAGGGCGTGGATAGGAATCCCGTAAAGCTAGTTTAAGCCCCATTCCCTGACCCAGTAATTCATTACAAACCGTTCCAATAAGCGTCGAAAAGATTGTCTTCGGAAACGAAGAACACACGTCGGACTAGAAAATGGGAGTCTCGGTTTTATTGAGACTCTTCAGAAGAAGTAATGTTTGCAACACTGCTAACGCCCGCAAGCGTATACATGAGCATAACTCCATCTTCAAATACACCACAATAGGCCCAATGATCCCAAAGAAAATGAAATATAATCTGCATTATGGTAATGTACGGGGACGTACTGTCATTGTGGTGCCCTTTTTTAATTGTTATGTAGTCGTTTCGAATGCATTATCTTATCTTTTAGACAATATTTTTTTATTAGATTTAGCACTGAGTGACATACACAAATTATCGGAATTCCGATGGGTACTAGAAGTGCTCCTCTTATAGCTGATATGTTTTTGTTTTGTTATGAAAGAGATTCCACGATGTCTCTTTCTGCTGATACACAGGTTTATATAACTGAAGCTTAAACTCAGACTTCCAGAAATTTGGACGACATTTCGAATTTCAACAATCGTTACTTTGAAGGAATGGTCACTTAAATTTATCCTTCTGAATTGCAGTTGATCTACTGAGCTAATTCTACTGATAACCAAAGCTGCAATTTTTAGATTGATATTTATTAATTTCTAATGGTTTTGTTTCATCAAAGCTATTATGTTAAATGCGATGAGTTTGATTTTTCAACTTCTTCGTTTCCCAAGAGAGACTAGTCGTCTGTCAGACCAAAGCTCGTCCAAAAAGCTTAACTGCAAAACTTCTCCAACAGGAGTATCAGTATCATTAACTGATGTAAGCTAGTCTTATGTTCTAAACGAAAGTGGTCTGGGCCGGAAATTCTATATCCTTTCGACGACGATAGCGTTTTGAACGACCCTCACGGCGAGATTTATACAAGCCGCCTTCCAGTTCTTGCACCATTTAATACGTAATATGAAAGTATGAGGGATAAATATAATGTATGAACACGAGCTTTTTAGCATGTAAAAGAAGGGTGCAAAAGGCTTCCAAAATAATAAAAAAAAAATGGTCAAATTTTCGGACCAAAAATATTCAATTTACGGTTGTTCCTTCGTAATGCAGCCCAGCCAAAGCCAATCAGTCGCGGCTGAAATGGCCCGGCATACGAAATGCGCACGAAAAGGCAAAATAAAAGGGAGGAAAAAAGAGAGAGGTAGGAAGAAAAATGCGGGATCACATCAAAAATAATTAAATAAATAAAAATAAAAAATAAAAAAATAAAAATCTCCATGCGCATACATTCTCCGACCGTGACCCCTGCGCCAAGACCTTTCGTGAGTGTAACATTTTGGCAGTAATTGATTGTTAAGAATAGCACATCTGCTTTCATTTTCAAGTAAGTTATTTTGGATCTGTTGCTTATGATGGTTTCCAGAGATAAATATCCAACCCCCTACCCACATTTTGGCAGCATTTTTCAAAACCCTCGGCCGTTCTAAGGCTATCTGTCTCGGTTCCCCGGGGTTCAACTAGGTTCAAATGGCGGTTTAATTTTGCCCCAGTATTCCAGTGGTGGTGTTTGACAACCAATGGATCTTCAGCTCTCCACTTGCCTCAACACCTCGTTTCTGCTGCGTCCCACATCTTCGCCTCATAACAGGCTTTATCTGTAATGACTTTGTTGCCCATAATGATTCATGGATGAGTTTAATACCTCTTCATGGACCCAACCAATATGTTTTTACCTCTATGGAAGCTGAGGGCGAGAGTTGGGGTCCCGTAAAGCTAGCTTAAGCCTCTCCGAGGCGGTACCTTCACAGGCGGTGTTTTTCAAAGGCGGTACCAAATATCATTGTGGTACTTTTTTGTTATTTGTTATATAGTGTTTCGCTTTCTGATGTTTTTCTCTAAGCAATTATGGAAATTCAAATATATTCAGTGAAGTTTGGGTAACAGAGTTGCCACCTTTTTTTGAGTTTTTGAGAAAGACTTGCCAACTCTACTTGACATTAGTTCATTTTGTAACTGCTTAATTGTATTATTTGTCTGCTTTCCATTTGGTGTTTTGGACTTGATGTGTTTTTGATTGTATCAGTTCCTATATATATATATATATATATATATATATATATATATATATATATATATATATATATATATATATATATATATATAGCTTTTGATAAGGCGCTTTTTTTCAACCAAAAAGTATATATATTTTATTTATTACTTGATGAAAACATATATTGTGGGTACTCATTAGAAGCGCTTTTCGTCAAGAAATAAGAAAACTATTTACCTGATACCCACTCTTATCAACACACACACACACACACACACACACACACACACATATATATATATATATATATATATATATATATATATATATATATATATATATATTATTTTGTTGCCGTCACTATTGCAGTAGCTTCACATAAACTGTGTGTATGTAACGCTCGTAACCAAATGTTTAAGTTTAAAGGCGAACTTACATTCAAATTTACGCCAAAGTAAGTAACTAGAAAGTTGATATTTGGTATACCTACCCAGACCTTAGCCTTTATTTGTATGTTCAAGTCGTCCCCGGGTCATGCCCCAGGGTGGGATTAGGAATCGTAATATATTATAGGTCTTACTATGCATATGCAAAAAAAGTTGCTGAAAACATAATTTTGGTTCAGTTTTAAAACTGGAGTTTTGAAATCAAGGTTGATTTGTCAAACAGATTAAGTTAATTGAATTGTTGATAAAAAGACAAGTATCTGGCGAGGCTTTAAGTAGGGCTGATAGTGGGTATGACCAAAGGAAACATGTTTTTATACTCTGTTCATTATGATCTAATTATTTTTTATGTTGGAAAGTTGGAATGTGACAGAATGACTTCTTACTTGAAAGACATCATCGTTAGTATAGGGTTACCTCAGGATCAAACCTTTGGATCGAGATAGGAAATGGGACTAATTAAATGAAATTGCATATATATTTAAATTTCAGGTTTTTGTCCTGCTTACCTGTCATGCGTGGAAGTTAAATCTCGGTATGACGTTTATCCAGACAAAAGAAACTGAAACTAAATATGTCCAAAGTAATAATAATAATAATAATGATAATAATGATAATACCACAGAGAGAGAAATCAGATAAATCACCTATAAAGCCTATAATAAAGCAAAGATTAGGACTCAACAAAAACATCGTGTTGAAACATTTTGAGATCGCGGGGTTGTCAAACAACACCTCTGGAATACTTGAGCAACAACAACAACAACAACAACAAAAAGAAATAACAGTTGAATCCCGGTGTGCCGATAAATAGAAATAAAAAAAAAATACGGCGTGCAACTGAAGACGCAAGCAAAATGGGCAATCGTGACTGGATTACGTGTAACAGCTAAGCAAGAAGACTGTTTTTTGACATGTCCAAGTAATAATAATAATAATAATAATAATAATACCGCATAGAGAGGTATTTTTAACAGTACTTTTTGCAAAATGACAATACCAGTATGAAACATCGTAGTTATGTAACTGGTTTAGAACAGACAAGGAAAAAAACAAAACAAAAAAAAACAAAAAAAAACAAAAAAAAACAACAAGAATCGTGTGATAAACGTTTCATGCAATAAATTAAATGTGATGCGTTATCAATCATTTCGAGATCGTATAGAGATATATAGTGATCACAATAAATCTTCCAATTATCATTATAATTGACCCAAATTTATCGACATACATGTAGAATATGTCAACATACCGTTATTATCGTGTTTCTCGAAATAAATTTGTGTAACGGAAAGAATATAAGGAGGTACAGTACGAGTAAATATACGCTTCAATACATAAACACTAGTTCTGCGAAATCAACAAATAGCGCATTCAAATAAAAGGTTAGAAAAAAAGCCCAATTTACACGAAGAACATCAAAATGAACAGGAATAGAATAGCATTTTAAAATCAGACAGTTACTACTGGCTTATATTGCCTGTATTAACTCATCATATGTTTGTGACAATCAAACATGGAGATATATGTAAGAGTTGTTTAGGAATATTGTTTTATTTGTCGGTTTTCATACGTTTTCCCATTTGTTGAATGTTTTGGAGCAACTGCACGTTCCAAAATGAGTATTGCCCGATACGGCGTAATTTATACAATTACATAAACTGTATCACATTAAAGTCCAAACATGTATAGCTTTGAAGTCAGTAATTGATGATAATAAATAAATAAATAAATAAATACATAAATAATTAAATAAACTAAGAGTAACATTGATTATTTAAATAAGTTAAATAAATACGAACTGTGATTGATTCAAACAAGTTGCCTTAAGGTAAGGTATTTACTGTCATATTGAAAATTTAGTATTTATCTAATTTGCAAAATATAACTAAAATACATTACACAGACGGAACTAATATATCGTTATAAATATTCTTCGATTCACTTAGCCTATTATGATAATGTTCCTTTCTTCCAGTAAACGTCACAATTATAAAACAGAATTTTAACGCGGCAGACAGCAATCAGTAGATATTCCAGAACACTAATATTTTGACACATTAATTCTATACTGTCATTTTAAAGATGCGTCTTTTAAAGTCTCCCGCTGAAAGAGACCGATCTTTATCACAGCGAAGGTTTAATGTTTCTGGTTAAGGTTCTTTAAATTGGTGTTGTTGCATTATGTTAATTTGGAAACCACTTAAGAAAAGGCTTACTGCCTACGTATTCCATACTGGAAAACAGCTTTGTCGTAGCTCCTGAGACGTGACATTTGTCAATAATGTGAAGGCAATACAGCTGAAAACCGTGAGAAAATAATATCCATTACAGCGTATGCTTGGAAATAAGATATACCAGATGTATACATTTACCCAACGATGTTTAAATGGGCCGCTACAAGCAAAAACGTGTCTTCGAGGATGCACAAAATATGCTGATTCACATCATCCTGCAATGCGCTTAGTCTCATCAGAGCATTTGCTCTCCAGCGAGTATTCTTTAGTATCCAATGATTCTGTTTGTAGACAGCGAATGCCCTGATCAGACGGCACGGATGCGCAGGCTGGTCTGGGCCTTCGCTGTTTGCATATGCCCTAAGCCACGTGGCTTCGCTGTTTGCATATGCCCCAAGCATGGCGCGACCCTAAGAGATAGGTATCATGGGTCCAGATTATTCCGATATAGTATGAACAGGGTCAAATAACATACGTGTGCAACTTTTACGATTAAGAAATAAAATTTTTTAATTCTGTTTCAAGTTCGTGTCTTTGATAATTATCTAATAGGACTATTAGGGCAATATTACATCAAAACTGAAACTGAACCATGGTATACGCGCTTAATATGATACTAGTTTTGTATTTTATACGCATATCAGTACAGGGTTGACATATCACTATTAAACTCTGACAACTCTTTGTAATCTAGCATTTATTGTGAGCGTGTATTATCCGTGGGAGGAAATGCGCGGCTGTGCTTGTTGCAGTAGGGTCCTGTCGTTATTTGCCGATAAGCTAGATGGCATGATGCTGCCTGTGTTGGTGGGTTTACGGGTGTGGCGCAATTATGCAAATATTTTACTATAGTTTCATCTATGACAGCGGCCAATTTGTTGCATGGTTATTCTTATTAAGCATAATTTTCACTTTTATTTTTGAACCGCGCCATGAGGACAATTGCTATCGTGGAATATGCGAAAATGTAAAATCCAATGCAACCAACAAATCTACAAACTCTGAAAAATGCCTGCCTTATTTACACGTTCTTCTATACAGTGCCCAATATTTGTGGAAACGTATAGCGACTGCACTGATAGCACTGAGCAAACACGCACTGTGATCTGAGTCTTTGCTATACGTTTGTGCCCTGAGTGGTTTGTTCATTTTTAATTGTCATAAGGCTGTAGCAAGATCTCCTCCCGCACCGTAAGCTCTTTTACCAATCACTTATAAAACTATTATCTACAGTTTCTAGATATCGCATTTGTGTAATAACAGATACGTAGTTAATTATGCACGTCTGATGAACTGCATTTCTGAATACACTAATATCTTAAAATAGCTTTAAAATTGACTTCAATACATATATCTACAGTACAGCCAGCAAAATTATTATATCGTTCACTAGTGATCGCGAACGAGAAAAGGCTTACGCTTCATGCAAAAGCTGGAAAACCCACGCTCTTCCTAAGTTCAATCATTTTTTGTTCTATTTTTACGTGCATTTGGCGCTAGTTTTGTTTGCATCTATCGCGAGGCACGAAAATTCTTCGTTATACACTATAATTCCACGTTGCCTCACGCTCCTCTAACGCTACATCTTCTCGCTCACGTGTGCGTTATGTTGAATTATTTACTGTACATCATTTCCATTGATGCGCACGCATTTGTAATTACTGCTGATTGCAGCGAAAGAGTTATGAAAAATAGACTGCATTATTTACAGAAAACAATATCTTTTTCAAAGTATTTGTTCATTCGTCGAAGGTAAACAAACATAGCAAAACAGAAATAATCAGGTTCGCAAAGTTAGTATTTATTTGAGAGCGTTGAAATTGCCTTCCTATCCCCGACCGTGCCGCTATTGGCAAAATGACTGCTCTGATCCTATGATGGTAGCTGAAATTGAATATAAATTAAACATTGTCTGATTAGGATTTGCCTTATATTTTCAAACGAGGCTACTATTGATAAATATAGAAACAATTTCATCATAAACATTCGGACATATTCGGCTGTCCACATGGTCAGAATCCCGTATGAAAATTGGTGAATTTTGAGGACAAATATCTTCGTAATTTATAGGGATGTGCGTTTGGTAGATCGCTTTCGGACAGGCAAAAATCGTCGGCTTCTTTTTTTTTTTTTTCAAACCAGTGTAACTTTTTAAACGCTTGACATATTTTAATTAAAAAAATAAATAAATAAATAAATAAAACAAAAAAAAATAAAACGGTTTTCAGTGATTTGAATTAAAATTTATGTCTGTATAGCTGGATTTGTGAGGTTCTAAACATAAAGACCAAATGGCTTGTAACCGCCACTTGTAATTGAAACAAAACTAATATTTCTTTTTTTACACATTTACACCGATAACAATCGAGTAGCGCAAGCGCAAGCTCAGATTCAATCTCTACGCGTCATGCAAAAATTACGCTAGTTCGACTATAAGAACACGGAAAATCCTCGCCCAAAAGTGTATTGGCTTACCAGACTATATAGAGATAAGTCCTTTGTTTATTTCTTTAGTTCAATACTTTTTTTTTTTTTTTTTTTTTTTTTTTTTTTTTTTTTTTAATTTTGCTAATCAGTCATTGTCTCTATTTGTAACACACTGTTTTATATTTAAAGCGTTAGTTTCTGGCCTATACAATAAAGTGAATACCATTTATTCCTGAGATTTAAAATGTTGTAATCTAGCTGCTGGTAGTGTTATTGACAAAATATTATAACATTTTTTTTCCAAAAATAAATATACTATCTCACATTGTTTCTTTTTGTAACACACTGTTTTATGATCAGTGCATTAGTTTCTGACCTTTACAATGAAGTAAATCCCACCTATTTCTAAGACTCAAAATGCTGTAATCTAGCAGCTGATTACGCTGTTGCCGGAGCTTTTGAAACTATTTCCAATGATGATAATCAATCTACGATCACTAAACACCTATATTTATATATTACATAGATTCGGTTAACTTTGTAACGAAAATTACCTTTTTGTATCTGACGTGTACCTGTTTTGTTACAAGACATAAGCATGCTGTGCCTCTCTAAATTGAACCAAGCCAGTGTAATGCATTCAATTCAATTTAATAGTTTTTGATGGTTTGCGAAATATTGCTGATATATAATTTGAATACACGGCGGAGTACTTTTTGCTAGTTTATTCAGCTAAATAAAGCAACTTCGTAATTTGTTTTACGTCAGGACCTAACTTTGTAAACGATCTAACGAGGTAAGTGTTTTCAAATGTATGACAACCCATTTTTATAATTTTGTTTATAATATTGAACGGGTTTATTTCCTGAAATTACACACTGATGTCCCATCAGCTACATCATATAGGTACATATATATCAACTTACTCGTTTCGACAGAGCTTCTAGTGAAGGTAGAAACTTTAACAACAGTAATACTTGTTTGAATAGCCCTTATTAACTTTGGCTATATATTGTTGTAGGAAGGTTTTAAACTTTATATCACATTGTGGGTATTCCGGCGTGTGTGTGTGTGTGTGTGTGAGTGTTAGTGTGTGTGGTTCGGGGGGGGGGGGAGAAGGGGGATTACCAGTGGCGCTGCTTAAGCTCTCCTTCTTGCGGATATGTTTTATTTTTTATATGTGGAGACATCTTCATATCTCTTTTTAACGATATTCAAATATTTTTTTTAAGTTTTTGTTCTAATTCTAGATACTTTGTTTAATACCAATGACATGTATTTGAAAAGGAAAAAAAAATGAACTAACACAAACAGTAGATAAATACAAAAAGAAATGAATAAATAAACAGAAAAGAAACAAATAAATTACAGCTTAAAGCAATGTACAAACAAAAGTACGCTGTGGCCATTAGAAATTCTCATGCCAGAATTGCTGATCGCTAATGTGTCCACACTAGTGCTCCGAGTGACCCTTTTATTGCAATAAATAAAAGATCTCAGGAACTGATAAAATCGGATCCACATTAAGCCCCCAGCACAAAGGGAAGGACAGATAAATACAATAAAGCAGCCGCAAAATGAGCAGACGGCAAGCAAAATTGTCTGGATTTGATTTTATTTAAAACCGATTTTTTTATAGACCAAAACAGATTTCTCCCTGATCTTTTGAAAACTTTGTCACAATATTTAATTACATGTTTTTGATGGCAGTAAGACATGAAGTTAATAATTTAGAAAGTTCATCGGTGGTACAAGAGCTTGAATTTGCAATAAACCCTATAAAGCCTATAATGAAGCAAACATGAGGATTCAACAGAAGCGTCGAATTGAGACATTTGGAGATCCCTGGGTTGTTGAACAACACCATTCGAATACTTGAGCCACAACAACAAAAAAATACACAAAAAACAAAACAAAAAAAAAAAACAAAAAAAAAAAACAGTTAATCACGGGTGAGCCAAAAAATAGAAATAAAAAACCCGGCGTGCAATTAAAAAGGCAAGCAAAATGGTCAATCGTGACTGGATTAACCGCTAAGCAAGCAGACTGTTTTATGACATCAATGTTATACTCATTTCGCTTATAATATATGACAATTTTACTAAAATGATCAGAAAGTTAAGGTTAATTATAATCATTCTAAGCTTAAACATTTAGTCACCATGAAATTCAGGTTCCGATAGGCCTTGTAGCAGAAGTAATTTATTTCGGTATCGTATTAAGAGATCAATTCGTTGCGTTGACGACAAAACTTAGACAAAGCTTTCCTAAGATTACGATACCGATACCCCTGTTGGTATATTTTTAAAATCCATCGCGACATAGCCGAATTCTTCACGAACAAACTATTCAAGATGCTATGTTCAGTCATTTTACAGAGAATACGAAAACACGCCCATTCAAATATATAGTAAATTTCACCTCCAAAAACTGAAAATTTTCAGATAAAAAAACAAAAACTCTGATTGTTTTCATATTTCTGCTCAAAACATAAATGGTGGGTACTCGTTATACCCACAATCTACGTATTTGAGCAGAAATAAGAACAATAATGTATACCCCTGTAAGTCCCAATTCTACTATATAAAAGTGGGGTTTAAGAGGGTCAAAATTATATAGGCTATTTTCGTGACAAATACAGATTTTCAAGAGACCCCACAGCTTGATAGTTCATGCGTTATGGGTTAACGTACGAAAAGCACTAAGATTAGCTTTCTCTTCCCCAGGCGAGGTAATCGTAACGCTAACAGGACTGAAAAACACAAGAACAAAAAAAAAACACAAGGTAAGACATAAAATAAATCGCCTCGTAGAATAAACCACAAAGAGTAAGACTAACGCCGGGATCACCGCCTTAGAACAGTTAGTAGAATAAACCACCGGGGGGTTTAAAGCACTTTTACAGTCAACCACCTTCGCCACGCTTAATTAATACGTTAACAAGATATTGAGCAGAAACAAAATGTTGACAAAAAACAAGGTCCATAACTGTATTGTATATCTACTAATATTAACAGGTAACAATCCCTACTTAGATTTGGCCAATGTCCATGTATATGCAAAATTTGGTCTATTCCTGCAATTTGTTCTCAAGAAGTTTAGCAGAAACGAAATTCTGAAGATAATCAAGGACCATAACTCTGTTGTAAATTTTCGGAAATCGACGCCTAACAATTAAAAGCTAGAACTGGTTAAGGTCAATGCATGTGCAAGATTTGATCAAATTCCAATTCATTCACAAGCTATAGAGCGGAAACGAAATTTTGGCAATAACGAAGAGAGTTTTTAATGTGTTGTGTATTTGCGAAATGCACTCGTAATAATCCCAACCTAGATCTGGTCAACGGCAATGCATATGCAAAACTTGGTCCTCTTCCACTGATTCGTTCTCAGATATATACCGGGCACGACGTCGCAATGACGGAATCACGCATAAGCTTAAAACGGTATCCTCACTAATTCCATCGATTCAATCTGAAGAAGTTGAAATGATGGCATACCGGAATCATGGACAAAACAAAACAGGATACACCCGCTCCCTCCAAACTTCATGTGTGTGTGTGTGTGTGTGTGTGTGTGTGTGTGTGTGTGTGTGTGTTAAGGGGGGTGTGGGTCGGGGATATGCAATAACCTCATTTCTGTTAGCTACTGTTACGTCAGTATTAAACTATATAACTCGAAACATATACCAGCATCATCTATAAATATATCACAGTCTAGGTTTCTATTCGCAAAGCTATATGTGAGAAAAACATTAATGTATAAGAAGAGAAACCGATAATTCATCTGCAAAATATAACCATCATCCATTATATGAGAATAGAGAGATAAAAAAATATAGAGAGAGGGGATCATTTCTTTGGCTTGTTTCTGACAGCAAGTGTGTCCTCAGACTTAATAACCGCTTCTTCCTCGATAGATTTAAGATGGTTGGCGCCTGACTATCATGTCTATGGCCAGGCCTATCGTGGTCATGTTTGTGTAGCACTGTGTTCTGGCTTTCGTTCGTTATTGAGCCCCCTTGCATTGTTTCTTCACTATGTTTGTGAGTATATGTGGTTCACTTATGTTTCACAGAGGAGGAAGAGGACGCCTAGTGCCCCGTGAACCAAACAAATAATTGTAAGTTCCAGGTCCGCGCATAAAAAAAAAACTAGTTTGAGCTCCCCCTTCACCAGTAGCATTCGTTACTAATCGTTCCGAAGCGATTCATCTATTGTAGGTTTTTTTGTGTGCGTCGATGGGTCACACGTGACGTTTTTTAGGTCATTCTTTGTTCCTCATCTCTTCTTCTTTTGGTGCCTCGAGAAGGCTGTGTTTCGTGAGTAAGGCATTTCCTGGATACATTCACTTATATTTTGCTCAAGTCTGTATGAATAAGGATATAAAGTTTTATACTTAAACGCAGTCTGCATTAGATATAAAGCACCAACAATCTGGGCGGTGTGACAGGAAACAAAATGAATGCACTAGGTCAACCTTAGGCTGTCTGGTCTGTTTTTGCAACATCATTTATTGTCAAACACGAGCGGTTGAAGAATCAATATAAAGCATACTGATTAAGTCTGCTAGTGTGAACTCCTTTATTAATTTTTATTATGCAGTATATGAACTTAAGGTAAATAGATACACTTGGTAGAATGTGCTGACATTTCTCACAACAGAGATAACGCTTTGAACGTCTTTGCTTCCCTGAACATCAATCCCAAGGGGAGTACGTTACTTCCTTTTCAAACAGACCCTTTTTCAAAAGGGAAGCAATTGAATTAATCTAACTGAGTTATCTCCCATGTAAGAGTATCAATTTATAAAAGATTAGCAACCTTCCTGATACTCCATTGTTTATTTTTCGTCCTTATAAGTGTCAGGCTGTCGCAGTCACTACAAACGCTTATGCAGAAATATGCTTTATGCCAGTTTGTTAGGTTTGACATAATATTTGCCGGGCTCCATCGCGCAGTCATTAGCGCATCTAGTCTATGAGACCGCAAGTTTGAATCCTAGCTGGGGCACATACATTTCATAGAGGTTGCTCTGAAATCCGTTCTGGCGTCGATCTCCCACTTCCGCAGATTCAAGAAGACGGTGTCAATTATTTACGAAAATATGGCGAATTGCCAGCTTTTACAAAGTATAACTACTACTATTTATAAGAACAGAAACGTAATAATTGGTATTGCCCTAGTTCAGTACTACTATGCAAACGAAACAATATCTCTGGTATTCAAAATTGACAGTGGCTCAAATGATGTAAAACCGTGTGATGATGTTAATGTGGTGATAAACCGGAAGACCAAAATCACGTAAAACAGCCTTCCTACGAAATCGGACAACATTACGAAAACACGCCTATATAATTTTGACCCCCTTCAACCCCACTTTTATATAGCAAAACTAGGGTTTATAGGGGTATACATTATTTTTCTTATTTCTGCTCAAAAACATAGATTGTAGGTACTCGTTAGAACCGCCTCAGCAAGGCGGTTCTAACGAGTACACACAATCTATGTTTTTGAGCAGAAATATGATAAATATCAGAATTTTTTTTATTTGAATTTTTTTCCTTTTTGGGTTGTAAAGTTTTCAATTTACTTGAATAGGCGTGTTTTTATAATGAGGATTAAATTACATGTAATGACACCATGAAACACAACTTGAGCTTGTCTCTTGCTTAGCCTTGTATAGAGACATAGAACGTGTAGGTAACATAAGAGGAAGTGGCAACAAGTAACAAGCAATTTAAATACCGCTTTTCCCATCATTTCTTTACTTATCCATTGGCGATATGAGCTAAACAAATCCCTGCGTTCTAGGGAAGATACATACATTATAAAAAGAATGACCCTTGAAACTTACAATATATATTTGAAGTAGCAAAAGCATTAGTTGCAATCAAAATTTTATTCTGCAAAGGTTATCTTCCCCTGCCCCGTTGTTGTATACATTTATAAAGTCATTGTAAAATAACTTCTCTTCTGAAGCCACGTCTTGGCCAGTTTTCATCAAATTTCATGTCGATCCTGCTGTTGAAATGAGATTGAGTTTGTTTATATGGTCACGCTCCCTTGACGGTCACGCCCACATATGGTAAAAAGATAATCAAAACACATTTTTTTTTAAACCAAGAACTGCTCAAATGACGATTCTTCCATTAGTTGCAATGATAGGACTGGAAACATGTTGAATAAGAACTGCATATCTGCAATGGCTATTTCTTTCAGGTGAGCAAGCCTGTCTTAATGCGGTTACTTAATTGTAAAGGTATAGCTTATATTTTTCTTTTGCATGCTATATTCAATTTGCAAATTAAACGTGATATAACCATACGCTGCACAGCGAAAGAATATAACGCTTACATTATATTCTATATTCGGAACATGAAGACCATGATAAGGCTGGCGCGGCCGCACAGTAGAATATGGCATCACGAAAACATGCCTATATTTTTTTACCCCCATAAACCCTACTTTTATACAGTAAAACTTGGGTTTACAGGGGTATTCAATAATTTTCTTATTTCTGCTCAAAAACATAAATTGTGGGTACTCATTAGAACCGCCTCGTCGAGGCGGTTCTAACGAGTACCCACAATTTATGTTTTGAGCAGAGATATGAAATATATCAGAGTTTTTTTATCTGAACTTTTTTCAGTTTTTGGTGGTAAACTTTTAAGTATATTTGAATAGGCATGTTTTCGTAATGGTATGACCTGACATTCGAGGAACTATACAAAATCCATCTATAATAGGACAAGGAAGGCACTGATATGAATTTGCGATTGAAAAGGCTGATGTAGGTTTTAGTAGCTCGTACATGGCACAGCGGATATTTTCGTTGTTCATCATACATTAAGTATTGCCAGTATACAATATGGTTTTAGACGAGACCTATCACTGTAATTGATAATAATGAGTAAAGCGAAGAAAACGTTGGCGAGAAAATCTAAAATAAAACCAGACAGACTTGTCGAAGTCACGGAATTGCAGATTATCTCTGTTGTCTGAATTCAATATTTGGGCTTGCAAACAGACATATCTATCGCACCTTATATATATGATTTGTAAATTATCAACGTTTGTTTATTAACGTATGTAAAGTTTTATGAATAATGACGCAAAGAACAAAAATGAATAGCAAGGCCCAGTTGTTCAAAGCGTCGTTAGCTTAACGAGCTCGTTAAGGGTCATTTCGTTAACTGTTTTAGCGGATTCAATATACAATATTCTGATATTTTTTGCTGAAAAAATGTGAGTAGCTTTTGCATTGCAAAAGCTACTCACATTTTTTCAGCAAAAAATTTCAGCATATTTGCGTATCACTCGATTAAAATTTTAACGAATCGTTAACTAACGACGTCGTTAACTTTGAACAACTGGGCCCTGATTATTAGAAGTGTTATATGAACAAAACGGAATTACAAAAAGCCCCTGAGGTTATAAAAATCTTTCGTGCTCAACTTAGTTGAGCGTGAAATTTGTCCTGCTTATAAATCTCAAAATACTAACGATTGCATATTATTTCGTGCAAAACCTAGCTCAGCATGAATATTTCTCCGCTTATTAATATGAAACTGTTAACTTTTTATATAAATTAGCAGAGACAGTTTTATGCAGCTAAATTTGAGAGCAAAATAAAGTTTTATAAACTCGGGGCCAGGTAAATGGGACTTGCAATAATTATTATCCTGCTGGAAATAATCAACAGCTTAAGTAAACATCCGGAACTACATTGTTGTTAGAAATTGTTCCTGCCCCTGCACCCTACCCTCTTAAACCAATCTAAATCAAAGACTTTAACAATTATACTGATTTTTCTCTTCTCATGCAGTGTTGCATATGAAGAGACTCAATAAAACCGAGTCTCCGATTTTCGTGGCTCTGTGTGCTCTTCGTTTCCAAAGGCAATCTTTTTTTTTTTACTTTTCTTTAATCCCATTGTTTTTTTGGTTTATTGTAAAAACACATGCAATATTTCATAGGCGGTGCATTGGGTGTGTTATGTTGCTCTCCAGTTATTAAAAGGGATGACACGTTTTCAATGAAAAAAAAAAAAAAAAAAAGGATTGGCGTAAAAAAATAGCTGTGTTTCCACTAACCCGACAGTCCCCGTTTCAAACATCCGACTCCTATTTTTTATCAGTAAAAATGCAAAAGAAAAAAGTAAAGCACCGACCCTCAGCAAAATACCCATATTTTTCATAAAATTACAGGCCCGACCCTGTTCTTTCCTGGAGAAAAATAGGGAAATAAAAAAACAAAACAGTTTCTCCTACCTACCGACCATTTTCTTTCAGCATGTTAGTGGAAACATAGCTATTATTTTATGCCTCACAGTAGCAATATTATGCTCAGACCTTGTTAACAACCACGCTTATTCAAATATATTAAGCAGCAAAAGCTAACTGGTACTGCTCGATTTCTTTACGTTTTTCCACACTTCCTCAGGGTCTGCTTCAAAAAAGATATATATATATATATATATATATATATATATATATATATATATATATATATATATATATATATATAGAGAGAGAGAGAGAGAGAGAGAGAGAGAGAGAGAGAGAGGGTAGGTGGGATAAAACTCTGATATTTTTCACATTTTCTGCTCAGAACATAGATTGTGGGTACTCGTAAGAAACGCCACGGCGAGGCGGTTCAAACGAGTACTTACAATGTATGATTTTGAGCAGAAAAAAATAAAAAAATAATGTATACCCACGATAACCCCAGTTCTATTTTATAAAAGTGGGGTTTAAGGGGTCAAAATTATATAGGTATGTTTTCTTGATGTATACGTGTGGTTCCAGACGCTGATCAGACGTTGCAGTGGCGCAGTCCTCCGCTGTCCTCATATGCCGTAAAGCCATTTCATATCGAGCAGTTTATTTGATGTGCCTACTGGAAATCTATAGTAAGGGAAATCTCTTACATATGAAATAAATCGTACGTGCATTTCTAGGAGTGTATAAGTCGCAACGTGCGAAAACGTACCTTCTGACATGTGCACCCACTAAAGTCTAAACGCTGCCCGCGCATCAATGCAATGAGTTTTTGTTTTCCGCAGAAAAGAAAAAAAAAAGTGGCATCCCTGGCTATCCAAACTTCTCCCAGTAAGGATTCTGATCAGACTGTGCAAATGCACAGGAGTCTCTGACTCTGTGGAAAGCGCAACATTTTTGTTGCTGTGGCCACTTATTGAACATAGTCTATTCCTATTCCTTGACAATTTGACAGTTTGTGCTTCATTTAGGCATTCCAATGTGCAGCCGTGTGCTATTTATGTACACAGAGAAGACTGGAGAAATTTGACTTTGATTTCCAATACGTCCATAACAAGCTTTAAATGACGGCTGGTACTTGACTGAGATTAAGCAAGTGTCTCTGATATGATATTTTATATTCTGATGACTTTTGCAGCTTCCCAATCTGTTTTTGACTGTGTATTGATATTACATATCACACTTTAAGAACGGACACAGGTTCTCTTTCTTCCTCTCTCAGATAAAAACAACTACATCTCTGTCTCTCTCAAATAAAAACAAATACTATAACACCATTATGAAAACACGCTTATTCAAATATATAGGAAATTTTACCTCCAGAAACCTAAACTTTTGAGATAAAAAAAACTCTAATATTTTTCATATTTCATCTCAAAACATAGATTGTGGGTACTCGTTAGAACCGCCTCGACGAGGCGGTTCTAACGAGCACCCACAATCTATGTTTTGAACAGAAATAAGAAAAATAATGTATACCCCTGTAAACCCCAGTTTTACTATATAAAAGTGGGGTTTAAGGGGATCAGAATTATATACGAATGTTTTCGTGATACACAATCCCATATATATATTTAGAAAAAAAAAAAAAAAAAAAAAAAAAAAAAAAAAAAGTAAATAAATAAAATAAAAGTCAGATTCCTACACATTATTAATTCATTTTAGGCTTACCGGTTTCATGTATTAACAATTGTCAAAGCCATAAATAATCATTGTGTATAATCATAAGCGCTAACGTTGTCAAGGTAACTAAGTCATGTTAACGTTTCTAACTGTGACGTTACGTCTTTGAACTTCCTGTGGGGCTAATTACTATAACACATGTAATGCAATCTGTTTGCACGCCGTTGATAGATTTAATTTCGAATACAATGACCATTATTTTCGAAATCTTGAAAGATTTAATTTCCAATATAATGAACAAGGTACTTTTGCGTGTGGCTTTTCAATGTTAATAGCATTATCGCTACTTTCGGCATGTGGCTTTTCACTGTTACTAACATTGGCGCTAAGAAACGGATTTTCAGGATTACAAACATAATCGCTAAGTAACGTTGCTTATCGATAATATTACATGTAGCAACATTGAAAAAACACACGGCGAAAGTACTTTGTTCGTTATATTCGAAATTAAATCTCTCAGTAGCATGCACTTATAGTAACATTGAAAAGCTGCATGGCGAAAGTATTTTGTTCATTATGTTCAAAATTCAATCTATCAACGGCATGTAATCCGTGGTGTGTTTTTTGTTAGCTCAGCTGGAGCTTTGCTCCACGTCAGCTTATGCAATGACCTGTTGTTCGTCCGTCCGTCCGTCGTTCGTTGTCCGTCCGTCGATAGCTTTTCACATTTTCGACATCTCCCCCAGAACCATAAGTTGGATTGAGCTGAAACTTAGTAGGAGGCATTGTGGCAACATGGAGATTCAGAATTGCTAAAATTGTTCCGTTCCGATATCCAAGATGGCCGCCATGACTTGAAATTCTTCAAACAACATCTCCTCCCAAACCCTAAGTCCGATTGAACTGAAACTTGATGGGAGGCATCACAGTGACACAGAAATTCAAAATTGCTAAAATCGTTCCGTTCCGATATCCAAGATTGCCGCCATTGCATCTTGAAATTCTTCAAACGACATCTCCTCATAAGCCCTTAGTCCGATTGAGCAGCTGAAACTTGATTGGAGGCATTACAGTGACACAGAGATTCAAAATTGCTAAAATCGTTCCGTTCTGGTTTCCAAGATGGCCGCATGGAGGCCATTTTGGAATTCTTCAAACGACTTCTCCTTATGAACCCTTAGTCCGATTGAGCTAAAACTTAATGGGAGGCATTACAGTGACACAGAGATTTAGAATTGCTAAAATCGCTCCATTCCGATATCCAAGATGGCCGCCATTGCATCTTGAAATTCTTCAAACGACATCTCCTCATAAACCCTTAGTCCGATTGAGCTGAAACTTGATAGGAGGCATTACAGTGTCACAGAGATTCAGAATTGCAAAAATCGTTCCATTCGGATATTCAAGATGGCCGCCATCTTGAAATTCTTCAAACGACGTCTCCTCCAAAACTATGTCAGATTGAGTCAAAACTTGATGGGAAGCATCACAGTGACAGTTATTCAGAATTGCTAAAATTGTTCCGTTCTGATATCCAAGATGGCCATCTTGAAATATTTCAAATGATATCTCCTCCAAAACCATAAGTCAGACTGAGACTTCATGGGAGGCTTTGGAGCGACATAGAGATTCAGAATTGCTAAGAATGTTCCGTTCCGATATCCATGGCGGCCATCTTGAAATTCGTCAAACGACATCCCCACCCAAACCGTAAATTGGATTGAACCAAAACTTGAGGGAAAGCATCACAGTGATACAGATTCAGAATTGCTAAAATTGTTCCGTTCCGATATCCAAGATGGCGGCCATCTTGAAATTCTTTAAACGATATCTCCTCTAAAATCATGGCAGAGTGAGCCGAAACTTTATGGGAAGGATTGGTTCAACATGGAGATTCAAAATTGCTAAGATTGTTCCGTTCCGATATCCAAGATGGCTGTTTGAAATTCATCAAATGACATCTCCTCCCAAACCGAAAGTTGGATTGAGCCAAAACTTGATGGGAAGCTTCACAGTGACACAGAGATTCAGAATTGCTAAACTCGTTCTGTTCAGTTATCTAAGATGAACGCCATGGTAGCCATCTTGAAATTCTTCAAACGACATCCAATCTCAAACAGTAAGTCAGATTGAGCTGAAACTTGACTAGAGGCTTTGGAGAGTTATAAGGACTCAGAATTGCTAAAATCGTTCTGTTCCCATATCCAAGATGGCGGCCATCTTAAAATACTTCAAACGACATCTCCTCCCAAACCTTAGGTGGGATTGAGCCAAAACTTGACGGGAGGCATTGGAGCAACATGAAGATTCAGAATTGCTAAAGTCGTACCGTTCCGATATCCAAGATTGCCGCCATGGACACAATCTTGGAATTCTTCAATTGACATCACCTCCCAAACCGTAAGTTGGATTGCGCCAAAACCTGATGGGAAGCATCAGTGACACAAAGACTCAGAATTGCTAAAATCCTTCTGTTCAGATATCCAAGATGGCCGCCATGGCAGCTACCTTGAAATTCTTCAAACGATATCTCCTCCCAAATCATAGGTCTGATTGTGTCAAAACTTGATTGGAGGCATCGAAGCGACATAAAGATTCAGAATCCGTTCTGATATCCAAGATGGCCACCATCTTGAAAATCTTGAAATCACATCTGCTACCGAATGGTAAGTGTGATTGAATTTAAACATGATGGGAGGCATTGGGGTAATATGGAAATTCAGAATTGCTAAAATCCTTCTGTTCCAATGTCTAAGATGGCCGCCATCTTGATATTATTCAAGTCACATCTCCTCCCAAACAGTCAGTCAGGTTGATCTAAACTTGATGGGAGGCATAAGGGTGGAATGGAGATTCAAAATTGCTGAATCATTCAGTTCCAGTATCCAAGATGACGGTCATGGTGGCAGTCTTTAAACTCTTAAAACAACATCAGAGTCTGAATTGCTAATGGCAATCTGATCTGATATCCAAGATGGCCACCATGGCACAATGTAACATATCAGGATCAGCCTAATCCAGGTGAGCGATTTCTGGCCCACTTGGGCCTCTAGTTTCCAAACTGCAATCGTTTTGACGTTAATGTGAGCCAGTCTAGTTTTTTTTAGATACATTGCACATCTTGTGCCGTAAATTTTTTCGGAATATTCCATGTATATAAATATAACATGAAAATGAAAAAAGTAATCCTATTGTCTGATTCAGAGCCTAATAGTCACAAACTATATTTGTTAAATATGTATTCAGTTAATTTAAGGTAACAGAGTTGCAACCTGTCAAGGAAACGTTTGCCATCTCGGTTTGCCATTTGTTCTTTTTATGGCTATTAAATTGCAGTTGTCTGCCTTTCGCTTTCATGTTGAGAACTTGATGTGGATCTAATTGCATAAGTTCCTTAACTCACTTATTTTCTTTGTTGTACTCGTAGCTATCTTTAAAACAAATATTATTTCATTTTTATTTTTATTTCTGTATTATTATACTAATCAATTATTTCTAAGCAAATCTTTAAGGTCAGTTTTCTCGTATGATGTCATTAGCTTTAGTGACGATTTCTTTTAGTGACCAACTGACAGTGTTCAACAGTTGTAGTAAAACGTTGATTTTGTTTGGCAATTTTCTTACTGAAAATCTGACAAAAAAGAGGTAAATTCATAATAGTTATATTAACTTTTATTCTATAAGAAGCGGGTTTGTTATTGAGAAGCTGAAACGCCTGCACATGCAGTTGAAATGCATGTCCAGTAAACCGTGAATAAGACTAGAGGGCATTTTACGGTTGTCAGCGCTGCTTGTTTTAAATTTCACGACTGTTAATTGACTCCTACTGTAAGGTATTTATTTTTTCTAAAACAATATCCAGCCGTTGGTGGCAGATGTATGTCGGACAAAGATTGTCCTAATACGCCTGATCGGGTATGAAAAAAAAAATTAGAGAAAAGTCCAGGGAGTGCATAATTTCAAGCCGCAACCCATCCCAGATACGACGAGGAAGAAAGAAAAAACAGACAAAATCAAACAATCGCAAATCGAACAAAAGTACTGAGATTCGCTCTCTCTTTCCCAAGCGAGGTATAAGCTATTTTAGTCCATTATAAAACGACGAGTTTCTGCTAATATTAACTTTAGAAATATTTGAGCGTCTCGTCTGTCGATAGATGATTTATTGACACTTTAAATCTTGCCACACACATTGATTAAATGATCCCTACAGAAGCTGGTGAAAGAATTTTCAAATGAGAAAATTTCCTTTACTTGGCTTATAATGCAAAATATGTAGTCTTCTAGCTAAGGGTATCAAAAACTATATACTTTATGGCGTTTGCTCCGCCATTCTGTGTTCCTCATATCTCCTTCTTCATTACGAAAACATGCCTATTCAAATATACTAAAATCTTTACAACCACAAAGAAGAACAAAATCAGATAAAACATTATATATTGTTTATATTTCTGCTCAAAACAGATTGTGGGTACTCGTTAGAACCGCCTCGATGAGGCGGTTCTAACGAGCACCCACACTCTATGTTTTTGAGCAGAAATAAGAAACATAATGTATACCCCTTTAAACCCCAGTTTACTATATATATGTGGGGTTTAAGGGGGGGGGGTTAAATTATATAGATATGTTTTCATGATCTTAAGTGCCTCGGAAAGGCTGTGCTTCGTGACTGTTTTATCTCGTTTATATCGTTTACTTGGGTTTGCTTTTCCATAAACATACGTTTTAATAAGTTGTTTTTTATTGATGAGGCCAACTAACTGAATCTGACAATCTAATAATCTTCATATGTTTTAGTACAACATATTTAACATCAACATAAATATATGTGAAGATACCCAGATATGCCACAATCATGAGGCAGCAATTAAAGGAGGGATGAGGAACAAATATAGACACAACTACGCCACATATGAAAACACAGACGCACAAACAAAGAAGATCTGCAACAGAGGAACCGCTGTGGAACAGTTAATATAGAAGTATTTGTGTGTGTAAGTGTGTGTTTCAGGGGGGGGGGGGGGTGTGGAAGGAGAGGGGCTTAAACTAGTTTTACTCGCTCGAAACATTTTTCTGATGGAGCTCCAAATTACAAATTAGTTCGGTTTACATAGGGTTATCCGCGAGACAGCACAATGAACCACACATAATCCAAAATATAGTGATGAAATAAAGCAAAGGGTTCATTGTCAATCTAAAGACAGGCCATAAGAAAACCAAAAACGGGACCGTCATGAGCCTGACCAGAATCATTGTTAGTCAGGAGCCGACCATCTGCAAAAGACTTAGGAGGGAGGCGTCACTTAGTCTCAGGAAAAACCCACCACTGTTGTGCAATTTAAGAGGAAAGCAAAGCTATCAACAATGGGTCAACAACCATGAATGCATTTTACTTTGTAGGATGACTTATAAATCAAAACAAGCTAAAACCGTTCCGATCCGGTCCAAGATGGCCGCCGTGCCAGATATCTTGAAAATCTATTTTTTGCTTCTCCTGAACCAAAAGGCCAGTTGACTAAAAACTTGGTATGAAGCATCAGGGTGACGAATAGATTAAAAATATCTAAAATCGTTTCGATCGGAAATTCAAAATGGCCACCACCTTGAAAATCTATTTTTCGCTTTTTCTCCTGAACCGAAAGGCCAATCGACAAGAATTTAGAGAGGAAGCATCGAGGTGACTTGTAAATAATAAAAAAAAAGCTAATATAGTTCCGATCCGGTCCAAAATGGCCACCGTTGCGGTCAGCTTGAAAATCTAGTTTTCGCTTCTTCTCCTGAACCGAATGGGCAACTAACTTGAAACTTGGCAAGTCGTATCTGGGTGATTTGTAGATAAAAATCTAAAACTGTTCTGATCGGAAATGCAATATGACCGCCAAAGTCGCCATCTTTAAAACCTATGTTGAACTTGTTTACCTGAACAGAGAGGCAAATCGACTCGAAACTTGACAGGACGTATCAGGATGACTTGTAGCTAAAATCATTCTGATCGGAAATCCAAGAACGTTGCCATAGCAGCAATGTTGAAAATCTATTTTGAACCTTTTCTTCTGAACAAAGAAGGCCAATTTACACAAAACTTCATTGAAAGTATCGAGGTGATTTGTAGGTCAAAAAGTAGCTAAAATTGTTCAAAACTTGTCTAGGAATCAGATGAGCGATACAGGGCCGTCCTGGCCCTCCTGTCTATATTTTACTCTGATGTAACACATACTGAAATGCATTTTTAAAACATCATAGGAAATACTGTGCCGAAATTCTTGAAATATGTTACACATGTTAAGTATGACTTGTTTTATTTTGTACAACAAAATCAGCCTTATCCTGCTAATTATTTATTTGTCGATTGTTTATTCTTTCCAATCCTAAAATTTTGAATTATGATATAAATATTAAGTATGACTTTGTATTGTGTAAGGGAGAATTCGCCTCCTCCTGCTTATCATTCCCTTTATTTGTCTATTTTTCGTTCTCTGCGATAAAACATACGTCAAAACTTTCTCACCTCCTATGACAACCAGGTCTACAAATTCTGTATATGTCCGCAGTACTAATGTATTCTGTGTAACAGAAAATCCTAGATGCCGAGACCTATTTTTCCACTAGTTTTCCTGTTTAATTTTCATTACGAAAACACGCCTATTCAAATATATTGAGAATTTTAACACCAAAAAATAAAAATTTTGAGATATAGACTTCTGATATTTGTCATATTTATGCTCAAATCATAGATTGTGGTTACTTGTTAGAACCGCCTCGGCGGGATGGTTCTAACAAGTACCTATAAAACCATGTTTTGAGCAGAAATAAGCAAAAGAATGTATACCCCTGTAAACCCCAGTCTTTTTGTATAAAAGAGGCAATAAGCAAAAGAATGTATACCCCTGTAAACCCCAGTTTTTCTGTATAAAAGAGGGGTTTAAGGGGTTAAAATTATATATGTATGTTTTCGTGATGTTTTCCTTTTTGCCATCTCTTACTCTAATGTAAGACATGGGAAATGTGTGTCAAACCTGTCTCAGGAACTATTAGACAAAGGATTTCGAAAATTGGTACAAACATTGGTTATTACTATTTGTTTTTATTTTCTTTTTTGAATTCTGCAAGAAAAAATCAACATATTCCTGCTTGTCGTTTTCTTATTTTGCTCAGTTGTTTATCTCTACAATAAAAAAATACACAGATCCGATATTTTACCAGCTTTCAAAGCCAGTGTCTTCAAATTACGTGTGCGCCCTTCGAATTGTGTAAGATAAAACTGAAGTACTGAGATTTATTTTTGCCTTCTTTTTTCTGTTATTTCCTTTTTGCCACATGTCACTTCAATGTAATACACAGGATTAGTTGTTGAAAGATTGCTCTTTATATACAGAATCTAGGAGTTTGAAAGTTGGTACAAACATTAGGTATGATTTGTATTGTCTTAGAGAGAAACAACATCCTTCTGCATATCTTTCCTTTTCACTATTTGTCTGTTTTCCCCAAAAAACTTTGAGGAATTTTCTTCTTCATAAATGGTTAAACATGCATCTGATGGCTTTGCCGGGGGTATCTGAGCTGAGCTCTCTTATTTTATATTTAAGTATGTAGCCATGTGGTTGTTATTTGCGGGGCTTTGTTCATGGTTTGTCCTGCTCGTTGTATTATTGTTGTGTTAAATGGTCATATCTAGCATTGTGGTCACTTTGTTTAATGCCAAGGAGCGGGTGGGTTAGTTTTCTTTGGTTTGTGGCTAGTGTTTCGTCTTTCATGGAATGTTTGTTCTTCCTCTTGGTGACATTGGTAGTTTGTCATATTATGATAGTGGCTTTTTCTGGGTGTCTTCAAAAATATTTTGGTATCACGAAACTGCCTAATTAGTGAAATAAACTTCTCCGAGCAACCAATAATGGCCATGGGACTTAAATGGATGACCGGAATGATGGACTGTGTAAAATTTGTGGCTGTTATAATGTTACTCATTCGATTCCAGCTATTTTTTATCATGAAGCCGTCGTGTCTTACATTGTCCGGATTCATTGATACAATTTCCGCTGTGTTTTACAAAAGACACAGATTTTGCAAACTTCTAATTTACTGCCGCGTTCTTCAAAAAAGGTATGAGAAAGTCCAGGGAGTGCCACAATCTCAAGTCGCACCACTTCCAGGACACCAAGAGGTAAAGGAAACAGACAAAACCAAACAAGCGCAAATAGAACAAACGTACGAAAAGCACTAAGATTAGCTCTCTCTTCCCCAAGCGAGGTAATTGCAATGCTAAAAGGAATGACAATAAAATAACACAAGGCAAGACTTAAAAGACTTAAAAGAAATCGCCTCGTAGAATAATCCGCAAAGCAACAAAGAGTAAGACTAACACCTTTTCGGAAATAGGATTTGCTCTAAAAGGAAGGATTTTGCTTTCTCTTTCCCTTTGAAGTAGAAGTGAGGATTTTCTGAAATGAGGTCTGCTCTAAAAGGAAGGAATTTGCTTTCTGTGGTGGAGGGGGGGGGGGGGGAGGGGTGAGGCAAAGTCTTTCCCTTTAAAGTAGAGGTGAGGAATGGGGGCAAATATGAGTTGGTTTGCGTGAAGTGTACGAGATCCGCATAGAAGCGTACATACACAGTGCATAGAACAAACTAAGCTCTGGAAACAATCGTATGTCTGGCATAATCGAATTTTCAATCATGAACATGGAATGAACAGAATCGACCTTATGTTATAAGAATAAGCTACCTCAGTACATGACAAGTCATTTAGGCAGTTTGAATTCTGATAAAATTGAAATGCGTTTAATTATATTTGTCAGTTTTGTCATTTATTCTACACATTTATTAGCTAGCTTGATTCCCTCGATATCTATGTGAAGCATACATCATTAAACGTCAAACAGCAAGAGTTTATAACTCCCAGGAGCAACGTAAGATTAAATGCAATGTATTAATCCGGCCAATTATAGCTGTAAGCTTTGAATGTTTCGAAATAAAAAGAAAAGTAATTCACAAAACTGACAGCCGTTATCGAAGTATGAAATCAAGAAATTCTGATTAATTTGTGCTACAGCTTGCATGAAAATTGTTCAAATTCGCGCAAGTTTTGTTAGAAATGCAAATAACTACACACAATTCTAAGGTTTCCTCTCTCTAAATACGCTGCCTTGAAAGGTAGGAATGTGTAATGTGGCAAATTATATATTAAGGGGATTAGATACAACTGGCAGACTTACCGCAGGTTTTTTTTTTTTTTTTTTTTTTTTTTTTTTTTTTAAAACGAGTGTGTTAAATCCTCTCGCCGTTTCTGCACACCAAACATCTTTTGAAAGTTTTGATGTCTCTGATGGGAGGTGTGGGATAATTGTATCGATTCCTGATCATTGCTTTCCTTTCTATTTAGTCTTTTTGATATTACAAAAGAAGCGCATTGTTTTCTTTTAGAGTGTGCCCCTTCTTTCAAAAGGATACAAAAACGACAGAATTGCCTACTCTGAAATTGTATTAATTCCCCTTACGCATGCTAAGAATTTTCCAACAAGAAAAATCCATTTTATGTTTTACTAATTGCGAGCTCATGTTTGGACGTATAAGAGTAGCTAAACACTTTGCCACACATTCGGGCAGCAAAGACCCAGGTTAGTCTACATGGTCGCGCAGTCAGTTCAGGGTCGTCTGATCCGTACATCAAATTGTCAGATATAGTAACGTCACACTATTTGGGTTGTCGCCTAAAACGGGTCATTTGTTTTTTCTTTGACAGGTCATCCTGAAATTAAGAAAGACACTCGGAATAAAACTTAACCTCAGTTTGTTTCTTTATTTATTCCTTATTTGTATCCAGTAAATGAGAATTGTACTGCTTGTATTGATCAGCTGCGGTTTTTAAAATACTGTTTTTCCTTTGTTCTCAATTTAGATGCCTATTGCGGCTGGATATATTTTGAATTTACACAGTTTACTCTTGTGAGACTTTTATTTTTTTAATTGTCGGCGCAGAGTCTAGTCAAAGGTAACTATGCTCCAAATAGGAGTACTCATAATCAGGACTGATATGTATTTTATGACTGGTCAAACATTTTGTGTTTGGAAGCAAAACGTGGGCCACCTAGTTTTTCACTTGAATAGTTTATGTAACATTGAGCTTCCAGACAGCAAGAGAATAGGTTGTTCGCGGTCAAACTTCCGACTTTTTTCTTCTTGATAATCTTAGCAATCTCGTGTAGTATTTTCTATTGATATTATTTTCATTATCTCAGTACTAAACCAACGGTACAGTTAGTTTTAACTCAAATGCAAACACACTCTTCTGATGTTTAAGTAATTTTTAATGATACCTGACATTTCTCTACATTTTTACTTGAATGTATGTGGGAAATTATTTTTCGTCAGAAATTTAACTTGTGGCATTATTTCAGGTCCAATGAAGGCATTAGGTCCATTTCTATTAAGTAGACGTGCTGCCGCATTTTTTGGGGGAAGAAACTGTCCTTTTAGCTTTCTGCCTGTAGTGCTTTAATTGTCGTGCCGTTACTTTAAGTGCGTCCATCTTTCCCTTTGGTGTATTGGAACGGAAGGTATTAGGTAATTGTATAGATTCCTGATCATTGCCTTCCTTTCTATTTATAAACATTAAGATTTGCAGGTTAAGAGGGATTAGCTCTCACATGATAGAAAATATTTCAGTCATGTCAACCTTTACCTTGAGCCCAGGACCCTGAAAGTCAAACGTGCTCAAAACATTATCATATCCACCAATGTGTGAAGATATATATAAGATTCATTGATACGAGAATGCAGGGGCTAGAGCGATGACCTTTTTTTTTTTTTTTTTTTTTTTTTTTTTTTTTTCTAAAAATACCCAAAGTTTTCTTGCATTTGAGTCCAGTAACCTGAAAAGTGAACTTGATGGAGATATTATCATACCTAACATTTATGCGCAGCTATATTAAAACCCACTGATACATCTAGGCACTAGAGCGATGACATCTATTTTTTTCAAACAATAGCCACAGCTCAGTAAGCATTCTATATAAATCTACAGCGGGCCGTTATCGGCCCGTCAGGGTAGCTGACGGGCCGATAACGGCCCGCTGTAGATTTATAAAGAATGCTAGCTGGGAAGTACCTTTACCGTGGCCCCAGCAACATGAATATTGAACTTGAGATAATATAATAATCAATTATTGTGTGAAAATATATTAAAATTCATTGATAAATGCAAGGCTAGAGCGATGACAAAGTTCCGAACATTTGTGTGAAGTTAAATTAATACCCATCAATAAATGTAGGCTCTAGAGCCGTAACAAAAGTTTTTATTCTAATAATAAACTCAGTGACCTTGACCTTGATCCAAGGACCCTAAAAGTCAAACCTGCTCGAGATATTGTCATACCCAACATTTGTATGAAGTCATAATAAATTCTATCAACAAATGTAGGCACTAGTGTGATGACAAAGTTTGTTTTATTTTTTATTATATTTTTTTTTCTAAAAATAGCCAAAATGATCTTGACCTTGAGCCTAGGACCTTGAAAGATAAAATTGCTCATATCCAACATTTGTTTGAAGTTACATTGAAATCCATCAATAAATATAGGCGCTAGAGCCGTGGCATTTTTTTTTTTTTTTAACAAAAAATAGCCAATTGACTTGGCCTTGACTCCAGGACCCTGAGAAATTCGTGCTCGAGATATTGTTATATTTAAAACTATAAATAAATATAGGCGCTAGAGCGATGATAAAGTTGTTGTTTTTTCTAAAAGTAGCAACAGTGACCTTGACCTTGCGCCCAAGACCTTAAAATCGAACTTGCTCGAGATGTTTTCATACTCAACACCGAGCCTGAACGAACCTGAATACCACCAAGCTTACTATATTATTAAAGTGAACTTAGATCATGAAATATTTTCTACAGTCGTTCTCTCCCTTCCGCTGATTCAAGAAGGGCAGTTTTCAGTTCTGGCGAAAGAATGTGCACAATACTGGTTAACCGCTTAGAGGACTAAGCCTGCCCAGTAAACGTGAGGTTAGGTAAACTGACCGAGCTCGACATGACCCCATTGGGTTGACTGGGCCGTAAAACCTCAACACAAACAAAGACTTAGCCAGTTAGTACATCTGGATTGCCCTGGTAATGTGTTAAACACCTATTGATTCATGGATACAACTGCAACTGTTTTGATTGTATGTGTATTTTAGTTTTTATATGCTCAGTGTCTCAGCAAGAAAATTATAGTTTTTACATGCCCAGTGTCTCAGAAAGTAATCTTGGAGGATCCACTTCAATCTTTATTCTGGAACAGGTAGCTCCCTCTTAAATGAGAATAATCATTGTTTGAGGAGGCAGCTCAGTCCAAACTGAAAATAATCTATTCATGTAATCATATATAGTTATTAGTGAGCCAGGTTGAGCGCTCACATTTCCTCCAAATATTACATTGACCGCTACGCTAGTCACTGTGGAAAAAATACCATGTGCTGTGATATGCTTCTGACTGGCACCAATTGCCTTCAAGTTTGGTCTGAGAATAAAATTAAATCAATAAATAAAATTAAATCAAGAACATACGCTAGCAGAGTCAGATTAAGGCAGTCTAGGCAGAGCAAATTTTACGTGTTTACACCTTCGGTTCAACAAAAAAAATAATAATGAAAATATTAACCAATTGTAGTCGGGAGATCCCTATACGGGAAAATTGGCAAACAGTGCAGACCCAAAACGAGGCGTCTGATCAGGGTCTTCACTGTTTGCAAATACTTCAGCCATTTATCTCCATGAATATCTAAATCTCATAGCCTCACCTGTCTAAAATTGAAATTTGACTCTTCCAATATATAGTGTAGGGGAGTTCATTCAGTCTACACTGGATTAACAGTAAAACGCTCGAAGCGCACCGAGGTAATCAAAGCACAATGCACACACAGAAAGATTTAGAAAAGAAAGCGGGGAACTACTGAAGTAGAGCGACTGCAATGCTCGCATAAAGACAAGCAATATGACGCACACATCAAAGCAGAAAGCAAAGTGGGCATCCTATACAGTGGGTGACTACAATGTTAGAAGAAAAAACTGTAGACGACCCCCCAACACTTAGGAAGAATAGGGCAGTGCTGACTTCGTTTTTTTACTGATGATCCATTTTGAAATGAGCCGCTACATGACAAAACCAACACAATGACTTTTCACGCAGCGAGGAATAATAATCAGCCTGGGCACACAGGATCTAATTAAGGTCTTTGCTGTGCACTCAATGGAAGGCGTAGGACGCAATGTTTCTTCATTTGGACAGCGAAGACTGATCCGACTAGGCGGATGCCCAGGCTGATCTGAGGCTTTGCTGGGCGCAAGGTCACGTGTTGTTTTTGTCATGTAGCGGCTCAAATCATTCCCCTGTTGCGGATAAATAACATTTCAAAGAATCTGAGGAATAGACTGGCTCCAGTCTCCAGTGACTTTTTTTTCTTATAAACTTTTTTATTAATCAACTAAAATAAAACCAAAGACATATCATGACTATAAAGGCTTGTCACTAGTGACCGGCCTTTGTAGTCATGATAATTTTTTGGTTTTATTTTAGTGGATTATCAAACCGGTTGATAAGAAAAACATATTTATTCAATGGACACTGGAGCCAGTCTATCTGAGGAGCTGAACATTCATTATTTTTGCAGGTAAAACTGACGCAAAAACTCGCTTTAATAGTTGAAATAATCTGTGAGGGCATATCTTTGGTTAGTCTATGTAAGTCAATGTGCAGCAGTATTCTTTAAGACAACGTTTATGTATCATACGATGAACACATAAAGCAGATCAACCGTATCTTCTCGACAACGGCATCGCAACCAAAACTCAAAATACAGAAACGTTCAGTGCTTTCAAGAGAGATTATGAAATGTACTCGTACAACATCCCTCATTCTTCGGCAGCTCCATCGGCGAAATTCTAGTTAAATTGTAGGAGCGCATTTGCCCCAAATGTCAAAACTGCTAACTGCACAACTCTTTATTGAATAACGTGTTATTTTAACGGTATCTAAATGGTAACAGTAGAAATCTGAATGTTCTGTGTGTGTGTGTGTGTGTGTGTGTGTGTGTGTGTGTGAGAGAGAGAGAGAGAGAGAGAGAGAGAGAGAGAGAGAGAGGTTTAATAGAAACGCTTACAATCAATGCTAAATTCATTTTGTAAATTTGCGATGTAATGAAATTGGGAATTCTCTCAAAGCCCTAGCCACGCAGATTAAACTACATTTTCACTACTTATTTATAAACCTTTTTGAACTATCGGATTGTATTCGTAGAACAGACAATGAAGCGTTCTAGCGGTTCACGATAATGCCTGCTACAGACTGCCATGTACACCTGCAATTTTCAAATGATTATATGTTTTAATGTCTAGTGTAATTTAGACCTGCACTGAATTATATGTAGTGAACTGGTAACGTGTAAATCCAGATAAAATTTCTATTAATCTTGCTGCTGACTACTATCCTGCAGCAAGTCCTCATTAATACTTAATGCCAATATAAAGACCTGGCGGTGTATCCATATCCCGAGATGCAAATTGTTTTTAAAATACATTTTTTCAATCTTACAAAAGTCGGACGTATAAATTGTTTGCTATTTCAGAGTTAAACAGAAACCAGAACGCTGACAGGTCTGCAAGGGCCACACTCGCGACCCTACGTACCCAGACTATCATAAGCAGAAAATAGTAAGAAGAAATTAAGGTATTGCAGGGAAATTCTCAGTCCTTAAATAGATAAACTGTAGCCAGGTTGGTCAGATTAAAACGTACAGTACGCGGGTTTGTAAAAAAAAAAAAAAAAAAAAAAAAAAAAAAAACGGTTTATTTTGTTTGTGCGGTGTAGGTCATAGCTCAAACTCATGTCACATTGACCTACTTAACTGTATGCCACAAACCAACTTCAGCAGATGTACATATACCTTTAACGTAAAATGGTCAGCATAGGCCATGCAATCTAGAAGATACGTTATTTCATTGTTTTGCAATATACCGTGTAGGTCAGAATAAGTCCAATACTGGTCATACTGACTTACGTATGATACACAATACCTCGAGCTCACTAGACATTGCGAAAACACGCCTTTTCAAATATATCGAAAATTTTACAACCAAAAAAGGAAAATTTTCAGATAAAAAATTCTGATATTGTTCATATTTCTTCTAAATAAAAAGATAGATTGTGGGTACTCGTTAGAACCGCCTCGCCTCGCCGTACCCACAACCTATGTTTTTAAGCAAATTAAGAAAAATAATGTATACCCCTGTAAACGCCAGTTTTTCTATACAGACGTGGGGGTTCAGGAGGTCAAAATTATATAGGCGTGTTTTCGTGACGTTTACCAATTCTCCATTTTGTCAGTGTATGCCAAACAGTAATAAAAATTGCATAGGAGACACTTTCTATTCAAGGAGGCTAAAAAGGTAAGAGAAAAGGTAAGACAGCAAGTTAGAGGTCGAAATATATATATCACATATACTTAATTATCTTGTGTGATACTCTTTCTTGAATACATGTATCCACACAAATTTGACGAGCTTCGGCTCACACGGCATACCCGGGAGAATTACATTGCAGTTGAACATATTGGTAAAAGAAACACATTTATTGTATGTAAAATTACAAGTTGACAAAATAAATCCATACACAGTTTAATTAATCTGGCCAAAACAGTATGTGATGTTTCATTACGAAAACAAGCCTATTCAAATATACTGAAAATTTTACCACCAAAAAAATGAAAAAATTCAGATAAAAATTCTGATATTTTTCATATTTCTGCTCGAAACATAAACTGTGGGTACTCATTAGAACTGCCTCGATGAGGCAGTTCTAATGAGTACCCACAATCTATATTTTGAGCAGAAATAAGAAAAATAATGTATACCCCTGTAAACCCCAGTTTTACTATATAAAAGTGGGGTTTAATGGGGTTAAAATTATATAGGCATGTTTTCCTGATGTGCGCTAGTGTCTTTCGTTGCTTCCTATAATCTACGGTGGAAAATAAGTACGGATATATCTAGGAAAAGCAACACTCACGGAACACCCTTCCCAAGTATTTACACGAATAATACTATAGAACAACAAAACTGCGTCGAAGACAGAACAAAAAAATCACTAGGAAAAAAAAAACAAAAAAACAAAAAACAAAAAAAAAAAAAAAAAAAAAAAAAAAAAGAACATACAAACGGAGAGATTCTGCAACAGAAATGACTCCATGGAACGGATAATAAAAGTCCATCACGAAAACATGCCTATATAATTTTGACCCCCTAAAACCCCACTTTTATATAGTAAAACTGGGGTTTACATGGGTATACATTATTTTGTTATTTCTGCTCAAAAACATAGATTGTGGGTACTCGTTAGAACCGCCTCAACGAGGCGGTTCTAACGAGTACCCACAATCTATGTTTTGAGCAGAAATATGAAAACTATCAGAATTTTTTACCCGAAAAATTGCCAATTTTTGGTGGTAAAATTTTAAGTGTATTTGAATAGGCGTGTTTTCGTAATGAATATAATTACGAAACTGATGGAACACGATATATTTTATGAACATGATCTACTACCTACCCGTACATGCATATTTTGAATGTCCTAGTCCGTAGCATGCAAGAGATATAGTCATGCAACATATAGACAGACCGACAGACAGAAACACGAGGGGTTGAACAGATTTTGTGTTTAATGATTTTTATTTTGCCTTGCGGTTATTTTTTGGGGGGAAGTAGGAGCTTTTAGCTTTGCTTTTCGTTGGTCTGTGGCGTGTGTAAAGTTTGTCTTGGTATGTTTGTTCTTCCTTTTCCGTGTCATTGGTAGGCTATGTTCTGTGAATGTTGGTCTTCTTGTGCATTTTCTATATCTTGGTGTCTGGAAAGGGCTGCGGTTTGTGATTGTGGCACTCCTTGGACTTTTCTCTTACCTTTCTTTTATTACTGTAGGACACCTTTAAGAAGAAGGCCCTTAAAAGATAAACGGATATTTCACGAAAATAAACTATTTACTGTTTCATATCTCATAGCTGACAGGGTAGCTGCCCCAACCAAAAAGATGTCTTCGAGCATAGTATGTGAAATACGCAACCTCTGCGCTTCTGGTGTGAACGCATAAGAAAATTCGACCGCAGTTGACAATTTTACAATACCCTCTGATGTTGTAAGTGGAAAACCAGAGCAAAGATCGGGCTATGTGAATTTGCAACTGGTCTCCGTCTTTGGTAATAAACGTCAATAAAAGCACCGCAAGCGTAAACCCCGCCAGTTTGGTGAACATCCATCAACATTTACTCAAGTTATTGTTTAGAAACGAAAATACGGACATGTCCCAGGTAGATAACTCAGTCAAAAGTAACGAAATTTGCCCATTAGCTGTCCCTCTACAATATCAATTCACATACCAAGTTTGGCGAAAATCCCATTTATATTTACTCAATTTATCATCCGGAAACGAAAATACGGGCATGTCTATGTCAGGTTATTCCGTCAAAAATAATCGAAATTCGCCCATAAGCAATCCAAAACCAGACCGCCACATTATCAATGCACATACTAAGTTTGGCGAAAATCCATTGATATTTACTCAAGTTATCGTCCGGAAACGAAAATATGGACGGACGGATAGACGGACTGACTGACTTAAGGACGACCATCGTGAAACCTTAATACCCCTCAACTATCGCGTGGCGGGGTACAAAAAAAATTGCCTACGGAAACAAAGAGCAAATTACAGATTAGAAAATGGGAGTCTCGGAAAATGGAAGTTGGCTAGTTGTAAAAGTGCTTTAAATCCCCGGTGGTTTATTCTACTGACCGTTCTAAGGCGGTGGTCCCGGTATTAGTCTTACTGTTTGTTGCTTGCGGTTTGTTCTACGAGGCGATTTGTTTTATGTCTTACCTTGTGTTATGCTGTTCTTGGGTTTGTCAGTCCTTTTAGCACTACGATTACCTCGCTTGGGGAAGAGAGAGCTAATTTTAGTGCTTTTCGTAGGTTTGTTCGATTTGCGCTTGTTTGATTTTGTCTATTTCAACTTCCTCTTGGTGTCTTGGAAGGGCTGCGATTTGTGATTGTGGCACACCCTGGAGTTTTTTCTTATCTTTTGTTTTTATTGAGACACTTCATAAGCAGTAATAAAGCTTGCGACACTGCTTACGCTCTCTAACCTATACATGAGTAGAACTCCATTTTCGAAGATACCACAATATGCCCAATGATTTCAAAGGAAATGAAATATAATCCGCACTCTTATGAAGTACCGGGAGTCGTTCTACGGCGGCGATGCGGCACTAACACCAGCTGCAGTGTCTTAAAATTCAATATCTGTTTATGTTGGACGATAGTTTTTTGCTCGAGTACTGACTCAATATCGATAAATAGAAAATAGTCTCCAAAAGTCCGTTGTGGTACATATGCATCATGCGATGAGAAAAAAAGTGTTTAGGGTACATGCGGACAGTAAAGATCCGGATTAGCCAGCGATTTCTCAAAATCTAATAGCATGTAGCACTGGTATGATCTGTACTATCAATTGATATGGTATGTTGGCAGCGAGTGCTCTGATTCGGCACTTTGGAAACGCAGGCTGATCTGAACCGTCGCTGGTCCGCATATGCCCAGAATATTATATACCTCAACCAAGTACGTAAAAAAACAAATATACTACTAGTGCGGTTTTACTCTTGACATGTACAAAGAATACACATTTTCTAATGGCCAGGCTCATATAGAAATAGAAGTATGTCTGTAATATGAATGACACGCATTGTGGAAATGAAATGTTACCAAGACTGGCATACATTAATGCACAAAAAGATTTAAGGGTGTCAAAATTAAAAAAAAAAGTGTTTAGGGTACATGCGGACAGTTTTGACAGAAATATATAAAAGAAAAAAAAAATATCAGAATTTTTTATCTGGAAATTTTGCTTTTTTGGTTGTAAAATTCCCAATATTGAATAGGCGTGTTTTAGTAATGATATTTTAATCTGTACGGACAAAATGACAGTTTTTGCAAATATTACTACACAGTTAAATAAAATAAATTATTATACCGTATACCGTATACTACCTACGTATTCGGACAGACACGTGTAAGCAGGAAGTTACAGCAAAATCAGGACATACACTGTACATGTACCTGCACAACTCATGCGCTTTTTCATATACACCAACAGTCAGTTATATAAAGCTTTTCAAATTCTTGGACAAATATGGTAAGCTGTTAGCTTCCTGCGTTTTCGGCGTTATTTAGGTCTACATTATATAGATACAGTATAACTAAAGCAAGTAAGTATATACATGTATGTTAGATTCTTTCGACCAACGATATTAGAGATTAGGAACAAATACGGGCAGAACAAACTCCACATATGATACCAAAGACGTACAAAAAAGAACTGTAACAAAGGAATAACCTTGGAACGGTCAGTAGAACAACAACTTGAGGTATTAAATCAGATTTACTCCCGCGAAACGTCACCCTTAATTCTGATCCAGCTCCAAATTACAAATGTATGTTCGGTCCGCTTAGGGGTCCTCTACTTCATCTGTGAAACATCACAATAAAACACATATGAACAAACACACTGAATGAAATAATGCAAAATGCTAAATGGCGATCTCAAGCCAACACACACACACACACACACACACACACACACACACACACACACACACACACAGGTCCACGATAAACCCGACCGCAGACCCTGACAGGCGCCGACTTTCTGAAACAGATTGAGGAGGGGACCGTCATTTGATCTTAGAATCGACCCACGGTCGTGCAATTAAAAAGGGAAGCAATGTTATCAACAATAATTGTTTGAACTACCACGCAGGTTGTAATCCATCTCTTGTTAGCGAGTGACAAATGTTTTAAATTGAATCGAAAAATCAGTTTTACCGAAACTGCTACGAGTGACTAGTCACTTCAAACGGTCCCGATCCTAAAAGCAAGACAGCCGCTGTAGCCTTGTGGAAACAGCAATTTCGATTAGTATTAGTCCATGACACAACGCTCTTCAATTCTTTTACCGATTTTTCTTTTCATTTTTACGCTACTTTGAACTTTTTTTCAATCATGGTACGATTGACTGATGTTCAGAGGGGTAGGGCAAATGCATTGCTGATGCAGGGTCAGAGGGAACAGCAAGTTGCAAATCATTTTGGGGTTAACGTCTCAACAACTGAACGTCTTGTTAGACGTTTAAGGGAGACAGGGCATTTAGCAGACCGACCGCGGTCTGGGCGTCCACGCGTGACGTCGCGACGTCAAGACAGGACAATCCGTCTGGCACATTTGCGGAATCGTCATCTCACTGCTACCGAAACTGCCCTTAATACAGTAGGTACGCATAATCGACAAATTTCTCCGAAGACTGTTGGAAGTCGATTGCGTGAGATTGGTCTTCGAGCTCGTCGTCCATACGTTGGTCTGCCTCTGACCCAGGCACGTAGGTTGCGTCGTATGGCGTGGTTGACGGCGCATGCGCCCAGGCTATTTCCGATGAGGCAGTGGAGACGAGTTCTTTTTACGGACGAGTCTAGGTTCACTCTCTATTGCGCAGATGGTCGACGTCGTGTGTACCGACGTCGCGGAGAACGCTTTGCCGACGCCTGTGTTGTCGAACGGGATCGGTTTTGGGGTGGCTCCTTTATGGTCTGGGGAGTCATTGCTCACGGGATAAAATCACAGTTGATTATTGTTGCGGGCAATATGACCGCAGTAAGGTATAGGGATGAGATCTTGCGTCCTGTTGCAGTCCCAATTGTGCAACAACGTAATCTAATTCTGTAGCAGGACAATGCCCGACCACATGTTGCCCGAGTTTGTCAGGATTTCCTGGCAAACAATAACATCGCACCACTAGCATGGCCACCGTACAGTCCAGATTTGACCCCAATAGAGCACATGTGGGATGAGCTGGACAGAAGGATTAGGAAGCGCCGAAATCCCCCCCGCCCCCCCCCCCTCCCCCCCCCCCCCCGCAACTCTCGCACAACTAAGAAATGCGTTGATCGATGAATGGAATAACATCCCGATGCGAACTGTCAATGCTTTGGTTAACTCTATCCAAAGGAGAATTAGGGCAGCAACGGCAGCAAGAGGGGGGGCACACCCGATATTGATTTTCAGTTTGATTTTGATTTCAAGATTTGGGGGGTAGCTACCAATGAACTTAAATAACTGGAGACTTGTTGATCACAAACCAATGAAATTTGGAACTTTTGTTCCATTTATGTACCGTTTTGTAATCATAGTAAAATATTTAACAAACGTTTTCAAACTTGAAAGAAAATTTAGGAAAAAAATTACCCTGCGTTTCTTTTTCCTTTCAGTATTTAAATACTCTGCTTGAGTTCGTAACATATATGTACATTAAATCTCTAGATTCTACTGCATTCACCCTAAGTACAAGGACAGGCAGGGTCTCACCAAACAGAGCAAAGTAAATAAAGGAACTCAGGCACGGATATAATCAGATCAACATCAACCTAGATCAGACGTCAAAGAATGCGGCATTAAATCACGATCTAAGCTGTTGCTACTTATCAAGCAGTTTTTTTTACAAATTATCGTGTACAGCTACAAAAATGAATTTGATCTCATTCAAGTGTTCGTTGAGTAAACGAAGTAAGATGCTCCAATCTATGGTTATGGTACGCTAGACATGCTTGCTTCCTTACAGAGAAGAAAATGTGTTTCAGTTTTCATCCTCTAAGCCTGCATTATTGTTCTCATAAATCTGAAATATTTTCAAGTGTTATGTAAATGTCATGTTTTGCAACGCATATTAGCACCATAAACCATAGAGCTGACAAATCACAAACACAAAAAAATGAAGAAATTGATTATAAATCTTTACAACGCACAGACTTATGGCAGTGTGATAGACGGTAACAGTCGCTTTCAAATGAGTATTGTGTTTCCACACTGCATAAGTTACAGGAGCTACAACGTGAGAAACCGTACTACGGTACCTTCAAACCTGCATGCCCACGAGGATTAAAAAAAACCCTGCACATCCGCGAAGCCTTTTTTGCCATTTTTGTCCTCATGAAGACAGTTTGAATCCATGGATATTCAAAATGCGCCTAGAAAATATCATGTGGTAATTCTCAGGCTGTTTTGAATCTACGCTAGAAGCACACATCCGAAGGCATGTTTTTGGCGTTGCGGCAAAATGCTGTATCATGACTTTTGCACAGGTCTTCTTAGGAGAAAATGTAATTCTGCATATTCTTGACAACAACAAAAAATCAATAAAGGATTGAACCATATGTAGTTATTTTGTATACATATTCTTATTGAAGATATTTAGTTCAGTGGATGAGTATAAACATAAAAGCGGGATAATTGGATCCTTGAGAATTTAACAATTGATAATTATGTCCCCCTCCTCGCCCCCACCATGGGCGGGAGGGGGGGGGGCATATTGTTTTTAGTACAGATCCTGTCGGCGTCGGCGTAGCCACTTGTCTGCACTCTATCTCCTTATTGAATGGACAAATTTTGTCCAAACTTGCACATCTACAATGCTGGGACACGTAAAAGAACTGATTAGATTTTGGTGGCCTTGACCCCATTTTCAAGGTCACTGGAGGGCTTAGATTTGTTGGAAAATGGTTTTGTATGCATCCTATCTCCTGAATGAATAAACGGATTTTGACCAAACTTGTACAGCTATATTGTTGAGACATGGAAAAGACCTAATTAGATTTTGGTGACCTTGACCCCATTTTCAAGATCACAGTAAGGGTTAAATTATTGGAAAATTGCACTCTATCTCCTAAATGAATAAATGGATTTTGACCAAGCTTCTACATCTTAATTGTTGAGACATGGAAAAAAACTGATTAGATTTTGATGATTTTGACTTCATTTTCAAGGTCACATTAAAGCTTAGCTTGTTGGAAAATGGCTTGTCTGCACATTGTCTCCTATGACTAGATTTCGACCAGACTTGTACAGCTATATTTTTGGGGCATACATCGAAACTGGTTATATTTTGGTGACCTTCACCCCATTTTCAAGGTCAGACTAGGGCTTAGATTGTTGGTAAATGGCTATTCTGCACCCTATTTCCTAAAAGAATGAATTGATTTTGACCTAGCTTGTACATCTATATAGTTGTGACATGGAAAAGAACTGATTAGATTTTGGTGACCTTGATCCCATTTTCAAGGTCACACTAGGGCTTAGATTGTTGGAAAAAAATTGCTTGTCTGCACTGTATCTCTTGAAGGAATGGATGGATTTTAACTAGACTTGCACAACCAAATTGTTGTGGCTAATTTTATTTTGATGACCTTGACCCCATTTTCAAGGTCGCAGGAGGGCTCAGATTGTTGGAAAATGGCTTGTCTGCACTGTATCTCTTGAAGGAATAGATGGATTTTAACTAGACTTGCACAGCCAAATTGTTGTGGCTAATTTTATTTTGATGACCTTGACCCCATTTTCAAGGTCGCAGGAGGGCTCAGATTGTTGGATAATGGCTTGTCTGCACGCTATCTGCTGAATAAATGGATGGATTTTGATAAAACTTGCACAGCTATATTGTTGAGACAGAGACAAGAACTGATTACATTTTTTGTGACCTTGATCCCATTTTCAAGGTTACACAAGGGCTATGATTTTAGTAAATGGCTTGTCAGCACCCTCATTGAGGAATGGGTAAATTTTGACCAAACTTACATATAGGTATATTGTGACCTTGAGTTTATTATAGATACAGTCTATTTAAACAATACGTCTGTTCAAACTGGTGAGGGGACATACGTTTTTCTCCAAAAACACTGTTCTAGTTTTATCATTAATAACTACGGCCAAAAGAGCAAATTTAACATCACGCTTGTATATGTATTAAAGCGTCATTTTAAATCCGAAAATTAAGTTAGTTTTGATAGCTCTATTTCATTGCAGAACATTGCAAGCGGTATTTTTTCGTGAGCGTTTAGCTCGTATTTCACAATGTTATATATTTCATGAACCTGAGATGACGCTCTTAGTCTTGTAGCCTTGTTCTAAACGCATGTAAGCATATACCCACGTGCACTCATGTGAGTGTGTGCGCCTTTATATATCTATATATCTGTGTGTGTGTGTGTGTGTGTGTGTGTGTGTGTGTGTGTGTGTGTACACGAGGGTCCGCCCAGACGTGTTCGCGCAAAGAAGGTGAACTTTAGAACACCATTCACATACATGCGCCTACTTATACTGTCATTCTTTGTTGTCATGTGCTGTGCAGTTGTTACGCTTGTGACATTGATATTTAGCTATGACTATACTGTCCTAAAACGATATATATAGATTACAAAGGTTAAGAAAATATCTGTATCATCACATGTCCTCACTGTTCACATACGCCTAGAATCCCCCTTTTCTATTTGGGCAAAGCCAGACACCAGGATAGTTTAAAGATATAATAGAAATATGTATAATTAAGTCTGGATAAACAAGTTGCAGAGCTTATATTTAATGCATTATATTTGACGTCCTGTCACAGCATAATCAGCATTTTAATGAAACACACACATATCAAATGGTTGTTCGGCAGTATGCCATACATACTAACAAGACTGTGTCAGATTTGAATATAACTAGACATGTTTTCTATGCCAAAAGGTTGTTTATAATTGTCAGCAAAATGAATAAAAGGTGACAGTTCATGGTTTACTTTTGCATCATCAGAGTTCCTTTATTATAAGGACGGCAACACAGTAGCAGCAAAGGACGGAATGTACTGACACCCCAGCAAGTAAGCTACATGTCCACTACAGATAAGACGATACCAATTACGCGGTAATGACTGGACAAATACATGTTAATTTACCAAGAAAATGCCACAATCGCAAAACACAGCCTTTCTCGAGGCAACAATAGACCGAGAGATGAAGAACAAACAATGACAAAACAAATGTCATATATGAACCCATCGATGCTCGAACAAAGATAAACTACAGCAGAGGAACCATGTTAGAACGGCCAGTAGATAAACAAAGGGCTATTGGGGCTTAAGCAGGGTAACTCGGGCTAAACTTCGCCCCTATCTCTAGATGGTACTCCAAACAGTAAACCAATGCAATCAGAAAGGCAACTGAAAGCAAAGAAGGCAACCATCGAAGATGACCACAATGATAGCTAGCATCACAACACAAAAAAAAACATAAAGAAAATTTGGCAGCCATTGAAGATGACTACAATACTACCATCACAAGCAAAACAGGAAGCAAAGTTGGCAGCCGATTAGCGTCGACCAAATGCTTCAATAAGAACAAAGGTTATTAGCACCAGTTACATTCCGCCTTGGAACGGACAACAGTGGCAACTAAAAGCAAAGAGGGCAGCCATTGAAGATGACCACATTGCTAGCTGGAATCACAACACGAAAACAGTAAAAAGAAAGTGGGCAGCCATTGAAGATGACCACAATACTATCACCAAAAGAAACCAGGAAGCAAAATGGGCAGCCAAAAAGCGTCGACCAAAATACTTGAATTATAGCAAAGATTATTAGCACCAGTACATCCGACTTGAATCCGACACACCACTGGGTGACTTAAGTAAGTTTTCTCGCGCGAAACTTCGAGGCATCACAACACGCAATGGTCCCGGTGTTAGTCTTACTCTTTGTTGCTTTGTGGTTTATTCCACAAGGCGATTTGTTTTATGTCTTACCGTGTGTCATTTTGTTTTTGTGTTTTTCAGTCCTGTTAGCATTGCGATTACCTCGTTTGGGGAAGAGAGAGCTAATCTTAGTGCTTTTCGTACGTTTGTTCGATTTGTGCTTATTTGGATTTGTTGGTTTCCTCTTCCTCTTGGTGTCTTGGTAGGGCTGCGGTATGTAATTGTGGCACTCCATGGACTTTTCTCTCTTAAATTGTGATGCAGCTCCAAATTACACACGCGTTAATTATATTTCATGTCCGTCCGCATAGGGGTCTGAAACACATGTAAACAAAGGCATGTTTTTAAACAAAGCAAAGAGCTCAACGGCGATCTTGGCCCAGGACAGAGTAGCATTAAATGAGAAACAGGAACCCGATGGGCCAGTCACAGACATTGATTGTCAAGCGCAAAACCCCTAAAACAAATTAAGACGGGATTCCTCATTAAGTCTGGGAACCGACTCATCGTCGTGCCATGTTGTAGCCTATCTTTTTGGCGAGGGACAATTGTTTTAAATCATATCAAACAATAAGTCTTGAACAACAACCTTTCTGAATTTATAGTGGCCATGAAATTCAGGTTAAGACAGACTTTCTTACAGAGATGTTTTATGGAGCCAGCAAAAGCTATATATATGCCAGTTATTATACAGAACCTTAAAGACAATTGTCTTTATATATCCTAATCTATTAAGCCCCAAACAATGCATTTCAAAGATTTTTTTATTTATTTTTTTTATTATTATTATTATTGCAGTCTCAACTTCCTTGTCCAATCTATTCTCGATAAAATGCTGGTTTGGGTGTGTCGTTTAGTGTCATTCAAACTTATTCCGTTGCCTGCGGGTACGATGTTCCGAGACTGTGCCCGTTTTGGGGTATCAGGAACGTTACCTATGTAATGACTCATTTTGGAAGGTCTTTGCACGTAACATTTGGTTTGTTTATTCTTGAATGAAGACATTTTATAATGGTGTGTCATTTAGGTTTGTTTTAATTTTGATGGACTCTATACGATAAAAAATGTCACTACTGCCAGTATAAACAGGAAGACTACCGATTCATTATGTAACCATACCTATATTAAAGATTTGTATTTTATCCCAAGGCAAATATATGTTCTAGATACACGTCATGAGTGCCTTAGGGAGGTGATACTATTGACTACCCTCAATATATATTTGTTGGTATATATTAGCAAAACTATTTATCTGGATGTACTTCGTTACTAGGGCCGTGAAGATTGCATTTCACTATATAATATTGGAAATGAGAACGACCTGGTTATTTGGTGGGTGAAGACAGATTTATGCAATAAACAGTTCGAAAGAAGTAAGAAAAATAAGCCAGTACACGACAAAACCTACAATAAAACGTGCGACCAGTGAAGATTCGGATCGATCTGTGCATCCGCGCAGTCTGAGTAGTTATCACTGGTCGCATATGCCTTCTACAGTCGCCAAGCTATTCAAAGAGGGATAAACGATCTGCTTGCCATAATGGGTGCATGTACAGACCGGTCTGAGTATTTGATAGTAGCACAGGTCTTGGTTTAGGTTTTGTCGTGTATAACTTTTTCTTTCACTCTATGCTCTGGGGAGCATGGCTGTGGTCAGACTGTACATATACTCTACTGTAGCTCGTGTTGTGCCGTGTGGCGGCTGTAAAAATTCTCCGTACATCATCATAGTGCAAGTTATATGGGGGGATCATGGGGTGGGGGAGGGGCGGTGGGTGGTTCATATGCAGCCTCGCAAACTACAGTGTTGATTATAAAGAGACTCAATTAAACCGAGTAACCGATTTTCGTGATTTTGTCTGCTCTTTGTTTCCAAAGGCAATCCTGTTAACCTAATATATACAACAAATCACATAACTTATAGCTCTAAGAAGACCGAAATGGCAAAATATAGGAATGATAAATATCAGACAGAAAACTATTCAACTGCGAACAATGATCTGCAGACGGGGGAGAAGTAATATAACTGAAGGGACACAATGATAATATCATAACCAGAAATCACGCAACATGGGATATTTCTTTTTCCGCACATTAAAACCAGAATAACAAACTACTGTTCGATCTGGAAATTCAGCAATCGTTGCATTATAGGTTTGCAGTCGGAACTTCACAGAGCATTACGATACACAATGGTGATAGTCTACTCGTAAGTGTATCTTGTTCTTAAGTATCCCATCACGAAAACACGCCTATATAACTTTGACCCCCTTAAACCCCAATTTTATATAGTATCACTGGGCTTTACAGGGGTATACTTTATTTTGTTTATTTTGCTAAAAACAACATAGATTGTGGGTACTCCTTAGAACTGCCTCGCCGAGGCGGTTCTAACGAGTACCCAAAATCTATGTTTTGAGCAGAAATATGAAAAAATCAGAATTTTTTATCTGAAAATTTTCCTTTTTTGGTTGTAAAATTCTCAATATATTTGAATAGGCGTATTTTCGTAATGCTATACTTGACGCATACTTTCTTTTAAGTAAACAAATAAAAGCGAGCGATTAATAAGATATCCTGGCCCTGACTAAACCTATATTTTTTTCTAGTTGCATTTTCTAGAGTCAATCTAATATTCTGTACTCGACATCGCAAATGACATCCAGCTTATTTCAATCATATCGTTGATACTTACTCGAATTAAATTTGCACACAACTGTACAGCAAATGTGTCAACTACAATGAATTTGTAGTTATCTATTCCTCCTTGTTCTGTGTGTGAGAGCCTTGTTTGACTCTTAACCCAATATACAAATCGGCCACAGCACGCCAAAAACGATTTGACTTTTTAAAAAATACTGATCTGATTAAGCGTTATGTAAAATCAGTTTGTGTTCCAGTTTCCATCTTTATCAGCGTAATTATGTTATGTGATTCTTGAAAAAAGCCTCTAATAAACACTAATGGATTTTGGGACTCAACTTCTTAAAACATTTCTTCAAATTTACAACCCTAATATCATCTCAGTTAAATTATTTAATTTAACAGGACATTTTTCTCATTAATAACACCTAGTTACACAGTAATGTTATCAAGGGATCTGGAAACAAAATCCCAAACATATAGGTCGCTAGCTCTTAGTTGTTTTTTGTTTTTGTTTTTTGTTTTTCGGAATAATGTTTACGGGCTCCTCTGTTTTTCCTCTTTTTCTTGAAATAATAATAATAATAATAATAATAATTTTTAATTCGTTACGAAAAATTGCTGTCTTTATATTCATGTGTCATCTCCATTGTCTGTCCAATTTTATTATTAATAATGTTAATTCTTATTAACATTTTTCTAACATCGGTAAATTTTTATAGGGTCATTAGATATAACTAAGTCGTAGAGTCTTTTGTTTCATTACTGTCCTTGCTATTATATGTGTTTTACTGTGACGGTTCACTGATGGGGTAGAAACCCCCTTTACGGACTGAACACATATTTGTAATTTGGAGTTGCATGAGAATTAAGGGTGTGATTTCGCCAGAGTAAAACTAGTTTAATTTCGCGGGCCCCGTAGCCTAGTGGATGAGAGAGCTGACTCTTAATCCATTAGGTTTCTCACCGCTGTGGTTCGAGCCTCGCTCGGGTGTCATGTGGGATGGTCAGGTGTTTTTCCCAGGGTTCTCCGTTTTTACCCACCTTTGATGAACGCCCCCCCCCCGCCCCCCGCCCCTCCCCCCCCCCCCACACACACACAAAAAAAAGTCCACCCAAGCAGTTTTTCTTCTGACCATTCGCTCAAAGGTCAGTAGGAAAAACTGCTTTTGTTTTGTCACTGGTTGTTGCTATTGAGGTTCGATCGTAAGTGTCTTAATACTCGTCGTAAATTATATATGAACAGCACCGTAAGGAACCTAACGTTCGGATATGTGTGCCCAGCGAAGTTAGATCAGCCTGTCATTCGCATGGTCTGATCAGATCTAAACGGGACGCATTTTGAATAGCCAAAGATGCATTTTTTTCTTTCGGACAACGAATACTCTGATTAGACTGTCTGATTTGAGTCTTCATTAGGCACTCAAGAGCGCAGGTACGTTTTCTCACATTGTGCTAATGTAGTATTTGCATATGCAGTCGACTCTCGTTATCTCGAATTCCAAGGGACTAACTGAAATACTTCGAGATATCCGTACCTCGACATATCAGATTTGCAGAATTGAGAAAAAAATAATTCGAACAACCACATTTAACAAATATATATCTGTGATTGGACTCTTGAAGTTAAAGATATATTGAAAATATTGTGAAAAAGAGGAGAAATTGCTCGCAATTCGAGATAAGCAATGTCGAGATAACGAGAGTCAACTGTATACATCTACATATGATCTGAGCTAACATACGATCGTCTAAGATGATATGGCGATATCTACAAACAAACATATTTACGAATTTGTCAGATTATTGCGGCGTGTCAGTAATATTTGATTATCAATTATTTGCATGTGCGCCCTTCGAAGATTCAGATCAGCCTGTGCATCTGCGCAGTTCAATCAGTCTTCGTAAGGCTCCCTGTGGGTAGTCAAGTATCCAAAAGGTCATCAGTCGAGAAGCGAAGACTCTCTGATCGGAGTCTTTGCTGGTCGCACGTGCAATATTATAGCAAGTAAGCGGTAACACGGAATGCGTAGAAATAAGATAGAAAGCGTCCAGCCATGTGCGACAGCAAAAACACACAGCCGATAGTCTTGACAAGTAATTTATTTTCCCACCATATAAGCCATTACCAAATATTGATCAACTGTTTGTATTTCCAGCTTATGAAAAAGCAATTGATTACATAGAAAAAGAATCTCCGATTCTTTGATATAATTGATACTGGACACGAACATAAGTGCGATAATTCCGTGCACACAATAGTATGATGATGGGAATAAGACAGCGAGTACACAAAATTGGTAAATCATGCAAACGGAGCAACCCGAGGAATGAATTCGATTTACAAACTAAAACTAAAGACATTCCAAACTGAACAAACAGCAGTCGTTTCTCAATTTTGGTTTCTTTATAGTGAAACGTCATACATCAGTTCTAGGCAGAAACAAAACAACAACAAAAACAATAAAAAAAAAAGCATGCGCCGCAACGACAGAAAATGTAGAACACGTATATTCGGAACGTGCACCCAGCTAAGGTTTCCCGAGGCGTCAAATGAATGACATCGAATGACAGCTAATCTTAGTGCTTTTTCATCACGAAAACATGCCTATATAAGTTTGACCCCCTTAAACCCCACTTTCGTACAGTAAAATTGGGGTTTACAGGGGTATACATTATTTTTCTTATTTCTGCTCAAAAACATAGATTGTGGGTACTCGTTAGAACCGCCTCGCCGAGGCGGTTCTAATGAGTACCACAATCTATGTTTTGAGTAGAAATATGAAAAATATCAGAGCTTTTTATCTGAAAATGTTCAGTTTTTGGAGGTGAAATTTTTTATATATTTGAATAGGTATGTTTTCGTAATGGTACGTTTATTTGATTTGCGCTTGTTTGGTTTTGTCTATATCCTATTCTTCTTGGTGTCTGGGAAGAGCTGCGGTTTGTGATATTGGCACTCGCTGGACTTTCACTTTTTATATCAGTCTGCGCATTTGCACCGTCTCGTCGGTATCTTCACTGGGCAACATTTCGATAGTCAAGGATGCAAAGGTTCTTCATTCGAACAACAAGGCTATTAATGAAAATATCCAGAAAGTGTCACACTCATGAAGCACAATCTTCCTACGGCAACAAAAGAATGACAGATGGTGAACAAATCGAGGGTTGAGCGCAAGACTGTAGTAACTCAAACATATTTTTGAAACCTTTGTTTAGGGGCAACTTTGACCTATTGTAAACAAATTTAGGTGTCATTGCTCATACGAGCAATGGCACCTAAATTTCCATTGATTACAGAAAGAATTGTTGTAATCTTTATAACGCCTTCATGGTGAGGAGATAAAGTATTGGCAAAAACTGCCATCTGACTTGCTACAGTCTTGCGATCAAACCCCGAAATAATGAATACACAAACTCCACAAATAAAACCACCCGAAGCAAAAACACAGAAACACTGCAACAGTGAACCACCTTTGAACGGCTGGTAGGAAAACTACTGGCTATTAACAGCAGTTCGACGCACTGGCTAAGTTTAGTCTGTGTATTTACTGTAGACATTTTACACTTATATAGGATGATAATGAAAATCTAGGCAAATCAGAATGCCTTCCATAGAATGAACTGTTTGCATGATTTTCCGTAGTTTTTCACTTTATGTCTTTTTATAATACTATTATGGGTTTGAAATATCATGCTTATTTTAGTGTCTATTTTCAACAATATCGAACATTTTGTATGTAATTATCAGGCTACCATGGTACATGTAATTTACGAGGCGATTTGTTTCATGTTTACCTTGTGTTATTTTGTTCTTGTGTTTTTCAGTCCTTTTGGCATTGCGATTACCTTGCTTGGGGAAGAGATAGCTAATCTTAGCGCTTTTCGTACGTTTGTTCGATTTGCGCTTGTTTGGTTTTGTCCGTTCTTGGTGTCTGGGAAGGGCTGCGGTTAGTGACTGTGGCACTCCCTGGACTTTTCTCTTAACTATTTTTAGATTGTTTTGCTCTAAAACACATTTTAATATACCGGAGTATATGCTTTAATATACTGGAGTATATCTTGCTGGACCAGACGTTATTAGAAGAACAAGGATTTCTTATTGTCACACTATATGCCCAAGTTGTATGCCCGCTGGTTCCTATTCAGGAACAGTCGAGACTGACTGATCCTAATACTTTCTTTAACTTGTCTGATCCTCTGATTATTCATACAACCTCAGCAACATCTACAGGCCTTTGTTTAACACTATTAACCAGTCTAGTGGTAAGCGGTCCAAAGTCCATATGATAACGTTTCTGGATGAGAATCGAATCTGTCACAGTAAGTGAAACATCTTCTTTGGATATGATCAAAAGAATGTTTTGGATTAATGTGATATTTTATCATAGTGAGCCTATTCAGTGAACTTTCTTACATAAAATATGCATTATTTATATTAATAGCATGTTGTAAGACTTTGAGCCACAGGACTGACAACCGAGCACAGACAAATGTTCAGATGACTCCTATTGAGTAACACCGAAACATTACGGTAAACTGATAATTGGATAAGCTAGCAAATGGGGATCCCATTTGCTAGCTTATCCAATTATCAGTTTACCGTAATATCCCATTTGCTAGCTTATCCAATTATCAGTTTACCGTATGTCCCATTTGCTAGCTTATCCAATTATCAGTTTACCGTAATGTCCCATTTGCTAGCTTATCCAATTATCAGTTTACCGCAATGTCCCATTTGCTAGCTTATCCAATTATCAGTTTACCGTAATGTTTTGAGCTAATATTAGTAAACGTTTTAGTGGAAAGACAGGCCATAAAATAAAATATCTTCAAGAACATGGATTAATGGCCAAATTGTCCACAGGCATACGACTGTATATTTGGGATTCTTTTACATATTACAAAATGTTAGCCTATCATTACTTTTCTATCAGATTTCAAGTAGACCGGTTATGAAATGTTATTTGCAAAATGCAACTCCCATAGACAATAAAACATAATAGGTTATATGATGTCTTATGTCTTTGTTATTTCGCAGCCGGTCGAATTGAATCTTGACAGTGAACTAGAGGATATTTCCAGATCTCATAATCTGTAATATATATATATATATATATATATAATATATATATTATATATATATATATATATATATAATATATATATATATTATATATATATATATATATATATATATATTAATTCCGTCGAGTGTCTATGCATTTGTCGGTACTTCAACGAAGTTATGCACCGCGGTCACCCATCCAGCTACTAACCGCGATCTTCTGTTGCTTAACTTTATGAAAAAGCCAACCACTTTAACGAAACACCAATGAACAATCGACCAATCAAAAACGAGACCGAAAGAATTGGCCAATAACTAGATGTTTCTTTAAAACTGATACAAGGTCGGCTTGATTATAGAGCACTTACTAAAATTGGCCCTATCGCACCAACATTGCCATATTAAAAGGCGAAAACCCCGAAATATAACGACACGTGCATTTTCACCTTTTTACATGACACATCTCAGCTGGTCCGGAACACCTGCCAATTAACATCAAATTTTATCAAGAGGCATAGGCGTTACAACGATTTACGCCCAGGTATGACTAAAACCTTCAAGGTGTCTCACACACCCAATCGGTATTTAAAAGCATAGATCTGACAAAATATTTATTACGAAAACATGCCTATTAAAATATCCTGAAAATTTTACCACCAAAAAATGAAAATATTCAGATAAAAAATTCTGATATTTTTCATAGTTTTGCTCAAAACATAGATTGTGAGTACTCGTTAGAACTGCGAGGCGGTTCTAACGAGTACCCACAATCAATGTTTTTGAGCAGAATAAGAAAAATAATATATACCACTGTAAACCCCAGTTTTACTATATAAACGTGGGGTTTAAGGGGGTCAAAATTATACAGGCATGTTTTCGTCATGTTTCGGCAAAGCTGGATCCAAGAAGAAAATTAAAATTACATAAGTTGCCTTTATATAGTATCTGTACGCCAAATCAACTCGTCCAATACAGAAAAAAATGGGCCAATATGAGACATTGTTTTTTTTTTTTTTTTTTTTTTTTTTTCTGTATTGGCCTAGTTGTCATTACGAAAACATGCCTATTCAAATATATAGAAAATTTTACCACCAGAAAATAAAAAAGTTCAGATAAAAAAATCTGATATTTGTTCATATTTCAGCTCAAATTATAGATTATGGGTACTCGTTAGAACCGCCTCGTTGAGGCGGTTCTAATGAATACACACAATCTATGTTTTGAGCAGAAATAAGAAAAATAATGTAAACCCCTGTAAACCCCAGTTTTACTATATAAAAGTGGGGTTTAAGGGGGTCAAAATTATAGGGGTATGTTTTCGTGATGTTTTCTGCGTTGGCCGACTTTATTGGCCGACTTTACAAGTAACTGTCCGTTTGGCTTTCTGCTAGTGATGTTTCCATTAGGGTCTAGTTATTTCGTGTTTTTGAAGTCTCTGATAGGAAATGTGGGATAATTGTATCGATTCCTGATCATTGCCTTCCCTTCTATTTTACCCATATTGGCCGAGTTTGTTATCAGGATGGATGATATGCTGTTTTACTCAGTTTTACGTCATTTCAACGAATTTCAGTCATATAAAGACGTAAGGCATGGTATGGACTTGGCCGTTCAGCTGCTATGATTTTTATTCATTATGATAATATTTGCTAAGCAAGACGTTTTAGAAGTTGATTATTAAAATTGTCATTAATCAAGACATTTCGCATCGACCCAGTTACAGGTCCTTGGTCTGCTGTATTGAACCTCAGCCTCCGGCTAAAACTGGGCCGATACAAAATTTCTTGATTGATAAAATTATAATTATATATTAATATAATATGCAAATAGACGAAAGTGCTTCGTTTCTGTACTGATAAAAAAAGAAACAAAGCACTTTCATCCTTTCGCTTATGTTTATCAAACCAAACTGAGAGGGCAAACAACGGGCTAAAAGAAACCTTATCCACAATGTAACAACTTGTTTCATATAAACGTAGAACTTCTAAAGCAAATCACAACATCTGAATAAAATCGATTGTATTCTTTTTACGGACCTAGCATAGTACGATAATCATTTTAAACACTACGTATCAAAACATGGATAGAGAACAGGAAACTTTCATTGGTGAAATCTCCATTTTGTTGGTTTGTGCAACGAAGCTTGGGATATGCATTAAAGCAACCTTCGTAGACCAATTATCATCTGTTGGAATATTGGCTCTGAGAGATGTATCCGCTTAGGACAGCTGATCTCTCATTTTGTACCATATTGTTGCGGTGTGTTTAGACATCTTCCCCAGTAGTTTTCCTGATGTTTGTGTTGTTTGATATGTTCCGTTCGGGTTATGCCTTAAAGATGCCAGTTTGTTCGTTTATTTATAGGGCGTTTCGTTTCTTCCATGCACATTTGCTGCAAGAAATGAAGACGCTCACAATTGCTGTAGAAAGCTAATCGACCAGACGTCTGAACAGTAAACGTGACGATGAACTAAAATAATCTGCATAAACACCAGTAGCTGCATGGGCGCCTAACTCCATAGTCGTCTTTATTCGTGAGTGTTTATCCATATGTTCTTATACGGATATGGGCGAAAGCTACCAGGGCCCAGTTATTCAAAACTAACGATATGGTTAGTTAACATATCGTTAAAACTTTGATCATATAATATGGCATATATGCTAATATTTTTATGTAAAAAATATGAGTAGCTTTTGCATAAAAACTACTCACATTTTTCAGCAAAAATACCTGTGAATTAGATATTGTACTCACTGAAACAGTTAACATTTTAAGTACTAACGAGCTCGTTAAGCTAACGACGCTTTGGTTTAAACATACTTTATTTCAAAGTTACAATGATTATACAAACAGACATGACATATACACAAAGAATAGGATTAGAACGGAAGCATAAGCTTATTTAGTTCTTCTCCTAACGACGCTTTGAACAACTGGGCCAAGATAGTTGTCGCAGATCCGAAGTTATATCCGGATATCGCATTTCCCTAGGGCGACAGGATACACCTAGTAGATGTTCCGCCAGGGGAGACAAGTTTTTGTGGCTTCCAGTAGTTTTTTCCGCTTTGGAAAAGTCAGTAAAATATAATTAGAGTCATAAATATTTGTGACGCCCATTATCTTTTTCTACTGATTATTCCAAAATGAATCATCTGTTGTAGTTCTTCTTTGTGCGTTGGTAGTTTCATGTGTTGCGGCTGCAACTACAACAGAGCAATTATCTTTTCAAATACATATAGGTGCTTCTGATAACAGAACTAACAGCAAATGTCAAATTCCACGCCCATTTGACAAGGTCGGTCAATTGATAAGAGAACGTCCAACGCTGATGTTTTTTAATTTTGAAACGCTTTGAAACATGCAATAAGCAGATCATCTCTTTGTTATGTCTTGCATGCCATATAAGCATGCTTAACATTAAAGTATACATAACTACAGTTGACTCTCGTTATCTCGACCTCGCTTATCTCGAATAACCGCTTATCTCGAAGTGAAAATCTGGTCCCTGCTTAAAAATGAAAATCTAAATAACAGGTAACAAAATATTGTGGAAAAGAGGAGAAATTGCTCCTAAGGAGCAATTTCTCCTCTTTTCCACAATATTTTCAACATATGTCTAACTTCAAGAGTCCAATTACATATACATTTGTTAAATGCGGTCGTTAGATTTATTTTTTCCTCAAGTCTGCAAATCTGATATGTCGAAGTACGGATATCTCGAAGTATTTTTGAGAGTCCCTTGGAGTTCGAGATAACGAGAGTCGACTGTATTTCATATTTATTCGTTCAACATCCTCCCCAAGCAGTTATATAGAGTTTATTTGTTTGTTTTGATCGATTACGGAGAAATAATTCACTAGTGTTCTATGGCTTGTTCGTAAAAAAACCAGCGAACGAAGCGAAAGAGTTTTCTCGTACACGAAGCCTGAGAACACGTGTAAATTATTTCTCAATAATCGATCAAAACAAACAAATAAACTGTTTATTACATTTTCATTCAAGTTTTACCTTGGAATTTTCACATTCAGCCGTTATGATTTCCTACCAAAATATTTGCTCAGTGCATGAATTTCAAGAGGCGTGGTTTAGTTTGAAAATCAGTTCCCATCTTGTTTTCACCGTAATGCAAAAATCATCCTGTGCTTGAAATACAGACACAATGATGTCACGAAAGTTGAACTGGATTATCAAGAAAAAATATACTTTATATTTGCGTTGCAGGTCTTTCCTGAAAAAGGCCAACTGGACGTGAAAATTGCAGTCTGATCTCAATGATTTTATCAAATTTTCCGCGAAACGTCAACTATTGTTATTGTTGTTACCAACAACGTCAGCAGCGTCGCCTAGCAAATAGGACTTCAAAACGTTCGAAATGAAATAATTCACTCCGTGAATTATCAGTTATAATTCACTGAGAAATCTCAGTAAATCACTGCCGAAAATTTAATAAATCCCTGAATAAAACTACACCGATGACTTGAACAGCGATCACTCATCTTTGGCTGATTCACATTTTGTGCTTTAATCTCTGAGAAATTCTTCAAATTGCTCCAGCTAAAATATTTAGGCATATATAAGAGACTTTTTTTTTCTGTATTCTTCATGAAAATGTATGTTTCGTTTATACATTAGAATCGCAAAAAAAAGACCTGTGGGTATTTAGAACATAGCTAGGACACAGGGTGAAGATTATGGCGAGAAAAAAAATACCTTTCAATTTCAGAAGATTTTTTGTGCTTTCCATTCTAGTCCATTAGTCCTGATGTTGATCTTGCTACTACGACGTTATGATTGTTTTGTCCAGCATTGTAGTCGATTCATCCTACAAACAAGGGAGAGGTAGACGCTGTGCCTCTGGTTGTCTTCTTGTATGTCTATGTTTCTTGCTATCATGTTTTACTACTTTCTCTTGATGGAAAAAAGCAAGAAAGAAACAAAGATGCAGTTGCTAAGCAGTCACACGAATAAGAAGCTGATTAAAATCTGGATTGGAAAAAAAATCTAATCGAAAACACTGTTCCCAATGCATGTGATACATTTTCATTCGGTTACATATCAGTGGAAGATAACTTCAACAAAACGTCTGGACTTTATGCTCCAAACTGACATTATTTTAAAAAATCAACAAAGTTAGTTATCTGCTCATTGCAGTCAGTCAGAAAAAAAAAAAAAAAAAAAAAACGCTTTTAGTTGTACGTGCGATTTAAATTTATTGACTTTCAAACTACTGAATAAATGAGCCTCGTAAGATGTACTTGGTATATACGAACATTCGACAATTCGGCCATATCTTTGTCACGTAATAGTATTATTCGACGCTCCAGTCACTTGACAAGTTAACATTACAGGGTCGCATGCACAGATATGAACGATTGTCGACGATTTATTTCTTCAGCAGTATGCTCATTCATTACGAAAACACGCCTATTCAAATATATGGAAAATTTCACCTCCAAAAAACTAACATTTTTCAGATAAAAACTCTGATATTTTTCATATTTCTGCTCAAACATAAATTGTGGGTACTCGTTAGAACCGCCTCGACGAGGCGGTTCGAACGAGTGCCCACAATCTATGTTTTTGAGCAGAAATAAGAAAAATAATATATACCCCTGTAAACCCCGGTTTTACTATATAAAAGTGGGGTTTAAGGGGGACAAAATTATATAGACATGTTTTCGTGATGGAGCGGGTTCAAAACCCAGTCTTTGGAAGTTTGTAAACCGGTAAGCTTGAAAATGGTCTACTCACAGCAGCTTGATAGAATGATAACATTTTGTTTAAGAAGTGTGGGTATTATACAGTAGCGCATTATACTTTCTATGCAGAGAAAAACAAAGGCGCTGGTCGATAGCACAGATGTGCAGACTGAACAGCGATTTTGTTGTTCGCAAGAAGGCATAAGAAAGTTATCTAATGCCACCCAAATAATGGTCGGTGCGAATTCGGGTGTTGATAAATTGAGAACAAACCTGGAGTTGTGATCATTAATTATCGTAGTAAGTGCATACATTAATATTGACTAGAAATAATAAAATATATTAATGCTTTAATAACAATAGTTAGAAAGGTCTGTAAAATAAAGATATTGAACTAATAAGAACCGTGAGACGATAATATCCCGCCACTGTCATGTCGCGGAATGCTGATTCCCTCAAACATAAAGAAACTTGGTCAATGTCAATCCCAAAACAGATCTCCACAATATCAATGCATATACCAAGTTTGGTTAAAAATCCATTGAAATTTACACGTTATCGTCCAGAAACGAAATTATGGACATGTCGAGGGCAGATAACTCTGTCCAAAATGTCGCTATTTGCCCATTAGCAATCCCAAACAGAGATCTCAACACTATCAATGCACATACCAAGTTTGGTGAAAGTCCATTGAAATGTATTCAGGTTATACCTGGAAACGAAACGATGGACAGACAGACGACAGATGGACGGCACAGCGAATACTCTGATCAAATTGGATCGATGTGCAGACAGATCTGGGTATGATAAGTAGCATTTACTGAACAAGTTTTGCAATAATTGTCTGTAATAGGTCATAAGAGAAGATATGGTCATAAAAAGAGTGTAATTATTCTTCGTACATTGTTTCGCCTACCATCCGTACATAACTGTAGCGATCGACAAACCTTTCGTTTAGTGCAGTAGATTTTGTATCCATACATTTCGAATGAAAATCAATAGATTTGGATAGAAAAGCATAAACTCAAACAAACGAAAAATGATATGGACGCTTGCTTATAAAAATATATAACACAATTTATTTGTGAAAGTTGTACATGCAATCGTGAAATCAAAACCTGCTTTTCTCGGCATCCTCAAATTCCAACCGGTACCAAGCAGCAATAAAATATGTGTAAACATGGCTGTAGACAACAATAAACATATACATCATTACAACAGTATCTTAATAATGTTCCTTTTATGGATTAGAGACAGTTAACGGACAAAAAAGGTTAATAAAGTTAATACGCTCTGGTTGCTACGCCATGCTATTTATGGTGGTAATGGTTGACAGTGGTGATTATAGTCAATATACAGATTAGCCAGGGAAACCGCACAGTGTGATAATGGCCTTTATTATAGAGTCGTATGTAAATGGCTCGAATATATAAATTGTTTGAGACATGGGTAGTTCGAGCCACTAAAGGTTAATCATGGTGCGAGGTCAGGAAGCAAATAGCGATAATTTAAGGAAGTATTTTCGCTTTTCTTAACAATAATGGTATGTTGAGTGTACTCATTAGAATCGCCTTGATGAGGTGATGAGGCAATTCTAATTATTACACACAACATGTATTTGCATGATAAAATTTCCAAAAAAAAAAAAAAAAATGGTTTTCCGGAGCTATCGGAAGAATTTCGTGAATACTCAAAAACAAGTTCGATTCAGCTATGGTAAACGAGCCATCAGTGTTCCAGCTATTGAGGTTCGACTGTATATTAATAAAACTGCCATCAAACCAATACGTTCATTAGTTTGGTACTAGATCAATTGATTCCTTTCCAGATTCATATTACACCCTCTAAAACAAGAGGCCCACGGGCCACGGGCCGCTCACCTGAATGACATAGCCACTGCAGATATGCAGATGTTATGCAACATTCTTCCAATCCTGTCATCGCAACTAATGAAAAGATCATCCTAATTTTGAAGAAGAATATTATATATGGCATGACAGTCAATGGAGCGTGATCATTTGAACAAACTCTCAATCACATTTCAACAGTAGGATCAATGTGAAATTTGGTGGCAGTTGCCTAAGTGGTTTCTAAAGAATCATGATTTTACACATGTAAACAGCACAGTGGCAGGGAAATATAATAAACATAACCAAGATGGTAACCATCTTGGATTTCCAATCAGAATGATTTTAGCTACTGTTGATCTACAAGTCACCTCGATACTTCCAATGAACTTTGAGTCAATTGCCCTTTCGGTTCAGGAGAAAACAAAATCAATACAGGTTTTCGAGATGGCCGCTATATCTGCAATTTGTGATTTCCTATCGCAACGATTTGAGCTTTTTTTTTATCTACAAGTCACCCCGATGCTACCTACCAAGTTTCAAATCAATTGGCCTTTCAGTTCAGAAGAAGAAGGGAAAAATAAATTTTCAATATAGCCGCCATCTTGGATTTCTGATCGGGACGATTTTAGCTATGTTTATATCAACAAGTCATCCTGATGCTTCCATCGAATTTTCAAATCAACTGGCCCTTTGGTTCAGGAAAATAAGCGAAAAAAAGAGTTTCAAGATGGCCGCTATGACGGCCATCTTGGATTTCCGATCCAAAACTTTAAGCTATTTTAGATTTACAAGTCACTCGAATGCTTCCTACCAAGTTTCGAGTCAAACGGCCGTTCAGTTCAGGAGAAGAAGCGAAAAATAAATTTTCAAGATGGCTGTCATGGCGGCCATTTTGGATTCCTGATAGGGATGATTTTAGCTATTTTTGATCTACAGGTCACCTAGATGCTTCCTACCTAGTTTAAAGTCAATAAGCCTTTCGGTTCAGGAGAAGAAGTGAAAAATAGATTTTCAAGATAGCCGTGGCGGCCATTTTGGATTTCCAATCGGAACAATTTTAGCCATTTTTAATCTATAAATCACCCCTATGCTTCCTACCAAGTTTCAAGTCAGTTGGTTCTTGGGTTTAGAAGAAGAAGTGAAGAAAAGATTTTCAAGATGACCACCATGGCGGCCGTCTTGGATTTCTGGTCAGCATGATATTAGCTATTTTTGATCTACAAGTCACCCTGATGTTTCCTACCAAGTTTGGAGTCAACTGGCCTTTCGGCTCAGGAGAAGAAGCAAAAAATGGATTTTCAAGATGGCGGCCATCTTGTATTTCCGATTGGAACGATTAAAGCTATCTTGGATCTATAAGTCACCCCGATGCTTCCTACCAAGTTTCGAGTAAATTGGCATTTGGGGTTAGGAGAAGAAGCGAAAAAAAGCGAAAAATAGATTTTCAAGATGACCACCATGGCGGCCATCTTGGATTTACGATCGGCATGATTTTAGCCATTTTTGATCTACAAGTCACCCCAATGCTTCCTAGCAAGTTTGGAGTCAACTGGTCTTTCGGGAGCTAACCATTAAATATTTTTCCATAGGCGACAATAGTAACCATGCTGCCACAAAAACTACACATACAAAACTTTTCAAACCTTTCTTGTTTATAGAGCCACCCTAGCTCAACAAGTTTCTGAGAAAAAATCCACATGTTGCCCTGCTCCTTTTCAAGTTACAGTCCACCGTGTTTGTTTACCTGCTGATTCGCAGCGAATAACAAGCGGACTTTTTTAATTGAGGGGTGACCATATAAAATCAGCAACAATTTCTTTGAGCTTGCAGATATAATTATGAAACACACATCATTTTATTTCCTTATAACTATCCTTTTTTCACATTGAAATAAAACCTGGGATATATATCCAATGGAAGCATGTCTGGTATTTAGACTGAAACTGAAACCTCGGTCCAAAAGTGATAAAGCCCGGCACTTCCAGTATTTAGTGTAATGCTACCTTTAGGGAGCTAACCACTAAATATTTTTCCATAGGCGACAATAGTAACCTTTCACATGCTGCCACAAAAACTACACATACAAAACATTTCAAACCTTACTTGTTTATAGAGCCACCCTAGCTCAACAAGTGTCTGAGAAAAAATCCACATGTTGCTCTGCTCCTTTTCAAGTTACGGTCCACCATGTTTGTTTACCTGCAGATTCGCAGCGAATAACAAGCGGACTTTTTAATGGAGGGGTGACCATATAAAATCAGCAACAATTTCTTTGAGCTTGCAGATATAATTATAAAACACACATTATTTTATTTCCTTATAACTATCCTTTTCTCACATTGAAATAAAACCTGGGATATATATCAAATGGAAGCATGTCTGGTATTTAGACTGAAACTGAAACCTCGGTCCAAAAGTGATAAAACCCGGCACTTCCAGTATTTAGTGTAATGCTACCTTTCGGTTCAGGAGAGGAGGTAAAAATAGATTTTCAAGATGGCTGCCATTTTAGCTATTTTTGATCTATAAGTCACCCCAATACTTCTTACCATGTTTGGAGTCAACTGGCTTTTGGGTTTAGTAGAAGCGAAAAATAGATTTTCAAGATGGCTGACATGGCGGCCATCTTGGATTTCCGATCGGCACGATTTTAGTTATTTTTGATCTACAAGTCACCCCGATGCTTCCTAGCAAGTTTGGACTCAATTGGCCTTTTGGTTCAGGAGAAGAAGCAAAAAATAGATTTTCAAGATGGCGGCCATGGCGGCCATTTTGGATTTTCGACCGGCACAATTTTAGCTATTTTTGATCTTGTCACCCCGATTCTTCCTAGCAAGTTTGGAGTCAATTGGCCCATTCGGTTCAGGAGAAGAAGCGGAAAATAGATTTTCAAGATGGCGGCCATGGCGGCCATCTTGGATTTCCGATCGAAAAGATTTTAGCTTTTTTTGATCTACAGGTCACCCCGATGCTTCTACCAAGTATCAAGTCAATTGGTCCAGGGGTGTAGGAGGAGTAGGCTTTTAAAGCAATTGTTGACGCCGGACGACGGACGGCGCACGACGGAAGACGGACATTGATTGACCACAATAGCTCATCATGAGCACTTCGTGCTCAGGTGAGCTAACAGGGTTTGTTAACGTTGACGCCATGACGTCGAAGCGACAGGCATGTGACGTTTCTCCGTCTTTCACAGCATTGATGTAACAAGCGAAGTGAAGAACCTTATTTGACTCAACAATGAGAATTATGTAGAGTGATATCTATAGGTGTTGTTGTTTCGACAGATGCCTTCACAACAGATACGCGTTTTCACCTGACACACGACATCGATCTGAAGTTAGCTCTACGTAGATATTGGTACGTGGTAGAAAGTTACTACATGGTTGAATGAAATATGTCAGACGTTATTAAAACAAAGCCTTCACTTGCATCGAAATTCAACAATTTAAGCAGAATACAAGTTTCAGATAAATCTTATTTAAATGAAATTGTTTGAACACAATTACAAACTTAACTAGTCATGAAGAAATTTAATAAAAACGGTTTCTGCACGAACGCTCCAAGAAGGTCATATTATCAATATAAGAATAGTGTTTCAAGCTAATATGTTTCTATATCGCTGACAGAAATAGTTGCAGTTCGTGTTGAATTAGCACTATATCATTTTTGTTATTTCGATTTGATTTGCTTTGTAAAATGAACCGATCGTAATATCGCCTGCTTAAGACATGCTTAAACCGCCTAAGCCAAAAGCAGTCGATTCAGGCCATCGTAGAATTTTAAATACTGTGCGCAGATGAGACAGTGCATGGCAAAACCAACAAAATGGCATGTGCACCTAGCGGAGACAGATCAGCCTTGGCATCAGCCTTGTTTAATCAGAGTATTTTCTGTGCGCCCAATGGGTAGCTATGTTTCTAAGCTTTCTTCATGCGGACTGCGAACTCTGATCAGACTTGGTGAATGCCCAGGTTGATCTGAGTCTTCGCTTGGCGCACATGTCATTTTCTTGGTTCTGTTATGCGCTGGCTCAATAATGCTAGCAGCTCAGAGCATGAGCCTTAAGGGGATTGATGCACTTTTAGGAAAACAGGGAAGGCACCTCCGTGTCTAAATTGTCATGCTTATACTCTGAAAGTGGGTCTACTCTAAAAGCAGAGAATTTGTTCCGCTTGAAACGTGATAATAAATTGTCTCAATTGTACAAAATGGCGTAACGACTTTTAAGTGAATTCAGTACACCTGAGTCACTGTCATAGTTAAAGAAAACTTCGCGCGTCAGTAAACATATCTTTGGAATGTTTGCACAGAAACGTCTCAGATAAGCCTGCACGTTATCAGTCAAATCAAAATCGTCACTGGGGGCATATAGTTAGCCGATGATGCAAAGGTTCTTTGTGCGGTCATTGCGTCATGCGCATCTAGGCTGACTTAAGTGTTCGTTGAACGTTATTCGGACTAAATATATATTTGTACTTTGGAGCTTCATCGGTATTAATGTGTCTTTACGAAAACATGCCTTTTCAAATATACTGAAAATTTTACCACCACAAAATGAAAATTTTCAGATAAAAAAAAAATCTGATATTTTTCATGTTTCTGCTCAAAACATAGATTGTGGGTACTCGTTGGAATCGCCTCATCGAGGCGGTTTTAACGAGTACCACAATATATGTTTTTGAGCAGAAATAAGAAAAATAATGTATACCCCAGTAAACCCCAGTTTAACTGTATAAAAGTGGGGTTTAAGGGGGTCAAAATTATATATGCATGTTTTCGTGATGCTGAATTCGCGGGTGAAAAAAGTAACGCATAGACCCACCAGTCGTTTTCCTACTGACCGTTCTGAGGCGGTTTCTTTCTTGTAGTTCTTGTTTTTATCGTGCGCCGCTGGTCAGGAAAACTTGACACTTTAGTTATTGTCAATTCCGCGAGAGTTTTTATTGTTATCATTTGTCCTTTTTAGTATCTATTTATATGTGGTGTTTGTTTTATCATTATTTGCCCCTCAATTTGTGCCCAATTAAAGGAGAGGTACGGGAAGAAGCCAAGTCGCTGAAACTTGTAGAACCCTAATGATATAAAAAAAAAAAAAAAAAAAAAATATATATATATATATATATATATATATATATATATATATATATATATATATATATATATATATCATCAATTATATATATATCATCAATTAACCCATCTTTGCTTAACGTCCCTAAAAGGGACATTGTCAAACAATGTAGTCCTATGTCAGATCCACATACGCAGAACGCGGCGTCTGATTTGTGTTTACATTGTTTTCATTAATTACATTAATTTCTATGAAACATGGTTAGTAATAGAAAACAAACAGTCGCCCCTATCATTGGGAATGGGCCTGTCCAACAGGTTGAGTTAACAAAGTATACTTGGCATAAGTTAAAAGTAACAACAACAACAAAAAAACAAACTCTAGAACAATAAGAGCACTACAATAAGTACAATATCCCAAATAACGCGATGTGTGATATGACATGTAGTGTTTGCAACGTATCGAGATCATAAACCAACCAAAACGCAGAAAGAAAGACATGTCCATATGGAAAGTAAAGTGAGGACCTAGTATATCGGAACATTCAGTGTAAATCTTATACTTATGTTCATACTTATATTCCACCGCGATAGTTTTAATTAGACGATGTACGCTTGTCATGAAATATACACGCTTTTAGGGAGATATAATTGCTATCCAAATGTTTTAGCCAAACAAATATTTGCCATTTACTTGGCCTGCTAGGCCTGTTAATTGTCACTGTTGACATTGTTATTTCCAGCAGGCTTACGTCGTTGAAATAACGTCGATTCAACGTTGATTCAATGTCAAGACGTTGAATCGACATTGTTTCAACGTTGTGTGTCCGCTGGGATTGTCACGCTTCTCTGGGAAGCTGATACCAACAAGCTGCTCAGAAATGGTAAAGCGGTACAATGTCTGCGTGACTTCCAGTTAATAGTGTCCAGTCAGAGTTCCGGAAGACCTTCGTTCTGTCAGATTTTTGCTACATTTTATGGTACAGTGCCAAAATTTTAAGGTCCTTATTTTGAAACACGCCAGCATAACACTTGCCATTTAACGGTGGTGCAATTTTGAATAGTTTCTGTCGAGCGCGAATAATTTAGAACTTTACATTTGCTTCTCTCGGTTGGATTCTATTTGAGGCCTTCTTGTCAACCCTGAGAAGGTCAATATAGGGATCATATTTTTTCATGCATTAACATTCGCCGGTTAATGTACGGCTGTTAATAACGTGCGACATTGCTTTTTATGCAAAAATAGTCGTCAACTGAATGTAGGTACCAGGATCAGACACCATTTTCATACTGATCTCGTCACTGTGGTCATTCGCGTCTTCCTCCATCTGGTTATCCGTAGACAGCTTTTGTTTTTGCTCTCGGTTGGATTCTATTTGAGGCCTTCTTGTCAACCCTGAGAAGGTCAATATAGGGATCATATTTTTTCATGCATTAACATTCGCCGGTTAATGTACGGCTGTTAATAACGTGCGACATTGCTTTTTATGCAAAAATAGTCGTCAACTGAATGTAGGTACCAGGATCAGACACCATTTTCATACTGATCTCGTCACTGTGGTCATTCGCGTCTTCCTCCATCTGGTTATCCGTAGACAGCTTTTGTTACTCTAATGCTCGGCCTGGATGCTTTTACTTTAACAGATGAAAAATTTAATTTATGGTTAACCGCATAGATGACTCACTGTGGTCATTGGCGTCTTCCTCCATCTGGTTATCCGTAGACAGCTTTTGTTACTCTAATGCTTGGCCTGGATCGCTTTTACTTTAACAGATGAAATTCTTAATTTAAATCTGTGTGGTAGAATGTGCACAACGCTGGTTAACCACATAGACGACTAAGCCTGTCTGGCATGATCCCTTTTGGTTGACTAGGCCGTAATACCTCATCACAAACAATCTGTGTGGCGGTCGTAGAACGTCTTCCCGTACTTTACGATCGGACAGATTATTTCCTTTGGGATCATTGGGCTTATTGTGGTATATTTAAAAATTGAGTTCTGCTCATGTATACGCTAGAGGACGTAAGCAGTGTTGAAAACCTCATTATTGCATAAAAAGCAGTTCCGCACGTTATTAACTGCCGTGCATTAACGGGTGAAAAGCCGTGTATTAACAAAGCAATTCGCTGTTAATTCACGGCTACGCAGTTTTCAATATGCCCGTACCGGGGCCATAGATTTGCTGCCGTTACGAGATGTGTACTGCCCGGCCCGAGAAGGAGCATAGTCGGTGGAAATTACGTTCGCGAGACATCGGTGAAAAGGCGAAACAAAATAGTGCAAGAAATAACGCGAAACGTAGCAAATGTTTTCAATGTTTTATGCAATAATAGCGATCGAACATGGTTTTTCAGTACATTAACATTCGCCAGGTCCCTTGGTAGGTGTTGAAAACCGCGGCCTTCGGCCTCGGTTTTCAACACCTCCCATGGGACCTGGCGAATGTTAATGCATGAAAAATCATGTTTGATCCCTATATTACTGATTATGAAGAGTCTCAATAAAACCGAGACTCTGATTTTCTCTTTGAAATGCTATCTTTGTTTCCAAAGGCAACCTTTTTAGATTTTGTTTCATCGCAGTGTTTCTCTGTGCCAGGGATCTATTGTTTTCTTTAACGCACATTAAGATGCAGTCCTCACTGATTAGACAAATGCCACAATCTCAGCTCTAAAAGTCTCTTAATGCATTTTAGAAATCTTTAACATTTCTGAATGAAGGAGTGCTATGCGCGTGAAGTCGCAAGTATAGACTAAAATGCAGCTTCTGTACTGATTATGTTTTGTGCATGAGATAGCTTCCGTCTGACTCAGAAAGTGGAGAATATTCATTGTATTTCTTCAGATTTACACAAATCGCTGGAGACAAAATGTTTCGTTTTCGTCGAATATGGATTCCGGATTAGCGTATCTTGTACATTGAAATATGTCTGTGTTTTAGAACGTTTACATTACAGTCAATTGTTAAATTACTAACGTACACTAAATTTGGTTTGATAATTTCAGAAATAATAAATCAATCAGTCAGTCAGTCAGTTAATTAATCAATTAATCAATGTTTCGAAAGTAAACATATTTATAGATATAGTTTCTGTGACTCGTGTTTTTATTTGTATTAGTCTTGTCTAGTCGGTCGTTCTATTGTCTATGTGAGGTGCACGATATTGCATATGGCATTGTATAAGTGCAGATATCCACTAAATACCATAGTTACAAAGCTCATCCTCCCTTTTGAAGTCGTATGTAACTCATATGTTTATAGCAATACAACTTGTCTTGCTCCTGATAGCTGTATCCTGAATTGTGTTTGTCAAGGTCAATAAGGTGTCAACTTTAGTCAGTTTAAAGGCTAACAGGAAAAGCCAATTATGTATTTAAAGAAATGCTGAACTGTAATGACGTAACTTACAGTAGAACTTCAATGGCTCGAACCCGGATGGCTCATTTACCATGGATGAGTCGAATTCGTTCTTGAGTCTGCAGGGATTTCCTCCAAATACGATATACTGATAATTTAGGGAGATTTTCTTCTTTTATCTTGTAAATGTCTGCTGTGTATACTCATAAGAATCGCCTCTATGAGGCGATTCTAATGAGTACACACGACATACATTTAAAATATAGAACACCGAAAAGATATCCCACAATTATCTCCATTGTGCCTTCTGGTGTGGCACTATTAGTAACTATCGAAGGCTCGAACTACCGCTCTCTCGAGCAAATTTTCATGGTCCCAAAGGGATTCGAGCCATCGAAGTTCGAGTGTATTTTATTCCAAACTATAAACAGTTCAGTAATGTTTCATTACCCTGGCAAGATTCAAGTCTGCGAATATCTGCTTTTCCTTGTTTTGTTATTTTAGTACCGTGTTTGTCTAAACCTAAATAGGAAGGATTGTGCGGATCAACATTGCACAGTTACACAAATGAAACGGCCAGATACAATTTGCTCTTAGTGTCATTTAATTATTGGCTGTCTCTCCTCTGTTCCGATGTACTTTTTTGTAGTCTTGTCTATTGACACCATGCAGCCATACACTACATTTTCTGAGCTCTTCTGTCTGACAATATAAACAATGTTATATATAGCACATGCCTAATCAGAACGTAAATCGTGACAAAAACAAGCAAGTATGCCCAGTGATAAATCTGATCAGTCTGATGAGAGTCTTTGCTATGCGCCCAGTAGTTAGCGAAGGACCCAAGCTTTCTTCATGCGGACAGCGAAGACTCTGAGCAGATTGGGCGGATACTCAGGCTGATCTGAGTCTTCACCGAGCGCATTTGCCATTTTGTTGGTGTTCTTATGAGTTTGCTCAAACGTTTATAAGAAGAGTGCATACACGTTCTGAAATTCCTTTCTCATTTTATAATGTAGTATTTTTGTGCCTTGATTGTTTTTTTTCTTACATACCAATTTTTCTCAGAAAAGGCATCGTCCTTTTTTCTCTGGACGTATGCATTTTGAGAATATCAGATGTTTGCCGTGCTTGTTCTTGACGGGTCTCAATGACAGAGATTACTAGGTAAGCTAACACAGAAAATATATAAATAAATGAGTAAATATCCATAATCATGCAATACAGAGGTTCTCCTATATGTATAAAGTCGCTCCGTCTGTATCTGTTTTGTCACAGATTCTGCCACGGGATAGCTGATCTCACATATCTAACAGTTCTTTTCATTAGGAGTGAACTCTGATAAACAAAGAAAAAATATATCAGTTAGACCTCCCCCCCCCCCGCACCCCCCTCCCCCCCCCCCCCCCCCACACACACACACACACACACGCACATCTGCCTTCGAAAGACCAGCTGAGTAAAATGATACCAAGTAGAATTTCACTGCCATAGGCGATAATAATAGGCTTTTACAAACAGCACAGATCCAGATGAGACGGCTCATAATGAGCCGTCTCATCTGGATCTACGCAGTTTGACATTCAGTCTTTGAACTTTAAATATAAACTTTTTTCCAAGCGATAGTTTGTTTCAAAAAAAAAAAAAAAAAAGCAGTCAACTGAAATTTGGAACCGAAAGAGTTAATTTATAGGGAAAGTATAGCTTAAGATAGCCAGGACATGACGCAATTACGAAGCACGGCCTTCTCGGGGCACCAAAAGGACAAATGGGGAACATTAAATGACAAAACAAACGCCGCATTTATAACCACTGACGCACAATCAAAGAAGCACTGCAACAGAGGAACCGCCTTGGAACGGTCAGTATAAAAGTGCAGGGAATTGTTGGATGGGTTTAAGCAAGTATTACTCGCTCAAGGGCCATGTACCTAATCAGAGAAACTTCACAGTGAAACACAATCACAAACACTCAGTTGAAGCAAAGCAAAGAGCTCAATAGCAATCTGAAGTTAGAATACAGAAACAGGATGGGCCGACCAGACATTGATAGATAGTCAGCCACCACCTTTCTGAAACAGATTCAGGCGAAGATGTCGTAATGGACCGATCTCGTGCAAATAAAGATGGACGCAAAATTCTCAAACATTATTCGGTAAACAACCATGCATAGTAAATAAGTAACCTCATGAATTGATACAATCAGATCCACTTCAAGTTCTCAACATCAATTGGTAAGTCAGCAGACAAATACTATTTAACAGCCGCAAACAAACAAAAAAAAAAAAAAAAGAAAACAAACAAAAAACAAACAACAAAAAAACAACAAGCAAAATTTCCAAAAAGGGTGGCAATTCTGTTACCCAAATTTAACTAAATACGAGTACGTATATATTTTTCACTTACAATTTTTAAAAGGAAAAACATTTGCAAGTGAAACACTACAGAACATTTAACCAAAAACAATACCATAATAAAAGTACCGCCTTGAAACTATCCATAATATTTTTGGGTTGGGCGCGGGGCAGGTGTTGGGGTTTAAGCTAGCTTAACGGTATCCCAACCTTCGCCCTCAGCTTCCATAGTGGTAACATATATTTGTTTGGTCCGCGTAGATGTTTTCTAACTCATCCATGAATCAGTGCCGGCAACAAATAAATCTCAGATAAAGCATATAATGAAGAAAAGATTTGGACTCACCGGAAACGGCATGTTGATACACTTGGAGATCCCTCAACGCCCCTTGAATACTGGAAGAAACGAAAGCCACCAGTTGACTCCCGTTGGGCCGAGAAACAGACATATACAATTCCCGCCCAGACCATTTAAATGATATGTTTTTAAGTCGGGCAACCATACAGCCTTAACTCATACCCACCGGTGTGCGACTTGCCGCAGAGAAGACATATTGTAACATTTCTAATTTGTAGCAAGTCCATCTTGAAAGCAATAATTTAGATTTTTTTTTTCATCAAATAGCATATTTTGGTAGCCTTGAGACAGAAAATAGATTTTATTTGTTAGCATTAATATGATGTCACAAAAACAAATAAGTGCTAAAACGGAAAAAAAAAAAAAAAACTCAAAATATGTTTTGGCTCAAATTTAACATCAAGTTTTTATTTGCTGCCTTCTACACCACTGCTTTAATGACCGCTATTTAAAGTCTTTTACTGACTGTCAAAAAAAAGGCATTTTATAAGATTAACATTGGTCGATCAGTTTTCAAGTTCAATTTCATTCAATTACACACAAAAGCTGTAAACCCAAGCTGGTCTGAAGATTAAGGGAACCAGGGCCCAGATGTTTAAAGCATCGTTAGCTTAACGAGCTAGTTAGTGTTTAAAATGTGAACTGTTTTACAATACGTAGTTTACAGGTGTTTTACTGACAAAATGTGAGTAGCTTTTGCAAATGCAAAAATATTGGCGTATATCCTATATTTAATGATCAAAATTTTAACGATACGTTAACTTACGACGTCGTTAGTTATAAACATCTGGGCTCTGTTGTTATACTTGTGTACCTTGGGACGAATGAACACAATAGTGATATGACGACATGGACCAGTCTTTTCAGATTACAGAATATCAATCGTGAGTAAATACAGAACTGTATGCGAAGAAAACGGAACAAACTGCAAACTTCATGAGGCAGGAACACAACATAGAGTAAAATAATCAGTTCCGTAGAATATGAGAGTAAGATACTGGTTTTATCAAAACTGAGCAGGTCAAGCAAAAAATAACAATACGGTTCACAAACTGTAGTAAGAGTTGTACTAGCAGCAGCAGTAACGCAATACATGAATCTAATGCTGATTTTAACGCTCTTTTGTGTTGTCGTTTTTGTTACTCTCGGACTTCAGTTTAAAGCAGTATTTCTCCTCAAAAATCACGTTTTTGTTCGTTGATAATATATAATTATTCGTCAAGTAAATTCCACCTAACTGACGTTTCAATTCACTTCAGGGCATTTTACAAGAAACTGCTATTTAAGCATATTCAAATTCTAGTGACCCGGTCAAAACGAATCACCACACACAGAGGCAGGCATATCTCTATGTAATTAACCTGTTTTACACACTACATGAGCAGTGTATTTTTTTTTCTTCTTCTTAATTGTGCAAAGGATGAGAAGTGTTTCTGACATAAATGATATTAAGTTTACTCTGTTTTTAACAACAATGTTTCGGGTCATTTTGAGCAATAATACAGCTTTAATAGCAAAGTATAAGGAGCAAAAAGGTTCCGCATTTCAACATTATTTAGTGGTTCTTTGTTTTCCCGAGTCAACATGTTCACAAGAACGATATATTTTCGAAACTGTTTGACAAAGGAACAGAAACAGTCATGATTTCACAATGATTTATGTTAAACTTCGAAAAAAGTCTATATCATTCAGTTGTTTGATTGCTTTTTACTCATTCAGTAGGCGAACTCCGTTTTCGCTTTTTGTACGCACCAAATTGTTGGTTCTGCTGTGAAACGGCACGAACATTATTTAAACAACATGTGACAAAGAATTTGGTTTGTTCGCGTATAATAAACTGTGTGTCTCCTGTTTTCCCATGTGAATAATGAATTGGAATAAAGCTTCCTAAACTCTTCACTGATAGATGAAAAGATAATTATGTTAGTTTGACAGTAATTAAATTTGAAAACCCATGCATTCTTCCGTCGTTTGGTGAAAAATGGTGTGTACAAACGCACATTAAATGGTGTATGCAATATAATTGGTTAAAATTATGTGTTCTAATGACTGGATATTATTACTGGTCTACTCTAAAACAACACAAAATGCTCCTCCAGCAAAAATTTCCCTTTCAGTTTAGACTTTTCTGAACGGACTCGGTATTCAAGAAAGCAAACAAAAGCAAATATTAAGTCACCTAGCTTGCCCTATTTCGTTAAGAATGACAGAAAATCTACCAGGTGCATCCATCTAAATCTGCTACAGCCGACTCTCGTTATCTCGAATTTGCTAATATCGAATAAACGCTTATCACGAAGTGAAAATCTGGTCCCTATTTTAACGTGGAAATCTAACAATAGGTAACACAATATTGTAAAAAAGAGTAGATATTCCTCAATTCCTAATGTTTTCTACAATATTTTCAATATATTTCGAACTTGAATAGTCAAATTGCATATTCATTTGTAAAATGTGGTTGTTCGATTTAATTTTTTCAATTCTGCAAACCTGATATGTCGATGTACGGATATCTCGAAGTATTCCAGAGAGTTCTTTAGACTTCGAGATAACGAGAGTCGACTGCATTTGAATAGTAAAATTTCATTGTTTGATGATGTGTCGAGATGTTCTGGTCGGTACACACGTATTGCTGCCATCTTATATTAAACACCTCTGACGAGAACCTTCACTGTCCGCTAACAGAATCATTGAATACTACAGAATGTATGACTGGAGAGCAAAAGTCTGGATACTTTGCGCATGCGCAGAGTGATCTGAATATGCGCATTTTGTAAGAAGACACTTCTTTGTTTGACGCGGCCTAAGGTCATAAAGGCTGGAATGCCAATTCCAACTTTCTCGCATAGGGAGAAAATCTAAATAAAAGTGTGCTAGAATGGTTGAAACGGCACACTTACCATCAGACAGTTACCGGTCTCGTTTGCTAATAACGAAACTGTTTATTATATTGCCAATTTTAATAGAAATGGCAGCATTCCCTTTCCTTTCATATAGGTCACAGACAGTACATTTAATATTGGAGTCAATGTCAAACAGCAACGCTACGGAATGTGCGTTACCAATGTATAGTGCCAATTGGGGCATGTTTTATGTCAATCAGCGTAAATATTTCTCTTTCTGTTGCTTCTGCGTACTTAGTAGTATGGGTCCAAATATGGAATTTTTTCTAAAAAAAATGGTATGAGAAAATTCCTGGGAGTGCCACAATCACAGACCGCAGCCCTTCTCAGACACCAAGAGGAAGAGGAAACCGACAAAACCAAAGAAGCACAAATCAAACAAACGTACGAAAAGCACTAAGATTAGCTCTCTCTTCCCCAAGCGAGGTAATTGCAATGCTAAAAGGACTGAAAAACAAAAGAACAGAATAACACAGTGTAAGACATAAAACAAATCGTCTCGTAGAATAAACCACAAAGCAACAAAGAGTAAGACTAACACCGGGACCACCGCATAACCTAGAAGCGGAAAGATGTACGAATTATTTTGATATGGGAAAAAAAGTTTGGACATGCTTGTATATAAAACAGTTCTATGGCAGATAGGTATACATTGCATTTTGCGAAAACAGGTGTGTTCTTTCGGAGGTCTAGATGATACTTAGCAAAGTCCAACACATCTGTTTGTTTAACGAATAAGTTGTAAGAGGACAGCGTCGCCTCTGATCCCGTAAGTGGGTGGGCGGACTGACGCATGCGCTCTCCGCGTTTGCTCTAACGAATATCATATACTGACCCTTTTCCCTTGTTTGTTCATTGGTGAAATCATTCATTTTTGTTTTTATACAGACAGCGTCTTACACATGTTTGAATGTTATTGCTGTAATAACTTTACCCATATATCGCTGTTAGTGCTCTTTTCTAAGTGACTGAGATGTGTTCCTAACGAAGATTAAAATCCGACTGCGCAGAATAGCCTGCGACTTCGCGCAGACTGATCAAAGTCTTAACTGTTCGCATGAAAAACTTCTGCATCCTTGCCTATCCAAATTCGGCCCAGTGAAGATTCTGATCAGACTGCGTGAACACTCAAGCTGAATCTTTGCTGGGAGAACGTGTACTAAGGTATCTTATCTGATGCTGCGGGCTAAAAGAGAAATACTTCTGCTGAGCTGAGCAGACTCCTTCAAATTCGTACTGCACACAGCTCGAAAATTTTCGGCCATAGTTACAAATCAGCAATAAGTAACACAGCAGGGAAACACATAATTTCATTTCCTTTGAATAAATACAATTTCACTATACAATTAACGGGGATTCCGTACAGCAAGAGAATAATTGTTTGTTTGTTTGTTTGAGTAAGTATTCAACAGCCAACAATACTAAAGTCATGTCGAGCATGTCAATTAATCTACTCACACTTTTCCTGGGCAAGCTTAGTCCTCTAAGCGATTAACCAGTATGTATGTGCATAATTTCGTCAGAAAAGGACTTCTGCTCTACCTGAATCAGCGGAGGGTGGGGACGGGGAGGGGGGGGGGGGGGGGAAGCGGAATGACTCAGAAATTATTCTATGATCAATCTACACGGAAGTTATATAGCCGAATAGGATTTGATCTTGCAGTCAGACGGACCACCGACTGCGCTATGGAGCCTAACGCAACATCTGGACCCATAGATGTATAAATTTTGACATTTTCGACTGACTGAAATTAAGGGACTGAAAGGTTTCAGTCTAAAGGAAAAATCAGGTACTCGACAATCGTAGATACCTCCTTCCTCAAATATCACACCTGTCACGCCTATTCCAGATGAATCAATCAAGACATCTGACCGAATGCATGTATTTGCTTCACAGAACAATACTTCTGCACGAACATTATTATATTACTATGTTTGAACGCATATTCTACTCAGCTACAAATGAAGAACGTAGTATTGGCATTCACTTGCATGCCAAAGTGTTTGATGGGCCAGACAACTCTGTTTAGGTCATGCCATTTCATATAATCTATTTATAACCTACTGGGCAGGATTAGTCACCCGAGCGGTTAATCAGTACTTTGTGCACATACTGTGCACTAAGTACTGGTGAACCGCTTAGAGAACTAAGCCTGCACAGGCTGTTTGCCAATAACTTGAAAATGCCCTTTATGCCGCCATCTTGAAAATCTATTTTGAACTTCAACTCAGAAACCGAAAGTCCAATTGACTGAAAACTTCGAAAAAGAGATTGTGGTGACTTGTATAGGTTTGGTGTCTGAGATGGGCTGTTGTTTTTTATTGTGACACTCTCTGGACTGTTCTCTTGCCTTTTTGTGAAGATCAAAATTAGCTCAAATTGTTCACATTAGACATTCAAGATTGCCGCCAAAGCGACCATCTTGAAAATCTAGTTTGACCTTCTTCTTCTGAACCGAAAGGCTATTGACAAAAAAAAGGTATGAGAAAAGTCCAGGGAGTGCCACAATCACAAACCTCAGCCCTTCCCAGACCCCAAGAGGAAGAGAAAACCGACAAATCCAAACCAGCACAAATCGAACAAATGTACGAAAAGCACTAAGATTAGCTCTCTCTTCCCCAAGCGAGGTAATCGCAATACTAAAAGGACTGAAAAACACAAGAACAAAATGACACACGGAAAGACATACAACAAATCGCCTCGTAGAATAAACCACAAAGCAACAAAGAGTAAGACTAACACCGGGGCCACCGCCTTAGAACGGTCAGTAGAACAAACCACCGGGGGGTTTAAAGCACTTTTACAGCTAGGTAACTTCACCTTGGGTCCCGATGCTACTCTTAATACAGAAACACATAAAAATTCGGTTCGCATAAAGGCTCCCAACTCAGTGAATGCATCAAAGCGAAAACATAAAAATCAAATTAATCACTATAATAAACAAAGACGAGTACTCATGGCTAATTCGACTGTATGCCAGAGTAAATAAAAAACTAATAGCTGAACCACGGCGGGCCAAGCGAAAAAAAAGACATATCGTCAAGCCCCAACCCGCTGGTTAAAGTTTTACGAAGAGACCACTTGATAGGAAGTATCAGGGTGGCTTGTAGATAAAACATAGATAATGGACAAATATTGTTCTGATGGTGACTCCAAGATGGATTTTGGACAAGTTGGTCCAGCTGCGTGATTGTTGGCCTTAAGGGCCTCTAGTTCCGAATTCAATGAGACATCAGTATCGATACGTCTACATTGTAACATTAATGATTATATTCACACAACTGGTTTCATGTGCTCGCACCTTGCACCATTAGTGATCAATTTCTAGATGTACAGTTGCAACTTGTAATTAGTATATATGAGGAATGAACATAGATATCATATCCGGTGTATAAAATCTTGATACAGAGTCTACCCAATAAACACATAACGTCGTAACAAGATTGTTTCGATGTCGCCGTGACGTCGTGACGTCGCGGCGACATCGAAACAATGTTGGTTTCCTGGGTAATCAGAAATAACACTAAAAATGTAATACATTGTAGGTATCGACGAGATCGTGATATTGTTAATAATGTTTAAAGTGTTGACATATCGTATTACGCACTAGTTGTCGGACACAAGAGTCTGAGCAAACAGTGTAACAGGAGAGCTTATGCCAGAAAAAAAAGCCCCCAAAAAAAGCCAAAAAAAAAAAAAAAACAAAAAAAAAAAAAAAAAAAAAAAAAAAAAAAACACGCTTTATGTGAATGGCAACTGAAACAATAAAACCAATACAACATAGCATATTCAAAATTAAAATTATTCTCGTATCCTGTGAAGCCAGATGATATCTAAATGCTTTGTTTTGTGAGACTGATTTTTCTATAACCTTTTGTTTTGTAAAGCCGCAATGCCGAACAGAAAGTTTTGTTTTTTAAAATGGTAACTAGCATTTTGGTTGATATTTGCACTCTTAAAGGTGTGTCGCCATGGCAATGAATTTTATTGTCTAAATAATCCAAGTCAATCACTGACCGGATTGGGAGAATATGTATATTTAACAAAATGGTTGTGATTTCCAATTCGCTTTTGGTGGAAACACAAAATGGGTATCTAAACCAGTTTAATTAGTTACTTGAGTACCAGATTTGCTTTCCGTAAGTGAAGAACCCAAATTCTCATTTTATTATTTTATTCTAGTTACATAATTTGTTTTCATTTTGCTCGTAACATTTACTACTTGATAATATTAAGAACAGTTTCGCGTTAGCCGAATTGTGAGAATGCGTTATGGTAAAAAGCATTTACCCTACATCAGAATTAATGGCGAGGTTTCTCACGGGTAATATGCCATACCAATCTCATTTCATCGACGCTTTTCTGCTGATCACTCCAAAGCAGTGCCTCTGGCGCAAATCGTCATCGTTCAAATGTCAGTTTAAGCAAATTTGTCATTTATTATGCTATTGTTCCCTATCTAATTGTTTTTCGGTGCCTTGAAAAGGCTGTTTTACCTCTTGATTTTGATCTAAAAGTACTTGTAACCATTACGAAAACACGCCTATTCAAATATATAGAAAATGTTACCTCCAAAAACATAAAATTTTCTGCTCAAAACATAGATTGTGGGTACTCGTTATAACCGCCTCGGCGAGGCGTTTCTAACGAGTACCCACAATCTATGTGTTTGAGCAGAAATAAGAAAAATAATGCATACCCCTGTAAACCCCAGTTTTACTATATAAAAGTGGGGTTTAAGGGGGTCTAAATTATATAGGCGTGTTTTCGTGATGACTTAAATTATATGCGATGTCTTTCCTTCGTAGCTAAGTATTCAGGATTTTCGGTTTCAGGGCTATTTTTAATGCATCTAATAGTTTTGGTGCCTATAGAAGATTACATGTGTATATTGTGTTTTGTAATTGTGACTTTTACGTCCTATGTAATTTGAGTAACGATGTGTTTCATGTCAAAAAGCTTGTACGGAAATTGCATACCAAATCATTCTATGACGTTTTACGTGACAAATACATTTAAGATTTTAAGATGAGACACTTTTTTTCTTCTGAAGTACTTTACAGCAATTAGTTTTTGCAAATACGTTTACTCCTAATGTGAACAAAAAAGTTTGTTTCCGCTCGGTTTATAAGATAGGGGAGGAAAAAGCGCCTTCAAACAAAATGTCGTTTATCTAATCAGTGAATTCACTTAGGAGGTCAAATTTTCATTCACTCCTCGTAAATCATTAACAAGCTCATCCGTGTAGAAGCAAACGTTATGACGTGTGCCCAGCGAAGGCTCGATGGCGTGTGTAACATCGCAGTCTGAACAGGATATCACTTCATAAAACGGGGCATTCACAGTGAATAGTAACATACAACAATCCTAGTCAGATAGCGCGGATCTATCTCCACGTTTTGCTACAAAGGCAATTACGCTGCATTTCCAGCTTAGATTGTGCTACATGTACAAGAAATCACTTGGAACAAGTTAATTTATTTCAGTTGTTCGCATGGTTTAATTGAAACACGTTGATAGTTTGACAACATTATCAGTTTTCATGCTGCAGAATGCAATTTTAGTTCATCAGATTTAGACGTCCGCATTTAAAAAATTATTTGATCAACCTGAACGTAAAATGAAATTTTGCCTATTAAGATTTGTTACTAAACAAGTAAGAGAGTTGGATAATAATAATAATAGTAATCGTCAGAATCGCCTCCTGTGATCGCGCCCTCTCGGCCCGGGCTGTTTTCATTTGGGATTACTAAAGTTTTGGTCACATTTAATCCTCTCTGAAAAGAGCTAAGCAGAGAAATAACCTGTTTGTTTTATTTTTATTATTATTATTATTTTTTTTTTTTTTTTTTTTTTTGTGGGGGGGGGGGGGGGCGGGGGGTGGGGGGAGGTGGCGGTGGATTTACGGGCCTTTCAAGATTATCTTACTCATATCGAGCCGATCGTTCGTCAAAGGTTAGCGAAAAGCGGATAACCCGGGGAAAAAACACCTGATCATCCGTAAGCAGAACTTGGCTTTCTCATCACATGTGACCAGAGTGAGGCGCGAACCACAGCGGTGAGAAGTCTAATAGATTAAACCACCTGTTTTCTGTGTTCAAATATGTCACTCGTATCAATCAACGGAAAAAGATCACATGTATATACAGAGAGAAAGTATGATATCGCCAAATAAAAAAATAACTATTCACAAACAGATTTTTAAGAAGACATATATCCGCAGCCAAGGGCCTCAAGGTAATACAGATACCAAACATTATCAGAACCTCCGTCTTGGAATGGTTAGCGGTTTAAATTAAAATTGAATTTAGACACTATAATATACATTTTCTCATGTAGAAAACAGAATAGCCCCTACGTGAGAAAATGTGCCCTCTGGCAAGTGTGCCCATCTCATTACGAAAACCCGCCTATTCAAATATATAGAAAATTTCACCTCCTAAAACTGAAAATTTTCAGATAAAAACTCTGATATTTTTCATATTTCTGCTCAAAAACATAGATTGTGGGTACTCGTTAGAACCGCCTCGCCTCGGCGAGGCGGTTCTAACGAGTACCCACAATCTATGTTTTGAGAAGAAATAAGAAAATAATGTATACCCCTGTAAACCCCAGTTTTACTATATAAAAGTGGGGTTTAAGGGGGTCAAAATTATATAGGCGTGTTTTCGTGATGTTAAACTCAAAACAGCCTGCACATCCATATTGTTGGACCTGAGTGTGCGTTCTCCGCATGAAGAAAGTTTTAGACCATTGGCCGGATAATACCCGCTTCCCTCCCCCGCGCCAAAGGGGGAATTTTGTACATTATGATTTTCTAAAACTACATTATATAAGAAAGCAAATGGCACATGTTAGTCTTCTCGCGGTTGAGGCGTTTGCGTGTAACAGTCATGTGACAAACCTTACCCTAAAAACAATACAATACTTACAACATTTCTATTGCTTGTTTTATAGATACGGTAATCTTAATATGTTGAATTTTAATGAATTGTGATATAGCCGTTACATACGTTACTAAAAGGCATAAAACTCGTTAATAAGTTTTCTGATGCAACATTTTGGACGACTACGAAATCTAAAAAAAAAATAAACTATTTGAGCTAAACCACTCAATACTAAAGGGTACAGTAGAAAATATATCATGCGTAACCATATGTGAGGCAAAAATAGCTTTCAAACATCTCATTTGTAGCAAGTGGACGACTGTTTTTTTTTTTTATTTTATCAATTTGGTTGGAGCAAATAATTACTTTTGCTCCAATTCTCATAGGTTTAATAGTTACACATGGTATTATACGTTTTGTAAGGTAAGAAATATAACAGGTTGTCATAAGATAATAGTCTTTAAGAAAAGCATAGTAGTAGTATAGGCTGTAGCCTATACTACTCATGGTTTACACAATTTTTCCTAGGGTTGTGGGTGCTGGGCAGGTAGACCATAGCTGGCCGTAGGCCTGTTTGCATCCTTGACTATCCAAAATGTGAAGATTATGATCAGAATGCGCATTTGTCATAGGAAGAGGTTAAAGAAGTGCATTTAGCCAAAACAATTGTATTTCATGAAATTAAAGTAGTTCTATAAAAAACACTTATGAATGTCAAAGGTCAAGGTCATTCAGTGGCATTGGCTCAACGTCACTAGGATTGAATGTCAATCAAACATCTTCTCAGAAACCACAAGGCCAATTCAAGTCAGATTTTACATAGAACATTTATGCCTCACGGGAACAAAAGTTAATATAATTGGTCCTGGCCATATGACCAAGAGGGCCAGCATGCCGATATATGGTACAAACCTTTAAAAATCTTCTTCTCTAGAACCTTGAAACTTGGAAGAAAGCAAAAGTGACTTAAGCCCTACAAAAGTTATATAAATGATGACACTGGGTTGACCATTTATATAAATGATGACACTAGGTTAACATTGACCTATTTTACAAGGGCAAATTTGGTCCCTAAAATTTTTGGATGGGAAAAATGTAAACAGTGTGTTTATCCAAAACAGTTGTAGGTTATGAAATGAAAATAAAGCTTATATGGACCCCTATGAATGTCAATGGTCAAGGTCATTCAGTGACTAGGATTGAATGTCCATCAAAATTTAAAATATCTTCTCCTCAGAAACCGAAGGGCCATCTCTGAAAATGCTGGGCCAATTTCTATTAAATTTCATGTGCAGCTTCAAGGCAGGGGCGGAGTGGGGAATTTTATTTGAATGGGCCAGGTCACATGACCAAGATGGCTGCCACATTCAGTCAATATATTGTATTTACCTGAAGATTTCGAGATTTATTTCTCCAGTACTGCTGGGCTGATTCCCATGAAATTTGGCATGTAGTATGAGTTGACTGAAAACTACCAAATTCGTTCAAGTGATGACCTTAGGTTGGCCCTGACCTATTTTACGGAAAATATGGTCCCTTGGACTTTTGATTGGAAAAAAGGTAAAATAGTGCATTTTTTCAAGAAGAATTATGGTTTAAAATATGAATGTAGGTATAAGTACTCAGGTGAGCCATCGTAGCCCTTGTGCTATTTGTTTATATTTGTTTTTATTTAGTCGTTTTTTTATGTTTGTAATCGACAACAATAATAGTATATCAACTTATCAAATGATAAAAATTTGATATGCCATAATATATGTAAAAGTTTCAAATACATATTTTCTGCAGTGCAGCAACGTCTGGTCAGAAGCTTTGGTGTTCAATGCGTTGTGATGCTCGATGGTCCGTTTTTGGAAGAGTTAGCTCCATGACTGCAGTCTTCCATATTCTCTCAGTGTTTTACAACCAAACATGGGTACAGCCCGAAAAGGCAACAAGCCTTCCCAAAGCACTGAAAAAGGGTTTAATTACATAAAATGACGACACAAAACTGCACCCACCTACAGCAATACATGGTGACAAAATAGACAAAGAAAAACGAATGGGCTGTCTTTTAACGCGTTAGATCTAAATTCGATTTCATTATCAATGAATGGAATTTTAATAAAATGCCTAATGTAATTAATGACTGCATTATTATAAGGGCGAGGAACGTACTAAATATAGCAGCGTAGATAATGTTGAGAAAACGGATTCTTTAAAAGCAACATACACATCAACGAAACAAAATGATTTTATTGACTTAAGTCTGCTCATAACTGTTCGTAATGCACTTTGTCATACGTAACATCACGGAAACATGCCTGTATAATATTGACCCACTTAAACCCCACTTTTATATAGTAAAACTGGCCAGAGTTTACAAGGATATACATTATTTTTCTTATTTCTGTTCAAAAGATAGATTGTGGGTACTCGTTAGAACCGCCTCGCCGAAGCGGTTCTAACGCGCACCCACAATCCATGTTTTAAGCAGTAATATGAAAACTATCAGAGGTTTAAATATGAAAAGTTTCAGTTGTTTTGGAGGTGATTTTTTCTATATATTTGAATAGGCGTGTTTTCGTAATGTCCACCTGAAGGTTCGTTATTTTATGTGTTCTTTGTTTCCAAGGGTAACAGTTAAATAGTTTATTTGACTTGACTGCAGTTGGTGTTGAGTGTCGTGTGTTGGCCCTAAAACATCTCACCGTACTTCATCATAGGGCAGATTATATTTTTGTTTCTTCTGGGATCACCAAACCCGTCTTGGTTACTTTAAAATTCTAATACCGCTTACGACGTTGCTAAGGGGCGTATACAGCCTCGTAAATAGCACAGTTGTATGAAGAGATTCAATAAAAAAAAAAGTCCCTAATTTTCGTTCTTTGTGGGTTCTTTGTTTCCAAAGGCAATCTTTTAGATTTTTAATTTACTGGAGCTGATGTTTAGCGCCTTTGGACGAGCGTAAAGTGTCTCTCTGTTGTTTTTCATAGTGCAATGTAACGTTTATTTTCCTAGGAATCATTAACCCTTAAAGCGCCAGACAACTATTGTCGTCTGCTTTGTCATCTGCTTGTGATTTTAAAAGTCATTTTTGCAAATAGTGTGGACCCAGATCAGACTGCTCCTTTAGGAGCAGTCTGATTTGGGTCCACACTGTTTGCCTGTATGCAAAACTAGGTTTGAAAAGCCTGCAAGAATATTCAGCAGACGATATAAACAGACAACATTTTCAGATGCAGTTTTTTTTTGGCGCTTTAAGGGTTAAGTCCATTCTAGTAACCAAACTACTGACTCTCGCTAAAACCGGTACTGATGGATACGCATGCAGCCGTGCAAACTACATTGCATCGTACAAACTTTTTAGTACAATCGGAACTCGAATTGCTTTTATTTATATGTTCCTTACAAAGGTTACCTTAAAGATTTTATTGGAGCAAAATTCTATCGTCAATTACGTCGTCGGGGGCTCATTGATACCAAGTAACAAGGACGTTTACACTGTAATAAGCAATCAGATGACGTCTTACGGACCAACATAGCACTTGTCATAGACTGCATTAAAGGTAATAAAGAGAGCTAAGATAGCCCTGTATCGCTCACCTGATTTCGAGACAAGTTTCGAATCAATTGGACTGTCGATTCAGAAAAAAAAAAAAAAAAAAAAAAAAAAAAAAAAAAGCAAAAAAATTAAATATAGCTTTTCATATTGGCGGCCATGTGAACCCTCTTGACGTTTCAACCGAATCGCTTTCAAGCTTGTTTTTATCTACAAGTCGCCTCGACACTCTCAAGGATACTCTCAATGCAGTTTTAAGGGAATTTGCATTCCGGTTAAGGAGACGAAATTTAAAATAGATTTTCACCATTGCTGCCGTGGTGGCTGATCGGAAGAATTTTAGCTGTTTTAGAATTGCAAGTCTTCTAGGTACCTCCTACCAAGTTTCGAATAAAATTGGCCGTTCAGTGCTGAAGAAGAAGCTATAAATATATTTTCTAGATTGCCGCTATGGTGGCCATTTTGAATTTCTGATCGTAACGAGTGTAGCAATTTTTTTTTTATCTACAAGTCGCCTCAATACTCTCTACCAAGTTTCTAGTCAGTTGGCTTTTCCATTCAGGAGGAGAAGCTAAAATATCATTTCTCTATGTTTTATCTGCGTTGGTCACCTTGTTCATCGGAGTGGACCCATTTTAGATTCAGAGAGTCACCTAATTAATATTCCTGTGAATTTTGATAGAAGCTGGCCCAGGAATGCAGTGTGTGTGTGGTGGGGTGGGGTGGTGGGGGTGGGGAGAAGTCATTTAAAGCAAATTGTTGACGACGGACGACGGACATTGACCGATCACATTAGCACACCTTGCGTACACCGTGCTCAGGGAGCTAATAAATTCAGAGTAAAAGGTATCTTGTAAATGCAAAGAATACATTCAAGTAAATAAGCCTGATCATGAACAGAATAATTGGAAGTCAAGTTGTCTAGTCATACTATCCTCTACACGTTGAAATTGAAAGTCCTTGTCCAGACCACGTAAAAGTCCAAATTCATCACGAAAACATGTCTATATAATGTTGACCCCCTTAAACCCCAATTTTATATAGTAAAACTAGGGTTTACAGGGGTATACATTATTTTTCTTAATTTTGCTCGAAAACATAGATTGTGGGTACTCGTTAGAACCGCCTCGCCGAGGCGGTTCTAACGAGTACCACAATCTATGTTTTGAGCAGAAATAGGAAAAATATCGGGGTTTCTATCTAATTTTTTTTTTTTTTTTTTTAGTTTTTGGAGGTGAAATCTTCTATATATTTGAATAGGCGTGTTTTCGTAATGGATACATGGCTGTTTTGTTGTTTTTTATATATATATATATATATATATATATAAATAGCATTTCTTTGTAGATTCATATTTAATTTATATAACTGGGTATTTGTTGCCGCCTCACTTAGTACAAGTATATTCTTACCCTATATTGCATTGCAAAACGACATGCATCTTAAAATCAATATTTAATATGTTTAAAGGGAAAACTGAATCCAGCCTACAAGATTAAATCTAGCATATCAAACTAACTACAAAGCACGAATAAAATTGATGACAAATAAATTATGCAAGTTGTGCGCAAAAGAATGTATACATCTTCTTATATTTTTTGCAATTAAATTAATGGGCATTTTGTATTTAAGATGAATGGAATTGCTTTTAGGGCAGGCGACTCTCGTCAGACAAAACTGTTTAGGTTTCCCCCTAAAAAGCCGTCTACTGCAACAGAAGAGTGCTCTTAGCTAGATTTATTGTATTGTGTGTGTGTGTGTGTGTGTGTGTGTGTGTGTGTGTGTGTGTGTGTGTGTGTGTGTGTGTAGAATTAATCCCTTTTTAGAAGGATCTCTTTGTTCAGGCAACAAACAGGAATAGATCCTATAAGGAATAAGCTTGACAGCAATGAACACACAAAACTGGAAACAGCTGACGTGTATTATTTCCAGCAGAAACGATTAACGGTAAGAACTGCTAGGGAAGCGGCCAGACATTACGAAAACATAAAATATATTTAAAAATTTCACTACCCAAAACTGATAGTTTTCAGAAAAAAAATATTTTCATATTTCTGCTCAAAACATAGATTGTGGGTACTCGTTAGAACCACCTCGCCAAGGCGGTTCAAACAAGTACTCACGATATATGTTTTTAAGCAGATATACGAAAATATACGATATATGTTTTTGAGGAGATATACGAAAATAAAAATGATGTATATCCCTGAAAACCCAAGTCTTACTATATAAAAGTGGGGTTTAAGGAGGTCAAAATTATATAGGTATGTTTTCGTGTTGACTATTTTAACTCGATCGAAACTTCGTGCTTAACTGTGATACATCCCAGAATTACAAATATAGCTTTGGTCCGCGCAAGATCGTTTACATTATAAGTGAAGTATAACAGTTAGTCTCGTTCAGTTGCACAATTACTATAAAACAAAGTAAATGGCTCAAGCTAGAGCTACAGAAAAACAAGTTGGACCACGATCCACAGTGCATACGTGAAAAACAACGAAAGCAAAGCAACCAGCTCTCACTTCTCGGATGCGGTGATCACAATACTAGAAAAGACTCATTATACTCAAAAGTAAGCATTTGTCTGGACAATAGCACGAAATAAATTCCACTGCCAGCAGCCAGGCCCTACAAAATCCGAACAACACTAGAACTGGCGCTTTATCCATTAATAAAAACTTCCGGGGTACGTATAAATTGATTTTTAATAGCAACAAATGTTGCCCCAGGTTTGAATGTAAACAGAAATACACCAAAAAGGTTCAGCTCGCATAGGTGTTCCCCATTATTCAATCAGTGAAGCGTCAAAAGAAAGAAAAAAAAACAAACATGTTATTCAACGATAAATACAGTCGACTCTCGTTATCTCGAAGTCTAAGGGACTCTCTAAAATACTTCGTGATATCCCTACATCGGCATGTCAGGTTTGCAGGATTTTAATTAAAATCAAAATTAAATCGAACTACCACATTTCAAAAATGACTATGCAATCAGACTACTGAAGTTAGAGATATATTGAAAATATTGTAGAAAAGAGGAGAAATTGCTCCTTAAGAGCAATTTCTCCTCTTTTCCAGAATATTTTGTTACCTATTGTTAGATATCCACGTTGAAATAGTGATCAGATTTTCACTTCGAGATAAGCGGTTATTCGATATAAGCGAATTCGAAATAACGAAAGTCGATTGTACGTGAAAACAACGAAAGCAAAACAACCATCTTCCGCTACCTCAAAGAGGTGATCGCATTGCCATTCAAGGCCCACCATGTAAAACATTAGACATTTATCACGAGTAGACACGACAAAATCGAACAAACAAGACAACACACTGCTGCGAGCAGACAGGCCCCACAAAATACAGCAACACTAGCACCGCCTTAGAATAGGCAATAGTAAAAACGTGGGGGGTGAGGCAATAAATTAAATTGGAACCAAATCTTCACCCTCGGGTCTAATGTGGTAGAATACAATACATATGTGTTCGACTCTCAAATAGGCTCCCTAAACCAAAATATTGGTAAATATTTGCCATTAGCTCATATGTAAATCGAATTAACTCACAGTGATAAAACAAGGACGAGTGCTTTTGACAAACATCTCGGACACTGAGTCAGAATTAAGATAACCTCAATTCGCCCGAACAGCGACATATCTGTTTGGTGTTTATCAGGGAAAGACAACTGAAAGACTCTCTCATACAACAATAAACACAAATCAGGTACAAGAGGAGCACAAGCATCAGAATGACCATATTTTGTCTATAAAAGTTAGTGTTATAATAGAAGCATGCTGTCCGTCCAAGCTTTCTGAATGCTCATCTTGGGGGTTATACGAAAATAATTAGAAATCCCGTTGTACTATTCGTAACTTCAAAAATTGCAAACGTAAAGGAATTAGACACTTTTGTTGTTTTCCCGACAACAACATTATTTCACCCTGAAAACTAAGACAATAACTGTCTTAAATGGGTGCGAGCTTTACAAGCATATTTTGAGGCTGCAATCCAACGCAACACAATGGCTAATGCATGGATGATGTATCAACTGGAAGTTTTATCCTCTTCATTCCATTCGTAATTGGATAGAAGTTCACAGATATTTGTTATAAGATCATTGACTCTGTGTGCACTCTTGAATCTTAAAGAATCAAAGTCATGCTGTTTAATTAAGATGCGTGCGATAACAGACACAAACCTTTCATGCGAAGACAAGGAGAATAGGTTATTCACACAAGTCATAATAACATATATGCAATTATACATGTGTTTTAGGCTGCTTATAAAAAACAAACGCTTTGCCTTAGTGAAGCTGCTGTGATAGGTATAAAAAGCATTACATTATTTTTTACATAACGAAAGGCTTACGGATATTCCTTCTGTCTATGTATGCGCTATCCTTTGACTCCACTCTCATCTATACTAACGCTAAAATCTCACTAATAGCTAGACAGAATTTGGATTTGTTTTGCTATTAGAGAGGAAACGTATTTCTTAAATCTCAGTGGGCAACACAATAACAAGTTATGTTAGACAGCTTGTTATCTCGCGAATCACTTGTCGCGTTTTGGTCTAATCTGTTAGCAATATAATTATATCAAATACAGCCATATCGATATATCATTGTTGACATAAATTTGGCGAACAGCCATTTATATATAAAGTTAAAAAAGTAGGCATGTCATATATAAAATGACAACTATATTGCCTGCGAATTGTGAAGTTCAAAACTAGTGCGCATCGCCACATGCTTATCAGAGTCCGCATGATTTATAAGTCTTTGTAAATCGATTCAAATCATTTGTACAAAACAAACGACGGCCTTGTAAGGGCGTGGACGTCACGGTTATGTGACTCCAAATCATTCCAGCTGTTGTTATGCTGGTTATTTATGCGCCAGAGGTTTTAGCGTTTCTCGGTCTGCTTAAAAGTGTAGCCTGGAACAGGGGGGTATACGAATAATTTGTTTTAACTCTTAAAGCGCTAATTACACATACAGCTGATGACACTTTGAAATATTCGTTTCTATTTTTCAAAGAAAATAAAGCTTGACATTTCATGTGAATCCTCTGTCTATCTGATAAGCTGTGATACGTCACAAAAGGTACGTAGATAGAACAGGAAACTCAATACCTAAACTAAAAGTCTACATCTCCATTGATCTGGCTGGAAAACTAGCAAAACTCAAGCTGTCCAGTAGCCGTTCAATTCAAGTCAGTGGGTCATTATTTTCCCATTGTCAATCATGGCCCTTGTTGATGTAAAAGATAATGAGACGCGAGAGCTAATAGAACCATACACTAAGTACCCTCTAACCATACTGTCTGAACAGTAGTGACTAGCACAAAGTTATAAAAAAAAAAAAAAAAAAAAAACCTTAAGGGGTCATTTTGTCATATTTTGTATAGGTGATAGGTGAATTTTGCATACATAAAGACACCTCTAAAGTTTAAAAATCAAACACCTGAAGTAGCTATATAGATTCCTGTGATTGTTCCTAGCATACTTACTTCTTGTTATGTTATCTCTTTAAAAACAATTCTGCTGCAAGACATATCAGAGTTTTATGGTGACTTAGTGTATAAGTTTATAAAAATGTTACTAGTAGGTAAACCGAGATTTTTCGATCAATTTAAAATACGGTAAAGTAAATATAAAGTGACCTCAGGAACTGATTCAGTCAGCTGTCATATTTTATAAACGTAAAGGGTATAACATTGATGTCATAAGACAGTGTGCTTGCTTAGCGGTTTACCCAATCTTGGTTGACCACTTTGCTTTAAGTAACCTCTTTAATTGCACACCGGTTGGTCTGGGTTCAGACTATGATGGCCTTCACTTAAAAACTTTTCATTTCGATAGTCTGTTTTATGTCTGTTTCTTGGCTCACCTGGGATCAACTGGTTGTTTTCTATTTCAATGGCAGTATATCAACACGTTGTTTCTGTGAAGTCCTCATCTTTGCTTCATTACAGGCTTTATCTGTGTTTTATTTATTGCCCGTTATCACATGGGTGAGTTAGAAGACCTCCACGCGGACTGAACGAATATATGTTTTTACCACAATGGAAGCTGCGGGCGAGGGTTTGGATCCTGTAAAGTTACCGTAAGCACCCCGCAACCTCCTCACCCTCCCCTGTAATTTATTACTGACCTTTCCAAAGCGGTACTTTCATTCTGATACTTTTCGTTAAACGTTCTGAAGTGTTTAATAACATTTTTTGTTTTCTTTTTACAGTTTTGTAAGTTATATTCAGTGAAGTTTGGATAACAGAGTTGCCACCTTTTTTGTGGCCGTTTTAGTTGTAATTGTCTGTCTTTCCCTTTGATGTTTAGAACGTAATGTGGATCTGATTGTATCTGTTCCGGAGTTCAATTATTCATTTTACTAGCATACTTGATTAAAATTGTACTTTGTTTACATACTTCGTTTTAATACATTGTTCAATTTAGTTCGTTGCAGATGTGCATGCAGGTGAGCCGTGGGAGCGCGAAAGGTTAATAATTGATCAAACCGCTCTGTTAATCCAATGTACTTGTCTACATAAATTCTATTTTAATGGTTATGAATCCAACAGTATCAGGTATTCATTATGTGTTTTCTTCAATGTATATTTTTCCCCATATATCGGAGACGGGGAGACGGATATAAACGGACCCAAAGTTTTCCGAAAGGCATTTGAAGCCATAGGGACTCCGGACAAACAGAACAAATAATTATGTAGGTAGAGGAGTTCCACCAAAAGCAATGTGCGGCAGACGCATTTCCTGATTGCTTTGAAATTTGCAGTTCTTCTCCAGATACAATGTACGAACAGAGTCGCATACATACATACATAGTCACAGAGCAATAAACATTGAAGCACATTCCTTAAAGCTAAAGCCACTTCTAAAGAGCATCTACCGTGATAAATACACTCCAGGCGCTACTTTGAGATTGTTATTCTTAAAATACACATGCACACAGTTTTATTATGATATATATTTTTTTTTTATTCTCTATGATTTAGGGAGGAAGTTTCCGTCGCATTACGAAGACACGCCTATTCAAATATATTGAAAATTTCACAACAAAAAACTGAAACTTTTCAGATAAAAATTCTGATATTGTTTCCATATTTCTGCTCAAAACATAAATTGTGGGTACTCGTTAGAACCGCCTCGCCGAGGCGGTTCAAACGAGTACCCACAATCTATATTTTAGAGCAGAAATAGAAAAAAATAATATATACCCCTGTAAATCCCCGTTTTGCTATATAAAAGTGGGTTACAAGGGGTCAAAATTATATAGGTATGTTTTCGTGATGTTATGATTAAGAGAGAAAATTTCCGCCTGTAGAATAGCGTATGGTTATTGAATCGCAACGTGAGAAAAGGCGCTCTCTTATATGTGCGCTCAACGAAGACTCAAATCTGTCTGCGTATCCGCGCAATTTCATTAGTCTTCATTTTCCGCCTGGAGTCACTTTTCATCCTTGGCTATCAAAGTGTGCCCGGCATGGATTCTGGATTAGACTGTGCAAATGCGCTGGGCGCACATGTCCGAAGGTGCGTTGTCTTACGTTGAGGCTGACATCCAATTTGCAACATTGAAAATTGATCTTGCAATTATAACACTTAGTACTCCATTTTTTTTTTATTTCAGGGATGGGAAACTTCAGGATTAATGCTGATTTCAGGATTGAGAACTTACATATACATGTAAGCATGAAATTTCACTTTAACACTTGTTCACTCTACCATCTTTTTGTGTCAAAAGTAGTTATTTGGAATATATGCCTGCCTGAAATAACTTTATTAACTAATTATTTAACTTATTATTAGTTGCCTAGCTCCAGAAAAGAGGGCGTATACACATGATAATTTTCTTATTTCTCAATAAAAACATATGCTGTGGGTACTCATTAAAAGTGCCTCTACGAGGCACTTCTAATGAGCACCCACGGCCTATGTGTTTTGGGTACTCATTAGAACTGCCTCTACGAGGCACATTAGAAGTGCCTCTAAGAGACACTTCGAAAGAGTTCCCACAACATATGATTTTATTGAAAAATAAAAAAAAATATAAGTAGATTTTGGACTGAATTTTTAGATTTCAGGATTGATTATTAGTGACTATTCTTACCCCTGTAATTTCAGTGTTATATAGGATCGTGTATAGCTACAGTGAAAATTTGAGCTGTTGTGGCGTATCCAATAAAGCCTTCGTGCTTCGTTTCCTACTTCAAAAAGCAACGGACTATTTATCAAACTTTGCGTGAAGATAGCCAGGAAATGTGACAATTTCGAGGCAATAGTGGCTAGCATACCTCTTGGTTATTCCTTTCTTTTTTTGACGTCATTTTTTTAATGTTACACGATAAAACATAAAATAAGTACAGCTGCTGCAGAGAAATACTATTACTTAATAAGGTCTATTTCACGCTAAACAGTTTAAAGCAAACCCACATGTATGTTATGTACGAGAAATAAGTAACAGATTGCGATCATTGCAATTTGAATATAAGCCGGGACACAAGCTTTCCTACGAGATTACATGTGCGCCCAGCGAAGACTTAGATCCGCCTGTGCAACCGCGCAGTCTGATCAGATTTTTCGATTATACTCGTCATCAGGCGGACAATAAATGCCCTACTCAGGTGTAGATGTGCAGGCTGATCTGAGTATTTGCCTTGCGCACATGCTATTCTGTAGGACATTTTGTAGAAAATATTAAAAAAAAACAAAAACAAATTCTGGTGACTAAGACCATATAAACTATTTCAAAAATGTACATTGTAGAAGAAGAAAAGCATTTTAAGCCGCAACGTGAGTAAATGTACCTTCTGACATATATGCCCATCGAAGATTCAAACCAGCCTGCGCATCCGTACAGTCTGAGCAGAGTCTTCGTTAGCTATCAAAATGCGCTCAGTGAGAATTCTGATCAGACTGCACGAACGCTTTTCTGACGTTTTGATTCATGTATTTAATGGTTTGGATAGTATACGTCACAAAAAAAGTACAAGTCAGCTAATATTCTACAAAACGTGTAGTATTTGAAATATTTCCTTCAATAAAGTTAAGGGACTGACAATAACAACATATGGGCCACAAGCAAACAAGTGCCTTTGAACATGCGCAATATCATCCTGCGCATGCGCAAAGTATCGTCATGCCTTGGTTTCCAAAGCTGTAAGCGAAAAGTGAGGGCCCTGATTATACTGCGCGGATGCACAGGCTAATCTTTGTCTTTGCTGTCCGCATATGCCCGAATACACGTTTTATATAGCACGGTCTATATAGCGTCTTTGTTTCGCTTTGTATATACATGTAATAACACTCTTCAATTGTCCTAATCAAACACAAAAGTTGAGCCAGCGCACGACAAAACCTACAATAAGACCTGTATGACCAGCAAAGACTCAGCTCAGCCTGTACTACCAACTAGTACAGCAAAGGCTATGGTTCATCCCTCTTTGGATAGCCCGGAAGATACAGAAGGCACATATGATCAGCGGAGACTCTGATCAGACTGCGCAGATGCGCAGGCTGATCTGAGTTTTCGCTGGTCGCACAAGTTTATTGTAGGTTTTGTCGTGCGCTGGTTCAAATATATAATACTTAGCTACAACAAAGAAGTGAAGCTGTCTTTGTTCAGTATTAGCTCGAATTGTATTTCCGAAAAGTATAAGGGACAGAATCCTGAAGATTATTTCTATAAGGTGATATTATAATTGTTTCTCTTTTGTTTACTTAATCGCCTCTCTCTCTCTCTCTCTCTCTCTCTCTCTCTCTCTCTCTCTCTGTGTATGTGTGTGTGTGTGTGTGTGTGTGTGTGTGTGTGTGTGTGTGGTCACCGACATACGTAACTCCGTAAAATCGTGATTGAATCATAATCGAGTACAGAAGAACTACTTCTGAATTGGTATATGATTCACTCGAGTTTTTTACGGATTGACGAAACGACGAAAACATCACAGCAGAGTCACAGAAATTAAATAGTTGATCCAGATATACATTTTTAAATATACATCCGAAATGATTCAGTATGGGACTTCGACTACCTGACGTCAAGAGTAGGTGTGTATAGGGCATTCCACCTTTGCATTTTGAAACATTAATAAAATCTGCATCGAGATCTAGCTGAACAGTGAATCACACAGAGATTGTTTGTTTGTGTTGAGGTTTTACGGCCCAGTCAACCCAATGGGGTCATGTCGAGCGCGGTCAGTTTACCTAACCACACGTTCACTGGGCAGGCTTAGTCCTCTAAGCGGTTAACCAGTATTGTGCACATTCTTTCACCAAAAACACAGAGGTTGTCAAACACAAAAAGGCGAACTATTCTAAACAAAGCCGACAGCTCAATGGCGTGCGACATAAATGTACATAGTAAACACAGCTTGTTATGTAAGCTTTAAATTAGCATAAAGCAGCAATCAAAACGGAAAGGCCACAATCACGGGGCACAGCCGCCATCTCTCCACCCACTCCCCGCAAAAGTAGAATGACTGGAATGGTGCTGACTGAAGTTTAAGACGACAAAGTCCTATCAGGGTCCACTCCGTCGGCTGAGTACGTCATTGGATGTAATTAATGTGCTAACAAACAAAACTGAGCCAGAATCTAAAACAGAGAATACGTATGCGCTGCCCGATCAAGGCAAAAAATGCTATATCCCAGACATTATATAATGCGTAATCTTCAAATATAACATAGTGAATACATATACATTTAATGAGAACAAAGGTCCAGACTGGTACTCAGCTTTGCATATAAACTTTTTTCCGAGCGATAATTTGTTTAAAAACAAGCAGACGACAAAGGTCGTCTGAAATTTGGCACCGAAAGAGTTAAGGGAATATATCCAGGAAATGCCACATTCATAAAGCATACTTTTTCAGTAAAAATGGAGAGTAGTTGCGGTCATGGTACCTAAGCCATAATTCAAACTCATAAATCCGTAAACGATTGACGAATCAGAATGTTCAGACCAACAGACATGGACCCCAGAATAAAGGGTGTAATCAGGCGTCCGCGGATAGTAAGCATTACTTGGTAAGCCAGCTTCGCCCACCATGCCCATAGGCCTGAACGAAGGATATATCGGTAGAAGCATATGTCCGGGATTCGGGAAGTCTACTTATGGCGCGTCGTTGGCAAAAACATCGGAAACAATTCTGGAAACTGCCACATTGTAGGGACTGACCAGATCATGATGTCTCCCATAGAACTTCTTGAGTGTTGCTACCAGTTTTTTTTTTTTTTTTTTTTTTTTTTTTTTTTTTTTTTGATACCCCTGGCTCAACAACTTTGTAGTGAGCACTTTCCCACGCTCCATGAAGTCCTGATAATTTGAACAGGCTCTTGCATAATGGATTAACTGTGAAACGTAAACGCCGTATGCTGGTGCAGCAGGGATATTTCTGCTCAGGAATGGAAAGCTAACAATGGGAAAATTGAAGTAATCCCAAGAGATGAGGAACAAACAATGACAAACCAAACGTCACACATGAAACCACCGGCGCAGAACCAAAGAAGAATTGCAACAGAGGAACCAGATTGGAACGGTCGGTACAAACACTACTACGAACCATGCAGCCTTAGTGAATCTGTATTTAGACAACAATACGTTTATTTGTAGAAAACAATTATTTCGTATTCGCGACAAGGTTCAGGCCACAACCCAGCGTACGAATCTGAATAAAGACACGCTTCTAAAGTGGATGCCATAGTGGCCTGATATCTGAGGTTTTCGGATATGTTCATGGGTGTTTGTCTATAATTATGGTCAGCCATCTTTAGCATAGCTAGCATAGAATAAGTGTACTTACTTATACCATTCGGCCTCTCCTGTTACATTAAGTGCATAGTAAAAATTTCTAAAAACGCCTAATCATCACGAAAACATGCCTATAAACATGACCCCCTTAAACCCCACTTTTATATAGTAAAACTGGGGTTTACAGGGGTATACATTATTTTTCTTATTTCTGCTCAAAACATAGATTGTGGGTACTCGTTAGAACCGCCTCGTCGAGGCGGTTCTAACAAGTACCCACAATCTATGTTTTGAGCAGAAATATTAAAAAAATTAGAATTTTTCATCTGAAAACTTCCATTTTTTTTGTGGTAAAATTTACAGTATTTTTGAATAGGCTTGTTCTCGTAATGTATATACACATATGCCTATGCATAAGCTTGTTTTGACTATATAATATGCGGACAGAAGGCAGATGGTATACATTATATAGTATTATTCTATTGGTGATGTCGTGTACCCTGACGTCGGTTTGCAGTCATCTGTGTTTATTCATGGTGCTAAGAAGTTTATTGATATATTTGTCTCTATAAATCCACTGCAAAGCACTACGTGGACCGAGCAATTAGGTACATTGTATAGCTGGAAGTGTATGAGAATTAAGGGCGAGACCTGGTGCCCATTAAATCAGGTTTAAAATCCCTTGAACATATTTTCTTGTTCAAGTGTTCGATCTTTTCAATAAAGTGTAGTTTTGTGCTGTCATTTATTATCATTTAACCAGCGCCCTCTCCCTTGTGTTATCAGTAGTGCGTCTGACTGTTCGAATCTCAGCTCACCAAGCACATACTTTTCGTAAAGATTGATTATGTAATCATTTCTACAGTCATTCTCCTCCTTCCGCTGATTCAAGAAGGACAGTTGTCAGTTACTGGCAAAAGTATGTGCACAAATACTGGTTAATCGCTTATAGGATTAAACCTGCCCAGGAAAAGTGTGAGTAGGTTAACTGACCGGCTTGGCATGACCTTAATAGCAGTGACTTGTCAGTAAAACTCCACATCAAACTCAGACCTTATCATCGAACCAGTATTTGGGATGGCTGTTTCCATTATTGTGGTCTTTCCTCCATAATTATTAGGTCAATGTAATGTGTTACAATGTATAAATATATTACTACATGTACATCAATACACTCTACTGTTATAACAGTAATCCATAATATTGAATAAAAAGGTAGAAAAATTGAATACACATTGCTTTCTGTCAAGGAAACAGCTGTAACAGTTAGAACAAATTGTATCTAAAGATAATAATTAAAAAAACAGGGCCCAGTTGTTCAAAGCATCGATACCTAAACGAGCTCGTTAATGACAAACTCAGTACATGTAACAGTAGTAACTATGGTGTTTTTACATACACTGATACTTTGGCTGCAAAAATGTGAGTAGCTTTTGCAATGTAAAAGCTATTCACAAATTTTCAGCAAATAATATTAATGTATTTGCCATATTTCAAGATAAAAACTTTTAACGTCACCTTAGCTAACAACTTCATTACTTTTGAACAACTGAGCCCAGAACAACACATTATTTTAGATGAGCTTAACAAGAAATTCTGTGAACCGTAATGTGAGGAAACGTAGCTTCTGACATGTGCGCCCAGCAAAGACGCAAATCTTCCTGCTCATAACCCGAGGTTATAAAACTTTTTTCATGCTCAAATCAGCTGAGCATGAAATGTTTCATGCTAATTAATCTCAAATTACTAACAATGCCGATTTTTTTTCTTTCTAAACATTGCTGAGCAGGACAATTTCTCTGCTAATAAAAATATGAAAATGCCAACTATTGTAGGCATTTTCATATTTATTATCAGAGAAAATTTCATGCTCAGCTGAGTTGAGCATGACAATTTTTTTTATAACTTCGGGGCCAGAGCCTTTATTTCCGCATGAAAAAACTTTGAATCCTTGGCTATCCCAAAATGCGCTCCATAATGAACCTGATCAAACTGCGCGAATGCACATACTGATCTGAATCTCCGGAGATTCAGCTCAGCATGTACATTGCGCAGTCTGATCAGATGCGTATTCGGACGTTGAAGTTAGTATTAAGGTGACTGGAAATACGTGGTCAGCTTGCTGCCATGTTTACAAGCCTATCATATTTACAAGTAACAGTTTTTGTTACATTTTGTTTACTGTTCTTTACAAAAAATAACCCTTCTGAAAAGGGATCTGCTCCAAACGGAAAGAATGTGCTTTCAAGGAAAGGCAAACAATATAATAGAGTTACGTCCCTTAAAATTGTATGTATCGCGGAAATGTTATAAACATAACGTTTGCACTAGTTTGTAATTAGATTTTTGAACGTACTTTTGTTTCGGTAGTACTGAAGGCTGACCTTGATAACATCATGACATTCGTTCCACTAACGTGCGTAATTCTAGGTCAATGAACTTAACAATTTCTGTGCAATAAATTAATAAACTTTGCTTAAACAAGTATCCTGCTGTGAAAATTGAAACCAGAAACGCATTCAATTCATGCCGTTTTGTACTAAATCACACATTTCTGTTTCTCCTCGCTACTAAATCAATCAAATTGAACAGTTCAGTATCTTTTCCAGACCTGATTTGACTCATCATCTAGTTTATGGAAACGCAACAAATTAAAGGCAGTTAATGAAACCATAATGTAATAACCGTTTTACAGTCGAACCTCGATAGCTCGAACACCGATAGCTCGTTTACCATGGCTAATTCGAACTCGTTTTGAGTCCCTACGAAGTTCTTCTGATAGCTCAAGAAAGCAAATATTTAGGGATTTTTTCTTATTTAATCGAGGCGATTCTAATGAGTACACTCAACATACAATTAATATGTAGAAAATCGAAAACAATATCCCTAAATAATCGCCGTTTGCTTCCTGACTTGGCACAATAATTAACCATCAGTGTCTCGAACCGCCCATGCGTAGAACAATTTTTTATGGTCCCAAAGATGTTCGAGCCATCTAAGTTCGACTGTATTTTTTTCTGTAACTGGTTTGATGAAATATTGTACAGTGCTGTTGGTTTTATAGTACTGACATCTAAAATCATCAGAGGTATATGTATTGCTGTGCCCGCACGCAGTACGACCGTGAATAAGCTTTCGTCTCATGCATGTTCCAAACAGCCTAGTCTCGGCGGGTAAGTCATCAATTATCGTTGGAAAAAGAAATAAATAAAATAATAAATACTGATGTATGATGTGTTATATGTAACTAGTTCTAATGTTACCTGCGAGAAAATATAGCTTGTCTAACGTTATCTCTTAGCCAAATAATAATGTATAGCCACAGATACATATTTAGTTCGAGTAAACGCTATATAGAATCTAACTAGGTATAGACGAGAATCATAATAAGATTGAACACGCTCATAATTATATAATGAAAAATGATATAGAAATACCTTAGAAATGCCCCAATCACGGCACACAACATTTCAAAGGCACGCGATAAGGATTGATTGACAGGAAACGATGTGACGAAGCAGCACACTAATGCAAACAGAACGAACAATCGTCATTGTAACAGAAATACCGTCCTCGAATCACATGACACCGCTCTCTACACGGGTTTGCGATAAACCTATCATTTTAACCGTATCTTTGTACTAATGTTATTGAATGCACAGCATAGTATATACAGTCGAACTTCAATGGCTTGGACATCTTTGGGACCACACAAAATTGTTCTAGACATGGGTAGTTCGAGCCACTGAGAGTTAATCATGGTGCCAGGTCAGGAAGCAAATAGCGATTATTTAGGAAAATGTTTTCGATTCTCTACACAATAATTGTATGTTGAGTGTACTCATTAGAATCGCCTCGATGAGGCGATTCTAATGAGTACACACAACATAAAAATTAATGATAAAATAAGAACATTTCCCTATATATTCGTTTTCTTGAGCTATCGGAAGAATTTCATAGGGACTCAAAAAATAGTTCGAATTAGCCATGGTAAAGAAGCCATCGGTGTTCGAGCCACTGAGGTTCGGCTGTACTTATTATGCTTTTAATTCTCTTTACACTTCACACCAATCAGAAAAACGGGTCAGGTTTCGATCTAGTACAACTGGTCTATGTCAATTAAGTCGGCTCTCAGCAGACTAAGGTCTCTACTGCATTTGTTTTCATCACGAAAACATACCTATATAATATTGACCCCCTTAAACCCTACTTTTATATAGTAAAACTGGGGTTTACAGGGGTATACATTATTTTTCTGATTTCTGCTCAAAACATAGATTGTGGGTACTCGTTAGAACCGGCTCGGCGAGGCGGTTGTAACGAGTACCCACAATCTATGTTTTGAGCAGAATTATGAAAAATATCAGATTTTTTTATCTGAAAATTTTCAGTTTTTGGTGGTGAAATTTTCAATATATTTGAATAGGCGTGTTTTCGTAATGTTATTTATGTCGGTTATTGCAGCTCGTAGTCTGCTGTCATTGATTGTTCCTAATGTCTTATATCGTTCCCTCGGGAAGATTGTAACCTGTTCTTGGTAAATTGATTTATATTATATCCACAAAAGACATCATAAATGGCCCTTGATATTGGAAAGATGTGTACATTTTATTATAGTGAACAGTTTTAGGTAACCGCATCTTCCTTAATTCTTCAAACACCTTATTCTCTCACAATACTTGCCTAACCAGTGATCAAGTCCATTTACTGCCTTCAAATGTGCCTATAACACTGTTTGATGTGCGGCAGATATTGTCTGATCGGGACTTTTACTCATTACGAAAACATGCCTATTCAAATATACTGAACATTTTATCATCAAAAAATGAAAATTTTCAGATACAAATTTTTTTTATATTTTTCAAATTTCTGCTCAAAACATAGATTGTAGGTACTCGTTAGAACCGCCTCGGCGAGGAGGTTCTAATGAGTACCCACAATCTATGTTTTTGAGCAGAAATAAGAAAAATAATGTATACCCCTGTGAACCCCAGTTTTACTATATAAAAGTGGGGTTTAAGGTGATCAAAATTATATAGGCATGTTTTCGTGATGTGTTTGCATGGACCTGCCAGTCCAATACGTAGACAAAAAGCTAAATATTATGTTGAGTCAGCGATCTTGCACTATTTGATAATGGTATTTGCTGTACACAGATTGGCCGCAACGTGCGAGAATGTACCACGTCATTACGAAAACATGCCTATATAATACTGACCGCCTTAAACCCCACTTTTATGTGGTAAAAATTGGGATTTACAGGAATATACAATATTTTTCTCATTTCTGCTCAAAATCATAGATTGTAGGTACTCGTTAGAACCGCCTCTCCGAGGCTATTCTAACGAGTGCCTACAATCTATGTTTTGAGCTGAAATACGAAAAATATCAGAGTTTTTTTAACTGAAAATTTTCAGTTTTTGGAGGTGAAATTTTCAATATATTTGAATAAGCGTGTTTTCCTAAAGTGACATTTTTGCCCATGAAGTCTTCGTTGTCCGCATGAAGAAAATTTGCACGCTGGCTATTGAAAATGCGCATAAATAACATTGATCAGACTGTTTGCCACTTTATATATATATATATATATATATATATATATATATATATATATATATATATATATATATATATATATATATATATATATTACGGAAACGTTTCTCCGCCACCCTTATTTTACAAATATAAAGTGAATTTGCGTCGTTTTATTTTGATATTAAAGATAATTAACCAATTTTTATGTAAGTATATAAATATATATATATATATATATATATATATATATATATATATATATATATATATATATATTTGAAACATATATCACATGTAAAGCTGGCGATATATACTTTTTTTTTAAATAGATTTAAGTCATTATGCGATGTTTATACATCTGAACTGAAAATATAATTCGTATAGTTTAAAGGATGATTATCTGTTTGTTTCATATCCAAACATCAGTTATTTCAGATCAATGTTCGAGAAAACAGTGTTTTTTTTGTACGTGCACCAGATATAGTATGGACTAAGCTCTTGAAAGGATTCTCCCTTGAGAGTAATGAAATCAAATCAGCATGATGTTTGAGCCACAACCATAGATCAGTAAATCTTAAACATTAAATCGCTATGACTTGAGGGATTCTTTAAGTGAGCAAAGTAATGGAAAAATAATAAAACTATTAGTGAAGATACCCAAGAAATTCTACAATCACGAAGAACAGAAAGAAGAAAAGAAGAAGAAGAAACACTGTGAAACAAGCGTCATATTTGCAATAACCGACGCACAAACAAAATCAGATCTGCAAAAGTGGAACGGTCAGTAGAAAAAATATTGGGAGGGACTTTTCTCTATTCTGATGCAGCTCCAAATTCCAAAGAGATGTTCGGTCCTTAACAAGGCGGTCTTTCTATTTGCAGCTTTTCCTTGTTCCTAGCTCGGATATTGCAAGTGTAATCGTCCTTACCAAGCCTGTTCAAATTATAGCCCTGGGGTCACTTGTTTTACATACTAACATAACGAAAACCTTTAAAAGTATGTGTGACAATAGAAGGCTCAGGACTTTGATATTTGGTATGAAGCTTCATCTTGTAGACCTCTACCAAGATTGTTCAAATTATGTCCGGGTTTAGCTTGTTTCACATAGACTCATATAGGAAAAATCTTAACACATCATCCTTTTTAAAACTAGAAGGGTCAGGCCTTTGAAGATCTTTGATATTTGGTAGCTTTATCTAATGAACCTCTACCAAGATTATTCAATTAACCCCCCGGGGTCAAAAATGACCCTGCTTAGTGGCTCCTTTATTTTACATAGACCTATAAAAGTAAAAAAAAGTGTGAAAATCTTCTTGTTTGAAACTAGAAGGCACAGACCTTTGATATTAGGTATGTACATTCATCTAATAGGCCTTCACGAGGTTGTTCCGATTATAGTCCTGGGATCAACAACGACCACGCAAAAGGGATCCATTGTTTTACACAGGCTCATTAGGGAAAACTGGATAAAAATATCTTCTTGTGTGAAACTAGAAGACTTAGACCTTCTATATTTGACATGTAGTGTCATCTGTTAGACCTCTACCATGACTGTTCAAATTATAGCCCTGGGGTCGGAAATATCCCCACCAGGGTCACTTGTTTTACATAGCCGCATATAAAGAAACACTTTAAAATTCTTCTTGTGTGTAAACTTGAAGGCCCGGGCCTTTGATATTTGGTAAGTAGCTTCATCTAGTAAACCTTTATCAAGATTATTCAAATTAGAACCCCAAGGTCAAAAATTGTTCCCTGCTAGCGGTCACTTGTCATCTCGCCTGAGCTTTTGTGGTCGGTCACCATCCGTTTTTTTCAGCCCGTCCGCCCGTCTTATCACAATGTCTTTATTGTATAAATTTTTACCAAATTTGGATGTACTGATCCTTAGGTGGTCTTCTTTGAAAGTTCTTCAAAGCTCGGATAAAAAATGAGGCACTGATTGCCATACACGGTATTGATACTCCATTTTATCGGACAATTATGTCACTCCTAAACATGAAATTTATACAAAAACTCTTACAGCAATCTACTTGGGTGAAATTTTAATATGAAGTATGCAAAATCTGTAAGCTCATATGAGCGATATAGAACATCACGGTCCTCTTGTTTCATAGTGCCTCTATGGTCGCAACCATTGTGGGGAATTGTGGGAAATACTACATATATATATATGGAGTTACGAAACATGTATATCAGTAAATATTTTTGGCAGCGTCCTAATATGATAAAATTCGTTGAGCTTTTGACCACAGAACACAGGAAAACATTAGTAAAATTAGGTATCTTTGTCGAGAAAGCATTTCAAATAAGAAAACAAATAATGCCATTGTAATAGTCACAAGAAATCAAATGCAAAATTTGTGAAAAAAAAAAAAAATAAATAAATAAATAAATGAATTTAAAAGTTGGCGAATAATTAATGCAGCACCTCTCCCATTTTCCATTTTCTAATTTCAGATCTGATTTAATGTGGAACTTCTGTTTTCATTTCTAACCATACCTGATGTGTGGTTGCAATCATATATATATATGTTGCTTGCTATCCTGCATTTTATATGTACTTTGTTATGTGTATACATGCTCATGGGCCTTAATGGCTTATTACATTAATAAAGTATCTATCTATCTATCTATATATATATAGTATATATATATATATATATATATATATATATATATATATATATATATATATATATATATATATATATTGTGTGTGTGTATATATATATATATATATATATATATATATATATATATATATTGTGTGTGTGTATATATATATATATATATATATATATATATATATATATATATATATATATATATATATATATCACAACTTTGAAATGCGACATTTGTTTCAGCAGAATTTATTAAAACGGTCAAAACAGACGATACATTGATAAAACAAGGGTGGCGGGGAAACGTTTCTGTAATATATATATATATATATATATATATATATATATATATATATATATATATATATATACTACTTTGTGATGCAATATTTAGCTAGGTTATGGGTGAACTTTTCTTTTGTGGTTGTCTCTAAAATATATTGAAATCCTGATCATATCTATAGACAAGCCAAAGAGCTCAAAAAGCCCAAAATAAAAAAATAAAATATATATATTACGGAAACGTTTCCCCGCCACCCTTGTTTTACAAATATAAAATATAAAGTGAATTTGGGTTGTTTTATTTTGATATTAATGATAACTAACCAATATTTGTGTAAGTATATATATATATATATATTATATATATATATATATATATATATATATATATATATATATATATATATATATATATATATTTGAAACATATATCACATGTAAAGCTGTCGATATATACGTTGTTTTTTTTTTAAATAGATTTAACTCATTATGCGATGTTTATACAGCTGAGCTGAAAATATAATTCTTATAGTTTAAAAGATGACGATCTGTTTGTTTAACATCCAAACATAGATTTTTCAGATCAATGTTCGAGACAACAGTGTTTTGTACGTGCACCAGATTTAGTATGACTAAGCTATTGAAAGGATTCTACCTTGAGAGCAATGAAATTAAATCAGCAAATAGCCACACCATAGATCAGTAAATCTTAAACCTTAACTTGCTCTGACTTGAGGGAGTCTTTAAGTCAGCACAGTTGTGGAAAAAATAACAAAACTATAAGTGAAGATACCCAGGAAATATTACGAAGCACAGAAAGAAGAAGAGAAGAAGAAGAAACACTGAGAAACAAGCGTCATACGTATTTGCAATACCCGACGCACAAACAAAAACAGATCTGCAAAAGTGGAAGGATCAGTAGAAAAATTATTGGGAGGGACTTCCTTTATTCTGATGCAGCTTCAAATTCCAAATTCCAAATATATGTTCAGTTCTTTACAAAACCGCCTCCGCCTTCTATTTGCCGCTTTTCCTTGTTCCTATCTCGGATATTGCAATGTAATGGTCCTTACCAAGCCTGTGCAAATTATAGCCATGGGGTCACTTATTTTACATACTAATATAACGAAAAACTTCAAAAATATGTGTGACAATATCAGGACTTTTGATATTTAGCTTCATCTTGTAGACCTCTACCAAGATTGTTAACATTCTGTTCGGGTTTCGCTTGTGTTACATAGTCTCATACAGGAAAAATCTTTACACATCATCCTTTCTAAAACTAGAAGGGTCAGGCCTTTGAAGATCTTTGATATCTGATAGCTCTATCTAATGAACCTCTACAAAAATTATTCAATTAAACCTCCCGCCACCCCCCCCCCCCCCCCGCCCCCCACCCACCCCGGGTAAAAAATGACCCTACTCAATGGCTCCATTATTTTACATAGATCCATATAGGGGGAACAAGTGTAAACATCTTCTTGTTTGAAACTAGACGGCACAGATCTTTGATATCCAGTATGTACATTCATCTAATAGGCCTTTACCGGGGTTGTTCAGATTATAGTCTTGGGATCAACAACGACCACGCAATGCTATATATATATAAGTCTTGGGCAATGCTATTTATGACAATGCTTTGCCACAATGTGTGCTGATTGATGGTCTGCCAAAATATTATGAAACCACTAAAGTGCCAATCACAACCAAAACAGGGAACATTTTGTACCGTTATGAACTCTTCAAGTCTTCCCAGAAGTTCTCAGAAATATAGTACATGTAATAAAATTATAGAATGTCGGCTGTTGCAATTATTATACTTTACAGTATAGCCTCATTGTAGTCTGGAGACCCCTAAAAGGGTACTTAGCAAATAGTGCAGACCCAGATCAGATGCGTAATTACATTTTGGGTCTTAGATAAACATCATATTGTAAATACAGAATGATTTAATGAGAGCAAAAGTCCAGATCGGCACTTTAAATCCAAACATCTGATCAGGGATCGCCCAGTCACTGACACATTCAATACATGTATATAAAGACTGACAAGTATAGGACTACAGTTGACTCTCATTATCTCGACCTCCCTTAACTCGAATAACCGCTTATCTCGAAGTGAAATTCTGGTTCCTGTTTTAACATGGAAATCTCAGAATAGGTAACAAAATATTGTGAAAAAGAGGAGAAATTGCTCCTAAGGATTCTCCTCTTTTCCACAATATTTTCATTATATCTCTAACTTCAGGAGTCAAATTACTTATTCGTTTGTTAAATGTGGTTGTTCGATTTACTGTTTTCCTCAGTTCTGCAACCCTGATATTTTGAGGTACAGATATCTCGAAGTATTTCAGAGAGTCCCTTGCAATTCGCGATAACGAAAGTCGACTGTATTTAAATCAATGTTATTCCGTGTGTCTTGCTTTACCCAATATATACGACAGACCGCCTTAATGATCTAGACTCAGATCAAACTGCCTCAGAAGAAACAATCAGATCAAGGTTTACACTGTTTGCCGTTCCATCGCAACATTTCAGAACATCATCAGTTAATCAATTAGGTTTATACAAGTTTCAGAACAAATAAAATGTCCACCACGAACACGGTAACCAGTGTTTAGTTTGCAGATCCGATTTAGGTTTTGCAGTTCAAAATATTCGAATTGGATAATTAATTAGTCATTGTTTGCGCTCTGTTGGTAGCAAAACAGCCAAGTTTTCGTGAGACGGACGACAGCGGTTCTGCATAGAAAGTGAGGACGCACAGGCTGTTCTGATTCCTCGGTTGAATCATAAGCAATCTTATAGGACATGCTATGCTCCGGCTTACATCTCATTTAACCTCCCTTAGGTGTTTGGGCGGCATAACACACAGTTATGTTTACGTCAGTCCAATACTTCCCAAATACAGTCGAACCTCGTTATCTCGAACTCGCTCATTTCGAATTACCGCTTATCTCGAAGTGAAAATCTGGTCCCTGTTCTAACAGGAAACTATGACAACAGGTAACAAAATAATGTGGAAAAGAGGAGAAATTGCTCCTAAGGAGCAATTTCTCCTCTTTTCCACATTATTATATATATATATATATTTCTAACTTCAGGAGTCAAATTACATATTCATTTGTTAAATGTGGTTGTTCAATTTATTGTTGTCCTCACTCTCTCAACTCTGATATGTCGAGGTACGGATATCTCGAAGTGTTTCAGTGAGTTCCTTGGAATTCGAGTTAACGAGAGTCGACTGTAAATTTAAAAGTAGATAAAAGCCTACCTGTTACGTTTTCATCTCTCGCTAACTGAAAACACAGTCCTGCTCGCAATAGTTGCTCGTCATAAATGTCGCCCATAACACTCGTGTTGCTACTTCCATTTGTTACGTCATACTCGTAACTGAAATAAATACATATAACCGCAACGTCAGGAAATGTACATTCGGACATGTGCGCCCAGCTCATTACGACAACACGCTTATTCAAATATATTGAAAATTTCACCACCAAAAGCTGATTTTTTTTACAGATAAAAGCTCTGATATTTTGTTCATATTGCTGCTCAAAACATAGATTATCAGTACTCGTTAAACCCGCCTCGGGCGGTTCTAACGAGTAACTACACTCTGTATTTTTTAGCAAAAATTAGAATAATGTATACCCATGTAAATCCCAGTTTTACTATGTAAAAGTCGGGTTTAAGGGGATCAAAATTATATTGCCATGTTTTCGTGATATTCCGCGCAGTCTGATCAGAATCTTCAATTGCCACATTTTGAATAGCTGAGGATGACAAGTTTCTTCATTCAGACATCAAAGACTCTGATCAGACTGCGCAGATGCGCAGGCTGATTTGTGTCTTGGTTTGGCGCACACGTCAGAAGGTACGTTTTCACACGTTTCGGCTCATACCATAGAAGTTGAAAGTATTGAGACAGCATTCTGCTACGTGAAAACGTAGTTACACTGCATAAAAGGTTACCTTTTCTATTGTAAAAAAATATCTGATGTTGTGAGTCTAATGTTTTTGTTTTAAATATTTGCGCGTTTAATTTGGCAACAAGTACATGAAATTTGAACGGGAACTTAATTTTTGTTGAGCATTTTTACTTATTATGTACAAACATGTGTAAAATATGAGGCGACAGTTATATAGTATAATTATATCTTTTATTACATAATCAAAATAGGAAGCTTTGTTTTCCATAAAGTATAATATCGAACTCAAATCTATGTTTTGGTGTTGCATTTATGATCCACGAATGCGCATATCCTATAATGCCTTGTTAGTAGAACAAAAATGAAAACAACAGAACAAATACAATCAAAACGTGCTATTCAAATATTTGCATTTGGTTGGCATATATAAGAGCGATTACATGTTGTTTGCATTTTAGAAACAAAATTTATACACTACTAGCTGTGACACTGCTGTGGTAATAATCAACAAAAACAGAAAAAAAAAAAAAAAAAAAAAAAAAAAACATGATTGAAAATCCAAGAAATGCTACAGACTACAACCTTCCTTAGTTATTGAACAAGGCCCCGCGGTTGTGAAACTTTTTTTTTCATGCTCAACTCAGCTGAGCATAAAATTTGTCTGCTAATGAAAATAACAATGCCAACTTTTGTTGGTATATTCACATTTATTAGCAGAGACTATTTCATTTTCAGCTGAGTTTAGGTTGAAAACAATCTTTGGGCAAGGTTTCAGCGACACGCAATAACATCACTAATAAATAAATAAATAAATAAATGAATAACAAAAAAATAATAATAAAATAACAAAATACTTCTTCGCAATCAAAACAAACAGACCGTGGCACTTTAAAACTTTAAAACTATTGGAAGGCTACAACCTGTTTTTGTCCAACCAGATGACCGCAATGCTAGACAATATCCACAAAACACAACAATTAGGCAACGAACATGAACAAACCAAAAAAACATAGCCCCGTTGCGAGCAGCCACAAGGCCACACAAAGATACAAACAATACAAGAAACACTGCCTTAGAACGGTCAGTAGCTGGTATCGAATCGTCACGTTAAGTTCAAATGTTGTTAACAAATATTAATTGGCTGTTTGGTTTGTATAGAGGTTCTCTAACTCAACCAGTGAAATAACACAGTACAAACGTGTTAAACAAATTAAAGCAATGCAACAATGTGATGAAACAAGAATGATAGCTAATAACGATTCTCTCAGACACTGGCAGCCAGAACTAAAGAATATTACTGACTGAACCACGGAGGGTTAAAACAAAGACGCTGCATCAGGTATCAGCCTTCTATCGAAAGATTCAAGTTGGTACCGAACCTTCATAGAGTCTGAGAACCACACGGATGCTACAGTGACAAATACATTGAAAAAGAAATGACTATGTACATTATTTTTATCGGTTGAATTATTAAATAGCATTGAAATAATCCTTGTACAGACAACACTATATATACTGACACTTGATATAATGACAAGATTTTGTAATAATGATAATTCGACTGACACGATACCTTCTCTCAACAGGTGACAGTTAATCAGAAATCATGCAAGAACATTGTGTTAAATACTTCAAGAAACACGTTTTCGCAGTTGTAAGAATCGTCTTATTGAGGCGACTTAATTATCTTAAACACTTGCTTATTAAAGATTCTTTGCAACAGCAAATTCATTGTAATACATGTAGCAACATCTTTGGGAGTAAATGATGTCGTTGTAACGAGGGTTAACTACAAATAAATTCAAGCCCTTGATTCACATATGAAACGCTGCCTTTCATTGACGTGTTGTCATAAATATTCCAAAGCGTTACGACACGTGTCTTTCCCTGTGTCGGCGTTCATTTCCCTAATTGCAAAGCTACTTCGGGAAAAATAAAGAATAATACTTCATTTTCTTTTACCGTAGGGTACCAACAAAGACTGACTTTACAAACCCTTGTTCTGGTTGCAGCAGAAGTATTTTCAAATTAAATTTTATATTTGTCACTGCAATTTGATCAATGTATCTGTCCAGCTCTTTTTGAATAGTCTAGGTTTCTTCAAAAGTCTATTGAAGAACTTGATTAAATCAACCTGATCAGTGTCTGCCTGTGCTTACATGTTTGATAGTTAAATGTAGCGGCGGAATGCGTTCAAGTCAAAGACAACGTGCGAGCTGCAAAAATCATATCTGTTGTCTTCGTTCGACCGAATTTTCTATGTTCAGATATGCTTACATTACATTTGTAATTCTGAAAGATATCTACATTTACGTATAAATAAAGAACAAGAAACAACAAACCTGGCCCGGAGATTATCAACCTTGTTTCGTCCTCAACTCGACTGAGCACGAAATGTGTCCTGCTAATAAATCTCAAATTATTACCGACTGCAAATTATTTCTTGCTAAACGTAGCTGAGCATGAAAATGTTTCAATCTGCTAAAAAATATGAAAATGCTACAATGTAACTATTGTGGCATTTTCATATTCATGAGCCGAAAAACCTTCATGTTTAGCTAAATTGAGCAAGAAAAAAGCTTTATAACCCAGGGGTCTGTGCGTACCTGAGCATAGTTGATCTGATCGCGCCTCAGCAATCGTATAATTTACTTTTTTCTTACTTATTGATATAGGGATCAAACATGTTTTTTATGCATTAACATTCGCCAAGTCCCATGGGAGGTGTTGAAAACCGAGGCCGAAGGCCGCGGTTTTCAACACTTTGAAAACCGAGGCCGAAGGCCGCGGTTTTCAACACTTCCCAAGGGACCTGGCGAATGTTAATGCATTAAAAGATCATTTTTGATCGCTATTATTGCATAAAAACTGAAAACATTTGCTACATTTCGCGTTATTTCTTGCACTATTTTGTTTCGCCTTTTCACCGATGTCGCGCGAACGAAATTTCCACTGACTATGCTCCTTCTGGGGCCGGGAAGTACACATCACGTAACGGCAGCAAATCTGTGGCCCCGTACGGTCATATTAAAAGTTGCGTAGCCGTGCATTAACAGCGCGTGAATTGCCTTGTTAATACACGGCTTTTCGCCGGTTAATGCACGGCTGTTTATAGCGTGCGACACTGCATTTTATGCAATAATGAAAGTTTAATAATTTCATTTTGATTTATCTGTTCTTAGCTCATGCTATACAAGAGGGAATGCACCATGAATATGAACTAAATCTGGGCCGTGATTAGATTTTTAATTCAGAAAATGGGATGTTTAATTTATGACAATAGGCATGCTCATAATGAGAACAACACATGTATTAGTTCGATGCATTTATGTTTAGTATATAGTAAAGCCTGACATCTTTTCGCCACTTAATCTGCAGTGTGACAGGAATGTCGGTAGCTCGGATCAGATCAATGCATTTATTGAGTTCCGCACCGTAGGAATATTTATAGGTCAACTTAAAACGCTTATACTGAATGGATTCTTCCATGTTAAAAAAATGTATATGGGGGTATTTGCAATACTGCATGTCGCTGTACACCCCAGTTGGAAACGAGCGAACCCATATCAGACGCCAAGTTGTGCGGTCTCTGATCTAGGTTTACACAGTTTATCAAGAAATCCGATTTGTAGACAAATGAGCATATAAATACATGTAGGTTTGATTTGATCGTTATTATACGGGTCGCGTCAGACGAAAAGTACTCTCCGGGCATATCCAAAACGAAAATCTTAGATTAGAGAGCGAAGTGTACAGTATGATCGGGGTCTTTGTTGTATTACAAACTGTTCTCCGTTCTTCAGTTTCCAATAAGTCAACAAAAGATAATTGAATGTCCTGATCAGAATGCTAGGATATGCATGTTGATCTGCGTATTCGTTGCCCGCCTGTATTGCACCACTCTTTACGCAAGTCTTGGGCAATATTTTAATCAGTACCGAACACGTAAACCTTCAGCGACATAGCAAGGCAGCACCATTACATCAATATTATGTCATTTGGGATCATAAGCGATCATTAATTTCCTAAGAAGAAGCTTCATAACAGTAAAGCAATCATCATACATGCCTATGAAATATTATAAAATATACATACCGTATATTCTCTTAGTACTGGGACAGAGACCTGAGCAAACAGTGCAGAGCCAGATAAGTTGCCACTCAAAGTGGCGTCTCATCAAGACTCAAACCGTTTAGGACCGGTCCAGGAATGCTTAGACACATCAAAAGATAGAGTTCAAGACTTGTGAATTAATTTTAGAGGAGTATAACAAGCAGTTAAAGCATACAAATATAGAAATATGGTGTCATTAATCTCCCACGAAGACGTTCTTATTGTTTACAGAAAGACAATCACATACATCATATAGTCCACGCCAAGCGAAAATAAGTCTTCGAGCATGCGCAAAATGCACAGATTCGGATTCATCCCACGCATGCGCAAAGTCTTATACGGGCGTTTGCTCGCCATTCCGACATTCTATAATGTCCAATAATTCTGTAAGCAGACAGTGGAGGCCCTGATCAGACTGTCCGGATGCACAAGCTTACCTGGAGCTTCGTAGTCCGCATATGCCTGAAGACACGTTTTCGCATTAAGGGGAAAAGATACATTTTCAAGGGATACAACTCTGTCAAAATGGTTTCATCTTACTTCTGATAAAGGGTCTAAAAGGAAAGAATTATTCCCTCTGGTAGCTAATTCGTTCCTCTGAAAGTCCTTTAGGAGCAAATTCTTTCCCTTCAGAACTGACGTATTTTCAGAATGGGTTTGTAGGAAACCAAACAGAAAGCCAAAAAAAAAAATGTCTGAAAAGCTGTTGAATGGAATCCACTCAAATGATATATGCAGGAAAGGGAGAACTGATGACATTTTCGCTTGTGAACGTATGTAAGTCATCCTGTGTGCCTCAGATGCATTGTACCTGTATCGGAAGCTTTAAGTACTAAGTTAGTTATTGTTGTGCTTCGAGTTATAAAACCCACAATATAAAGAAATTATTGGTAATTTAAAGGGTTACTATTGCAATAGGAGGCTTTTGCCCATATTGTGCTTCTTATAACCTACCGCTGACTGCTACGTTCAACACTGTGAATGAAGCTATCCAGGAAGTGACAAAGTCACGGGCCACAGCCTTCCCGAGGCAGCGAAAGAAGAAGAGACGATATACAAATAATGATTATAGACTGGCTCCAGTCTCCGGTGACTAACTATTTTTATCATAATCATGTTTGATAATCCACTAAAATAAACCCAAAAAATATCATGACTACATAGGCTGGTCACTCTAATGACCAGCCTTTAAAGTAATGATACTTTGGTTTTATTTTATTGGATTATTAAACAGATTGTAAGAAAACAAAATTTAGTCACTGGAGACTGGAGACTGGTGACAGTCTAATAATGGCAGAACCTATAAAACTAATGCCATATGAGCCACTTGTTTGGCCAGAAAAACCCAAATAAGCCCATACATCCACCCAATATGGCAATTCTCATTTATTCCTCTTTGGATAGCACGGGGGCTGTAGAAGGCATATGCGATCAGCGAAGACTCTGATCAGACTGCTCTGAGACTACACTGGTCGCACAAGTCTTATTATAAATTTTGCCGTGTGCTGGTTCATATATGAAACATCAGACGCAGGAAAAAAGGAAGAACTGCAACAAAGGAACCGCGCTGGATAGGTCCACAGAAAGTTTCTTGAAAGGTTTGTTTGTGGGTGTGGGTTTGTGTATCGGGGCGTGGGGGGGGTGGGGGGAGGGGGGGAGGTGCGGTAGGGTCCTAAACCAGTTTTATTCTCACGATTCTCACTCGTAATCCTTATTTTGTAACCGAAACAGCTACCGATAACTGCGTATGTTCGCAAAACTTTGCTCCGTATTTGTAAAAGAAAATGCTGATACGTTTCTAATTTTTTTGGACCATTAAGCTGATACATAGCATATGAAATTTGCCTTCCGCTTAAAGCGCTGTTTGAGTTGAGCCAGAAAAAAAAGTTTTATAGCCTCGGGGCCAGGGTTCTGGATCATATGCATACCCGGTACTTAGCATAGCTCCAGATAAAACAGTACATTACGAAAACATGCCTATTCAAATATACTGAAAATTTTACCAAAAAATGAAAATTTTCAGTTAAAAAATCTATTTTTCAGATTTCTGCTCAAAACATAGATTGTTGGTACTCGTTAGAACCGCCTCAGCGAGGCGGTTCTAACGGGTACCCACAATCTGTGTTTTGAGCAGAAATAAGAAAAATAATGTGTACCCCTGTAAACCCCAGTTTTACTACATAAAAGTGGGGTTTAAGGGGGTCAAAATTATATAGGCATGTTTTTGTGATGATCAGAAAATTTTCTTACTTCTCCAAAACATATCTTATGGGTACTCTCTGAGGCACTTCTGATGTGTACCCATAAGATTTGTTTTTGGGGATAAATAAGAAAACATATCTTATACTTTGACGCTGCATTGTTTCATTAGCCCTTAAACCGAATCTACTATGTTTGTGTTTTCTTCTATGATATATATTTTCCAACAGATACCGCTTTTATGTTAAATTGTTTATATGTGAATGTAATGGATCGTATAAACTGTTCAGATCGTCCTTACCCCAGGTTAGTTCACAAGAGCTTGTCACAGAAACCAAAGTCCCCTGCCGCTTGTAGCAAGGGCAGATTACTCAGAATTTAGTCGATAGGAGTTTTCGTTCTTGATCCAAACACATCGTCTCATCAAGCTTAGTATGTGTGATATTTCATGATTTTTTTTTTCGTATGATTAATGAGTTACAGCCCGGACACTCAGTGTAACGGAACCACAGAAAACAAAGATTAACGGAATCCTACTATATATGTACCAATGTCTTCCAATTTTCCAGTGGAAACAGGTATTGTTACATGAAGCAAAATAAACTAATAAATAACATAAGAAAAAACAAAACTTATAAAAGGTATTATCATGAAACCTATAAAGTCTTGTGTGAATCCAGTTTGAACATGTACGGTGTATTTTGGCTACGGCTGACCTTATTATGTCACCCCTGCGTGTCGCCTGTCAATTTTCTAGCGGATCCCAGTAAGACAACAGAAGTCACTGCTTACAGGTACAACCAACTGGCAAAAAGTAACGTTTAGTACATGTAGTGACGGGTGTATTTAATACAAGTGAACAGTATTCATGTTTTACTACTTGTCAAGAGCAAAACTACTTGCGGTGTTTCTTATAAAGTGTATGTGTCTAATAAAATTGTGTACGATTCTATTTCCTGTCCAGTTATTAGCTTAATAATAATTCTCTGTTTAGGAGACATAATAATGTCATGCGTTTTCGTTTAGGCGTTCTGATAAGGCATCTAATTGTCTAATGATTCCTTCCTCGGCGAAATCAGTTTATTTGCTAGTGGGAAAAATGTGTGCTTATATTAGTGAAAATTAACCACTGTGAGTAATGAGAAAATAATTTATCCTTTTGCTGAATCTAAGTCTTGTAGTTCTTGTAAATCGTGGATATGCTCGTTATCGTGTTTTTTTGTGTATTTTTTCATGTAAATAAATGCAATTGGCCACTTAAAGTACACAAATATTGGGGAAGAAGTTTTCCTATCTTCTGGGTTTGCGAGTACCATTGATGGAAATTTATACTTTCAGAGGACGCGACTCTGTCAAAGTGTTAGTGTTGCTCTTTTAAAGGGTCTACTGTGAAAAGAAATAATTTGCTTTGTGTTTTAGAGTCGAAACATTTTCAGAAGAAGCTTCCTGCGTAGTAAAGCAAACGGAAAGTTATCAAGGTTGTCTCCCTTGTACAGCCAGCCCTCGATACACCGACACTCGATACAACGACAAAACTCGTTATAATAACAATTTGAATGCCACGAAACCTTCGCTTAAGAGGTGACAGTTAATGAGAAATTATGCAATAACATTGCATTAAAACTTCAGGCAACATATGTTTTGGACATTAGTTAGATCGCCTCACTGAGGCGATTCTAACAAATATTCAAAACATATGTTCTGTGAGGAAATAAGAATAAAACAAGGTATTTTTCACATAACATTCTGTCCATTAAGGATTCTTTACAAGAGCAAATTCATTATAATGGCAACATATTTTGGAACAAATGCTGTCGTTGTAACGAGGGCTCACTGTAAAACAATGGCGGGCATGTTCAGATGTATACAGTCTAAATAAGCATACTTCTACTGACGATTGAGAAAGATAAAATCTGATGAGGAAATGACTAAATTTGTAACTGGTACCTCTGGAATTTCTAAGAGAGTAATCTGGTGTTAAAGGAAACATATTTTGGAACCATTTCTTTTAACGCTTAAAGCGCCAATCACAACAATTGTCGTCTGCTTTGTCTTCTGCCGGTTACTTTAAAAGTCATTGTTGCAAACAGTGTGGACCCAGATCAGACTGCTCCTTCAGGAGCAGTCTGATTTGGGTTCACACTGTTTGCCTATATGCAAAAATAGGTTTGAATAGTTTGCAAGAATATTCAGCAGACGACATAAACAGACGACATTTTAGATGTAGGTTTTCTTGGCGTTTTAAGGGTTAATATTCTGGAAAATTACCAGGTTCCTTCAACCATTAAAGCACCAGTCCAAATTGCCGCAGACGGCACTTTAATTTGTTGTTTTTCAAGAAAATAAGTATTGAATTTCATGTGAATTGTCTGCCATGGAAGTGGCAAGACTTATTTTCCTATCAAACTAAAACAAAAAGAAAAAAGAAAAAAGACAAAAACAAATTGCACTGTTGTCTGCTACAAATGTTTTTCGGCGCTTGACGAGTTACCACTATCTGTATTTTCAATAGATATCAGTAAGATGCATTCCACACCGCAGGGGTGAAACATTGCAACGTTGTTAGATAAACTAGGGCTGCTTTCAGTAAAGCGACACACTAGTAATCTTGGTTGTGCCAAAAAAACAGCTTGAGAATAACTTCCGCCGGAAACGTCACAACTGAACGGAAAGTTTGCTTTTGTTTTCGTGATTAACCGCGAACGTTACGGATAACTGAAAGCAACCCTGATATTAGATTACATCATCGACACGTTTTATATATGTCCATGCGAATGTGTAATATCTAGTAGGTTAAATTTAAAAAAAAAAATGATTCGCAGAAAAGTACCTGCTTAGTGAGTAAAAAAAAAACAAAAAAAAAAAAACGTTTGGTTTAAACACAATTTATTCTAGCAGTGAGCATCATACATTGTAAGCAATGCAATACATAGAGGTTATTTATTCTTTTACTGTGAATACCATAAATATTGTCATCGAGTGTAATGAAAACATCAGTATTTTCACGAGTGCGAAGCACGAGTGAAAACTTGAATGTTTTCATTACACGAGATGAAAAGTTTTATGGTATTCACTGAAAAAGAGTAAATTTTCTTTTTATTTTATTGCTTACACGACAATGCGCGTTTCTGACGCCATAAGTAACGTCACCAAACAAAACATGAACGTCATGGCGTTGACGCTCAGTACTTAACATCTGAACCGCTGGAGAGACAATCACACAAAAAGTTTCGGCGATCACAATAATTTTGATACCAAAATGTTCCTTACATTCTAACTAAGAAAATGCATACCAACACTTGATAGTTTAGTTCAGAAACAAAGAAGTTAGAGGTGTTCAAACATCTGAAGTGGAAGTAACATCCACTTCTGAAACAATGAAAATCGAAGTCGTCCAAAGCGAGGAGTGAAAATATAAATCGTATCAGTCACTAGTGAAATGATACGATATCAATTCACTAGTGATTGATACCACTTTTATTTTCATCAAATATACACTGATTTCACCGCTGATAATAAAATAAAGGATTATACCGAAAGCGTACAAATCTATATATCAGTTCTCTATAAAAAAAAAAAAACAATGTTTAGAGGAACAATTTTAATTAATTGATTCACCAGTTTTAAAAAGGTCCTGTGTTGCTCGCTTATTCAATTATCGAACAATCTACAAAGGGGACAACTTTCGATTGCCAGATAATTCCCTAATCAGAGTGCGCGGATGCACAAACATGGGCATTGCGCAGGCTGCATATGCATGCTGTTACCAAAGTACACTGTATTTACTCCATGCTGTGGTGTCATTACGAAAACACGCCTATTCAAGTATATTGAACATTTCACCACCAAAAACCGAAAGTTTTCAGATAAAATTTCTGATATTTTTCATATTTCTGCTCAAAACAAAGAGAGGCGGTTCTAACGAGTACCCACAATCTATGTTTTTGAGCAGAAATAAGAAAAATAGTGTATACCTCTGTAAACCCCAATTTTACCATATAAAAGTGGGGTTTAAGGGGAGTCAAAATTATATAGGTATGTTTTCGTGATGGTAGCCAGAAGGAAATTATTTTTCTTACGCACACCCAGGAAAAAAAAATTCAAAAAATCTATGCATATAATTGCTTTTAAATTAAAGGCTTCTCTTGAAGGAAAGAATCTGTTCCCAGAGACAGCAAATTCTTTCTCCCAGAGGGAGCAAATTCTTTCCTTTAAGAGCACACCTTTGGTAAAGAAGCAAAATATTTCATGTTAATGCCACTTTATTATAAGAAAAAATCTAACGCATGTTACGTACATGTATAATGAGCGTAATGAGAGCTACGCCCATGTCATGTATATGTAAACAATAACTCTTCATATACTGACAACCCTCTTTAAACCGACACTCGATACAACGACAAAATTCGTTATAATGACAATTTGACTGTCACGAAACCTTCGCTTAAGAGGTAACAATAAGTCACAAATTATGTAAGAATATTGTATTTAATACTTTAAAGAAACATATGTTTTGGATATTTGTTAGAATCGCCTCAGTGAGGCAATTCTAACAAATACCCAAAACATATGTTCTATAAGGAAATCAGAACAAAACAAGGTCTTTCTTACATATCAATCTGCTCATTAAGTATTCTGTACAACAGCAAATTCATTTTAATGGCAACGTCTTTGGGAACAAATGCTGTCGTTGTAACGAGGGTTCACTGTAACTTACTTGTCCATTTTTATTCCTTGCAAATGTTAATGCTGACGTACACTTTCAATGACTACATAGTTTTGAACGTTTTCTTCTTCTACGAGTTACACAAAGTAAACTACCTTAAATATTCGAACCTATCAACTATTGATCATACGTATCAAATCTTTGAACATGCTCATTTGACTGCCTTAAGATGAGAGAGTCCAAATTTTTGGAGGCATTGAAAACAGGGTAGGCTATGATCAAACTGTTCCGTGTCTGATCGAAGTCTATACTGTTTGCTCGTGCAAGACTGCCCGAATATTTTGAGTAATTAAGGTAATTCCAGGATGAGGCATGTTTCTTAAAACTCTTCAGTTTTCTAATTGTTGGAACTGGTAAATAGCGGTAGTCTATTATAGCTAATTATATTAATTCCTAATGAACTGGTTACCCTTCCGTATCATCAGCTAATGCTTTAACCCTTAAAGTGCTTATCACAGCTACAGCGGACGACATTTTGATTGCTTTCAGAGAAAATAAGACTTGCTATTTCATGTCATCGTCCGCCTACAGTAACACACGATTCACTTAAAATAGCAAGTATTACTATAAAAAGCAAGTATTATTATAAAAAATAATTATAATAAAAAAAAATAAATAAAAATAAATAAATAAATAAATAAATAAAATATCGTCTGCAACAGTTTAACTTAGTGCTTTAAGGGCTTACATTTCAGTAATAATACACGAAAATGTAGCAATAAATCCACCTAAAACTGCACATAATGTCCGTAATGTTTAGAGCCTGTGGTCAATAGTTTTTATACTCTTGATCAAATATAATTCGCTGTTCTACATAACTTGCATTTTATATATAGGCGATACAATTCGCTTTCAAAGAAAGTTCGCTGTCCGCAAGATTAAAACGAATCTGGGCGCGAGTCACTGAACATATGTCAGAAATTACTCTCAGTAATTTAAAGCTTAGCACGCTGGGGTAAACAATCAGCAGATGATGTTTTGAAACATTTTGTTTTAAGTTTTCCTCAGAAAATATTATTTGACATTTCATGCAGATTTTCTCTGAAATATCAACACTTATTTTATTTTCTGAGAAAAATGTGAACAAAAAACAACAATTTGCCGTCTACTGAATTTGCTTAGAGGGTGCTAAAGGTTTCTCGAGGTTATTCAAGCAAAGAGTAATTTGAGACATGGCTTGACAACACGCTGGTGAATATGTCCAAACAGTTCAGTTGAATAATACGACAAGCATCTTTGCTAACACAGTCGCTTTGAATGTTCTAAGAGATTCCTGGATTATGTCGACGATCAGCGAAGTCCCCACTTTTTTTTTTTTCAGTTTTTCTGCTTAAATTTAGATTACTGTGTTAACATTATATATTCGGACTTAAAGCTTTTCCATACTTTCCCTTAGTTTTGAGCAAGTCTTTCCCATTTTCTGTTGTCTGTCCAGCTAGCATTCTTTATAAATCTATAGCGGGCCGTTAGCGGCCCGTCAGCTACCCTAACGGGCCGCTATTGGCCCGCTATAGATTTATAAAGAATGCTTACTGGGTGAAGAAACGCCATCCGAATTGCATGCAGTGTCTCATCAGAACTTGCGTCCTGCGCCGTATGTTCAAAGGTTGGTATAACGGATTATCCACAAAAATGATTTTCGTTACAGATTTACTAATAATCGATCCTTTGATTTTAGTGTTTGTTACTTTACCATATTTACCCTTAGTATTCACGCAACTCAATTTCTTACCATGCTTTATCTGAAATTTGAACAAGTAGAATTTACTATCCAATATTGTGCCTAAAATAGCTGAATGCATGGCAAACAGTGTAGACCCTGATGAGACGCCACGTTTTGCGGTATCTCATCTGGGTCTACACTGTTTGCTCAGGCCTGTCTGGCCAAATACGTACAGTAAAGTATAACATATGTTAAGAGTCATGCTCAGAGACAGGTAAAATTATGACTAAGTCTTCAGTGATTACTAGTCGATTATCGATCACAATGGCGGGACTGATAATCGATTTTCTTTTCAGCTCTGATAAGCTAACAATAATGGTCTTGACCTATATATCTATATCTTACGCCATTTTGGTTCAAGGGATACATAACGTTTGTGACTCCCTGTTTGCCGACTTGTACACTAATCCACTCCGGAAAAGGAGGGCTCTCAAAAAGGAATTAAGGGAGCAAATTCTTTTTTTTTTTTATAGAGTAGACGCCTTTTTCAAAAGTGGAGAAAATCTTTTTAGTCAGAGTAACCTTCCTTAAAAGTGCATTCAGTCCCAGTAAATATGTCAGTTTATGACCGTCGATTCATCCAGTTTTACTAGCAATGTATCATAATGCTTCCTTATCCCTTTCATGTGCACTTCCATCACGAAAACACGCCTATATTATTTTGACTCCCTTAAACCCCACTTTTATAATAGTAAAACAGGGGTTTACAGTGGTATACATTATTTTTCTTATTTCTGCTAGAAAACATAGATTGTTGGTACTCGTTAGAACCGCCTCGCCGAGGCGGTTCTATACCCATAATCTATTTTTTGAGCAGAAATGTGAAAATATATATATATTTTTTTAATTTTTGTCTGAAAACTTTCAGTTTTTGGTGGTGGAATTTTCAAAAACAATTTAATAGGCGTGTTTTCGTAATGTTTTATTTATTTATTTATTTATTATTTTTTTTTTTCTAGAAAGGCCAGGCCACGTATATATTTTATTTATGCAATAAACCGCATGGCTCCTGAAACATGAAAGGAATTCTAAAAGGCATATCGTTGCGGATGAAATAAATTTCTATTATTATGTTCTGGCTTAGAAATAAAATGTTTTATGTGTCCTCAGTGAACTTACTTGTGACAATGCATCGCAGCCACAGTATTGTTGTATTGAGCCTTTATGTGAGCAAACGCACGACAAAACTTACAATAAGACTTTTGCATTAAGCGAAATCTCAGATCAGCTTGTGCATCCGCGCAGTCTGGTCAGAATCTTCGCTGATCGCATGTGCCTTCTACAGCATCGGGGCTATCCAAAGAGGAATAAAAGAGAAACCTTGTCATATTGTGTGGATGTACAGGCTGATCTACATGTAAGTCTTTGCTGGTCACACATGTCTTATTGTTGGTTTTGTCGTGCGCGGGCTCATTTTAGAGGTTAACAAAGTGCAAATCAGCTGCGTCAAGCAGCTACGTTCCTAAGTGCACATGCGCAATAAATACAACGTCAATGTCGAAATCTGGCATGATAATGTGCCTTCGGGCATATATTGACAGCAAGTACCATCTCAGATACGCATTTGTATATTCTGATCAGAGCCTTCTCTAGCAAAGCGGGCCTCATCAAAGAGTACGACTTTGTTTTTTATATAGATCTTTTCTCTTTAGAAATGACCCCAGATTACCTCAATGGCTCGAACACGGATGGCTCGTTTACCGTGGATGATTCGAACTCTTTTTTTCAGTCCCTACTAAATCCTTCCAATAGCTCAAGAAAACAAATATTTAGGGATTTTGTTCTTATTTTATCATGGAATTGTATGTTGTGTGTACTCATTAGAATCGCCTCTTCGAAGCGATCCTAATAACAACCTCAATGGCTCGAACACGGATGGCTCGTTACACTCAAGTGTAACTGAGTTACACTCAACATACAATAATTGCATAGAAGATCGATAGATCTCCCAGAATTAGCAATATTAGCTTCCTGACCTGGCGCCATGATTCACCTTCATTGGCTCGAACTACCCATGGCTCGAACAATTTTCCATGGTCCCAAAGGTGTTCGAGCCATCGAAGTTCGACTGTAGTTTTACATAGTGTGACTCAATTATGTAAGGCGTGTGATCAGGGTTTCAGTTTCATCAGTTGAATTTACAGTATTCAACTGCAATGTTGTGCACTCAAAATGAGTCAACCCTTGTCAGAACAGTCTTCGGGCAAATGAATACGGCTATGTTGATGGGTTTTGGCTCAGTTTTCAAGAATGACTCCTTCGTGAGGCAATTATTGCACTACGAGAGTATTAGGTTCAGCGAGGCATATATGTATGCTCGTAATGAGTGTGCGTATGTCAGACTTATAATGGCATGTTTTCCTCTTAGAGAATTTCACCCCCACCTTCCCGACTATTACTATATCAAAGTAAAACTCTGCCAAGATGCCAATAAAATGATGCTCTGTTATGCAATTAGTTAAGTAATACTGATAAGACAGTTAACTAGAAATCCACACAAAAAAATCTTAAATATAAAACACAATGAAGTAGCTCAAAACCGATTCTAAAATGTACATATGCATAAAAACAATCAATCAAATTACACATTTTAAACGGGTTCTATGTTGAAAAGTATAGATTTTAAGACTGTATATTACAGTGCAGGGAACCAGTGTTATCAGAGAAAAGTAGCCTTTCAGGTAAATCTGGTGATACCACCTGTTGTCAACAGACTCATTAGTGTAAGAGGGCTGAAAGCAGTAGCCATAAAACATCTGGTTGAATTATCAGTTGAGCATGATTTTTTTGCCACTTTTTTCTAAGAGAAAAACATGTCATGGGAATACGTAACAAATGTGTTACATATGCGTACAGTTGTTAATGATTTACGGTTACGTACAAATGTACGCATATGTAACATGTGGACAAGTTATTGTGAAGTGCTCGTATGATATGTACGAGCCATACACATATGTAACACTTGTTCATTACATGAAGTAGAAATCATTGTTTCGGGAACAACTACTGTGATTGATTTGTTTCTTAGTAGGCATGTTTTTATTTGGCAAAGGGCCCTACTTACAAAACTAATGTTTTTGCTTCTATATGTGTAGAACACGCTTTTATTTTCAAAGTAATATGTAACGTAAGATATTGCAATCACTTGATATATACGGTTTCCCATATAGAAAACGTCTGCGTTTATTATAGCCTATAGCAAATACCTATAAACTTATTTCCGTATTTCAGTTCCAGTGTTATTTAGATATAATGAAAGTTAAAAAGATTAGATATGCTTTTACTCGTTTACGAGTCTCTTAACATAGATTTGCAATTGAAACCGGTCGTTGGCATAAACCAGATAAAATACCTTTGGAAAATAGAAAATGTCAAAATTGTAATACTTTAGAAGATGAGTTTCATTTTATTTTAGAGTGTCATTTATACCAAGACTTACGTGCTGAATACATTAAACGATACTACTGGGTAAGACCAAATATGCCTAAATTTATTGAATTGTTGAAATCAGAAAACAAGGCTACTATTAATTAGCTATCTGTTTACATTTTTAAAAGTTTTCAGAAACGTAACGAAATATTTTTCCAGCATAATATGTTTTTCTCCTCTTCATTCCCGAACTTCTTTGGTAGGTGTTATTTAATTATGTATTTATTTATTTTATTTAAATACATTGCTTGGAAAGTATGAAATATATATATAGCATGTATAATGATTGTTGGAATGGTATTACAACTTTTACAGTGTCGTTTAGATAGTTCATATATGACTAATTGTATTGACAATATTATTGTATGTTGTAATGTTTTTGCTCTATTGGGTAAACCGAGCTGGGAGCATTACTACTAAGTTATATATGGTACTTGATGGTATTATAACATATACAGTATAGTTTAGACAAGTCATATAAAACTGATTGTATGACAGTATTACTTTTGGTTGTAATGTCAGTAGCTCCGTGTAGGTAAATAGAGCTAGGGACATTACTACCAAATTATATATGGTATTATACCTTTGGATATAGAACCACAAGTGTTTTTATAATTGATGAGAAATATTATCGTTTTAGTTCAGCTATATATGTATAGTTTGTTACCTTTGACCATCATTAACTATGCTTAAAATTACTTATGTTATACGGTGTACTCATGGATCATTGACCTTTGTATGAATAAAATAAAGTCTATTCTATTCTATTCTATTCATATATATATATATATATATATATATATATATATATATATAATATTATATATATATATATATATATATATATATATATATATAGCTCGAACACCGATGGCCCGTTTACCATGGCTAATTCGAACTCGTTTTCGAGTCCCTACGAAATTCTTCCGACAGCTCAAGAAAACAAATATTTAGAGAAATTTTCTCATTTTATCACGAAATTGTATGTTATGTGTACTCATTAGAATCGCCTCATCGAGGCGATTCTAATGTGTACACTCAACATACAATTATTGTGTAGAGAATCGAAAAGATTTCCTAAGTTATCGCGATTTGCTTCCTGACCTGATGCCATGATTAACCCTCAGTGGCTCGAACTACACATATCTCGAACAAACTACCATGGTCCCAAAGATGTTCGAGCCATTGAAGTTCGACTGTATAGGCAATAGCGAAAACATACCTACGGAGATATGCGACCAGCAGTTTACGATCGGCTTATGCGTTTGCGCAGTCTTGACTATGCGGATGTACAGGCTAATTTGAGTCTTCATTGGGAGCACATGTCGTAAGGTAATTTTTCTCACGCTTCAGCGAATTTGTGTGCAATAATTGTACATAGAATTAAAATACATGTACAAACCCCGCTATGCAACTGTCTTTGGACATGCGCTTACTGCGAAGACCGAAATCAGCCTATATCTGTATTGCATGGCTATGGTCTTCGCCGTGTTAAAAACGTTGACTGTATTAACAAAGCACTAAGGCTCGGATGGGATTGTGCATATCATCACGAAAACATGCCTATATAATATTGACCCCCTTAAAACCCACTTTTATATAGTAAAATTAGGGTTTACATGGGTATACATTATTTTTCTTATTTCTGCTCAAAAACATAGATTGTGGGTACTCATTAGAACCGCCTCGCAGGCGGTTCTAATGAGTACCCACAATTTATGATTTAAGCAGAAATATGAAAAAAAAAAAAAAAAAAAATATATCAGAAATTTTATCTGATTTTTTAAAAATTTTTTTGGTAGTAAAATTTACAGTATATTTTCGTAATGTATGCAGAATTGATTTCTACCTTAACATGTTACATATGCTCTTCCACATCTTTGCATTTGACTCAGTCCAAATGGTTTCGATTCAATGTTTGCCATGTACTTTTGAAAAAAAAAAAATAACAAAAAAAAAAAAAAAAAAACTATAATGAACAGACTATTGTAACAGCATCATTCTGTAATTGAACATATAAGCTCAGTCACATTTAAAAGGACACTGTAAATATTCGATTCTGAGGTGCATAACATCAATAATTCAGTATACTTTTATTTGCATTGTCACCTACATGTCTCAGAAGCTGTGAGAGAATTTCCACAACATGATCAGCAAGTGTGAAAACGTATAGTATTCTGACAGGTGCGCCCTACGAAGTCTTAAATCTGCGGATCCGCTGGGTCTTTGTTGTCTCATCACGAAAACACGCCTATATAATTTTGACCCCCTTAAACCACACTTTTATATAGTAAAACTGGGGTTTGCAGAGGTATACCTGATTTTTCTTATTTCTGCTTAAAACATAGATTGTGGGTACTCGTTAGAACCGCCTCGTCGAGGCGGTTCTAACGAGTACCCACAATCTATGTTTTGAGCAGAAATATGAAAAATATCAGAATTCTTTATCTGAAAATTTTTCATTTTTTGGTGGTAAAATTTTCAGTTCATTTGAATAGGCATGTTTTCGTAATGTGCATTAAGACATTGGGAATGCCCAGGCTGATCTGTCACTTAGCGGGACGCACACATCCGAAAATACGTTTTCTGACGTTACGGTTCACCTGTTTCATACCCGAGAACCAGAGAGTATTGAAACCCAGACGGGAATATTTACAGTTGACTTACGTTACCTCAAACTACTGATTAAGTCAAAGAAAACCAGGAGCAATGTTGGTACACAAAATTTGCTCCATACAATGTATTCTTCACATTTCCACTTTAATGGCCTTAAAGAGTAAACCTTTTTTTTTTCGAATGGAAACGGAATCATTCTGGCGGAATTGCCGTTTCTCACATACCCATGCATATGAGATCAAGAAATTCCTGTGCGTTCTTGTCTGCGGCAAAATCGATCCGTTGCTTTATACGCATCACGAAAACATGCCTATATTATTTTGACCCCCTTAAACCCCACTTTTATATAGTAAAACTGGGGTTTACAGGGGTATATATTATTTGTCTTATTTTTGCTTGAAAACATAGACTGTGGGTACTCGTTAGAACCGCCTCGCCGAGGCGGTTCTAACGAGTACCCACAATCTATGTTTTGAGCAGAAATAAGAAAAAATCCAATTTTTTATCTGAAAATTTTCATTTTTTGGTGGTATAATTTTCAGTATATTTGAATAGGCTTGTTTTCGTAATGCGAGACAACTCACTCGCGACGCTGCTAAATGCAAGTCAGCTCACATGCGACGTTAACGTCACGACGTTCCAAATCATTATCGAATGACATCGGGTTCCTACGTTTGCGGCGCTAGGTTGTGAAACGCCGGTTCAAAATTTCAAACGCTTGTAACTTCTTTATTAGTGAATAAAAAACTCAAGTGAAAGTACCCATTGTCTTATTGAAATAAAAGGAACATGGTGGTAACAAAATTAGTTGGTTTTATTTTTCGCCATTTTGGTCCGGCATTTCCGTGTGGGAAACGAGAGAAGAGGGCACTGTTTTCTTGATGGCATTTGAGAAAAAGATATCCCTCACTGATTTTCAGTGACGACAGTAAAATGCCAACCCTCGGGTCCACTGGGTCTAGTGGGAACCTCGGCAAGTGTTGTTTCCAACTGGATGTTGGACCCTCGGGCTGGGATTTTCCCTGTCCCCACTGAACATCAGTGATGGATTCAATTTATCTGGACAGCTCAGTGCGAAATGTAGAGAGTAATATGTGGAGAGTGAAAGCACAGATGAACATGTGCAGCGGTGCAGTCTTATCAAGGCCTCTGCTGACCGCTAACGGAATCATTGGACACGATAGAAACTATATCCATCGAGAGCAAATGCCAGGATGAGACTTTGCGCATGCGCGGTATGAATCTGAATCTGTGTATATTGCGCATAATCGAAGACACATATTTGTTTGTCGCGATCCATCTAAAAGTGCATCCATTCCCCGACAGATCAACATAAAGTAGCACTTGCTTCTACGTAGGTGAATTCTGTCCAAGCGTTAGTTTGTGAGTCTGAAAATGAAATGTGGTATTTTGAAAGAATAGGTACATGTAAACCTCCAGGAAAGAACACACTTGCGAGAACTTGTATACGTTCTACCTTTAATGAAGGATATTATTAGAAATGAAATTTTGACCCCCCCCCCTCTCCCCCCCCCCCCCACCACACACACACACAATACCGGGAGGAAATTACAGTCCATTATGAGCAGGTCCCTTTGAGAATAAAGTCACACGCTAGAATCAAATTAATTTCTACTGGAATGACATCCCGTTTTGCACGAGAGGCTTAGCAACTTTTCGACTTAGAGTGTTCATTTTTTTCTGATGTATCAGGGACAACACTTCAATACTTTGTAACTTGTGTGTGTGTGAGGGAAGGTGGGGGAGGGGATGGGGCAGTGGGAGTGGAGTTGGGGAGATAGGAGAGTGAGAGGGGAGTTGGGGTGGTGAAAGGGGTGCGTGTGTTACATGTAGAGGCGTGGGTGTTTGATGTTATTAACCAGTTTGCTCGGGTAAATTACAAACAAATATTTAACTTCTATTTCCTCGTAGTGTACTCTCCTTCTGAATATATAAAGAAGGACAATGCCTAAGTATTGTAGTACTAAAACAAAACAAACGTTGATATCACGACTCCAAAAGAAGTTGTCCTTACTTTGTTGTTCGTTTTTCATGCAATATGTGATTTAATCAAATGGATTCTCTCCGATGCCTTCTATGTTCAGTGTTAAAAGCGTCTGTGATAAACCTTAATATTGCATTATGGCCAGGAAATTTCAATTTTTACATAAACCGGAATCTGCAACATATAAAATTATAAAACGAAGTTGTATTCTGTTTCCTAATAGAGAATCACAGGTATGTGTAGTAGAAGTCGCACTGCTTATTATTTGCAAAACAGAAAATCAGTTGTAATAGCACATTCGGATTTAGGAAAAACGTGTTATCAAACAAAAAAGGTATCAACAAAAATCGAACGATCGCAACGTAACAAGCAATACATTAGATTTATTTTAACTGTCTTGATATTATTTTATTCTCAATATCAAGTGAACATATTTTATATGTCATTTCGTACATTCTTTTTTGATAAACCTTAGAAAACTTATAGCATATAGTCGACTCTCTCGAATTCCAAGGGACTCTCTGAAATACTTCGAGATATCCGTACCGCGACATATCAGAATTGCAGAATTGAGGGAAAATAAATGGAACAACCATATTTAACAATGTGTATGTAATTGGACTCTTGAAATTCGAGATATATTGAAAATATTGTGGAAAAGAGGAGAAATTGCACCTTTGGAGCAATTTCTCCTCTTTCCCACAATATTTTGTTACCTATTGTTAGATTTTCATCTTTAGGCAGGGACCAGATTTTCACATCGAAATAAGCGGTTATTCGAGATAAGCGAGGTCGAGATAACGAGAGTCAACTGTATATTTATATATTTATGTATAACAACATTCCAATCTTTAATGTAAAATTATCACGGAGAATACTCAGCCTTCCTTTTAGTATATTTGCTTGACTATGTGTTTAGTTACATATACTGAACACTATCGTATTATCAAAATATATTTACCTGACTATTTTTTGTCGAATAATTGAACACGTGCTACATCTGTACATGTATCACATTATCAAAATATAATTAATCGTTTGGTAGTGTAGATCCACTGTTATAAGAGGAACCGTTTTCTGTTACTTCTTAGAATAGATGTATTAAATGGTTTGTAGGGGTAGACTCTGAAAGTCTTGGTGGGGTGAGATCATTGAAAAGCAAGAACCATAAAAAATAAAGCGTGAGTATATCATAATTAACTAATTTATGTAGAGTGGACTCTTCTGCCTCAAGTCTTTGGAAATGTCCATTTACCATATAAGTAGTGTGTGGTTAGTTTTTATTACTATCACGTTCTTTTCAGAAGTCTCTGAATTTAAAGGCTCCATATTCCTTAAAAACTAGACATTTTATTATCCAAGAAAAGTTTAATAGATTGATATACGGTATTAATACAATCATAAAATGTGGCATCTGACAGCCTGTAAAAAAGGGTAAGAGAAAAGTCCAGGGAGTGTCACAATCACAAACCGCAGCCCTTCCCAGACCCCAAGAGGAAGAGGAAACCGACAAATCCAAACAAGCACAAATCGAACAAACATACGAAAAGCACTAAGATTACAGTAGCTCTCTATTCCCCAAGCGAGGTAATCGCAATACTAAAAGGACTGAAACACACAAGAACAAAATGACGCACGGAAAGACATACAACAAATCGCCTCGTAGAATAAACCACAAAGCAACAAAGAGTAAGACTAACACCGGGACCACCGCCTTAGAACGGTTAGTAGAGTAAACCACCGGGGGGTTAAAAGTACTTTTACACCTAGCTAACTTCACTTCTCTCTTGTCCTTTGAATGAAGTGATTTTTATCGTATCTCTGAATTAATATTGCCAACAATAAAAAATCATTTCATTTTTGATCAAGTTCAAAAACGAGTTACTACATGTCAGTTTATTAAACCTTTCGTGGATAAAAAAATGTATATTTGTTTTAGGAATATGGATCCTTTGACGCAAACAGTGTAGATCCTGATCAGACCCCGCGTTTTGTGGCGTCTGACCAGAATCTACACTGTTTGCCAGTGTCCCTTTTATGGGACGCTAAATTTAAATTGGTTAATGTGCCATATTTGACTGTATCTGTCTCAATGGCACTAAATCCCATTAGTTGAAAAACTTTTGAAGTGCAGATAATGGCAAACGCAGTAGAATATAATGCAATACCTATTACTTGACAAAAAAGTGGTTCCCTGGATATATATGTACGGCCGACGATCAGCCTGCGCCTTTGCACTTTATGTGTATCAGATCAGCCTGTGCATTTGCACTATGTGTGTATCAGATCAGCCTACGCCTTTGCACTATGTTTGTATCAGATCAGCCTGCGCCTCTGCACTATGTGTGTATCAGATCAGTCTGTGCCTTTGAATTATGTGTGTATCAGATCAGCCTTTGCCTTTGCAATATGCGTGTATGAGATCAGCCTGTGCCTTTGCACTATATGTGTATCAGATCAGCCTGTGCCTTTCCACTGTGTGTATCAGATCAGTCTGCGCCTTTGCAGTCTATGTTTGTATCAGATCAGCCTGCGCCTTTGCACTATATGTGCATTAGATCAGCCTGCACCTTTGCACTATGTGTGCATCAGATCAGCATGTGTCTTTGCATTATGTGTGTATCAGATCAGCCTGCGCCTTTGCACTATGTGTTTTGAACATATCTGAAGCCTGGGCGCTGCATGTACGCCAAGCGAAGACGCAGATCAACATATGCATGTACATAGGATGATCAGAGACTTCACTGTTTGCATGAAGACACTTTGGATCCTTGCAGTACCCAGGCTCAGATATGTTCAAAAAACGTTGACAACTTTTTCAAGGA